>OX387239.1:97497252-98697252 GCA_947561735.1 Cenchrus americanus | reverse complement strand
CGCTGCGTTCTCGAGTCGGAAGGGCTGTGTGTGTTGGTTCCTAAGTCCAGTGGCACTCCAGTGGCTACGTGGGCTTGGCCAACTTGGGTAGTGAGTCGGAGACGTGTGTTGGTAGCCGCGTTCGTCTTGTTGGAGTTCTCATCTCCATCGAGAAGAATTTTTATCGGCTCCCATTCACTCCCCCCCTCTCTGGTTCGCCGTATCGGTCCTTCAAGGGCTCCTTACAAACAAGCCCTGAACTTAACACGAAACACCCTGGAAAGATTAAAATCCTAGCAATCGGGTCCTTGGCCGGAGGGAACGGCGCGGCTCCGGCCAATTCCGGCGAGCCGGCGGCGCTCCTGGCCGGGCAAGTGGCCAGGCTCGACGGGAGGCTCACCTAGGGGCCGGGGGGTGCGGAGTTGGGACGGAAGGGATGGCCGACGAGGGGGGGTTCGACGACGGCCGGTCGCGGTGGCCGCGGCGGCTCGGGGAACGGCGAGGACGGCGCGGGATTTGGATCACAAGCGAACCGGGGAGGTTTAGCGGGGCCTAAAGAAGCTACTCGGAGTGGTTGGCCGGCGGCGAGCGCGAGCAAGCGCACGAGCTCGAGGCGGCGGCGGCAATGGCGGCGGAGAGGGCTCGGGTGGCGCGCGGAGGGGGGACGGGGGGGGGCTTAAATAGGTGCTCGAGCACCGGGTGACGCCGGGTGATGGCGCGAGATGCTCCCGACCATGCTACGGCGCTCGGGGCTCGCGCGTACGGTGGCGACGTCGCCAACGGACCGCCGGTCCGTGGCGCGCGCGCGTACGGCGGCGTGGCCGGCGTGGACTCGGTGTGCCTCGGGCGGGGGCGCGTCGGGGCGCGGGCGGCTCGGGCGGCGCGTGCCTCGGGCGGCGCTCGGCCTCGGGGAGCGGCGGCGCGGATGCCGGGGTGCGCCGGCGGCGGCCGGCGACGGCGGCGCACGGGCGTGCACGACGTCGCGCGTGGTGGCGCTCTGTGCTCAAGCGTGTTGCTGGTGCCCTGTTCCAACCAATTTTTCTCTAAACATTTGATTAGAACTGGACCAAGTGATGAATACTAAAGTTGTAGTTCTAGCTACCAACAACATTTTTTACAAAGGCTATATAGGGTTTTTCTGCCCAGATTTGAAGTAATTTGAATGCCAAAAGTGAATGTCAGCCTGTTTTGGCAAATAGTGAAAACTGCCTTGCAACTTGTTTTCCAAGCTTTTCCCCTCAAAATTTGAAATGCTAATCTACATGAAAGTTGTGTGCCTCAACAAGATCTACAACTTTCATAAAGGTAGAATTTTAAGTGTTTAGGTGAATTTTGGAGAACGCGGCAAAAGTTCCAGCGGACACCTGTGGACACTAGGGTGGCAAGGGGTTTGACCCAACTTTTGACCATGGGTTGGCCCCACAAGTGTGTTTACTATTCAATTAGGGTCACTAGGGTGGGTTAGTGAGTTTTCCGAGGTGAGGGCCCAGGTTGACCTAGGTTTGACCACGGTTGACTATTTGACTGGCTATTAAGGTTAATTAAAAACCTGGGGCGTCACAAATGTGCAACGCAAGGATTCAATCTAGTAAAGCAAGGAAAGCTATCTAATGAAAAACTAAGTTGCATCTAATCTAAGATATCATCAAGAAAATGAATCTAATCTAATCTACTAAAGAGGTAGCAACAGAAAGCAAAGAGATAACCGATCTAAAGAATTTAGATCATTCTTATGTTGTAGCTCCAAACAAGATAGATGAAGATAGAAAAGCGAATCTCATTAAAAGCATATTCAAATCGTGGCCTCCGGTCCGACTCCGAAAACGCCCGCCTTTCGGAACCCCCGTTCTGTCACAACGTATCCCTACTCATGCGGGTAGTCTAGGGCGAGTTCGATAAGAACAAGTTGAAATCACTTGGTCCGTCTGGTATGCACCTCTAGCCACCGCGGCTACAAGAGCACCCTAAGCAATCTATCTTAAGTATAGATTGGGGAAAAAGCAAAACCAAGAAGAAAACAAAATCATCGAGAAGGCGCTTGATCGCTAGAAATTGGATTCACATAAAGGCTTCACCATGAATGATTACATGAACAAGATCACCACCGGGATCCTACCTCGATCTTGATCCTTGCTCCGGAGCTCCGACGTGGTCTTCCATGCAAGGTTCCCACATTGGCTAGGGAGACCCTAGACAACTAGCATGACCCTCATCTCCGAGATGGTGTCCCTCAAGCTTCTCTGCTCCTCGGTGGCGGATGACGGATTGATTGATGCGTGGCTCTCGTGCCAAGGGGCTATAAATAGCCCGAGATGCATCTAGGTCGAAGGGGAGGTCGACTGGGCCCTGAAACAGGCTGGGCCGGCCAGCCTGGGCCGACCGGCCTGGGCCCATCTCGGCCCAGTCCGTGGCCTCCTTCGCTAGGTGTTGCTTCTCGAGTCTTCTAGATCCTCTCCCCTTTTGCATGTGGGCCCTTGTCGTCGGTCTCTCCGAATTGGATGAAGCTCCTTATCTCACAAGATTCAGCACTTTTCTGGCTAGGTCCTCGGAGTTTGTCATCTTCTCGGGCTTGGTCCTTGGGCTCTTGGAGTCATGTTCACTTCATTGCTTGACTTGTACCGGGCTTCAAGGTCTTGTCATGAGGTGCTTAATGAACTTATCCCGGAAGTCTTGCTTTCAACGTTAAAACCCTGCGTAAACACTGAACTCCAAAACCGACATGCATAAGTGAACTTGTTATACCACGGGGGTTAGTACCAATGGATAAGATACAAAAGTCATGCCAACACCAAAGGTAAACTAATGGCTAGGTTGACGGATTTTCACCGTCAACAGCTCCCTCGTGCTTAAAGCTTGCTCGTCCTCGAGTAAGCCTTCGATGGATATCATTGTTTCCCTTCATTGTTTAAACCTTGCACATGATCATACATGAGAAAACATAATGCTCTCAAAAGTTTAATTCGTTAAAGTTCCATAATGTACTAGCCTTCATCCCTACGGAGGATAGATTATTAGTTAAGCTTATCCCACAAGTATTAACATGCTCCCAAAATTCAAATGGATCTCCGAAATTTTGAAATAAAGACCAAGATGAAAAAGAGCTAAACCAAGTTCACAAATTTAAACCACCTTGCATCTTGCTCATGAACTCTCATCACATCTTGTCTCAAGCCTATTTATTCTACTCCTTTCCCTCTCATAACACATATATACGTGGTAGGCTTTATATGGAGCTTTTTGGGAAAGTTTAGTCCTACCAAGATATTATAAATGAGATGTTGTCAAAACAAGACAAGCTTCTCATGGTCTTATCGAGACTCGTCAAAAAGGTCATTGGAAAGTAATGTTAAATCAAGGAGGGGAGAGAGAAAAATACACACACTTGATATAGGTGGACATGTGCAAATGGCAAAGAGTGATCCCGAGGCACAAAGGAAGTCCTTGTTATCGGATTGCACATTGTTGGAAAATGAGTATGGATCTTTTAATCTTGAAGCCTTGAAATTCCTAATGCACTTTAGAGAACCGGAGAGTTCACTTTATTTTTATTTTTACACATACTCATATTTTTTCTTTTCTTTTTTCTCATACATATACTTTTTCTTCTTTATTTCTTTTCCTTTCTTTCTCTTTCTCATTTCATTTTTTTCTTTCTCGTCAAAATTTTTTTTATTTGCTCCCCTTTGAACTCTAAAATTGCATTGTACCTACCTCCTCCCCCATGCTTAGACGCTTGCTCGTCCTCGGGCAAAGAGGTGATAAAGATAAGGTAGGTACCGGAAATACTTTTCCTTTGGAGAGATGCTTGAAATCTTCAATAATGGCACCATCTTGCTATCTTCCTTGAATTGACGATCCATTCTCAAGGATAGGTTGTGGTCAAGGAGGTAATCACAAAAGATGATATTTAGTTTTAAGGGTGGATATCCGGTGAGGTTTGTGAGATCTCCAATGTGGGGATACATAATGCACGGATAAAAAGGCTAGCAAAAAGATAGATACGCAAAAACGGAATGACCAGCTTCTTAGTCTCGGGCCAGAGAAATCAAGGCCTGAAATAACTCACCCAAAAATAAACCTTGTATACTAAGTTTTTGCACTCAAATATTTGTATGGCTCTGGATTGGTAGAGCAACACGCAAGTGGTATTTATGACAAGGTTAGCTTTACATTTAAGAACAAAAATAAATCATCTTTAATCCATCTAAAACTTGAGAGCACATAAAACACTATGGGTCTTTATTTTTATCATAACCTCTGCTAAATATCAAGCTAGCATTTAGATAATTTCAGATTTGTATTTTAAGAGAGCATTAGCTTAAACATGCATAAAACAATTACAAAGATAAACAAAGTGGCAATTATAATCATATATCATCATGGCACAAACTTTGTAACTTTACCAAAGGTAAAAACTAGGTGGTGATTTTATTCATGATGAAAATAAAAACTAAGACACGTGCTGAAAACTAAAGTAAAAACTAAACATTAAAGTAAAAGCTGAAAATACTACGCATACATAGGCACAAACAAGCTGAAAATTAAAGAAAAGGGGGTAAAGGAAAGATAACTAAAGCTCCTCCTTTCTCTAATCTTCCGCCGGTGGATGATATTGATAGTCTTGGTTGTTGTACCCTTACTCATAATAGGATTGCACCGCTCCTCCTATGAATTGTCCCAATGGTGCTAAGTGAAGGTGTCAAAGCTCATAAGCGATGTTCGCATTTCCTTCACCCATTTGGTTTGCATTGGTTTGGATGGCTGCAATATGTTTCTTGCAGCGTATCCTCCAATGGTGGCCACATTTGTTGTGGTTGAGGAAGGTGTGCATATGGCTATGCAAAGGCTACGTTGGGCACCACAAAATGGTGGGGGCATGGCTGCACTACTCCCCCCATGCTTGCATTGGTACATCACCGTAGTAACTCGGCGGCGCCGGAACTCCTCCAAATGGTGGCACATAATTTTGTTGTGTGCCTCCTTCTTGGGCCATAGAAGATCCTTCTCCTTTAATCCTTCTCTTTTATTTTTCTTCGCCAGCACAAGAAGTCCTTCTTCTAACCAATCTTCTTTCCCCTCAAGAAAAAGTCTTAATCTTCAATCCGGAAGGGGTAAGTTTACTTTGGCCACTTTGAAGCCTCCTCTCTCATCTTCACTTATATATTTGCAATTCTTCATATAATCAAATCCTAGGGAGGTCCCGGCTAGGAGATGCTTCGGGTTCCTTGTAATACCCGGTCTCAAAGAGATAGCCAACATGGAGAGCTAACACCCCGAAGTGGGGTCGATTGGCTGCCCGACAATCAAAGCCGAGTAAAGCCAATTCAACTCCGTGTTGGTTATCTTTGTCTCTCTTATTCTCCCCAAAATCCTTTTGCACATCCATGAGTGAAACTCTTGGATGATGGGGGTCCAGATAAAATTTCTTTGTTGCTACGCTTCTCCCGCGATCATACTCCAAAAACCTTTCAATGTGTCTCCATGCACATCCACTTGTTCCGGGGCTCCCTTTTGAAAACCGATCTATTCACTAATACATAGGGAACCGCTTGTTCAATCAAGATAGGAGATACTCGCCTATGGGTCTACGATACTAGAACATGCAATCGTTACGAATGTGAAAACCAATCTAATCTATCGGGGGTCGTGACCACAGTTTCGCCCTTTCCCTCCTCTCGTACTCACTACGCGATGGTATTCATGACTAGACCTATGATGGACACGGCGTATTGAATGGATCCAAGGAAGCATTGAGGCCTTACTCCCTTTACGGCATGGTAGCTAACCTTAAGCATTAAAGTATATTCAACACAAGATGATAGATAGATAATCTGACAAAGTATGATTACATCTCAAGATCGATTACAACCCATGGATGAAAGGAGATTAACCCATCAAGGTGCTAGACATAGCACCGTTGATCACGGTTACCCTTCCGATGGTGTCTTCCTTCTTCTCCACTTGTGGGCTCCCTCCAAACGGAATGAGAGACTCAGCACTCCTTCATCAAGGATATGTGCCTTGGTCATGAGGATTTCCTAGGCGAATTCCTTGTGGGTGTTTGCTGACACTCCGTTAGAGAATTGCACCCAACCTCGGTGTCCCGTATGAAAACCCAATATGTGGAGAGCTTGGTCGTCGAAATCGACGTTCGCTACAAGCCTCTACTCAAGGTGAGCGAGCTTCTCCTCCTCCTCCTCCGTCTTGATGATAAACCCATTGGAAACCCACGGAGTATGTGGAGGTGGAGCGGATGATCGTGTCGAGCGGTGAGGTCGGACGGGCGGCTCCTCCATATGTCCTTGAGGTCTGGTGAACCTCATAAACGAGTTTCGTGTGGCCCTCATGCCACTAACGAGAAGAGTGTGGTTCCTCCTCGGTGGTGCCGTGTCCTCCTCAATACTCCGAGGATACTCGGAAACCGAGCGCCTCCTCGAAGAGGTTGTTGATGATGGCTTAGACGACGATGATCCCTTCTTCTTTGGTGAAAAAGCTTGTAAGTTTCTTCCATGATTGCAGCACTCTCCCTCACAAATATACATCCAGGTTTTCAACCGGTAACAAGGTACACAAATATTATTTTGGAGTCTGGACTTTAAGTGGAATTAGGATGTGATTTGTTGCACGAAACAAGTGAGGTGGATGGCTAAGTCTAAGGTGGTCCCGGCCTACAAACTAGAGCACACGAACAGAGAGCTGGATGGGAGACTTACCTCTCTCCTACTCTTGGCTCGGTTCTTCTCTAGCGCACTCATTTTGCTTCGTGGCCGCGTGCACCTTCCAAACGTTCTTGTCCACTCCTTTGCTTGCATTATTGCTCCTTCCACTTGATGTTTTCGCTTTGACTCACTTCCATACTCCCTTGCCTCACATGCCTCCATGATGTTCCTACAAAACAAAGCCTTGGCTGCCCCCCATGCTTGTACTTGCATGTGGTTTGATAAAAGATGTTGGAGGGGCATCCCATGATGTATCATGGTGCATGTATGGTTAGATTAACTAGATTGCCTCCCTCTAAGCATGCTTTAATGCTAAGCACTCCTCTAATTTCGAAAATAAAAAAATAAATCAGACCTATTAATGACTTTAAATATAAATTTATAGGAGTTTCTAAAGCATTAAAAACAAATGCAAGTCGAAAATATTTTCCGACTACTCTTATGTTGGTCTCACCGGTATTGTTTGCCTTCATTAGTTGAGAGCAAGCTTTTCCAGGCTTGATTATGAGGGCATAGGTTTAGGTTCTAATTTTGGTTAGATGAGAGAGATTTTGAATGAAATAAAATTAAATGAGGCTTAGAAAAATTCTACTCTTAGAGAAACCAAAGGTATGGATTTTTAAACCAACCAAAAGTCAAAATTCTAGGTTCACGCGAGTCATACCATGCGCTGAAATTTAAATAACATCTAGGTACAAGACGTAGCTCTACTCGTATGTTTTTAGCATGAAAAGCAAGTCAACCACAACATCATAAAGAGGATGAAAGATTGAGATAGGTTCTGAATTTTCTTTTTGGTTTTGGTTTCTTGAAAAAGAAGCAAACAACATAGGATGGTTCATGTAAAGGGTTGTAACACCCTAAAATTCCATCACCAAATTAATATAAGCAACAAGGTGTTTTAGTTTTAATTTTCTAAGGATTAAATAAATTATCAAATAAATTATGCTCTAAAATATTTAATATCACTTTTGAATAATTTTAGAGGCAACAAGTGCTTGTGCATCATATCTTGTTTGCATGGTGTTTAAGAGTGTTTGTGTGAAGTTTTAAAAGCTTGAAAGGTTTTTAAAAATGTTTTGAAGATTTTGAAAGAGTTAAAAGTTTGAAAAGTTGAAAAGGTTTAAAAAGAAAAGCTTTGGAAAAAAAAAGAAAACCTCCTTAAACTCTTTCTCCCTCTCCCATTTCAGCCCGCTGGCCTGCTATCCTCCGCCGGCCCACCTCCTCCTCTTTCGGCCCAGCGCCCCGGCGGCCCACTCATCCTTCCCCTCCCTTCTTTCACCGACACCCCGGGCCCGCGTGTCAATCCCCTTCCCTTCCTCCTTCTCTCGCTGCCAACCCGACCCCGCACGTCAGGCCCGTCCCTCACCTCCAGCCGCGTCCCCTGCTCCGCACCGCAGCGCGCCGCCGGCCATTTCCCCGCGTCCCCCGCCCCTTCCCTCCTTCAAACCTCGAATCAATACGCAATTAAGTCTTGGCTTCACTCCTCCCTCCTTTACTCCCTTTCGTTTCCCCTAATCAAAGCCTCCTCCCTTGATGGCAATCAAGGCCGCTGGTGACCTCCTGGCCATTGATGGCCTTAGCTCTTCCGGCCGACGCTCCTTGGCCTATAAGGGTCGTAATCGAGCCCCTGCCTCGCCCTTTTCGCACCCGTGCACACCCTGCACCGCTATCCCCTCCTGCGCACGCCATCGCCGTTTGACCTCCGCCACCGGGCCATTGCCGGCCAAGGCGTCGGTGGAGTAACCCTTTCACCCTCCCTGTTATCTCTCTCTCCATCGCGAGGCGCTCACCCGTGGTCTCTCTCTGTACCAGGACTGCCCTTTCTCGCCTCTGGATCGAGCCGCGGAACCCGGAGCACCGTCGCCGTCTTCAATCTTCGGCCGCCGTCGTCGATCCCTCTCTACGCCGCGCCCCGGACTCCGTCGTTCCCCCTCAGGGTTTCGTGACAAGGTGAGGATCCTTCTCGTGCGCCGGTTTTTTTCTTTTCCCCGTGCGCACGAGCTCGCCGGCCATGTGGCGCGCCGCCGTCCGCCGCCGGGCTGTGGCGCCGTTCACCCGTAGCCAGAGCTGCCGCCTTGAGCCCATGGTTGAGTTCCCGATGACCCCAGCTTCGCGTAGGGCTTTCCCGCGCTCGAAAACATGACCGGATGCTTGAGTTTGAGCTCCTCCGGCGAAGCACCGCCGGGTGCCGCCGTCTCCGCCGCGCGCCGCCTCCCTCCGGTGTGCCCGCCGCCGCTCCGTCGCATGTAGGCGACGCGAGCCGCCCGATCCATAGGGGACGGCGCGGATTAGATCGGGGCATACCCCTTAGATCGGTCCACGGTGGACCAATGGACCCGGTCTACCGCGCCGGTCCACCGCGCGCGTCAGCCTTGCGTCATGCTCGCGTCGGGCGCCGTGCCGGCCGTCGGATGCGCAGCGAGACGGCACCGATCGGCCCGGCCCTAGGTCATCGAGCCGCCGCCGCACGCACGACACGTCCGCCGTCTGATCCGGCGCGGACGGTCTGGATCTCGCCCCGACCCACGTCAGCATCGCGTCATCCCGGCCACTCACAGTCCGCCACGTGGCGCTCCATCAGCCTCTCCGCCGGCTGCCCCTGTAGTTTTTGCAAAAAGGCCCCTGTGCTTTGCAGAATCACAATCGTATCCTTCCACTTTGTAAAACCCTTACAACCAGGTCCTGTTTTCTTCGTTTAAGCCCTTGATCTCTCTGGAAATCCCACCAGAGATCCTAGAATTAATCTTTTGTGCTATAGACCTTAGGTTTATATGCATAATTATGTTTTAGCCCCTGGAAGCCCTGTTTCTTCGCATAAAAGCCCCTGAAACTTGTTTTAGCCATATCTTTTCCGTCCTAGCTCCGTTTTAAGCGTTCTTGGTGTCCACGCGACCGTCTTTTCAAGCCCGTCAGTTTTAGAACCTTGTTTTGGCCGTATCTTGTGCGTTTTAGCTCCGTTTCCACTGTTTCAAGTTGCGTTAGGCTCATATCAACTAAAACTACGTGATAGGACCAATGTTGTACATGTTCCTTGTTTTATAATTTATTTAAATGATTAATATGATTAAATCTTATTATGCATGTTTTTCTAATTAAAATCTAGCTAGAGTTCAACACGTGTTTTCATAAGAAAGTTAATATGCTTAAAACTAGTTAAATATTTCTTATAATTAAAATCTAATTAGATGTGTACCTCAGTTTTTATAATCAAACTTAATTTGAGTAATGTTTATGCAATTTACTTCCTAAATAAAAGCAATATAGGTTTATCTCGAGTTTTCTTAATTAAATTGTTAATTTGATTAATATAAATATAAATGTGTTTTTAAGTTATAATTGGATTAGAATAACTCGAAATATAAAGATAAGCGCCTAGATGCTTTTATATGCTTCTTTTGAATTAAAGTGTTTAATTTGCATAAGTTAAACTTGAATATTTATAAATAAAATTGAACTAGGCTTACATCATCTTTTAAATACAAATATAACTCGCTTAATTATTAATAGGGTATTTCTTTGAAATAACCTATACACATGATTTTACTTAACTAAAAGATACCAAACACATAGCTAGCTTTTGTTTGTGATCATCCAAAGCTCTCGATAGTTCCTAGTGCTTTTGTGTTCGCGTTCCTAGAGCCAACCCTTGTCTTCTCTTTAAGCTTTTCATGCTTGGTGTATTATTTTGTTTATTGTATGCTTTCTTGTGTGCTCGTAGACATCGTGCCAGTTTCAAGTGAGCAGTCAGATGGAGCAGATCAAGAGCAAGTATTTGAAGAAGAACTCCAGTGTTTAAGCAAGGAAGGCAAGTGGACTACTCCCCCTGCATATTCTATTTTTGTCCCACACAACTTGCATGATAACTAAGTTTACTTTTCAATGTTGTATTGCATAAACTTGATGGGAAATTACTTGTTTAAGGACATGACTAGAATTTTATTCCCTTTACCTTGGACAACCCCTTTTAAATAAATGTTTTGGGTAGAAATGCTTAGTTGCTATAACTTAGGGTGGTTAAAATGAATCTTTTACAATATGATGAATGTTGATCATGATAACTTTGGTGATATATATGTGTGTGCTTATGGTTAATAACAAGATTATATGGTTTAATTGGAACATGGAGAACCACCCAGGAAAACAGTGCAACCACAGTCCACATGGCTCTGGCTTAGCCAAGTAATTAGGAGAGTGGGTTAGCTGATAGCTCTTTTCCGAGAGGGGCACAGGGGGCCGGAGTTGAAGGGGTATAGCCTGGTTCTTTTGGGGTAGCAGCCTTGGCTAAGGTGCTGACCATTAGGGAGGGTTATGGTCCGCTCCGCTGCTGTAACTGTCGCGGGCCGTTGGTTTCTCTTCTTTCCTTTGTCAAGGCTTCGTAGTGGCCCCTAGCCACTCACCTCGGAAGTGTTTAAGGGTCTGATCAACCCGGGAAACATGGGGAACACGAACTATGGGTAAAGTGTACAACCTCTGCAGAGTGTAAAACTGATCGATCAGCCGTTCTCACGGTCAAGAGTGGCCTGGACCCTCACATGATTAATAAACTTGAAGATGGAATTAAATCGTGGTTTCTTGTGGGTTTTTGAGAGAAGATGCTTTCCTAAATGCTTAAGTGGGTTGGTATAAACTTACACCTAGTAATTAGGTGCTTGCTAATAAAATTTGACCAACATTAAAATGCTAACCGCAGCAAACTCTTAGCCTATCCTTGATGGCCTTGCATCTTTCCCCCACTTGCTGAGCTCCAACCATAAGTGTGCTCACCCTTGCTTACCCGCTGTTCAGAAGAGAACATTGGAGAGGAGTACTTCAGCGACTACGAGGAGTTCTGAGGCTTGCGTGCCCCCAGTCAGATGCCTGTGGAAGATGAAGATGGAGTTGCGTCTTCATAGTTATCGTTTGATCGTTGTAAGACCTTCGAGTCTATCGTCTGTGTAATAAAGAGATAATGTAATGGTTTAACTCTTGTACGTTTTTACTGCTGTTTATTGATATTTCACTCATGACGTCCATCATATGTGTGTAAACTTGATCCTGGCGCACATATGAGATGCATTTGGTTTTCTTCGGAAAATCGGGTGTGACAAGGGTTTATGATCAAAACAAAATATTCAACCAAGAATTATGTCTCCAATATTGTTCAACCATTCTAAGTCTAATGTTTTGCGTAGTAAAATTCAAAACTGAATTATTAAAAAGACTCGAAAAACCTGGAATCGTGTTGTCCTCCCGGTAGCTTATTCTTGACTCGACGAAACGGGTTGCCTCCCGCCTAGCGCTTCGTTTATAGTCCATGGCTAGACTTCTTCACTTGATTACTTCAGATCAACGCTCTTTTTGGGCGTTGCAATCTTGGGTACCCACTTCCGCACCAGCTTGGGCACGGGCTTATTCTTCGGCTTAGTCATATTTTTGGTCTTCACAGGCTGGCTTTGTATTTTGGTCTTGACGGATGCAACAACTTCCTTCATGTAATGGCTCGGCATCTCAAACTTCGGTCCTTCGGTCGTGATCTTCACGGTCTCCTTAGTGTGATCCACCATCTCTCTCAAATGATTTTTAGTAGCCTTCGCCGTCTTGGGACCTTGGGGTTGTCTCGGAAATTCTTCTTTGTCACCCATCGGTTATCCGACAAGTTGTCCCACTTGCATCTCTAGCATCTTCATCATGATGAACACTTCACGTATAGAGTTTCCGACCTCCGTCACCCTGCCATCTAATATCTTCTCCATAGCCTCGAACTTAGTGACGACGTCCTTATTGATCTTAGCTTGCTCGTCCATGAAGTTCTTGAATTGTGCACAAAGAGGAACCAAATCTTGAATGGACGAACTTGCATTAAATCGGGGTGTACCTTGGACATGGTCGTACTCCTCACACTCCTTGCATGTGGATCTTGCTTCAGCAGCCTTTAGGTGTTGATCTTCTTTCTCTATCTCCATCTTCTCCATCCTCCTCTTAAGTAAACCGATATGCCACTCAAGGAAACCGGCTCATATGTATTCATTGAAACGCTCCAAAGCTCTCGCAATCGTCATGCGGATAGTTGAGACCTTGATCTTGAACGGCCTTCCGGCGTCTTGAAGGTTTATGATAGGTAGATCAACGATGTCGGTTTAGGTTGATCTTCCTTTGGACTTGGAGGTGGTGATTCCCTTGGAGATTTCGGCGGTCCTTCAACTTCGGCTTTTGAATCTAGGGTTTCCAATCCTTTAGCTTGTGTTGCACGTCTCCTTTGCCTGTAAAGTTTTCCTGGATCATCCACAAAAAGTTTTGGGTTTCTTGGAGAGGTAGCCAACCATCTCCGGTTAGCGTTAGCAAAAACAAAAATCTATCAAAAGAAAAATTAGGGTTAACCAAAACTAGATTAGATTGATTTTTTTCTTTTTGAGGATGATCGAACTTAAGAGATGCAAAAGAAAATCAAAAGAAAAACTGAAAAATAAGCGATACTAGATTGGATCTTGATTGCTTGTTCCCCGGCAACGGCGCCAGAAAAAGGGGCTTGTTGACGGTTAATAGTTGTATCAAAGTTCGTTTAGACTTGCAAGCGGACAAGTCTCCCGTCGTAGTCAAGGGACCCTTCTTCCCTCGAGTGGTGAACCCAAGGTATTGAATCCGTGGAATAATGTGCAACGCAAGGACTCAATCTAGTAAAGCAAGGAAAGCTATCTAATGAAGAACTAAGTTGCATCTAATCTAAGATATCATCAAGAAAACGAATCTAATCTAATCTACTAAAGAGGTGGCAAGAGAAAGCAAAGAGATAACTGATCTAGAGAATCTAGATCATGCTTATGTTGTAGCTCCAAACAAGATAGATGAAGATAGAAAAGCGAATATCATTAAAAGCATCTTTAAATCGTGGCTTCCGGTCCGACTCCGAAAACGCCCGCCTTTCGGAACCCCCGTTCTGTCACAACATAACCCTACTCATGCGGGTAGTCTAGGGCGAGTTCGATAAGAACAAGTTGAAATCACTTGGTCGGTCCGGTATGCACCTCTAGCCACCGCGGCTACAAGAGCACCCTAAGCAATCTATCTTAATTATAGATTGGGGAAAATGCAAAACCAAGAAGAAAACAAAATCATCGAGAAGGCACTTGATCGCTAGAAATCGGATTCACTTAAAGACTTCACCATGAATGATTACATGAACAAGATCACCACCGGGATCCTACCTCGATCTTGATCCTTGCTCCGGAGCTCCGACGTGGTCTTCCATGCAAGGTTACCACGTCGGCTAGGGAGACCGTAGACAACTAGCACGACCCTCATCTCCGAGATGGTGTCCCTCAAGCTTCTCTGCTCCTCGGCGGCGGATGACGAATTGATTGATGCGTGGCTCTCGTGCCAGGGGGCTATAAATAGCCTAAGATGCATCTAGGTCACAAGGGAGGTCGACTGGGCCCTGAAACAGGCTGGGCCAGCCGGCCTGGGCCGACCGGCCTGGGCCCATCTCGGCCCAGTCTGTGGCCTCCTACGCCCGGTGTTGCTTCCCGAGTCTTCTAGATCCTCTCCCTGTCGGGCATACTCCCCGGGTACTCATGCAAGGAAGGAAAAAGGGGTAGAAGACGGACTCCTACTAGAATTCCCCTGTACTCCTACTAGGACTCGCTCTGTGTAATCCTACTAGGACTCCTGCCTTGTAACCGACTAGGAACCCGCCCCCTGGACTATATAAAGGAGGGCCGGGTACCTAGCCAAACATCGACAATCCCTCTGGGGAACAACCCAAGCGCAGGGCGCAATACTACTCCAAACAGGACGTAGGGTAGCTACTCCGGCTACCCGAACCTGTATAAATCTTGTGTCTTGTGTCCTCATGCATACCTTCGGGTTCCAGATCATGGCGATCCCCACCTTCTACCTTGCTGCGGGTACCTCCCATGGAGGTCGAGTGGTTTAAACACCGACAGCTGGCGCCCACCGTGGGGCCATCGTCACGATCACCGGCGAATTCGAAGGACCTTATCTGCGAAATCAATCTAGCGCGATGTATCTCGATGGAGACTCATCGAGTCCGTGCGTCGTGTCTCGAACCCAAAGTGAAGTCGAAGCCGCAGTGTGCAACAGTCCGAGACAGAAGCCCGGCCATGCAACTTGAGTTTCACCGAATAAGCAATCGCCAACTCGTCAAGCCCGATGCAGAGTCCGTCCTCTCCAAGCTTCTGTTCAAGACTGAATTCGAGTCCAACTCGCCGAACATCCAACGGACTGCTGCGTGTCCGACTCCAACACTACAGCACGTACTCGCATGCAAAACTGAAGCACAACGTCAACTATGCTACCTCTGATTCTTTATGCGGCCAATAAGTGCATTGGTTTGAGCTTTGCTATGCACACACATGGGAGACTACCAGATAACTCAAGACCAATTTGTTTGGTGCACACGGAAGATGTACACGTGCCACGACTACTCGTTTCACGGCAATACCAGCTCTACTTCGGTCACGCTGTGCGCCGCGACTACTCGGCACCCGGCCGCACAGGCTCTACGTCAACCTTGCCGTGCGCCGTGACTACTCGTCACCCGGCCGCATGGGCTCTACGTCAACCTTGCCGTGCGCCGCGACTACTCGTCACCCGATCGCATGGACTCTACGTCAACCTTGCCATGCGCCGCGAGTACTCGTCTCTCGGCCGCAGCGGCTCTACATCGACTACGCCGTACGACGCCGCGACGTCGTCTTCTGGGCGTACGACTACCTCGACTACTTATCTTGACTAGTTTCAACTCGAAAACTAGTCGAGGACGTCTCCCGCGGCATCAACAACTAGTCGGATCCACCTCCAACTAGTCGACTTCAGCTCCAACCGTCGCGGCTCCATCACCGACCGCCACGGCTTCGTCGACACTCGTCCGCGAATTAAGCTAAGTCACTTATTTCAATAATTATTCTTTCTTTGGCTTCCTCTCCACATACAGGAACCAACGCCAAAGACTACTCCGTGTACGCCTCTCAACGGCTACCTGCCAGCAGAGCTACACCGTGCCAGCTATTCCTTGGGGAGCGTTGACTGACTGTCACAGGCTTGGTACACCAAATTAGGAGGCTCTTGCCACGAAGTTTCGTGTACTGAGTGCTGGAGGCGCACAACGGCTGCACCCTGAGGAGGCACTGCGCAATCCTGCTCTCCGCCATGCGGAACAACGAGCAAACGCGCTCTCTCTTGTCGCCTCGCCGACTACTTTCGTCTACCTCTTAATGGTCTCGCTACAGTAGCACACGCCTTGATCCGCGCAAAGCCTCGGCTCTCCTGTCATGCCTCCACATCCCCAGTGACTACGGCTAAACAGGCTCCTCAGAGACCGGGCGCTTAAACCAGCTCTCCTGTCATGCCTTCACGCCCCCAGCGGCTATGGCTAAACAGCGATCACAGAGACTGGGCGCTAAACCGTATCAGGCTAACTACTCGACGCCTAACGACCACAGCAAGAGCATGACACATGACATTTACATCTATATTCATATTTGTATTTGTCATTTGTAGATTCAATTTCTACAAAAATGCTACATAATGTACGCATCTCTACTTTCAGGTCAAGCTCCGGCGACGACTTCCAGTACACTCCGTGTACCTCCACCGGCGCGGCTAGTTCCCGAACTCGGGGGCTACGCACCAAATCACTACTCGACAACAACTCGAGTAGTCTCTGCTAGCTCTCTAGCTCGGGGGCTCAGCACCAACAACTACTCGACGTGGCTCCTACGGCTCTCTTGGCGACGAGCTCGGGGGCTGAACGCTACAAGAGTACTCGGATGATGGTTTTCGCGAACACCGAAGACCCTTGGATTGATTACCTAATCATTTCAAGGCTCGGGGGTCGCTATGCTACACCCATCATTCAAATTTTTCAAGACGGAAGATTTGGAATCAAGATTGACCCTCAGCTAGAGTCTGCAACTCAACCTAAGGCTCGAGGGCTACTCCATATGGAGTGCGATTTTGCAACCGCACTTCCATATAATCTCGACTTCAAGACTGATGAGCTGGACCACCTTCCAGCCTCGCGGCAGTTCAAGTACTATTGAAGGCTTCTCCAAGCAGTACTCGAGGACGCTCAAGAACTACTCGCAGAGGCTTCAAGACTACTCGAACTACTATTCTCGACTACAATGTGCTCGGGGGCTTGTCGGGCATACTCCCCGGGTACTCATGCAAGGAAGGAAAAAGGGGTAGAAGACGGACTCCTACTAGAATTCCCCTGTACTCCTACTAGGACTCGCTCTGTGTAATCCTACTAGGACTCCAGCCTTGTAACCGACTAGGAACCCGCCCCTTGGACTATATAAAGGAGGGCCGGGTACCTAGCCAAACATTGACAATCCCTCTGGGGAAAAACCCAAGCGCAGGGCGCAATACTACTCCAAACAGGACGTAGGGTAGCTACTCCGGCTACCCAAACCTGTATAAATCTTGTGTCTTGTGTCCTCGTGCATACCTTCGGGTTCCAGATCATGGTGATTCCCACCTTCTACCTTGCTGCGGGTACCTCCCATGGAGGTCGAGTGGTTTAAACACCGACACTCCCCTTTTGCATGTGGGCCCTTGTCGTCGGTTTCTCTCCGAATTGGACGAAGCTCCTTATCTCACAAGATTCAGCACTTTTCTGGCTAGGTCCTCGGAGTTTGTCATCTTCTCGAGCTTGGTCCTTGGGCTCTTGGAGTCATGTTCACTTCATTGCTTGACTTGTACCGGGCTTCAAGGTCTTGTCATGAGGTGCTTAATGAACTTATCCCGGAAGTCTTGCTTTCAACTTTAAAACCCTGCGTAAACACTGAACTCCAAAACCGACATGCACAAGTGAACTTGTTATACCACGGGGGTTAGTACCAATGGATAAGATACAAAAGTCATGTCAACACCAAAGGTAAACTCATGGCTAGGCTGACGGATATTCACCGTCAACAGATAGCAACACTTGGGGTAGATCATGTCAAGATGTCCGAGCAATGTAGTGTCGCTATTACAAATGGACTAGAGAAGCAAAAAGACCTCGAATGCCCGACGATTCCATGTTCTGTTGGTTCATTCAAGTTTGAGAAGGCATTATGCGACCTTGGAGAAAGTGTGAGCGTCATGCCAAGAGATGTGCTCGAGAAGATGTGCCTACCATTGGAGCCTACGGGCATGTGCTTGAAGTTAGGTGATAACTCCATCCTCTACCCCTTGGGCATCACCGGAGATGTGCCCATAAAGGTTGGAACCACTTCAGCCCCGTCGACTTTGTGGTACTCGAGATGGGAGAGAGGGAGAAGCCACCACTCATCCTTGGGAGGCCTTTCCTCAAGACCGTGGGAGCTACCATTGACGTTGGCAAGGGGGAGATCAAGTTCAACATTAATAGCGAGAGGAGTTCCTTCAAGTTCAACCACGTCTCGAGGTATGCAACATGATTGAAGTTAAATATATTCCGCCTCATCATCGCGTTGTTAAGGAAGAAACAAAGAAGAAGGAAGAGCCGAAGAAGAAGGAAGTGAAGAAAATCAAAGAAGTTGTTGCATCCGTCAAGATAAAGGAACAAAAGTCGCCTGTGAAGACCAAAAAGATGAATAAGCCGGAGAATAAGCCCGTGCCCAAGATGGTGCAGAAGTGGGTACCCAAGATTGCAACACCCACAAAGAGTGTTGATTCGAAGTAATCAAGTGAAGAAGCCTAGCCATAGACTATAAACGAAGCACTAGGTGGGAGGCAACCCGTTTCGTCGAGTGAAGAATAAGCTTCCGGGAGGACAACCCGATTAAATATTTTTGAGTCTTTTCAAGTAAGTTAATTTTGAAATTAACTACGCAAGACATTATACTTAGAGTGGTTGAACAATATAAGAGACATAATTCTTGATTGGATATTTTGTTTGGATCATAAACCCTTTACATGAACCATCCTATGTGTTGTTTGCTTCTTTTCGTGAAACCAAAACCAAATAAAGTTAGAACCTATCTCAACCTTTCATCCTCTTTATTATGTTATGGTTGACTTGTTTTACATACTAAAAACACACGAGTAGAGCCACGACTTGTACCTAGATGTTATTTAAATTTCAGCACGCGGTAGGACTTGAGTGAACGTAGAAACTTGATTTTTGGTTGGTTTAAAAATCTATATCCTTGGTTTCTCTAAGATTAGAATTTTTTCTAAGCCTCACTTGATTTTATTTCATTCAAAATATCTCTCATTTAGACAAAATTAGAACCTAAACCTATGACCCCATGATCAAGCCGGGAAAAGTTTGCTCTCAAGTAATGAAGGCAAACAATATCGGTGAGACCGACATAGAAGTAGTCGAAAAATATTTTTGACTTACATTTATTAGTGCTCTAAAAACTTATCTAAATTTATGCTTGAGCTCATTTATAGCTCTGGGTTTATTTTTAATTTTCGAAATTAGATGAGTACTTAGCCTTAAGACATGCTTAGAGCAAGGCAATCTAGTTAAGCAAATCATGCATGCACCATGATGCATCACGGGGTTCTCTTCCAACAACTTTCATCGAAGCCACAAGCAAAGGACAAGCATGGGAGGGCAGCAAGGCCTTGTTTTGCAGAAAAATCATGGAGGCATGTGAAGCAAAGGAGCATGGACATGACTCAAGGCAAATATATCAAGTGGAAGGACCAATAATGCAAGCAAAGGAGTGGATGAGAAAGTTTGGGCGGTGCAACCCGTGGAGCACGCGGGCACAAAGGTCACAAAGTGAAGATGAGTGTGCTGGAAGAAACCAAAGCCGGGGAGAGCACGAGGCCACCCAGGACGGTCGGCCCAGGCCGGCCGGCCTCACCCTATTTAAGCACCCCCGGTGCTCCTCTTCGGCAGGTAAGGAGCTCATCCAGCTCTCTGCTTGTGTGCTCGAATTTGTAGTCCAGAACCACCTTAGACTTAGCCATCCATCCCAAGTTTGTTTTACCCAACAAAACACATCCTAAGTACACTCAAACTCCATACTCCGAAATAATTTTGTGTGCCTTGTTACCAGTTGAAACCCCAAGATTATATTAGAGAGAAGAGTGCAGCGATCATGTGGAAGAAAACCACAAGCCTTTTTATCAAGAAGAAGGGGTCGTCATCTTCCAAGCCATCTTCGACGACGTCTTCGAGGAGGCACTCAGTTTCCGAGTCTCCTCGGAGTATGGAGGAGGACACGGCATCGCCGAGGGGGAACGACACTCTTCTCCTCTGTGGCATGAGGGCCACAAGGAGCTCGTCCATGAGGTTCATTGAACCTCAAGGACGTACGGAGGGGATGCCCGTCCCACCTCGTCAAGCAACACGATCATCCACTCCACCTCCATACACTCTGCGGTACTCCACATAAGGATTTATCATTATGTGGGAGGAGGAGGAGAAGAAGCTCGCTTGCCTTGAGAAGAGGCTTGTAGCGAACGTCGACTTCGACGATCATGCTCTCAACTCATTGGGTTTTGGCATGGACATTTATTACATGTTGGGGCACCTAGGATGGGTGCAATTCTCCAACAGGGTGTCGGCAAACACCCACAAGAAATTTGCCTTGGAAATTCTCATGACCATGGCGCCTATCCTTGATGAGGGGGTGCCGAGTCTCTCATTCCGATTGGAGGGAATTCGCAAGTGGTTCCCTATGAACATATTAGGGAGCTACTTGATTTTCAAAAGGAAGCTCCGAAAAAAGTAGACATGCCGGAAGGCATGTTGGATGGGTTTTAGAATATGATCTCGGGGGAAGCCCACCAATAAAGAAATTTTATCCGGAACCCCATCATCGAAGTGTTTCACTCATGGATGAGCAAAAGGATTTTGGGGAGAATGAGGTAAACAAAGGTGACCAGCACGGAGTTGAATTGGCTTTACTCGACTTTAATTGCCAGGCAGCCAATAGACCCCTCCTACCTCATGATCAACCGATGGTGTTGTGAAGCAACATCGGGTTCAGGAGATATTGGTTTGGGGTATTACCTCTCCATGTTGGCTATCTCTTTAAGACCGGGTATTCCAAGGAACCCCGAGCATCTTCTACCAGGGACCTCTCTCGAATTTAAATATATGAAGCAAGGCAAGTACATAAGTGGAGATGAGAGAGGAGGCTTTAAAGTGGCCAAAGTGAACTTACCCCTTTCGGATGCAAGACTAAGACTTTTTATTCAAGGGAAGGAAGATTGGTTAGAGGAAGGACTCCTTGTGCCGGCAAGGAAAAATAAAAGAGGAAGAATTGTAGAAGAAGGACCCTCCTCAGCACAAGAAGGAGGTGCACAACAAAACTATGTGCCACCGTATGAAGGAATTCCTACGCCGCCAAGTTACTATTGTGGTCCACCAATGCAAGCATGGGGGAGCGGTGCAGCCATGCCCCCACCAAATAATGTGGTGCCCAACATAGCCTTTGCGGAGCCTTATGCACAATTTCCTCAACCACAACAAAGTGTGGCCATTATTGGAGGATATGCTGCAAGGAATATGCAAAATATTGCAGCCATCCAAGCCAATGCGGCTCAATTAGGTGAAGGCAATGCAAACATTGCTTATGAGCTTGGATGCCTTCACCTAGCACCGCCGGAACAATTTATAGGAGGGGAAGTTCAATCCTATTATGAGCAAGGGTATAACCATCAAGATTATCAATACCAACCACCAGCGGAAGATTAGAGAGAGGAGAAGCTTTAGTTTTCTTTCTTTTTCCCTTTTTCTTTAATTTTCAGCTTGTGTACGCCTATGTATGCATAGTATTTTCAGTTTTTTTACTTTAATTTTCAGCATGTGTTAGTTTTTATTTTCGTCATGAATAAAGTCACCACCTAGTTTTTACCTTTGGAAAAGTTACAAAGTTTATGCCATGATGATATATGATTATAATTGCCACTTTGTTTATCTTTGTATTTGTTTTATGCATGATTAAGCTAATGATCTCTTTAAATGCAAATCTGAAATTATCTAAATGCTAGCATAATCTTGAGGTTATGATAACAATAAAGATCCATAGTGTTTTATTTGCTCTCAAGTTTTAGATGGATTAAATATGATTTGTTTTTGCTCTAAAAAGTAATGCTAACCTTGTCATAAATATCACTTGCGTGTTGCTCTACCTATGCAGAGCCATATAAATATTTGAGTAAATAAACCTTAGTGTACAAGATTTATTTTTGGGTGAGTTATTTCAGGCCATGATTTCTCTGGCTCGAAACTAAGAAGCTGGTCATTCCGTTCTTGTGTATCTATCTTATTGCTAGCCTTTTATCCGTGCATTGTGTATCCTCACACCGGAGATCTCACAAACCTCGCTGGATATCCATCCTTAAAACCAAATATCATCTTTTGTGATTACCTCCTTGACCACAACCTATGATTGAGTATGGATCATCAATTCAAGGAAGAACGCAAGATGGTGCCAAGATTGAAGATTTCAAGTATCTCTCCAAAAGAAAAAAATTTTTAGTACCTACCTTATCTCTATCACTTCTTTGCCTGAAGATGAGCAAACATCTAAGCATGGGGGAGGAGGTAGGTACAATGCAATTTTACAGTTCAAGGGGAGCAAATAAAAAAAGAAAAGAGAAAGAAAGAAGAAAAAATGAGTATAAAGAAAAAAAAGAAATATATATATAGGACAAGGATATTCACCACGCTGTGTGGTGAATATTATTTAGCACCTACCGTTTGCCCATTGGTGACCTCCGTTAATGACAAAATTACTCTATTTTGGTCTTAGAGAGGTAAAACTCGAATAAATGTTGCATGATGCATCCATTTTTTATGGTTCATGGTTACTACTGTGTAGCGAACATGGCCTCATATGCCATTTGTTCGGAGTTTGATTTTGGTGATTCATGACAACGTGATCATTGGGACTAACCATATTGTTTGAGCATGTCTTTGTAGACATTTCTAGGTCCCAAGGATGCAAGAAAACCATATGCCAAATTGAGAAGATAGTGTATTTTTCAAGGGTCAAAACTGAGCAAGAAAAAGAAAAGAGAAGACACCGTCGGATGAACCGACGGTCCCTCAATTACAAGCATCGGTGCAATCGTCGGACGAGTTGGTACACAGGGTAAAACCCTAGGTACCGTCGGATGAACCGACGGTCCAATTTCTAGATGCGTCGGACGAGTTGCAGAGGAAGAGCAGCGAAGGAAGTAGCACCGGATGATCCGACGGTCTAAGTGGGGACCCCGTCGGTCTATCCGACGCTCAGTTTGAATTCATATAGAGACGCGCCAAGACGAAGCCTTCAGCACCGGATGATCCGACGCCTTGGTCAAGGCATAGCGTCGGTCTATCCGACCGGTGCGTTGGAAGCTAACGCATCCGACTTGGACGCCGAGCCTTCGGGCGCGGATGATCCGTCGTAGCATCGGAGCATAGCATCGGAGCAGTTGTGTCAGAGAACCTCAACGGCTACGTGGCGTGGGAGGGGCACCGGATGAACCGACGCCCTGGAAAAGCATAGCATCGGATCATCCGACGATACCTTTTTCAGTGGACGTTAGCCAACGGCTAGTTTGATGCCTTGGGCTATTTATACCCCTTCCACTCACCCATTTGAGGTTGCTGGATTGTGTGGAAGTGCAGAGGAGTTCAAGACACATTGAAGATCATATCCAATCCATCCAAGTGCTTATTTGCTCATCCTTAGACTAGTACATGCTTTGTGTATGTGCTTAGTGCTAGGATTAGCTTAGAACTGAGTGAGTGCAAAGTTTGTGCCAACCTTGTGAGGTGATTCTTGAGTGAATCCAGTTGTACAAGGTTCGCCGGAAGCCTTGTGGCTCACCGGCAATCATCATCGACCCTCCGGCTTGGTGTGGAGCGGCGAGGACACTTTGTGCGGGGGACGTGGAGACCCTCTTCCTTGGTGGAGAAGCTCCTTAGTGGAGGCGGCATCAAGGTGACCAAGGGAGCTTGGCAAGTGCCTAAGTGGCTAGCCTTTGTGGCAAGTCAAGTGGTGCTCTTGGGAGAGACTTGGTGACCGGGAAGCAATACTCTTGTGTGAGTGCTTCAACAACGTGGACTAGGGGTGGCTTCTACCGATACCACGGGATAAATCGCGTGTCAAGAGTTTGCTTCCTCTCATTCCCTTTATGTTTCCGCATTTACTCTATTGCAATCTTTGTTTGCCTCTGCTTTCCTAGAGTAGTATCATGCTAGGATTGGCTATAGTTGCAAACCTTCTTTTGGGATGGGAGTTTCACACTAGAACAACCGTAGTTGCACATATAGATAGTATGTTCTAGTTTACCTTTGTGCAAAAGTTAGTGAGCCATAGGTTAAGGTTTTAAGTTGCCTAATTCACCCCCTCCCCCTCTTAGGCTAACGAGCATCCGATTCCTTACAAGTGGTATCAGAGCAGGAACTCACTTCCTTCGCAAGGAAACGCCAATTCGATTGGTAAATTCTGAAAACCGGCTCATTGGAACGGTTAGGCTTCACCGCCTAGTGAGTTGCTCTATAAAGGAATGAAAGGGGTGGATACCTTAGGTTTGGCTCCACATTTCGATGGCACGGGCTATCCTCGGTGGAAGGTTCTCATGGAGGCCTATCTCCAAGCTAGGGACCTTGATGTTTGGAGAGTCACCAATGAGGGCATGAAAATGGTACTAGAAAGGAAAAGCAATTTGATGTGATTGCTAAGAGTATCATTTTGTCCTCACTAGATGTAGGTGTTTTCAATAAAGTTTTTACTTGTGAAAATGCTCATGAGATATGGAAAACCATCAAGGAGCAAAATGAGGGTTCAAAAGAAGTTGTTAATGAACGCTATGGTTGTCTCCTTGAGGAATTCAATAGCTTTAAGCAACTTGCTAATGAAAATGCCGAATCTATGTACTCACGCCTAAATGTGCTTGTCAATGAGATTAATGCCTTAGGTGTGAAGGACATCACGGACTTGAACATCAACCGCAAGATCCTTCAAAGTCTCCGAAAGCCCGACTATGACTTGGTGAAAGCAATCATCTACGAGAAGAAGCTCGAAGATTTGAAGCCATCGCATATCTTGAGCAAGATTATGCCACATGAGCTTCAACTCATGCCCAAGTCAAAGAAGGCACCCCAAGAAAAACCTCAAGAACCATCCTCTCCAACAACAAGCCATGCTCTCTCAAGCCGACAAGAGAAAATGTTGAGTAGGATGGCTACTCATGGAAGCTCAAGCGAAGATGATGGCGATGATGGTGACGATGGAGATTCCTCAAGTGATGAAGAGGTTGAATCCATGGTGGCCGAGTACGTGAAGAAGATCTTCAAGTATGTGAAGAAAGTCAACATGTACGGCTACAACATCTACTTGAGAGAAGGGCGTCATCATCAACACATCAAGTTCACCAAGATCAAGCACAAGCCCAAGAAGAAGGTGGTCAAGGAGAGAAGACCAAGGCAAGAAGCAACCTTCGCCATCCGCGAGTGGACAAGTGGTGGATCAAGTTCTTCTAGCTCAAGCGATGAATCAAGAAAGAACTTCACCACCCGCTTCATGCAAGGTCCTTCATCATCACACATGTGCCTTATGGCCAAAGGTATGGAAAACAATGTAAGTGATGACGAATCCGACACCACCTCTCTCAATGATCTTGTTGAGCTAATCCATGAGCAAAAAGGAATGCTTGAACAACAAGCTAATGAAATCAAAGAACTCAATGCTCTCAATGATCTTAGTGACACCGTTGCCACAAATTATGAACATTTGTTATGCAAATTCAAATTGCTTAGCAAGGAGTGTGATGAGCTAAAATCTAAGCTTGAGAGCAATGAGACTAAAACAAGTAATTCCTTTGAGCTTGATGAAACATCTATCCTTTGTGCAATTCCTATCTCCAAGGTAGATGCTTCAACTTCTTGCATTGATTTAATTGATGAATCTTGCTCACCATCTTGCCATGAGAATGTTGTTGTAGAATCATGTGATTATCTCATAGTCAAGGAAAATGATGAGCTCAAGCAAGAAGTGAAATGGCTCCGAGAGAGGTTGGCAAACGTGATGGGCAAGGGCAAGAACGATGAAGAACAAGTGGACATCTCTCAAGACATGAAGAGCCAAGTCCAACCTTCTCAAGATAACCGTGATCCCATGGTGAAGAAGCTTGAGAAGGGTGCAACCGTGACTTGCTACAAGTGTCATGGAGAAGGGCACAAGTTCTACAAATGCCCTCAATTTGTCAAGAAGATGGACAAGGGCGCAAAGAAGAAATTGAAGCCCACCATCAAGAGCTCCCTCGTCTACACCAAGCCCAACCGCAAGAACAAGACCAAGAGCAACACCTACGTCATCAAGAAGAAGGCTAATGGCAAGGTGGTTGCACACAAGGTTGGGAAGATGAAGGAAGAGCGGGGTAGGAACCAACCCATTTGGGTGCCCAAGGAAGTCATCACCAACATGAAGGGGCCTCAAATGGTTTGGGTTCCAAAGGCCACTTGAAGGCCTTAAGCGTGGGGACTTGGGAGGCTTGGCACAAAGAAGTTGCGGAAATTCATGTCTACAAGCCAAGCTTGCAAATTGGACATGTGTTGCCCAAGTTCCCCGATTGAGGTAATGGAAACTAGTACCTATCTCTTGTATCATTGTAGCTCCATTGCCTTGTTTAGGTTGCATTTGTTGCAATATTTACATATGGTAGGTTGCTTGTGTCATGTGCTAACCCATGAGCAATCTACATGGTTTGATTAGTGTGTAGGAAAGCTACACTTGTTCTTTCATGGTGCATGTTTTCATATATATCTTTTTGCATCATGAGCAAGCTATAGGGTAAGCTTCCCTTTGTTGCCATAAACAATGTGCATACATTTGGTTGGTGATTCAAACACTAAATGCACACATTTAGGGGGAGCTCATCCTATGGTTTGGTTATGGGACTAACATTGTTTCAAGCTTATCTTGTGTAGTCCCTTAGCGACGCGTTCCGGTGAGGTGTTTCATTCTAAGAGAATGCTATTTCACTCTCAATGTGATCTAACATCTCTAAAAGAGTGAATATAGCAATATGAGCTTCATGCTATTGAGTCATGTCCTTGCGAGCTTATGTCTCTATATAAGTTCAAAGGCAATGTACTCATACATTCCTAATCCATGTGGTACCCCAAGTGTCTTATTTTCAAGATTCTTTCAAGTGGTGTCACCTAGTGATATCATTTCCAAGTAGCTCATCTCAATGTGGTGCCAACAAGGTAGAGAGGATCACCCACCCCCGGAGGTATGCAATGGTCAAAAGACTACAAGTGATATCTACAAGTGGTAATGTAACAAGAACCCATTTGTCTTATCTCTTGTCCTTTAAGCTACCTCTTTGCATGATATGCTCTAAGCTTCCTTGTTTTACAAGTTTGTAGTTGTGCACTTGTCTCTCACTACCCTTGTCTTGCAAGTGGTATTCTTTTTATGCACACACTTAGGGGGAGCTTAGTTTGTACCATGCTAGTCTCATGAGCATGTGATCCACCTTAGTTATTCTCACATGTGGTATCTTCATCGATATCATACATATGGATCATGGTTCATGCGGCTTTCTCCCTTGCATTTAACATCTCTCCTTTGAGCTATGGTTGCTAGATCTTGCTAGTTTCCTTGGACCTGTTTGCTCTGGACTTTTTGGAGATTTTATTCCAAAGGGGGAGAATGTGAGACCAAAGCAAGCGTGTGGCTTAAGCTTACAAGGGGGCTCAAGGATGCTTACAAGTGATTTCAAGGATTTGAGACCAAAGGGGGAGAATGTGAACATAAGATCAAAAAGGGGGAAGTTTGAAATAGGGGGAGTTTGGATGATGGTAAGCATCCAAGCAAGTGTAAGTGGTTCTAATTCTGTCAATTCTAGCAAATTTATGCTTGCTTTGGTTGTGTTGTCATAAATCACCAAAAAGGGGGAGATTGTAGCGAACATGGCCTCATATGCCATTTGTTCGGAGTTTGATTTTGGTGATTCATGACAACGTGATCATTGGGACTAACCATATTGTTTGAGCATGTCTTTGTAGACATTTCTAGGTCCCAAGGATGCAAGAAAACCATATGCCAAATTGAGAAGATAGTGTATTTTTCAAGGGTCAAAACTGAGCAAGAAAAAGAAAAGAGAAGACACCGTCAGATGAATCGACGGTCCCTCAATTACAAGCATCGGTGCAATCGTCGGACGAGTTGGTACACAGGGTAAAACCCTAGGTACCGTCGGATGAACCGACGGTCCAATTTCTAGATGCGTCGGACGAGTTGCAGAGGAAGAGCAGCGAAGGCAGTAGCACCGGATGATCCGACGGTCTAAGTGGGGACCCCGTCTGTCTATCCGACGCTCAGTTTGAATTCATACAGAGACGTGCCAAGATGAAGCATTCAGCACCGGATGATCTGACGCCTTGGTCAAGGCATAGCGTCGGTCTATCCGACAGTCTGTTGGAAGCTAACAGTACCGTCTTGGATGCGAGGCCTTCAGCACCGGATGATCCGTCGTAGCGTCGGAGCATAGCGTCGGAGCAGTTGTGTCAGAGAACCTCAACGGCTACGTGACGTGGCAGGGGCACCAGATGAACCGACGCCCTGGAAAAGCATAGCGTCGGATCATCCGACGGTACCTTTTTCAGTGGACGTTAGCCAACGGCTAGTTTGATGCCTTGGGCTATTTATACCCCTTCCACTCACCCATTTGAGGTTGCTGGATTGTGTGGAAGTGCAGAGGAGTTCAAGACACATTGAAGATCATATACAATCCATCCAAGTGCTTATTTGCTCATCCTTAGACTAGTACATGCTTTGTGTATGTGCTTAGTGCTAGGCTTAGCTTAGAACTGAGTGAGTGCAAGGTTGTGCCAACCTTGTGAGGTGATTCTTGAGTGAATCCAGTTGTACAAGGTTCGCCGGAAGCCTTGGGGCCTAAGTGGCTCACCGGTAATCGTCATCGACCCTCCGGCTTGGTGTGGAGCGGCGAGGACACTTTGTGCGAGGGACGTGGAGACCCCCTTCCTTGGTGGAGAAGCTCCTTAGTGGAGGCGGCATCAAGGTGACCAAGGGAGCTTGGCAAGTGCCTAAGTGGCTAGCCTTTGTGGTGAGTCAAGTGGTGCTCTTGGGAGAGACTTGGTGACCGGGAAGCAATACTCTTGTGTGAGTGCTTCAACAACATGGACTAGGGGTGGCTTAGTGCCTACCGATACCACGGGATAAATCGCGTGTCAAGAGTTTGCTTCCTCTCATTCCCTTTACGTTTCTGCATTTACTCTATTGCAATCTTTGCTTTCCTCTACTTTCCTAGAGTAGTATCATGCTAGGATTGGCTATAGGTTGCAAACCTTCTTTTGGGATGGGAGTTTCACACTAGAACAACCGTAGTTGCACATATAGATAGTATGTTCTAGTTTACCTTTGTGCAAAAGTTAGTGAGCCATAGGTTAAGGTTTTAAGTTGCCTAATTCACCCCCTCCCCCTCTTAGGCTAACGAGCATCCGATTCCTTACATACTGTCAAATTAATCTCTCCCGCCACCAGGGTCGTTGACGGCCTCCAAGCAGTTGTCCGGTCGGTCCTATTATATCAGCAGCTATCTGCCATTTGGTGTGCATGCTTCGGGCTCTAATTTGTAGCGATGTCAGCGTGAAGCAGACCTCGTCCTAGCTTGCACATGAATGTCATGCTAGGATTTCTATCCCATACGGTGGTTGTCGTTTCCCTTGTCTCAAGAACTCCAGCGAGCAGACCATAAATCTAACCATCGTCTCTTGTTGATGTCGTGGCAGCCGTAAAAATCAGCTATGTTGTTATTGCTCTACCTGGTTTGCATGTTTTGATTCTTTGGACCTTAATTCACATTTATTACGGGTGACCGGGACCACACACATCTAGCTGTGTGGAGACAAAGACACATGGACTCAATAAAATATTTCATGGCATTGTTAATAACACTTGCATGCATGCATGCTGGGCAAGTTCTACGCATGCTAGAAATAACACTTGCATGCATGCATGCTGGGCAAGTTCTACGCATGCTAGAATAACGGTAGTATTTCTAGGACATACTATTACTAGTCATGACTTTTGTTTAGTGCACATGTGGCATGATTGTTAGTACGCCTACCAGTAGTTGTGGTCATTTAGCATATACGTCTGTTCTTACTTCATGGACATATACAATAGTAATTATATGCCATTAGGTGATATTTTTATTTTTCAAAGAAGTAATGTGATAACATAAAGGAATAATTTACTCTGTTTGAAATCCTGTTCCACAACAATTTACTCTGTGCTAGGCTTGTATTTACTTCGTTTTCATCTTGAATAGTAAAAAATGATTTTTAAACCAATGAGTGCCTCATTTTCATCGTCAATTCAGGGTTGCGTTATTCCATGCAAAGCTAACATACATGTTGTGTCACTGTGTGATTGCCGGATAATTTATTAGGCGAGGCAAAACTCATTGACTTGCTTGCCTATGCATTTCATACATGCAGGATTGACTGATATTTAATACTATGAGAGATTTCAGGGGTAGTTAACCCATACATATGGGTCGTGAGGGAGAGATTTTAGGGAACACCAACAATAATATTCAACACGCTCTTTTAGCATCTTGTGCGAGATTTGGGAGGTAGCCACTAAGTTGACAACTATAAATCCATAATTTGTTGACCATGCACTTAATATTTTCTGTCGGACTGCATCCATGCATGCAAAATCATATTATTAGCACATTATCTTTTAATACTTAATTAATCCTTCTATTGGGTACGTGTTTGACGAGGATTCACTATTATCAATAGTCGTGTCTCATCTATATGACCTCTGGCAAGCCCCATCTTGATTGCTCCTAATCTTAAAATTACTCTATTTTGTCTAGAGAAAGTAAAAATCGTTCATACCACTATTTATCTATCTGTTTTGCATGTTCAGTGGAGCACCAGTCTAGAGCGGATGAAGGCAAAGCCATCGGCCACTGTGGACCAGCTGCATGCATGCAATCAATAAAACGAAATCAAACAACAATTAATTAGGGACGGAAGGCAACCATGAAGGGGATCCTTGATTTGCTCCAACTAATTACATGATGAGATAAAGGATAGAAGGTTCTCTAAACATGTGCTTGTGTATTTTTAACAAGCTGCATGCAAGCATGAGTTTCCCATGTAGTTTATACCACATTGTGCAATGAGGGAGTAAAAGCTAGTTTCGTGGCTGAGTCTTTTTTTTCCTTGGAATGATGCTTTTTTGCTCGAGTGTGTGTCTTCAATTTTGACTATTTGATTGCACCATGTGTCACATAACACAAAAAACACAAATAAGGAACATCTTTTCAATGTCCACCATGCAACTACCATGCGTCCATGCATCTAGCTGTCATGCGTTCAATCAAGTGATTACAATGCGCGAGAGAAATCTCAGGACGTGATTTAAAACTTCCATATATTCTTGTATGTTGAAAGAATTGAGTGTAGTGAGAGAGATTTCAAGAAGTGATAATATATACACATAGCTAATTACTCTTCTTTCGTATAAACCCGATTATGAAAAATTATTCCTATTTTTTCAAGGTTACTTATTTCTTCTATAGAAGAAGTATTCTTCCTGTATGTGTTCAATTGTTGTGCTCGTATATTCACACCCAGTTATAGAAAATTACTCCTGCAAGATTACTCCACTAGTCTCTAAAATAGGATTTGTTGTGGAAAATACTTCTCGTTGTACAAAATTACTCCTCCAGCCAAAAAACACTATTCCTTGTATGTAGGTGGACAATTACTTCATTCTTTTTTTTCTGAATGGCAAGAAATCAAAGTATGACAAGAGGAGTATTTTCTCGACCTCGGGAGTATTTCCTAAATGAAAATAACATTCAAGAAACCAAAATATGTTTTGTCAGAAGAATATAAAACCAATTTCGAGTGACAACCATAAAAAGAAAATCCATGTTTTCAATCAACAAGCATGGAGAAGTAACTATTATATGAGCATAACCATAATTTGAATACCTCGTAATTGAAATTTTCAAGCAAGAAGAAGTAATCTTCATGAAAAGAACCAAAAGAAAACTATCTGAAGGATACTCCGTTGCTTATAGGATGGAGGAAATTGTATCGCAAGCTTTTGTTCGTGCCACCACCATTGTAGTAGGATGCCCGCAAGTAGTCATGGAGGAAGTCGTGTGCTCGTGCTTTGTCTTACTGTGGCGAAAGCTTCTTGGGCTTCCCTCCATGGCTGCTTATTACCACATGGATCGGAACAAAAATCTTAGGTCCACGTTAAAATCAAATTTTGCAATAGAAAAATTGGATACAAATTACCTCTATGAACGAATAGAAGATGATGAACAGCCCTCGCCGCTGCTCCCACAGGTAGAATCCTCGAGTGATGATAAAAAAATGGAGCATGAGAAAAATAGACGAATGAAGGAAAGACATGCATGTTGTGTACCTACATATTGCACCCACTTCAATTCCTAATTGTTTTATGAGCCACGCATGTATGCATGCGGAGTTGATTGAGCTTATAAATTTTTCTGAAATTAAAATATAATTGATTTGACTCCATTTAAGTATGTGCATGCGGGTAGCCAAGGAAGTAAATATTGAAACTAATTACAGTTGTAGGATTTTAACGTCTTTAGACGGAGGGATGTTGTTCCGTTAGAGTGTTAAATAATATTCAACACTCTACGTGGTGAATATACACTACCTATATATATATGTATAAGAAAGAGAAACAAATATGAGTATGTGTAAAAATAAAATAATGTGAACTCCCCGGTTCTCTAAAGTGCATTAAGAATTTCAAGGTTTCGAGATTAAAAGATCCAAACTCATTTTTCCAACCATGTGCAATCCGATAATGAGGACTTCCTTTGTGCCTCGGGATCACTCTTTGTCATTTGCACATGTCCACCTATCTCAAGTGTGTGTATTTTTCTCTCTCCCTCATTAATATAACATGATTTTCCAATGACCTTTTTGACGAGTCTCGGTAAGACCATGAGAATCTTGTCTTGTTTTGACAACATCTCATTTATAAAATCTTGGTAGGAATAAACTTTCCCAAAAAGCTCCATATAAAGCCTACCACTTATATGAATGTTACAAGAGGGAAATGAGTAGAATAAATAGGCTTGAGGGACAAGATGAGATGAGAGTTCATGAGCAAGATGCAAGATGATTTAAATTTGTGAACTTGGTTTAGCTCTTTTTCATCTCATTCTTTATTTAAAAATTTCTGAGATCTATTTGAATTTTGGGAGCATGTTAATACTTGTGGATAAGCTTAATTGATAATCTACCCTCCGTAATGATGAAAGCTAGTACATTATGAAACTTTAATTAATTAAACTTTTGAGAGCATTATGTTTTCTCGTGTATGATCAAGTGCAAGGTTTAAACAATGAAGAGCAATGATGATATCCATCGAAGCCTTACTTGAGGACGAGCAAGGTTTAAGCATGGGGGAGATGTTGACGGTGAAATTCCGTCAACCTAGCCATGACTTTACCTTTGGTGTTGGCATGAATTTTATATCCTATCCATTGGTACAAACCCCCTTGGTATAACAAGTTCGTTTGTGCATGTCAGTTTTGGAGTTTAGTGTTTATGCAGGATTTTAGTGTTGAAAGCAAGACTTCCGGGATAAGTTCATTAAGCACCTCACGACAAGACCTTGAAGCCCGGTACAAGTCAAGCAATGAAGTAAATATGACTCCAGGAATCCCAAGGACCCAACCCGAGAAGATCGAAAACTTCGAGGACCTAGTCAGAAAATTATCGAATCTTGCGGGACAAGGAGCTTCATCTAATCCGAAGAGAAACTGACGACAAGGGCCCACATGCAGTTGGGGGAAGACTCTAGAAGACTCGGGAACTGACACTGGGTAAAGGAGGCCGCAGGCTGGGCCGAAGTGGGCCCAGGCCGGCCGGCCCAGCCCATTCCAAGGCCCAGTGGGCCCCCCTTTGACCTAGCTACCATTCAGGCTATTTATAGCCCCGAGGCCGGGCGCCACACATCAATTCATTCACCATCCACCGAGGTGCAGAGAAGAGAGGGACACCATCTCGGAGAGGAGAGGGTCGACCTAGTTGACTAGGATCTCCCGGCGTGGGAACCTTGCAAGGAAGACTGTTGACGGTGTATTTTGGTACACCAAACATGTTCATTAAACTTTGGTTTGGATTTTTTATGGAACTAACCCGCCACTAATCATATAACAAGTTCACCTTTGCGCATGCATTTGGAAGTGTTGTGTTTATGTAGGAAAACATGGACATAAAGGATGGATTCACAACAAGTTCAAAGGAGCATTTACGGAGTCTTGTTCGTGTTCATGAGCTTGATGAAATAGCTTCCAATGGTGGCAAGGACCGAAGTGTTACGTAGGAACACCCCCGGGGATTGAAGTGTAAAAGACCGGACTTCATGCAAAGAGAACCTCCATCTTGGGCGCGAGGATGACATCGTCAAAATCATGCAAGTGGAAGGGGCAAAGTGCATAATCACCTGGGGACCCACGGGAGAGAAGGGGCAACCAAACCGGACCGAGATGGGCATGAGCCGGTCGGCCCAGCCCACTTCGGGGGTCGGTTCGGCCCCCCTTTCCTTGCACCCGAAGGATCTTCAACCCTAAAGCCCTGGAGGCGCCGCCATTCACGAAAGGGAGAGCCATTCGCACCAGGAGGCCATCCACAAGCTAGAGAGAGAGGAGGGAGATCTTCGGAGGGGGGTCGACCACCTCGAAGGAAGCACCCACAAGTGGAGAAGAAGGAAGACACCGTCAGAAGGGTGACCATGATCAACGGTGCTATGTCTAGCACCTTGATGGGGTAATCTCCTTATTCGTCCATGGGTTGTAATCGATCTTGAGATGTAATCGTACTTTGTTGGAATATCTATCTATCATCTTGTGTTGAATATACTTTAATGCTTAAGGTTAGCTACCATGTCGTAATAGGAGTAGAGCTCCAATGCTTCCTTGGATCCATTCAATACGCCGTGTCCATCATAGGTCTAGTCACGATTACCTTCACATAGTGACAGTACGAGAGGAGGGAAAGGGCGAAACCGTGGTCACAACACCCGATAGATTAGATTGGTTTTCATGTTTAAAGCGATTGCATGTTCTAGTATCGTAGACCCATGGGCGAGTTCTCCTATCTTGATAGCTTAATTGTTCTCTCTAGTGTAGTTGAGTCATTTTCTAGTTTAATCATAGTTAGGGTTTGAGTAACTAGTGAGTAGAGGTAGATCAAACACTTGTAATCCCCTTGCTTCGCGGATTGACAAGAACCTTGGGAATCTCGTGGTGAAAAAGGTGTAGGTCCGTACGCTTGCTGATCGTAGGTGGATACGTCTTTTATCCGTCAACAAAGGCCACGTTGGAGTTCCCGGAGCTAGAAGCAAGATCAAGGTAGGATCCCGGTGGTGATCTTGATTCATGTATCATGTATTATGTTGAATTATCAAGTTGCAATCCAATTTCTAGCGATGAGTGTTTCTCCTACGACTTTGATTTCAATCGGCTTTTCGTATCTTAAGATCTATTCTCGAGATAGATCATCGAGGGTGTTCTTGTAGCCGTGGTGGCTAGAGGTGCATGCCTGACCTTCCGTGAGATTTCAACTTTTCTTTGGACTCGCCCTAGACTAACCCGCACGAATAGGGGTGCGTTGTGACAGAACAGTGGCTCTAAAAGGCGGGCGTTTTCGGGGTCGGACGGGAAACCGTGATTTAAAGATGCTTTTTATGAGATTGAACTTGTTTACTTCTCCTTTGATCGGACTTCAACGAAGGCTTGATCCAATCTCTCTAGATTGGTTTGTCTATCCCCCTCTATCTCTTGCTACCTCCGGTTTTCATAGATTAAATTCGTTTTCGTGATATTCTCTAGATTAGATGCATAAGATTCTCCTTTGAAGATCTAAGTTCTCGGCTTCATTAGATTGATTCTTACATCACACATTTGTTCCACAGATTCGATACCTTGGGTTCACACTTGAGGGAAGAAGGGTCCCTTGACTACGACAGAGGATTTGTCCTCTTGCAAGTCCACTTGAAGTTTAATACGAATATACACTGTCAACACTATGTATGGCCCCTCCCATGGTTCTTGAAGTTTTCCAGGGTTTTCCCAATTTTTCTTTCTTTTCGAAACTAGATCACCAGTCTTGATGTCTTTTCTGACCACTTTTCTATCCTTCCATGCCTTAGTTTCTTTGTGGTACTTCTCGATATTTTCAGCAGCTTCGAGGATCGTTAGTTCGATCATATCTTTTTCTGCCTTTATGTCAACTTCTTTGATTTCTTTTGCCTTCTGCACTCTCATGCTCTCATTCTTGATTTCTCCTTGTGTGATTGCTTCGGTGCCAAAGAGTAGACGAAAAGGTGTGAAACCCGTTGCTCTTGATGTTGTGGTGTTATGAGACTAGATTACTTTTGGCAATTCATCGATCCACTTGCCCTTCTTCTGATCAAACAAGCACTTCTTGATTCCTGAAAATATCAGCCCAATTGCTCTTTTGACGGCTCCATTGGACTGCGGGTGGTAGACTGACGAAAACTTCGTGTGAGTGCCCAAAGTTTTGCAGTATTCCTTGAAGGAGTAATAGTCGAATTGCTCCCATTGTCAACGGTTAGCTCTCTTGGTACCTAAAATCTGTAGATTATGTTTTGCCAAAAATTTATAGATTGTAGGTGCTGTAATATTTGCAAATGCCTTCACTTCCACCCATTTGGTGAAGTAGTCAATGGCCATAGCTGCGAATTTGCAATTTCCTTGAGCTGTTGGCAGCGGTCCAACTAGATCCATTCCCCACCTTTGCAAAGGCCATGACGGAGGAATTAGGTGAACTGACATGGATGGTAAGTTTTGCTGATTCGCTATTTTTTGACATGCTTCACATTCCTGAACTAGCATCTTCACGTCAATGTTTATGGTAGGCCAGTAGAATCCTTGCTTTATTGCTTTGCTTGCTAGAGCCCTTGTACCTATATGCGCACCACAGAATCCGCTATGGATCTCCTTGAGGATTTCAACACCTTTTTCGGAGGTTATGCACCTCAGCCATGGTTCTGTAATTCCTGATTTGTACAACTCTCCGTTAACCACTGTAGAGGCCCTTGACCTTTGCTTTAATCTTTTCTCCTCCAACTCATCCTGTGGTTTGTAGTGCCCCCTCAAGTATGCCATGATTTTGGCTCTCCAATCGCGAGACTCCACAGTATTCACGATTTTAGGCTTTGATTCTTTGATAGACGGTTCTTTGATGATTTCGAAGAACATGTTAGGAGGCATTGCTTGATTTCTTGTTGCTGCTTTCGCAAATTTATCTGCTTCATTGTTGTTGTCTCTTGGTATGTGCTGAACTGAATAGCCCTTGAAATACCTCTGCATTTCTCTGACTTTCTCAAGAAATTTCATCAAAACAGGATTTCTCGCTTCACTCTCATTCTCAATATGTTCTTGAATAACCTTGGAGACTGTCTTGATGATGAAGGTTTGCTGATCCAGAGCTTTCATTTTTCTTAAGGCTAGAAGTAAAGCTTCGTATTCAGTGGTGTTGTTTGTAGAGTGCACATCATCCGTGATGATAAGCCGAGCAACGTATCTTATTACGATTCCTGTCGGAGATGTTACAACTGCTGATATTCCAACCCCTTTGTGGCACCAAGCCCCGTCACACGGCACCACCCTTGGTGTGAGAATGTCTTCACTAGGATTATGAGTTGTTGAAGTCCAGTCTACGACGAAATCTGCCAGAACATGCGATTTGATTACACTTCTTCTCTCGAAATCTACAGTGTATTCTGACAATTCTATTGCCCACTTGTTGATTCGAGTAGATGCTTCCTTGTTCATGAACAGTTCATTCAGTGGTTGATTCGTGAAAACCCTTATTCTGTGACCATCGAAGTAATGCCTTAATTTTCTCGCAGCCATTACAACTGCATATGCTATCTTTTCTAACTCAGATTAGAAAAGTTTGGATCCAGAGAGAGCTTCTGATGCAAAGTACACTGGGATCTGCCTGAGTTTTCCTTCTTCTTCTTTCTCTTGCACTAGCACGGCACTTACAGCCGAATTTGAAGCAGACAAATATAACAGAAGTGGCGATTTTGGCTCAGGAGGGCACAACTTGGTCATATTTGAAAAATAGTCTTTAAGTTCTTGGAAAGCTTGTTTCTGAGCTTCAGACCACTGAAAGCTCTTGGAACTTCGGAGAACTTGGAAGAAGGCAAGCTTCTCTCTGTAGCTCTGGGCATGAACCTGTTGAGAGCAACAACCCTTCCTGTCAACTTTTGCATGTATTTCAGTGAAATTGGGTCTTGCATTTCAATTAGCGCCTTGATTTTGTCGTGATTTTCCTCTATGCCTTTTGTCGAAACCAGACATCCAAGAACTTTTCCCTTGTGAATGCTGAAGACGCATTTCTCAGGATTCAATTTGAGATTTGGTGCTCTGAGGTTCATGAAAGTTTCTGTCAAATCGCTGATATGGTCTCTTCTCTAGATGCTCTTGACTACTATGTCATCAACATATGCTAGAATGTTTCTTCGAAGTTGGGGATGAAGAACTATTGCTATCATTCTCGAAAATGTGCACCCTACATTTTTCAGTCCCTCTGGCATCTTGACGAAGCAAAAAGTTCCGAAAGGAGTAATGAAACTTGTTTTTTCCACATCTTCCCTTTGCACTCTTATTTGGTGATATCCTGAGAACATGTCGAGGAGTGAGAGCATTTCACTGTTAGCAGGATCATCCACGATTTTGTCTACCCTTTCTATAGGAAAATCATCTTTCTTGCATGCCTTGTTCAGATTTGTGAAGTCTACACACATTCTCCACTTCCCATTTTTCTTCTTTACTGGTACAGTGTTGGCCATCCAGACTGGATACAGAACTTCTCTGATTACTTTTGCATCATGAAGCCTTTGTACCTCAGCTTCTACTACTTTCACCTTTTCTTCAGACATTTTCCTAAGTTTCTGCTTCTTCGGGGTTATTCTTTCATCCGTCTCCAGAGTGTGCTCGATGATGTCTTTGTTGACACCTTGCAAGTCTTTGGCTGACCATGCGAAGACATCTTTGTTTTTGTTCAAGAATTGCGCAAGCTCTTTTTCTTCTTCGGGGCTAAGATGAGCCCCTATTGTAACTGCTATGTCGGGCATATCATCTAGGTACACTTTCTTGGTTTCACCATTGGCAGCTATCTCAATTTTTTTCTTTGTCTCTCTTGGCCTCAATATACGGCTCTCTCTTTTCTTCAGCAGAATTCAGCTGATGCACGTTGGTTTGTCCTGGGGTATGACCCTTTTAAATGTTCCTAGCTTCTTGTTGATCACCGAACGCAGTGATGACTCCCTTGGGAGCTGGTATCTTCATACATAAGAATTGCTGCCTTATCATAGCATCAAACTTATTCATGAAACCTCTGCTGAAAATCGCGAGATACAGGTGATACATGTCGACCATGTCGAATAGTGTTTTGGTTTTGGCATTGTCAAGATCTCGTGATACAGGCAGAGATTTTTTCCCACTAGTTTGATTGGCTTCCCTCCAAAGCCCAAGAGTGAGTATTCTGGTGGATGCAACATGTGTTGACTCAAATTCATCTCCTCGAAAGTTCTCAAGAACAGAATGTCTGCTGAACTTCCATTATCGACTAGAATTTTTCTGATGATCCATCCTGCTATGTTTACCTCGATGACCATGGCATCATTGTGGTTCGTGGACTTCAATCTGAAATCTTCTTTAGTGAATGTAATGGACTCTGGTCGTGCGACTGGGCCATCATTGATGATAGTGTTCACAGATCTGAAGTAATTGTTTCTCTGCCTTTTGGTTTCGAACTCCATAGTTGATCCTCCTGTGGTGAGCATGATAGTTCCAAAGGAGGGCAAAGCTTTTGGGTTTTGAGTTCTTGAACTCAATTCTGGCCTTGATGAATTGTCAGGTGGTGGTGGCAATATTTCTTGAATTGGCTGCGACTTTTGAACTGCTTGAATTGCCTGAGACTGAGGATAGAACTGCTGAGAAGGCTGCCAAGATGGCTGTGGTTGCTGAAACTACTGCACTGTGACTGGATTTGGTTGAGAACCCATGAATTGTGGTTGCCAGAAGCTTGGGCGAAACTGACTCGACATTGTGGAGGCAATGTTCATCATGGCTTTATCTTGTTGAATTCTAGCAATGTTCTTCTTGGTTTACGGGCACCCTTCGGTGCTATGACCTCTTCCATGATATTGGCAGTAGAAGTATGTATCTCTTGGGTTGTGATTTGTGAGTTTCGGGGGTCCTCTTCCCCTTCCTCTTCCTTTAGATGCATGACCTGCTCTTGTGCTTGGTCTATTATCCAGATCGAACTGAGGGTTTTCCACGTTATTGATGTTTTGTGGGTTCTGGAAGTGAGGTCTCCACGCCGTTCCTCTGTTGCCTTGCCTTGCCTCATTTCTTTCGGCAACTCTTCTACGGTGATCTTCGTCGGACATGATGTATTCTTCTAATTCACGAAAAAGTTCATCAATGGTTTTCGGTTTTCTTCGGGTTAGATGTGAGGCTGTCGGTCCTAGAGTCAGGCCCTTGATCAACGCCTGAATTGTTATTTTATCATCTACTTCGGGGATCTGGGATCTCTGCTGCATGAACCTTCTTACAAAGTTTCACAATGGCTCCCTGTCTTTCTGCTTGCAGTTATACAAATCTGATGACTGAGCTGTTGTTTCATGAAATATCTGGAATGCTTGGATGAACTTTGTCTTGAGATCAACCCAACTGCAGACTGAGTGTGGTTGCAGTAGAGAGTACCAATTTAGAACTGGACCTTCACACGCAATGATGAAGGATTTGGCCAATGTGACATCATTTCCTCCTGCTGAATTAAAAGCTAACTCATACCTCATAAGGAACTGTCTGATGTTTCCGAAGCCGTTGTACTTCGGGAGAGAGAGTGGCTTGAACTTTGGCGACCATGGTGCAGTTTGCAACCCAATTGAGGGTGGTGAATCTGGACCCACGAATTGCGAGATTCCATTATCCACGAAGAAATTTTCTTTCGGGGTTCTTTTGTTCTGGCCAGAGTTCTGGTGTGGTGAGTCTTGCCACAATGAACTGTTTTCTTATTCTTTCATTTCTTAAATTTCTATTTGCATTCTTTCGATTTGTTCTTTTGCCTAGTTAAGTTTTTCTAGTTTTTCTGAAACTTTTCACTTTGCCTCCAGTTGGTTCACGAATCTTTCATTCTTTTTCTGAAGTTGTTGTACTCTTTCCAGTTCTCTGTCAACAGCTTGGTCGTCATCTTCATCAGCATCTTCTTCAGCGAACGGTTCTAGAGCATGTGTTGTTTTCTCAGCTCTTGCCTTCTGAAGAGCCTCAAGTTTTGCCCTCCGTTCTTGGTCTGTGGTCTGTGAAGGTTCTGCAGTGACAGAGATTCCGTTGTCTTGTTCATTGTAATGGTTTTCTTGGTCGGTCTCAGTTGGTGCATTTTTCTTGGACTTCTTCTGCGGAGGAGTTGTTTTTCGGCTGAAACCACGGTGAGCGCCAATGTTGGGGGGTCCAAGAATCGGATGGAGTCCTTGAACACAGAAGTCAAGAACAAAAGCACGAAAGTCACGAAGAGAGAGGAGACAAAGAATCCCCGAATGCCTGTACTCACCTCAAAAGTTGTGAATCCCTTTACACGAGCCCTCGCGCCCCCATTTATAGGGAGATGAAGGGACAGACTGCCCTCGAATCTAGAGTATATTCCTTATGTGAACATGTACATGAATGTCTTTTACATCCCGTGATTTGCGGAGCTAATTTCATACATTTACAAGTCAGCCACTAGTTCACACCTTAAACCTGGACTTTTGAGGTGACGTCTTTGACTTGCCTTCTTCCTGACCCCCGAAGCTCTTATTCATGAAAATCACCTCTCACTATGGTTCCCGAATTGAGACCCCACCAGATTCCTGAACTTCGCAGATTCCTGATTCCCTGAACTTCGCAAGTTTCCAATCATCCTGAAATGGACAGCAGATTTACGAACAGAAGCCTAATTCGGCTATTATTTTCGCGTATTATTAGAAGGTTAGCAAAATGTATGAGATTCATTAGGATTTCTTCATGAATGTTTCCTTCTCACGAAACAAGACTTTCCATCCCGAAGATGATTCACGAATTTATTCACGAATTCTGTAAATCTGACGTTTCAAGGGTTAAAAGGTTTTTGCCCGATTTCCCAACACATAGTCCCTCAAGATCCGTTGGCACGGGGTTTGGACAAGCGCAACGGGCAGCGTGAGGCACAACGTTTACAAGAGGCGACCTCCTCCCAACCCTCCTCGTCATCATCCTTAACCACGGCCTCTGCTGCTGCAGGGATGAAAACTACCGAACCCACCTGAACTGGGGTGAACCAGCGAGCATCCAGCGGCGAGGGTGGGGCTAAGTCCTGCAGCAGGACCGGACATTTTGTTGTTAAAGACCTTGCTGTAGCAACCAAATGAACTATGGTAGACCAATCGTCCACCGGTGGCAACCTCGACCTAAAAGATGCAGCCCTGGAGCACTCCGACACGTCATGCCCCGGGTAATGAGCGGCGACCAGTCCCATGGGTTGGGAGGTCGGGTCCGGCGGGGGTGGAGCATGACAGAGGTGTTCCGGTGGCGTAGCCGGTAGGTTGCCCAGCTCGTCTAGGTTGAGCTCGACAAGCACCGGCATGGTGGCGGGTGGACGTCGGTGCCAGAGCAACTGGTGGTTGTAGCCACCGGGGACATGGGGTCACCGGTGTGGAGGTGGGGGCAGAGCTCACGCTGGGAGAGGCGATGTGCGGCGGCCAGTGTCGATCTCCTGCACACTACATGAGGGAGGGTGCGCCGAGGGGAGTGCAGATCTATAGCTAGAAGGGGAGGAGGCCGTTGGAGTAAGGAGATTTGGGATGGCGGTGCTCAGTTTGCGGCAACGGAGGAGAGCGTGATGTTCACCCAGCGTTAACTTCAAACCCAATCTTCCTCTAAGAGAAAGTATCTGATAAACAAGACGATGTCACATGTGGGTAAAAAGACAGGGAGACTAACAATTTTGGTATGGATTGATGGACGTGAAAGATCAGTTCCTGCCATGGGGAAAGTCTGATGTTCAAGATGGTAACAAAACTAGATTTTGAGAGGATCTTACCCTCTTGAAATCCTCTCAAAAATATACCCCACATGACCACACATTACAAGAAAATATACCAATTAGTGACGAGATTTTTATGACACTTCTATCATCGTCATAGATCTATGACGTTTCAAGAGAATTTAGTAACAAAACTACGAAATGATATAAAACATGAAGTATTAGCAAAACGTTTGGCCCCGAAATTGGATTCACTTGTCAGGCAAAACCAAAGCGCCTTCACTAAGGGCCGGATTATCCATGATAATTTTAAAGATGTGGAGTTGACGACAAAGTGTTTGCATAGGATGAAAGTTCCCTATGCTTTGGCCAAAATTGATATCGCAAAAGCTTTTGACACCGTCAGCTGGACATATTTGCTTGACATTATGAAACATATGTGTTTTTCTCGCCGATGGTTAAATTGGATATGCATGAGCCTGTCCGCAGCTAGCACCAGGGTTGTAGTCAATGGTGCCCCTGGAAGGTGAATTTGCCATGCCAGGGGGTTGCGGCAGGGTGACCCTCTCTCCCCCATGCTTTTCGTCATCGCAATGGAGGGTCTCAGCCGGTTGATCAAGGTAGCAGATGATGCAGGTCTGTTCCAACAATTGGGGTACCATGGTATTACTGATCAGGCTTTCTTTTACGCGGATGATGATGTGGTACTTTTCATCAAGGCTAGGGAGCAAGATTTGGTGCTGACCAACACAATCATACAAGTTTTTGGCAACGCTTGGTCTTCATATCAATCCTCAAAAATGCCTGATCAATCCGATACAATGCGACCTGGAGGAGTCGGTCACGTTGCTGCAGTTCTTCCCAGGGAGGCTGCAACCTTTCCCTTGCAAATATTTGGCGGTCCCCCTTTCTATTCACAAACTCAAGAAGGACTTGCAGCCCCTCATTGACAAAGTCTCGGCTGGCCTACCCACTTGGAAAGAGGGGCTCATGTCTTGTGCCAGGCGAGCTGTTCTTGTCAAGACAAAGATGTCGGCCATGCCAGTCCACACAGCAATTGTCGTGGTGATTTCTCCGTGGGTCATTCAGATGATTGATAAACGGCAAAGAGCCTTCCTATGGAAGGGGACAACTTCAGTTTCAGGAGGACACTGCAAGGTGGCTAGGCCGAGTGTTTGCAAGCCCCCGGAGCTAGGCGGGCTGGGCCTCTCGAACTTGGAACTCATGGGGTATGCTCTGCGCTTACGTTGGATGTGCCACAAGAAAACAGGAACAAACAAACATTGGATCGCTCTCCCGGAAAAAATGGAACAGCAGTTGTCTAACATATTTCACTATTCCACCACAGTTAACGTGGGGGATGGAACCTCAATGCTTTTTTTGGGCGGACAGGTGGCTCGATGGTCGCTCGATCGCAGAACTGGCACCATGTATCATTCGGACCATTGGCCCTAGGATTCAGAGGAGGAGGTTTGTCCGCGACACGCCGGACAACAGGAGGTGGGTGCAGGATATCAAAGGTGCTCTTACTGTTCAAGTCCTACTCGAATACCTATCTATTTGGGCCCGACTCGAAGGTGTGACTCTCACTGATGCTCCAGATCAAGTGAACGGGAGGTGGACCAAGGACGGAGGTTTCTCCACAGCTTCAGCTTATCGTGCTTTCTTCAGTGGCCAACATGCCATTCCAGGGGCCAAGCTGCTGCATAAGACGAGGGTACCCGGAAAATGCAAGTTTTTCTTATGGCTGGTGTTACATAACAGATGCTGGACAGCTGCAAGGAGACATGGGCTGCAAAGTGACGACAGTTGTGCCTTGTGTGACCAACAACCTGAAACTATCACACACCTGCTTCTTGGCTGTGTTTTCAGTAGGGAAATCTGGTTCAACATCATGTGGAGATACGGCTGGGAAAACAAAGCGCCTACAGGAACTGATGATTGCCTCGTCAATTGGTGGATGGCAGCAAGAAGTGGATTAAACAGGAGGTCAAAAAAGGCTTTGGACTCGCTGATCCTACTCATCTGTTGGTTCATATGGCTTGAGCGCAATGCACGGGTTTTCAATCGTCGATTACGCACTGTACTAGATGTAGTCTCTCATCTTGTGCAGGAGTTAGATGCTTGGATTGCTGCCCGCTACCACTCTTTTGCCTCTTAGTCAGGGTGTTGTCAGTCCCCAAAGTGTAGATGTTGTAGATTAATTTGATTGTGTAACTTTGGCTGCATCATCAATTTCGATGACGAGTTTGTCGTGTCGTACTATTTCTTCTTCCTCTTAATTAATGAAATACGTGCCAAGTCACGGTTGCAAAAAAAAAACATGATACTGTAGAAAAAATCGTCATTTCCGGTTACATGGTGATTTTGTCAACATGCACGTGAACTTTGCACCAATAATTCAATACCGATATAGGTGGAGAATCTAAGGAAAATAGACATTCTTTCACTCAATAAAGGCTGAATGGGGAAACATATTAAACCTACGAACCAACTGCCTTCCAAATAGGTGATGCTGGAAAATGTAACTTTTTAAATTTGCTTGTACCATTCGGACCTTGGAAATAATACCAAGAAGATGGATATCATCATTATATAAATAGATCGCTTGCCTCACAATATACCACTTAAGAAACCCCTACATAATGGTGCCACATTTCAGTATCCCATAATAACAAGAAATTTTTATTCAAATACAGAAAAAGTTAGGGGCATAAGTTACCACAATCCTGAAGGTGTCTTTTCCTTGTCCCTGTATAAAATACGAGAAAAATTATTCCAACGTATTCTGCATTGTTAAAAAGGTATATCCATAACCACAACAGCACATAAATCGATGTGGATGTCAGTTACAAACAGGAAACAACGGTCTTGTATCAATCTAGGGCATAAACCGACAAGTCTTATATCAAAAAATGGTTCTGTGCCGATATGGTTCTGGATATAATATCAATCTAGTGGATAAACTGCCTAGCCATAGCTCATTGTAGAGGGAGCTAGCAGCCAGGGTTCGAATCCCCGTTGGCACAGATCGCTATGGCCTCCTGAGGCCGGGGGCCCGGGGGAAAAGCACCCCTATTAAGTTGTTTATAAACTGCCTAGCCATATATTCAAAGATTTGTAGAATATATACGCGCACCAGGTAGAAACTTATTCGTTTTTTCGCTATTCAAAAAATGTCGAACTGTACTCGTCACTGGCGGAGCCACGTTCATGCCAACGTGGGCCATGCCCCATGGAAACTACTGCATGCCTGTAAGACAATTACATGCTTTGCAGCTTGAGAGCTTCAACTACATGTATGTATAGCTCATATCCGATGACAAGAACTTGACACAGGCAAACAAAAACAAACTCATCGGCAGGGTCAACCGAACCGGTGGGAACCGGTCCTACCGGTCCGGACCGGTTCCGGTTCCGGCCGGTTCCCAACCGGTCCAAATTCAAAATTTGAATTTGAATTCAAAAAAATAAAAAAAATCCCACAAAATTCTCAAAAATACTTCAAGGTATGTAGAATCTAATGGTGTCAAAAACTTTCAAATATTCGTACGTTTAGTATAGTTTGCGTGCATACGAAGTTCAACTAAAAAAGAAAAAAGAGAACAATTGGCCGGTTGAACTTCTAATACCCCGCAAAATATACTAAATGCACTAATTTTTGAAATGTTTTGACACCATTAGATTCTATGCACCTTGCAATATTTTTAGAAAATTTTCTTTATTTTTTCAATTTTTAATTCAAATTTGAAAACATGTCAAATTCTCCACTAATTCGGTTTTTGGTTAAACGACCGGTTCCCGGTCGAACCGGACCGGTATACCGGTCGGTATACCGGTGGGAACCGATTGAACTAAGATTTTGATTTGAGATTTGAATTTCTCTGGTTTCTACCGGTTTTCGGACGACCCGGACCGGTAAACCGGTACCGGACCCGACCGGTTCGGCCTGACCGGTCGGTATTAAAAACCCTGCTCATCGGATCTAGGGTACTCATTGTCTTCGTTGGCATCTCCACCTCCCAGCCCATGCAATTTGAAAATAATCAACCCCCCTCAATTTTTTCATTTCATCCAACCAAAAGACAACATTGTCCCTCACTTACACAATCAAATGCATATAAAAGGATAGATGAGTATTGAGTTGCAAGTACGAACCGGTTCAACTCAAAAGCTTAAACTGATAGAAAAAGGTGAGCAATTCACTTATACTCCACTCCTCACGTGCAGACTCTCAAACCGCAAACGTGGAATTTGGAGTGAGGTGCAATTATATTATTAGTTATGTCTGCCGGGATTCAAAATCAAGACCGCTGGCTTTAATACCATATTGAGTTGCATGCACCATCAATTCAACCTGAAAGCTTCAGCTGATAGGGAAAATTGGCAATTCACTTATACTCCAACAATGAGTATATTTCTAGCATTTTGATATGGTTGGTGACAGTCATTGCCATATATATTTTTTCTACTTAATTGAAAGAATCAGATTAAAGATAAGCATAATGTGTTTTCCAGTCTTACTTTTTCCGTCCTTTGAAAGCACTTGTAATGTCATCAGGAGTTGGCTTGTCAGTGAATTCAGCTATAAGAACATATTTCTCTGTCCCATTGGGCTCATCAACCCTTCGATAAATCTCATATTTATTTGGATAAGCCATCCTGTAGCAAGAAGTCAATCTAAATTGTAATGATTGAGACAAAACAGAAACCCTAGCAAAACAGTGTGCTATTTGGAAGGGCAAAAATTGGTTCTATAAACCTTAAAGCTCCCATGATGGGATAGAATGAGCCAGCATAGTAGAGAAGCCGAAATGAATAGCAAGTCTCAAATGATGCAGCATACTTTAGTCTCATGTCTCTTCCCATCGTCTGATCATCACAAGTTGAGAAGCCAACTGAATAGTCAATATACTGGAAACTGTGATAAGATTAGCTTTAAGCTTAAAATAATCACTTACTTGCATTACACCACTTGATGCAGGCATATCCTGAAAACGTAAATTTGGGAACTTAGTTATCACCCAATAATAATACCATTATTTCTTTATATATTGCAAATAATTTGAATATAATCCAGAATTATGGAACTACAAATCACAAACATTGGAAACTGAGAAAAGTTAAATATTAGAGAAGGGTCTTCATGTTTTTTATTACATCTAATTTAAGATGTTCAGTAATTCATGATGTCCTTGAAGCGAATAAAAAATGTAGCTAGTTGTCACATGAAAGTATCTTACAAAGGAATAGAGTTTCGTTGTCACCAAGTTGTACACGTTTCATTATTTAGTTTTGATTTTTAGAAACCTCCAATATCCCACCAAATGGGCACAATGTATACATAAGATCTCTTCTGATTAGACATGATACCAATATTAAGGGAAGACGATAAAGGAAAAAAGATATATTTTTTTGGTCAAAACCTTCAGGCGAGGGTTTACAAGAATCACAGGTCTGTCACCAGCAGCGTCAGTCATAGCTCTCATATCCTGCAAATTTTCTAAAATGTCAATGAAGATCCATAGGTGGGTGTTATATAAGTATTTAGAACAGAACAGAAGGAATAGAATTACATCAATTATGCAGTTTCCAACAGCATTTTGGGGAGCAATGAGGACAAACATATCATCTTCTTTGTCAACCTCGCTAGCACCTGTAGTTTCAGTCAAAACATTACAATTCTAAAAAAAAATAAGGAATACCAGACAGAAAAGATGAGAAGTGGACAAGAAATGCTTATATCCTTGGCACACCCAGGTTCATTTTTTTATATCCTGTGATATTCTTTTGAGCAACGATTAGTATTTTACAAGACTTAACTGTGCAAAAAGTTATCCATACTACATTGAATCTATCATAATGGTGTAATGATTCCATATACTGAAAATATTTTTTAATGTGGCATTTGGCTCATATTCCTAATCAGTTCAGAATAATATCAATTGCAGTGAATGTGTCTAAATGGGTTATCAAGGCCCATTGACAAAAATTAGAAGAGTCTTTTTATGGAAAGGAAGAAAAGAAGTGAATGGGGTTGTTATTTAGCGTCTTGGGAAAAAGTGGCGTGCCCAATCTATCTTGGAGGTATTGGCATTCCTTATTTACAGATCATGAGCTGGGCCTTACAAATGTGATGGTTGGCGATAGAAAAAGCCCCTCTTCAGATCAACCTTGGGCAGGGCTAAAATTCCAGTTCACCCTCAAACCAAAGCCATGTTCTGTATTTCAGTTACCATACAAGTTGGCGATAGAACTAATTCTGTCTTCTGGTTGGATAGATGATTACATGGGTGTTCTCTTTCTGTTTTATCTCCAGCAGTGGTCTTTAAGTGGTCTCTTGTGTCTCGCAGAGGTGTATGTTTATGTTAGTGTATATTAGGCATTTAATCTAGCCCACACTCTGGTCCATAGTGTGGTGCTAATTCTTGTAATTGGATCTTTTCTCTATCTTATTATAAAGATACACAGCTCTCCTGTGTGTTCGAGAGAAAAAAAAAGAGTATATTAGGCAACTCCGGATATGGTTAGTTTAGGATTGATTGTAATTCCGGAATAACCTTACTTATCTCTAAAAGAAAGGCTACTTTCCCTCCAAGTCATGTACTCCATATATACCGCCCTAGGGGCTCAATGTAGTACATCGGCCACATTATATGCATCCTATTAATCTTACAGTCTAACAGGACAGTTACTCAAGCTCTTGATAACATAACTTGTGTAAGAGACATACAAGTAAGCCTCTATTTGGAAGTTCTGGTCCAATATATTCAAATCTGGGATTTATTAGAGGATTTCACCTTGGTCCAGGACACTGATAAACATATACAGAGATATGAGAGGAAATGGAGTTTTTTTCCTCCAAATCCACTTACAGGGACTTTTTCAACAGTGTCATAACCTTTGAACCTTGGCACAGGCTCTGGAAATCTTGGGCTCCTCCTAGATGCAAATTGTTTTTACTACAGCCTATTAGGAACAAGTGTTGGACTGCAGACAGGTTAGTGTGTTTTGTGTGATCAAGAGGAATGGACGGCGCATCACATTCTTAACAACTGTGTTTTGCTCGTCAATAGTGGTAATCTGCTAGCTCCTTTTGGCCTAGAGAGCACAGTTCCGAGAAGGAATGAAGAGTTTTGCTAGTTGGTGGAGGAAACCATATAAAAATGTAGGGAAAGCCAAAGAAAGGGATTTCATAGCACATCAGTTGGGCCTTGCTGATGCTATAATAAACCAGGATTTATTTCATGGTCAAGGGGAGGCTCAGGTGAGAGTTTTAGTTAGGTCTGGAGTGTTGCAGCAGCCTTATTTTCCTCCTTTGTGACCAAATGAGACTGCTTTGTACAGGGATTTTTCCTCTTCTCTCTCTTAATATAAAGATCAGCAGTTTTCCTCCGTGTTCGATAAAAAAAATACCAATTGCAGTTCTCTTCAAGATGTACTGGATAATGATTCAACATAATAATTATTATGCTTCATTTCATTTCATGCCATTTGAAATATTGAGTAAGTGGGAAACAGACCTACAGCTCCAATATTAATGAAGGTACCCTTCGCCCCATAGTCACCCCAGTCCATAAATTCCAAAATTTTTCTGGTTCCTGCCAGTTGAAGTGGGATGCCAGCAAATGCACCTTGCCCCATGGAGCCTTGAACACAGACCTGGTATCAAGTAACTAATCTCATAATTTTGTTACTCAGGAAGAAGGGATTGGAATGAGAAATAGTATATGCATTTGTTGCAATAATAACCTTGACACGTTTTCCATCATCGGCAAAGGATAGAGAAAGTTCTCTTACAAGTTCCATAAGGGTTCCTATGCGATAAACATCCTGCCCATTAAAAAGATGTGGCTAAAGTTAAAACCAGAAGTGTTCTCTGACTGTCAGCATATAAAATGTATATGTATGAGCACACTCTTACCATTTCAGGGTTAAGTTCAGGAATATTGATATCTATCTGCATGTTTGGGGAAATGAGGACAGTTGTCAGCATTTCTCAGTTTATCCTTAAATAGTATAGGTAACTGAACTAAAAACAATTATTCAGTCACAGAAATAAATCACCAATATTTTAGCAGAGAGAATACAAAGTGCCTAAATTATGTCCTCTTGTTACTCCAATCTTTTTAAGAAATTAACATAAATTGAAAAGATAATCAGCAACCTGCAACCGAGTCTTTTTATCTTCAATGGCACACTTTGTAGCTTGTAATACATCATCATAGAAGTATTTCCTAATTTCCCTGGAATGTGGAATGTTATTCAATCTTGTTGGAATTCCACACCACTCCTGAGTCACAGCCGTTAAAAGTATGAATGATGCAGATACAATTCTTTTGAACATCACTTAAAAGTTACTGCATAAGATGAAACTTATTATCTTGTGCATACATTTTTTGAACCTGTATCCACAGAAGCTGGTGGTTTTCCTGTAAATGAAAAGGTTTGATCATTTTTTTGCCTTGCTGGGGTACTTGCTTACATCAATCACAACTTACCATCAGCCTAGATGGATCTCCCTAGTAAATAGTAATGCAGCTTAAGATCAAAGAGTTGAATTGATTATACACATGCACTATAGTAATATAATTCCATCACTTAGTTTACAGTTTACACAGGAGTAGCACATGATAGTTATTATCAATGATAATAGTTTTTTTCACAAAGGAAAAATCATAGTAGCTAACTGACAAAGCGGAGTTAGTTCATGTTGATTATCACTTATAGGCATAATTGATTAGTAAATAACTTAATTCTCATGCTCTCACCATTTGTTTTGATCAACTTGTTTGATGAAGTGTTCTCACAGATCTTCTGTAGTAGGGAATCTATCTCCTGGAAAATGACTTCGACAGGGCGATTTCCATCAATCTGTATTCTTGTGAGGAACAAAATATTACTTTTAGTTTGTAGTTTAGGTTGCTCTGATAAGGACTAGGAATACACAAGAACCTGATTAAGCAAATCTGAGTATGTAGGAAGGATAGCTTCAGAATTTTGCTTGTATGTATCAAGACGTGATTTAACCTGCAAAATAAAGCTTTATAGTTTAGCAAATATCACTGCATAAAAAAATATAAGTTAAGTACAATGAGTAATTTGGAATGGCTTTGAGTCCTGTCACAAACTTGTTCAAGCTGTAAGGATTACTGTCTTGTATTGTTCGAAATTATCCTTCAAGGTACTAACAGCATCTTCCAAAATACAAAGGAATGCTTGGAAATCAAGTCCTGACAATCTAGGACAATATTTGAATAACATAAATACATAGTCAGATCATATAGCTGAAATGAGGACTGTTGCTACCATTCTGTAATCCTATTAAAATTATTTTGGTTTATATCCATGTCGGTTTCCTTATGAGGGAGATACAAGGTCCATAAAACAGCAAGTCAGCAGCTGTTTGTTAGGATCTTTGGTCTTAAGATGACAGAAAAAAGTTACTAAGTGACCAACGTGAGAACCTTCTCAAATGTATCGTCAGAACGTGTAATAAGTCGGGCAGAAATCTCCTCATTCTCCGGGGGAAAGTTTTTTACATGGTAAATTTTGCCAGTCACAGGATCCAGCCGTCTTCCAACACATCTGTCGATCAGAATGTCATCAGGAACCTGAATTCAATGAAACCAAAATATTGAAATGCAAGAGGTCAAAGGTACCTGTGTTAAATTACCCAAGAAAAGGTATCTATGTTACACAGCAACACAATGTCAGGTGAGAACAGAAGAACTAAAAAGCATGGTATTATAAACCAGATTAAAACTTTAGTATTCCAAAAAAAAAGAGATGAAGCGTTATGGGCACAAGAACAAATGCACAACACAACCACAGATGCTTATATGTTCCGTAAAAGAACACAGATGCATTTATGACATGACATACCAGATAATTGATCAAGCTACTTCTGCTGCTGTATTGAGTTCACACAGGCATGCACATTGGTGCAACAGAAGGTACCAAAGTGAGAAAATAATTAATGGAAAAAGATACAGACTGGAAAAGAACTCAACTTAATGGTTATTACTAAATCCATTTTAAATTATTGATTTATTTTTCACAGCTATTCTAAACTTGCAATTTGCTGCACAGAGCTATGAAGTATAAACAAGTTATCAAATCTGAGTCAACACACTAAGCTCATATTATTTTCTTCCAAAGACATTAAGCTTATATTATAAAGTTATTTGAAAGGAAAAGGTTCGAACATCCTCTCATTTGTTGGGCATTCTGATCTGCCAAAACTGCAGAATCAAAATATCACACTCATAAAGGATTGCGGCCATGCCTATAAATAAAATCATGGATAACAATCTGGAAGTGAAACCCAACATGCCAACATAATACTCGTCAAAAATATATATTACAAACTTATTTCTTATATATAGTTAATTTTGACTTACTTCTAGCACGATGAATATATCTGGTCTTATTTTCAAACTTTCAAGGCTTTGTGCTTGACTGAAGCTCCTGGGGTAACCATCAAGAAGCCACCCTCTTTCTTGTACATCCGGCTGTGATAGTCGTGATACCACCATCTACTTGGAATAGTGGGGAATTAGACAGTTCACAGAATTCTACCAAAAGATCATATCTGTGACAAACAAGCCACATACATCTGTGACAACTTGATCCGGTACAAGCTTTCCACTGTCCATATATTCTTTTGCTTTTTTGCCAATTTCTGTGCCAGAAGATACTTCAGTCCGCAGAAGATCTCCAGTTGATATGTGAACTAAACCATACTAAATGAAAAGGAAAACAAAATTAGAAAACTCTGGGCCAACACAAACTTTGCTACTGCACAAAACCAGAGTTGAAATGGAAAAACAAAAGTATAGAACTTGACATATAGATAATATGGGTGAAGTGCAAGTGCAAGTATTAAGTATGTCAAAGTCAAACCAATGTCCAATAACCATAATAACTATTTTCTGATGCATGCATAGTATTACATAAAGCCTTACATTCTTATATCAAGTAGAGAAGTATTCTAACGAAAACATTGTATATCATATTAGCATATCAATAATTTCTGAGGGTTTATTTTGATAATTCCCGCTATTAGTCCACTCCGTATTACCTACTACTAATCTCCTATGAACAAATGTCTTGTGCAGAGGCTCAAGCTTGACTTGTGGCTTTAACTATCATTTCAGCTAGTCAGCTTAAGGTATGACAAGAATTCAGTTGGAAATCGACTCTTCTAGTCTTCTAACCTAGTCACTGCTTTGAAGTCAAGGGCTTTTGATCAATCACTGGCTGGTATGTTGCTTAGAGAGGCACGGCAATTTATTCAACTAGATTTTGTGTTTATGGTTGAAGTTTCTTTTACGCCCACGATCTTGAAAGCTGTGTGCACATGAATTAGCTCCTCGTAGTTTGAGTTGGGACCTGGATCAGTCACGTGGTTGACTTGACTCTTCCCGTATTTTGTAAAGTTATTAGCAGCTCGTGATCTTACTGTACCTGAATAGATGAATACATAAAAAATATTTTTTAAGAAAAAAATGTCAGGAACATCCAAATCTCTGCAGATTGGCACAACACAAAATTTAATTAGTAATTTCACATTAACAAGTTGACATTGAGTTCGCTTCACCTAAATATGGACGAATTGGACCCAGCAAAAATAGAATGAGCATTCAGAGCAGTTGACACTGAAGAAAATGTGGGCACGATAGCAGCACACCGCAAAGGAAAAACAGTAATTGGTTCCACATTTCACCTTCTCGACGATCATGCGGCATTGCGTCCCTTTGCCTGACGCGGGCGCTCCCGAGATCATCACCTTGAGTGGAGCATTCCCCCGCGTCGGCGCCGGCGCCTCCTCCGCGGCCAGGCACCGAAGTCCTGGACCCTAATGCAAAGCGGCAGCACAAATCGGTCAGACAGAAGTGTATCAAACGCTGGTAGCGACCGGGACGTCGTGGATCAAATCGAAACCAAAAGAATCGTAGATTCGTAGTTACAAACCCGAGGCTTTGGTTTCAGGGCGCCGGCCGGGGCGCAGACGGAGGAAACGGCTGGTGAGGAGGACAACACCAGAGACGGGTAACAGGACGGCGATGGAGAGATGCGGCGGGTCGCGGGTACATGGTAACGGTGGGTCGCCGGCGCGGCGAGAGGAGGCGAGGTCTTGGCCGGGGAGAAGGCCGCCATTTGCGTGGTGGAGTGGGGGGAGAGACCGCGTGTCCGCAAGTGTTGTGTGGAGGGAAAACAGAGGGAGAGGAGGCGGCAGCATACGAGGATTGGGGTCCCGTTACTCCCGTTGCGTGCTGACGTTGCAGCACCTTGTGTCGTAGCGGTCAGTCTTCACTCTCCGCTAGCCACTCGATGTCCCTGCCTATATTTCTTTTTATATACAGTAATAATGCATGTGCGTGTTGCACTTGCTGTAAAAAATATAATTGATGTAATGTAGAAATGATGGTGTCATATGGGGACGTTGTACAGCCTGTTCGTTCGTTAATTTGGTGACGCGGTAGTCTTTGGTTTGTTACGAGAAAAAATCTTGTTGGTTAGTTCTTGTGGCCGATTTGTTTACGAGAGAAAGATCTGGTTTTGCAGTGGGCGATAAGCCAAGCGAACAGGGTGGTAGTTCTTAACGGGTGGTGCGTCCGGCATCAAGATGTTCCTCGATGTCGAGCACCGACACCGACCTGGACTTTGGTCTTGACGTCGTTGATGGTGTCCCTGCTCTCCACCTCGAGGGTCGTGGTCTTCTCGGTCAGCCTTCACTCTTCACAAAGATTCGCATCTTCTCCTCACCTCTAATAACTATGCGGTCACTGTTATCTTGATGGTCTTGTCCTTGCTAGCGGCGGCCTCGTACAGAGCGCGATAGACTTCGGGGTCGGTAACCTCGTCGGCACTGCCGTGTAAGATGAGGAACCGGTTGTTGTAGCACATGAGTTGTGGGCGCAATTACGCCCTTGGCGGGCACCTTAACGGACTTCTTGATGAGGTCGGCGGGCGGACCTGGGTGCTAACCCAGCGGGGGCGCGAACCCAGCGAATTTATAGGGCCGATGGTGCCGACGTGATTAGGTGCTCCAGAACACCACTTCGACTCTAGTTTTTTAGAATTACACAGTACAACGCAGGCACTCACAACACGCACACACCCTCACCCCTATGAATACACGTACGCAAACCCTACCCCTATGAGCAACTCCGAAGGACTGAGTACCGGTAAATCTGGAGATTCTCGAAGTCACCACTGGCACCTCGTCGTCGACGGGAACATCGCTTACCACTTAATGCATAACGCCGAAAAATCCCGGAATAAATCTAGGAAGAGGTGCGAGCACCAGGATTTGAACCCTAGTGAGTAACGTCCCACTAGACCGTACTACCATTAGACTAGAAGCCCATTCACTACTCCGACTCTAGTTGGGATGGGACTGAGAGGACCAATTCTCACCCTTTTCTCTCCTATATCCACATAACCCTTCTAGCCTCTTTCTCCAACTCGTGGTCAACTCCGCCGCTGTCAGACACCATTTCCATGCTGTCGATGTTTCCCAGCGCTGTCGCATGCCACCACCGGCGCTCAGGCTAACCGCACACTACATCTCTCCACTCCACCATCGCACCTAAGCCGCCACCGCAGCACAAGCCCGGCCACGGCGTTGCCTTGCATCGTTGCGCAACCGGCAGGAGAACGTCGTCATGCCTATTGCTCACAATGCCGCCTCATCTGTTCTTTTGCCAGTGCTCCAACTATTCTTGCTGCGAGTGCTTTGGCATTTGCTGTCGTTTCCCATCTCCTTGTGTCGATGATGATTTTATAGGTGTAACATCCTTTTCATCCCTATTTTCTTGCCAAAAATTTCACCAAATACCCGTCACATCAATCTCCGGACATTAATTAGGAGTATTAAATGTGGATTACTGACAAAATTCATTCCACAACCCCTACCTTAATTTTTGAGATGAATCTAACAACCCTAATTATGCCATGATTAGACAACATTGTGATACAATAACCAATCTCTAATGATTGATTAATTAGACATAATGGATTGGTCTCACAATTTCCGACCCATTCGTGTAACTATTTTTGTAACTAGTCTATGTTCAATACTCCTAATAGACTTTGAAAGAGGATCCAAAAGTTTCACTAACTAAACATGGCCTGAGAAGTTGGAATAGTCTAGCAGTTTGCACAACCCAAAATCTAATGGTAACTCATCAGAACAAATCATCAGTAATACTGAACCCAGTTGCTCTTGCTCCGTACTTGTGGATGTAGTTGTTCTTGTGGATTGCTTCGATCACAAGAATTGTTTCACCAACATAGAACCTAGCCTCATCTTGAGTCAATGTGTCTTTCCTCATGAGCAAAGTCATCATGTCACCTCTAGGGCGGTACTCCGTGATTAGATTCAGATACTCACTGTCCTGGAATGAGCAATATAGTTTGACAATGCAGTGGTGATCCACTTCGGCGAGAAGATTTCTTTCAGCTCTGACATGTTCAACCTATGAACAAAATATAAAAACGTCCTAAAAAATCACTCAAAGAAGGAACGTCATGTATAAGCATGAATTCAGAATTTTCATGGCTTGGTCCATATAAGGTGAGTTGTCACTTCTTTTATGCTTATTTTACCTATAATCACAAAAGCTCTAAGGACAGGTGGAACTACATTATTCTTAGATAAATGCATGTAAGAAATGCCTTTTAGCCTTTTTTATGGGTACGTTGACAGCTAAAGTAGGTACTTAACAGCTGTCAACACTACCCCTGGGAGGTTGTCTAACCGCCCTGGTGCTTCTAGGTGGAAGTTTTGGTTTTGCCAGATTTTCCTCTATGAGTTTGTCGCCTTGATCAGAGGAGCGTTCTGGTGAAATCTCGGTTGGTTTTGAACTCGATTGTAGGTCCTTTCATGGAGTAGTTTCTTGCTGGGTACAGGGGTAGACCGCCTTGGGTAGGAGGTCTAACCGCCCTAGTGAGGACCGAAGCGTCCGAGGACCGGTGGATGGTCGCTCCTTGGTGTGATGAGTGATTGACAACGTGGTGTGGACTGACTCTTGGGCAAGTATTGCAGGTGCAGGTTGCAGCTTGATTTGCGTTGGTGCAGGTGAAGGGCGGGCACAAAAGGTCTTAGCCTGTGTGGCCTCCGAAGAGTGGAGAGACAAGTAGGCTCGGCTCGATGGACCCGGTGGCTAGACGTGATCAAGTGCGGGCCGCATTGTGGCAAGAAATGCAAGGCGACAGTTTCTTGGTGGAGCTGGTACAGGGTAGCGGCTCACAACCAAAGTCTGCACGCGGGGTTTGGTTGGTTTGCTCCACAAAACCAACACCGAGCCGGGACGACGTGGCGGCCAAGTCATGAGTGGGATTGGTGTGGAGGCTGCACCGAGTCTGCGGGGTTTACGGCGGTTCACCACAAAACCGTCGGGGTTACTTGGTTGAGCCACAAAACAAGACTGGAGGCTCGGCGGGCGGAGATGGGATCCGGGCCCACCGAGAAGTTTCGAAGCGGGCGACACGCGGCATGATCGAGGTGCTTGCGTTGGGATGACACGAAGGCCCGATGGATGCGCGGCCGTCCGAAATGCCCTTGTGAGGGCTTGTGTTCTAACTCCTAGTGTAGGGGTACTTCGGTCATTTCCGGAGGGCCTATATGTAGGAGGAGGGGCTGAATTTTCAGCCAACTCTTTGGCTTGTAGGTGGAGTGCTCTTTCGTTTTGGAGTGCTTTGGGAGAGAGGGAGTGAGGAGAGAGTGGCTCTTTGTTTGGAGCTTTTTGCCATCTTAGATTTGGATTCTAGGAGTGGCTTGTAATCGATTGAACAAGATATTCATAGTGAAATCTTTCTCTAAATCTTGTGTCAATCTTTCTATTTCCGAGTTGCTTTTGTTGCATTTTCGGAGCTTTTCGGTTCGATTCTTGTTCGTCGATTTCTAGGCCGTTTCCTTCCGGATTTCTTTGAGGGGATCATGGGTGAGTGCTTTGTGCATCTTTGGTGATGATCTTGACCCCTCAAAAGCCGAGAATCGGGCTCGATTTGGTGAGGATCAGATGAACTCGAGTTGGTGCTTTGAGTGCACGAGATTTGCGATTCCTGTTGATTGGATAGGTTTGGGGCTCCAAGATTCGGGACATAGCTTCTCATAGATATGCTTCATATCTCCCCCAAATCTTGTCTCAATCGATCGAAAGTTTGGAGTTGAACCGCGAGCGATTTTCTGGGCTACCCCGGGTAACCCGCCCCCTATGGTAGGGTGACCCTAGGTGGCGTTGACTTGCTAGTTCCTCTTCTTCCGATTTAGATTTGTAGAGTTTCCTTGATCTTTTTGAGGAGATCTTTTGGGAGAAGCCTTTTAGTGTTGTTGCAAAGCCTTGGTTAAAATCTCGTGATTTTAGGAGGTCGTTTGTTTGGGTTTTGATTTTTTATTTGATCGTTAGCTTGCTGAAATTCTGGGCACTTAAGGTGACCCGCCCCCTTAGTCAGGGTGATCCGTTTTGGTTCTGTTGGTTGGTGGCTGACCCGCCCCCTTATGCCGGGTGACCCGTTTTGGTTCTGGTGGCTGGCGGGTGACCCGCCCTCTATGTCCGGGTGACCCGGTTTGATTTGGTGTTGTCCGGTTCGCTTTGATTCCTTGATTTGTGCTTCTGCTAGGTGAACAAAGGATCATTCCTAAGGTTAGTAGTTCCTCTATAACCACATAACCTTGACAATTGAGTTGAGCAAGTGTAGGTTCCGTGGGTTTTATTTTGGGACATAGGTCGAGTTCGTTGAGGAGAATTTTTATCGGCTCCCATTCACTCCCCCCTCTCTGGTTGCTGTTGTGGGGTAGGGAAGCTACCCTCCACAAACAATGAAGGGAAACAAAAACTCAAGAACCAAAACCTGAACGAGAACACAAACAAATAAAAACCAAAGAACTCTTTCTCAACAGTAGATTTCTCAAAAGGTGATCCCCTTTACAAGTGTCGGTTTGTCTCCTTTTATAGGGAGGCGAGCGAACTTTTTACATACCGAGATTACCCTCATGTGAAACGAATCGAAACCAAATGTGCTAGGCTAATTTTGGGAGGTCTCCAATTAGGTCTTCACATAATCGGCGCTCCGTGTCGTCACGCCGCAAATCGCGGTGCTCTTCTCGTTGTTAGCATGTGCGCCTGTCGGGAGAAGACCTTTGATCTTGTTGGAGCCCCTCCTTTCGCCCAACGCATCCTTTCACCTGAAACACATACCAAAGCAAACTAAAGTGCATTAGGTATTAGAGACGACGAAACCCCCTGAGTGAAAATCAGGCTACAACTGGTCGGGCGGGCAAGATTCTCTCTCGGGGCTTCGTCCGACATCCCCCAGCGTCCGAAAAGCAAAACCGAAAGCCCAAGTCTTGAATGCGTTATCTGCCAAAGGACGACAAAACCCCCAAGACGTAACCAAAGCTAAAACTAACTTGATAACTAGGATTTGCCCCGGGGGTTTCGTAGCCTGGCCTTTTGAACCACGCCTGATTTGACCAAAACGACCTTATAACTTAGCATATGAAAAGCCAGATTCCGAATCCCCCCAACAGTCGCCAATTCAGTCCTTCAATTGGTATCAGAGCTGGTTGCGGATTTGTGAGACTCTAACAAGTCTAGGATCCGTAGGGCGACAGAGAAAAGGGCGCTTTTGCTTGCGGATTTGATTTGTGTGGTTTGAGCTTGTTTTTGGCTAATCCTGACCAGTGCTTTGTGTCATGGCACCAAGCTCTTCTTCTTGTGTGTCTTTGTTCTCAGTCTTTGAGGAGATGTTGTGTGCTTCGGGAGATGACCACAAGTGGATGAGGAAGTGTAAGGAGTTGGAGAAAGACACGGAGGCGATGGTGTTGTTGCATCTCTTGGTGGCTCAAGATGATGATCTCCAAGACAAGCTCATGAAGAGAAGTAGAGTCAAACTCTCTCAAGGTATCATGGGTTTGTTCACTCGTCTTTGTGCTTATGGCGAGATGATTGTTGAGCTTAAGAACTCCCCTTTGCCAAGCAAATCTTGTGATGCTTTGCTTGCTGAAAATAAACTTGTTAGGGGAGAAAATCTTGAGTATGCTAATGATGTTGGTACCTTTCTTAGAAAGAATGAAGATTTAAACTTGTCTCTTGCTAACTTGCAATCTGAAATTGACTTGTTGAAATCCAATGCTTCTATGCCTTGCAACTCTTGTGTTGCTTTGAATGATGAACTTGATATGGCTAGGAGTAAGATTGCTTTGCTAGAGTCAAGTGCTTCCCTACCATGTGTTTCTTGTGAGTCTTTTCTTGCTGAAATAAATGATCTAAAATTGACTCACTCCACATGTGTAGATGAACTTGAGCATGCTAGGGCTGAAATTTGTGATATGAAATACATGCTTTGTAGCAAGTGCTCTTTGTTGCTTGTTGAGGATGCTTGCCATACTTCTTGTGATGATGATAATGCTTTTCGAGATGTAAATGATGTTGCTTGTTCATGTGACTTCATTTGCACCTCTTGCATTAATTTGGAAAGGGAAGTTTTGGCTTTGAAAAAGATGCGTGAAGATATGAGCGCCAGTTGGTTGAGCATGATGAGATGAGTGCCAACTTTGAGAAAGAAAACGAACTCTTGCGTACCACATATGCTAAATGCATTGAAGAAAAATCAATAATTTGAGAAATATGACATGTGGTACTTGTGAGCGCCTCAAGTCTCAAAATGAGCTTTTGCGCACAAGGTGCAAGAGTCTTTGTGCCAAGGGTTTGGATTCTTGCTTCTCTTGTCACTCCGATGTTGATGCCTCTAAATTTGCTTCTTCTAAACCGGAGTCGACTTCTTCTCTTGAGCATGAGTCTTTGGATGGTGGTAAGTGTGCTAGTGCTTTGGATAGCTCTCCCATAGCTACTCCTAAGCTTGTTGCTTCTATCGGTGTTGCCCAAGGTGATTTGAATGGCAAGGGTGCTTCTCATTTCTTTGGAACTCATACTTCCAAACCGAAGTTCCATTGTATCTTTTGCAAGAAAAATGGGCATACCGTGGAGTTTTGCTTTCGTCGTGTCAAACACGAGCGACATGTGCGTGCTAAAGCTTTTGAGAAACCACGTAGCCTTTTCTCATGGCACGTGTGATTCTAATGTTGGCACCAAGTCGAGTATTGAGGTTGATGCTTCTTGCTCTAAGTCCCAAGGGACTTCTCACTTACAAGAGAATGATGATTCGTTCACTCAGACTGTGCCTCTCGACAGGCCTTTGTACCATTGCTCTCTTTGTGGGAAGGATGGGCATCAAGAGAGCTTTTGCTACCGACATGTAAGGAAAATGCGGCGAGCTCGTGCTTCTAGGCCTTTGGTTGTTCATATCCCTTCTCATGGCATGAATACTTTTGAGCCTAAGAAGGCACAATTTGTGGACAGGTTTTATGACGCTTTTTCTAGTGAGTTAGTCCATGCTCGTGGACAAGTTTCTAGTCTTTCTTGTGTTGGTCCGCGACACGCTTCCCATAGTTCTTGTGTCGGTTCTTCTCCTATGACCTCGAGGGACCTTTGCCTTTTGCTTGTGGTAGCACTCGTCTTTCCTCGTGGGTTGCTCCTCTGAGGCATGGTTCTAAGGGTGTTCGAAAACCTTTTCATTGTAACCAGCATTTGCATCATGCTAACTCACATGACAAGTTGAGTGCATCGCATACCCGTGTGACCAAGTATTGGATTCCCAAGTATGTGCTTGCTAACCCTTTGGGATCCAAGACTTGGTCTTTTTCGTCTCCTTGTGTGTAGGTATGGACACACGGTTGGAGAACATGTGCTCGATGGTAGTTGATCTTTTGTCCATGAAGTGATCAAGACAAGATGGTTCTCCACACCGCTTTGGATGACTCTTGAAAGCCTTTGTACACATGTATAGTGCGTTTTCCTTTTCTCCTTGTACTCACTTGTATACTTGTTGCATGCTTTGCTCTTGTGTCATGCATGTGTATAAACCATGGTAGGCTAGCCACTTTGTTCGTGATAGCTTTGTGATCTTGTATACCTATCTTGCTATCCTTTGTATGATATTGTGGTTGATGATATTTATGAACTTCATGTCATGCTTTATCATTGTTCTTATGTGGCTATGTCATGTTGTTCATCCATATCATTTTTGTCTAGTTCCATGGTATCCTCTCTTGTTAGCATGTTTGCTTTGTGATATATCTTGGTGGTTGATCTATGTGAACTTTGTATCATGCCTTTGTTTAGTTCTTGTATCATGTTTGGCATGTTGTTCTTTGTTTTTTTGTGCTATGCTTTTTGTATAGTTATGCACCTTGTTGACATGTTTGCTAGCCCATGCTTATCATATATGTGGAATCATGTTACAATGCTTTATTTATCTTAATTGGTATTGTCAATGCATTGTGTAGCATGTTTTGAGCTTTCCTTGTGGCTTTGGGCTTGTCTTGTCTTCGGGTTGTGTTTTGCTTCTTATTTTCATTTGGGCTTGGAGCTTTTCTTTTTCTCCTTCTTTTGCTAGCTTTTGCTTGCTAGTTGTCTTTGGTTGAAGGGGAGCTTGGCCTCTTGATGGGAATTTGGTTTCAAGAGTTGGCCTTGGCTTTTGGCAGCCATCTGTGATCTTTCAATTGGTATCCTTTCTATAGTACTCAATTGAGATCTTTGGAGCTTTTATTTGGTTGGTGTGTTAAGTCTGGTGGTGTTGAGGTTGCCGGATGCTCTCCACCTCGTGGTTAGTACGAGTTCGGGAGAGGTCACAACTTTGGGTCTCAAAGAGCCTATGGACCACGTTTTCCCCTTCGTGGTGCTCGTACTCCTCCAGTGAGACATGAGGTGATTCCCCGTGGTGGCCGTAGCATTGATAGGATGGTTTTTGCTAACCCCACTTTTGAGCAAATGGCTCGGCACTGGTTTAACTCTTCTTGTGCTAACCCCAGTGTTGAGTCAGTTGCTCCCTCTTGCTCTTGGATTTGATTTTGCAGGCGGGAGGCTTGAAGGACTTTTGGTGGATCGACTCCCGAGGATGGCGAATGGAGATCAAAGGTGGTCCTCAAGCGTCATCCTAGTGGTGTCAAAAGAGAACATCATTTTCGAGATGATGGACGAGAGCGAGTGATTAAGGTAAGTAATTTGGAGACTTTGAGTTGTTTGGCTTTCGTCAAGCCACTTGGTCTCTTTTGATCTTTGCCTTCTCACATGTGTCTAGATTGAGCTTTGTATGCTCTTTGTCCTAGTGCATGTGTTTAGGGGGAGCTTGTGAGTTTGTGCTCCTTTGCCCTTTCGAGCTTGGGTTGGGATCCCATGTACATATGCATTTTGCATCCCGCATTCATGTATCATATCATGCTTGCATCTTTGTATCATAGACTGCATTTGTATCATATGCTCTAGAGATGTGCTTCTCCTATATACATTGTTCACCATGATGTGCTATACATGATCTTGTGAGCTAGTTTGGTATGCTATGGTTAGCTTGGCTTAGCTCTAGATGATCTTGGTTTATGCCCATGGTTGCTAACCATTCTTTTGAAAATGCTACATGTATGCTCTCTTGTGGGTAAATGCCTTTATATGATCTTGACATGTTCTTCTGGCTTTGCTACGCTTAATTTGTGGTTGGATAGCTTATTTTGATCATATGGGGCCAAAGGCTCATTTGTCATCATGAATGTTTAACCCGCTTGCTTTATCTTGTGGAGGGGCATAAGTTCCTTTTTGTCGCAAAGACATTTCATGTACCAATATGAATTTGAAGATGAAATGTAATTTGCTTAGAAAATGTGCTCACATGTCATATGTGCTTAATTTTTATAGCTTTTGGGTGCTAAACCATTGCATGATGCCTACCAATGAGAAGTCTCATACATTGAAGTAGGCACATGGCTCGGTGGCTTTGACATGACATGAGATTCTTGAGGGTGTTTATGATGATCTTATGACTAGAATGGTTGTCCTAGTATGAAGTTTGTGTGGCTCTACCATTTTGACATGTTTTACTCATATTTAGGACTTTGCTCATGAGAGAGTGATTTTTGCAAAATTTGCTACATTCTATCTTAGCTTTGCTCAATGGTTGTGGAACTTGGTAATCTTGTAGTTAATGTTCATACGAAGCTATAGCGTATTTAACTTGCTCTTTTAGACATGTGTAGCATCTGTGTTGAATCTTGTCTACTAGAGAAGCTCTAGGTTGCATGTTTTCATTTTGGCCTGATTCATGCATTACCAACAAGGGGGAGAATTGTGTCTCCAATTCATAACATGGGGAGAAGTGTGCATGTTTGGGGGAGAAATGCACTTTGTAAGGAGAGTTTTGCATCATGAGAGAAAAAGTTAGATACTCAGTTCAGGGGAGAACTTGGGTTTGCATGCATTTTGTTCAGGGGGAGCTTGCATTCATGCTTGGGGAGCTTTTTGTGTCGCTTGAATTTGCTTTGTGCTTTGCTCTTTTGCCGATGGTGTCGAGCCCTTTTACCTCACCCTGATCAGTCGGCATTTTGAGCGCTTTGTCTCGGTTGTGTTGAGCCGTTGCCCTTGCCTTAGGGGACCGATACTTTCTCTCTCAAGTGATCTTGTTTTGGCTTTTGTTTGGCTTTTGATCACTTGTTTGAGTTCTTTGTTAGTTTATTTTCTTTTTCTTTCTTTTATGAATTGGTGACTATGTGTGTTATCAATGCACTCATCAAGGGAGAGATTGAGGACCGGAGCGTCCGAGGACCGGTGGATGGTCGCTCCTTGGTGTGATGAGTGATTGACAACGTGGTGTGGACTGACTCTTGGCCAAGTATTACAGGTGCAGGTTGCAGCTTGATTTGCGTTGGTGCAGGTGAAGAGCGGGTGGGAAAGGTCTTAGCCTGTGTGGCCTCCGAGGAGTGGAGAGACAAGTAGGCTCGGCTCGATGGACCTGGTGGCCGGACGGGATCAAGTGCGGGACGCATGGTGGCAAGAAAAGCAAGACGAAGTCGGGTACAGTTTATTGGTTGAGCCTCAAAACCAAGGTGGAGCCGATGTAGGGTAGCGGCTCACAATCGGAGTCTGCACACGGGGTTTGGTTGGTTTACTCCACAAAACCAACAGCGAGCCGGGACGACGTGGTGACCAAGTCATGAGTGGGATTGGCGTGGAGGCTGCACCGAGTCCGCGGGGGTTTACAGCGGTTCACCACAAAACCGTCAGGGTTACTTGGTTGATGTCACACCCGATTTTCCGTAGAAAACCGAATGCATCTCATATGTGTGCCAGGATCACAATTTCACACATATGATAGACTCAGGAGTGTAATATCAATAAACAACAATAAAAACGTACAAGAGTTAAACCATTACATTATCTCTTTATTACACTCAGACGTTAGTCTCGAAGGTCTTTACAACGATCAAACGCTAACTATGAAGACGTAACTCCATCTTCATCTTCCACAGGCACATGACTGGGGGCACGCAAGCCTCAGAACTCCTCGTAGTCGCTGAAGTACTCTTCTCTAGTGTTCTCCTCTAATAGTGGGTAAGCAAGGGTGAGCACACTTATGGTTGGAGCTTAGCAAGTGGGGGAAGATGCAAGGCTATCAAGGATAGGCTAAGAGTTTTGCTGCGGTTAGCATTTTAATGTTGGTCAAATTTTTATTAGCAAGCACTTAATTACTAGGTGTAAGTTTATACCAACCCACTTAAGCATTTAGGAAAACATCTCCTCTCAAAAACCCACAAGAAACCACGATTTAATTCCATCTTCAAGTTTATTAATCATGTGAGGGTCCAGGCCGCTCTTGACCGTGAGCACGGCTAATCGATCAGTTTTACACTCTGCAGAGGGTGTACACTTTCACCACAGCTCGTGTTCCCCATGTTGCCCGGGTTGATCAGACCCTTAAACACTTCCGAGGTGAGTGGCTAGGGGTCCACTACGAAGCCTTTACAAAGATATGCAGAAGACCAACTACCCGCGACAGTTACAGCAGCGGAGCGGACCATAACCCTCCCTAGTGGTCAGCACCTTAGCAAAGGCTGCTACCCCAAAAGAACCGGGCTATACTCCTTCAACTCCGGCCCCCAGTGCTCCTTTCGGATAAGGCTGTTAGATAATTCCACACACCTAATTAATTGGCTAAGCCAGAGCCATATGGACTGTGGTCGCACTGTTTTCCTGGGTGGTTCTCCATGTTCCGATTATAACATATGATCTTGTTATTAACCATAAGCACACACATACATGTATATATCACCAAAGTTATCATGATCAACATTCATCATATTATAAAAGATTCAATTAACCATCCCAAGTTATAGCAACGAAGCATTTCTACCCAAAACATTTATTTAAAAGGGTTGTCCAAGGTAAAAGGGATAAAATTCTAGTCATGTCCTTAAAAAGGTAATTTCCCATAAAATTTATGCATAGCAACATTTAAAAGTAAACTTAGTTATCATGCAAGTTGTGTGGGACAAAAATAGAATATGCAGGGGGCGAAGACCACTTGCCTTCCTTGCTTAAACACTGGAGTTCTTCTTCAAACACTTGCTCTTGATCCACTTCAATTGGTTGCTCACTTGAAACTGGCACGATGTCTACGAGCACACAAGAAAACATACAATAAACAAAACAATACACCAAGCATGAAAAGCTTAAAGAGAAAACAAGGTTTGGGTCTAGGAAAGCGAACACAAGGAACACTCGGAACTATCGGGAGATTTGGATGATCACATACAAGAGCTAGCTATGCGTTTGGTACCTTTTAATTAAGTAAAATCATGTGTATAGGTTATTTCAGAGAAATACCCTATTTATAATTAAGCAAGTTATATTTGTATTTAAAAGACGATGTAAGCCTATTCCAAGTTTTACTTATAAATATTCAAGTATGATTTATGCAAACTAAACATTTAATTTAGAAGAAGCATATAAAAACATCTAGGCGCTTATCTTTGCATTTCGAGTTATTCTAACCAAATTATAATTTAAAAATACATTTATACTCATTTTAATCAAATTAACATTTAATTAAGAAAACTCGGGATATAGCCTATGTTACATTTTAGTAGAAAGCAAATTGCATAATCATTAATCAAATTAAGTTTGATTATAAAACCGAGGTATACATCTAATTAACTTTTAATTAAAAAATGTTCATTTAATATTAATCATATTAACTTTCTTATGAAAACACGTGTTGAACTCTAGCTAGATTTTAATTAGAAAAGTATGCATAATAAGATTTAATCATATTTAACATTTAAATAAATTATAAAACAAAGAACATGTACAACATTGGTCCTATCACGTAGTTTTAGTTGATATGAGCCTAACGCAACTCGAAACGGTGGAAACAGAGCTAAAACGCACAAGATACGACTAAAACAAGGTTCCAAAACTGACAGGCTTGAAAAGACGGTCGCGCGGACACCAAGAACACTTAAAACGGAGCTAGGATGGAAAAGATATGGCTGAAACAAGATTCATGGACTAAATTGTGAATATCTGGAAGTTTAGGGGGTTTTCTGTAAGATTTCAGGGACCTAAACATAATTATGTGTGAAAATAGGAGGTCTAACATGTAAAAGGTCAAGGGTGGGCTGCTGAACATGAAAACTAAGGAGTTCAGGGTTCTAAACATAAAAACAAGGACCTGCTTTTAAGGCTTTTATATAGGTGGAAGGGTATATTTGTGAATTCTGGAAACTGGGGGTTCTTTTTGCAAAATTGCCAAGGCAGCCGGCGGAGAGGTTGAGGGAGTGCCACGTGGCGAGCTGCGATTGGCTGGAGCTGACGCGATGCTGACGCAAGCTCGTGGACCGGCGCCTGTGGACCCGGTCCACCGGTCCACGGTGGACCGATCTAAGGGGTATGCCCTCTTTTGATCTGGGCCGTTCGTGCCCATCGGACGGCCCCGATCGCGTGCAAGCGACGGGCGGCGGGAAGACGGCCGGCCGCGGCGGCGCCCGGCGGCACGCGCCGGCAAGGCTCACCGGAGAACTCAAAGTCGAGTTCCCGGGCGCGGTTTAGCACGAGGATAGGTTCTAGAGGAAGCGAGGGAGCTAGCGAACTCACCGAGGGGCTTCAAGAGGAGCGAGTCACGGCGGAGGAGGAGATCGGGTGGCGGCTCCGGCGGCGGGCGGCGCTTCGGCGGCGGCGGCGGCGCGCGGGTGGATTGGAGCGGAGGAGAGGTGCAAGAGATACCGAGGTCCGGCGCATCCTTTATAGGGTGGAGAGGGGAGGGGAGGGAGCGCACAAGGCGGTGGCGTGGGGAGCTCGCCGGCCGGCTCGCGGCGGCGCCGGGCGGAAAACTCGCCGGAGCATCGCCAGAAAAGGCGTTCTCGAGCTAGGGGCCACGATTTGGGATGCGGTCGGGCTCTACGCGGAGCTCGGAAGACGGCAAACCTATCTAGGTGGTCGGGGAGGTGGCTCCGGCGGCCATGACGGCTCGCAACGGAAGGGGCAGTGGCGGCCACTCCTGGCATGCCGGTGCCGGTGCTACGGCTCGGGGCGCAGCAAAACAAGGGAGGGGGCGAGGTTCTCACCACGCAGACAAGCCTCGGGCGAAGGCGATGGCGTCCACGAGGCGACGCAGAGGGAGATCGACGCCGGCGGTTGGAGGTTGAAGACGACGGCGGCGCTCCGTCCGCGGCTCGGTCGGCGACGGTGCAGGCGCGTAGATGGGGTATTAGAGCGTGAGCAGGTGTGGAAAAGGTACACGCAGGGGCTCGACCTCGGCTCTTATAGGCTAGTGAGGAGGAGAGAGCGGCGGCCGGGAGAGGGAAAATGGCCATCAATGGCCATGAAGCCGGCGGCCTTAATGACAATCAAGGGGAGGTTTTGATTAAAGGGGAAACAGATGGGAGTTAAGAGGGAGAGTGAAGCCAGTGCTTCGATTGCCCCTTGATGGCGCGCAAGATGGCAGGGAGAAGCGGGGAAGGTGGGGAGATCAGCCGGCGGCAGCACAAGACGCGGGGCAGAAGAGGCGCTGGAGGTGGGAGGAGGTGATGACATGCGGGGCCAAGCTGTCAGCCACTGGAGAGAGAAGGGAGGTGGAGTGCTGGGCCGCGGAGAGGAAATGGGCCGAGCAAGAGAAGCGGGTCGGTGGCCTGCTAGAGAGAGAGGATAGGTGGAGTGGCTGAACGGGCCGGCGGTGATGGGCCGAAAAAGGGAGAGGTGGGCCAATGCGGGAAGCTGGGCTAAAACTGAAAGGGGAGGAGAGATGGGTTGAGAAGGTTTTTGTTTTATTTTTTTTAAGAAAATCTTTTCATAATCTTTTCAATATTTTAAATTCTTTTCAAAGTTTAAACACTTCAAACCCTTTTCAAAATTTTCAAACTTATTTTGAAAATTTTCAAAACAACACACTATCAAACAACAACCATGCATTTCAAATCATGATGCACAAACACTTATTACTTCTAAAATTATTCAAAAGTGATATTTAAATATTTTAGAGCATAATTTATTTGATAATTTATTACTCCTTAGAAAACAAAAACTAAAACACCATGTTGCTTACATTAATTTAGTGATGGAATTTTAGGGTGTTACAGTTGAGCCACAAAACCAAGACCCGAGGCTCAGCGGGCGGAGACGGGATCCGGGCGCGTCGAGAAGCTTCGAAGCGGGCGACACACGACATGATTGAGGTTCTTGCGTTGGGAGGACGCGAAGGCCCGATGGATACGCGGCCGTCCGAAATGCCCTTGTGAGGCCTTGTGTTCTAACTCCTAGTGTAGGGGTACTTCGGTCATTTCCGGAGGGCCTATATGTAGGAGGAGGGGCTGAATTTTCAGCCAACTCTTTGGCTTGTAGGTGGAGTGCTCTTTCATTTTAGAGTGCTTTGGGAGAGAGGTAGTGAGGAGAGAGTGGCTCTTTGATTGGAGCTTTTTGCCATCTTAGAATTGGATTCTAGGAGTGGCTTGTAATTGATTGAACAAGATATTCATAGTGAAATCTTTCTCTAAATCTTGTGTCAATCTTTCTATTCCCGAGTTGCTTTTGTTGCATTTTCGGAGCTTTTCGGTTCGATTCTTGTTCGTCGATTTCTAGGTCGTTTCCTTCCGGATTTCTTTGAGGGGATCATGGGTGAGTGCCTTGTGCATCTTTGGTGATGATCTTGACCCCTCAAAAGCCGGGAATCGGGCTCGATTTGGTGAGGATCGGATGAACTCGAGTTGGTGCTTTGAGCGCACGAGATTTGCGATTCCTGTTGATTGGATAGGTTTGGGGCTCCAAAATTCTTGACATAGCTTCTCATAGATATGCTTCATATCTCCCCCAAATCTTGTCTCAATCCATGCATCGGTTAGTGAGATCCATCGATCGAAAGTTTGGAGTTGAACCGCGGGCGATTTTCTGGGCTACCCCGGGTGACCCGCCCCCCATGGTAGGGTGACCCTAGGTGGCGTTGACTGCTAGTTCCTCTTCTTCCAATTTAGATCTGTAGAGTTTCCTTGATCTTTTTGAGGAGATCTTTTGGGAGAAGCCTTTTAATGTTGTTGCAAAGCCTTGGTTAAAATCTCATGATTTTAGGAGGTCGTTTGTTTGGGTTTTGATTTTTTATTCGATCGTCAGCCTGCTGAAATTCTGGGTGCTCAGGGTGACCCGCCCCCTTAGTCAGGGTGACCCGTTTTGGTTCTGTTGGTTGGCGGGTGACCCATTTTGGTTCTGGTGGCTGGCGGGTGACCCGCCCTCTATGTCCGGGTGATCCGGTTTGATTTGGTGTTGTTCGGTTCGCTTTGGTTCCTTGATTTGTGCTTCCGCTAGGTGAACCAAGGATCGTTCCTAAGGTTAGTAGTTCCTCTATAACTACGTAACCTTGAAAATTGAGTTGAGCAAGTGTAGGTTCCGTGGGTTTGATTTTGGGACATAGGTTGAGTTCGTTGAGGAAAATTTTTATCGGCTCCCATTCACTCCCCGTCTCTGGTCGCCAATCCGGTCCTTCACCTAGGCTCGTTCAGGTAAGGTTTTGATTTAGCCAAAATTTTCTAGTAGCTTGCTCGGCCTTGACCAGAGGATCTTGTGGCTGAAATTGTGAAGAGTTTTGGAGCTCGGCAGAGTGGTTTTCAGTGGTGTTATTGTCTGTCAGGAGCAGGCGGTCTAACCGCCCCCCATGCGGTTTGACCGCCCCTGTTGGGAAGAGAGTTTCGGTGTTGATTCCACTGTGATTTGTGTGAAGAAGCTTTGGTTAGAAGTATCGTTGGTTCCTAGGACCAATAGCACTCCAATGGTTGTCTGGTCTTGGCAAATGGAAGGAAGTGTGCGGAGTAAGTGATTTTGGGTTTATGACCAAGTTCATCTTGTTGGAGAAGTATCTCCTTCGAGAAGAAATTTTATCGGGTCCCATTCACTCCCCCCTGGTCACCCAATCCGGTCCTTCATGAACATCCTCCTCAAAAAGGCTATGCACATAAGGAGATCCAAGTATACAACTGAACAAAATCTCGAGCCCATGAAAGATGTGCTCGAAGTACTTCAAGAAATCTTGGTTGCTTTTGAAGAGGCTGCAAAACGAGCCAAATTTGATGGGGGCATGAAGAAGTTCAAGCTTGTTGATGTGCATGGTTAGATAGCCAAGTTGAATATATACCATGCTTTTATTGATGTTCTAGAGGCATGCTTTTGTTGATGTGCATGGTCAGATAGCATGACCATTGTAAAACATGTGATGGACAAGTTAAGGCCTAGCTACATGGACAAGATATATTTTTGTAACAATTATCTTTATCTATGTGGACAAGTTATCTGTTTGTAATAATTATCTTCATCTATGAGGACACATTATCTTTATCTATGTGGACAAGTTATCTCTCTTATGATGTCTGTTTTGTGTCAAAAGATATGTGTTGGTTGTGCCTATGTCGAATTGGAGCCCAGAGAGATCGAGCTGACCTGTCAATTTCAACAGACACAAAGGAGACACGGATTCACTAACCAACGTCTCCAATGACGGACATATTCTATATATGTGACACTCTATAGGATTTCTGCCTCTCAGCCAAATTTCTTCGCATAGAACAAAATTTATTGCACAAAAATAAAAACATACATTTATCTTACATGTCAAACATCATACAAGTTATCTTACAATATTGGAGGTTTGCAAATATCTTACAAATTATCTTGCAATTTATCTTACAAATAGGAATAATGCATCATCCTTTTTTTACCTTTTTTGCCTTCGTGGCTGCTTCGTAGGTAGGAAGTGGTCTCACTTTCAAGGATCTTTGGAAGAGTGAAGGTAGCAAATGGAGGGACTTCATCAAACAGATTGTACTCCTCCTCATCCACGATATTTCCAACTCTAACAACAAGTTTTTCCAAGTAAAACTACCTGTAGCTTCTCGTTTCTCATGTTGGGCAAATAGAAGACTTGTGAAACTTGATTCGCTAACTATAAGACAAATGGCTCTTTCGGCGCAGAAGCAGCAGTAGATAGCACGGTCTTAAGATACTGTTACCGATATGTCAGTGATCGGTAGCGGACATTAAGAGACCGATATAGATACAACAATGATCGGTAACATACCACTACTAGAAAACCCCCCTTTAGCTACGTTATAGTAGTAACGCACTCTGGAAGCATTTCTATGTTAGTGCCTAAAGATGCTTTTTGACATGATTTTGAGATCATGTAAAACTGTCATGGTATTTGATACGCTTACATCGTCGGTAGTTTTATAAAGACGTTTTTTATGGCGATATTGAAATCATCTTAAAAAAGAGATGAAGTTAGCCACAGTTTAAATCGTCATTATTGTCTAGACATGTTAAAAAGCGTAGCAGATAATGTCCATAATCATGTAAAGATGCATTTTGACATGATTGTAAAAATGTTTCAAGATGTTACGCTTTTAGACATACTTTAAATCATAACTAGCAAGTAGAAACATCATAAAGCATACCAAATAAGTGTACTAAATGGTTCTTCATGTAAAACTCAAGAGGAAACTATATGTTATATAAGTCAAGTTTGTTGTGTAGGTGAGATGGTAAGGAAGCTATGTGTGAGATGAGAGATCTTGGGTTCAAATCCTGCACAACACATATATTTCACATGAAAAATCATGTATAGGTGTCCTCCAATCTGAAATATATTTTTTATTTTTTTCACAAATGTGTAGACATGTTTTATAAATGTATCTAGAAGTTTGTCTCTATATTTATTAACACACAGTAATGTGTTATTATAATATATAACTAGACCAGTAGAGTCGTTTTGTACACGTGTCTACAAGATTGTATCAATTTATTAGATACAGATCTAACGTGTCTATAAAATGTATCTTTGTTTCATAGCGACGTTTAAAGAATTCATCTCTACAAGGTTTGATGCGGTACGTACGAAGACGCTTCTAACACGCTTTATGAAAGCATGCCTATACTGACTAGAGACGAAATAAAACGTGTCTAACTCTAAATCTGACGTATCTAGAGGGGTTTTTTTCTAGTAGTGGATATTAAGTACCAATATGTATAAATTTGGGAACGAACACATTTTAACGACCATTACAATGAATAAATGTAACTGACGCTTAATAATCCCGTTAATAGAAGTCCTTATCGTGGTAATGGGTGTTGTGGTGGCTAGGCCGAGGTGAAGGCTGCCGCGCTTAGGGGGTAACGAGCGTCAAACAATAACCGTTATAGATGTTGGGCCTTGTCACGAGCCTCAGGGTCCGTTACAAATGATGTGTGATCGATTTGAGTTTTTCATTACATAGTGCCATATTACATACACTGTGTAGGACTACTGATGTGGAGTCAACAAAAATTTAATATTTCATTTTACGATTGTCCTATGATTTTTCAAAGATTTAGGTGAAAAATCAAAACTTTAGTGATTTGCTTGGGATTTGGAAAGTTAGGGGGAGGGGGAGGGGGGTTTGTGTTAAAAACACCAGTTTCATAGGTTGGGGTCAAGTGTGCCGCTCCTCGTATGGGTGTACGGTGTTTTGGGGTGAAGTAGATTTTTCCCCTTGTAATAAGATTGTTTTGTTTTTTTTGACATGTTGATATGTTTGGTTTAGGTTGCAAAACTCTTCTTGGAACCTTAAAAAGTGCATCTGGATAGTATGACTTAACTTATATTCTTACAAACAGTGGAAGTTATATGTTAAGATTTTGTCTAATTATTTACCCCTCCCCTCCAGGGTTTAGAGCAATATTGGCATGTTGCTTAGCTTCTTTATATCGGTCATGATCTGCATAGATGCAGCTCTGCATGACCCGCGCTCCACATCTCATGGTAAGTGGAGAGGAATATGACAACGACGACAGTATGCTGTGGAAGAAGCGGTCCAGTAGCTAGATTGACCGCCTGGGCTAGCTGGGCGTCGCCGTCAGTCGTGGTTGTGGCCACCACCTTGTCATGGCAACCTGTTGTGCCATTGACGGACCAAATAAGATTACTACGCGCCGCTAGCTGCTGAAGTTGCCATGATCATGCCACAATGCGTCAATGCCTTAATCCTGATGCCGACCACCACGACCACAACCTTGAACCTCCTCTATCCGTCCGGGGAAACGCTTTGCAGGCATCATGCAGCTTGTGTGTGTGTGCATAATCATGAGCACTAGTGATAGGCGTGCATCTCTGGTCCGGGCTTTCGACAGAAAAGCTTGCGTCGTGATGGAATGCGTATGATCGTTGCTGCTGCTCTTTCTCTCCTACTTTTTTGTGAACGAGCAACTTCTCAGTTTGCAAGAATTGTGTGGCGACAGTGTTTGCAATCATCAACAGGGTAAAGGAAAGGGAGATGGATGATGCAAACAATCATCGCCTCAAAGGTGTACTCTGATGGTCGTAATGCCCTGAGCACCAACGGCTCAAGACTTGTGCTGGTTCAGAAACCAGCGTGTGACTAATAGCTGACAAAGATAAATGAAAAGTAGCAACAAAATAGTAGTTGATCAAGAATTTAAGTTCAGAACAGAGTAGCCAAATTCCAAAACAGAGAGGTGCGGGGTTTTTTAGGTCTTGCTATTTGTCCGACTACGGATTCTGTTGAATTTGTTTTGAGATCTATGCATCTTGATCTTAAAAATTACTACAAAACAGAAATAAGCAAAAGGGCCCCGAAAATTGAATGATGTGGCTTACAGGAGCAGCTATGCTACCAATACCATCGTCGCCAAGAACCCCAGTAGCACGAGTATGGGCGCCGAGACTCTGGCCGTGTCTGCCGCCCGTGAGATCGGCCTTTTGAACGGGGGCGACCCCTCGCCGGAGCTGGTCGGGTCTCCGGCAGGCGCGGGAGCGATCGCCACGGCCCCGTCGGAGAGGACCAACTTGCCCATGGAGGCGAGGTTCTCGGGATTCATGGCGTGCATGTCGGGCGCCCCTCTGGTCACGGAGGACCCGACCTGCCACACGTGGTTCACCACCTTCTTCGTCCCCGTGCCCAGCCGCAGCGTGGCGTACAGCCGGACCTTCCCGCCACCGCCGCCCACGTCGGCGGCGAGGCCGGTGGCCGGGAACGCGATGGGCGTCGAGGCTTTGCCGAGCGGCGCGTAGCCGGTGATGTTGTAGGTCCTGACGGCCGACGCCGCGGTGGAGGTGGCGGCGTCGCCCGCGAGAGCCAGCAGCGCCTGCGCGCCCACCATACCGCCGCCAGTAGGGTTGATGCCCCACGCTACCCACCCGCCGGGCGCCGCCGGCGCGGCCACGAACGCCAGCGACAGCGAGGGCACGGACGCGTCGTAGGTCCAGTGCAGCGAGGCGCCGAGGGACGGAAGATCCTCGCACGTAACGTACTTGCTCCCTGGTGGGAAGTGCTCGTCGGCGCACGACGCGGACATGGCCTCTGGCAAGGCCATGACCAGGAGGAGCAGAGCGAGCTGCAGTGGCGGCGCTGAAGCCATGTGCAATTTGAGCTGATCTGCCAGTCGTCTCCGCGGGCTGTGCTGCTCTGTTTCTACTTTCTAGTGCGGAGGATTCGCTGCTGTGGCGACAAAAAATGGGACACGAATTGGGACTTGGTCGCAACAGTTGCAGCTTGGCATGTCCCTACAAGAATCAATGGTTGATGTCTTGATGATTCGTGTGAAGGATATGTGGCCAAATTTCCGTGGAAAACAAGCCGGGGGACGTTGACGGACACGTCAACGCAAAGCTAGCTCGAAAGGGAACAGATGATGTTCTCTGTAGTGAATGCTGAAGACGAATTATCTACACTGATAGCTCGAAAGGGAACGTGAATATTATGTCGAAGCTACTTTTGACCTGATGATTCATATTCTACTAGTACTTTGAGCGCGCCCATGCGCGCGGCTGATTCTTATAATAAGAAGAGAATGAGATATGGATGCATACATAATGCACAAATGCAGATGACCATCATATGAACGCAGATGGAGAGGATTCCATTATTTGTAATTATGTTCTTGCCATGTTGTCATAGCATATCATAGTACATGCTTCATATAGGTGATGGTATATGAACTCTGGGGTTTTGGGGGTGGGGGGGGGGGGGGGGGGGGGTTGTTCCGAAAATTTGGTAAGGATGCCCGAACACAAGATTACAAGAATACTAAATACAAGAACACTTGAGTCCGAAATGCAACTCACGCAAAAAGGAGATAAAGAATCTCCCAAAGACTGCTTTTGCCTCAAAAGTTGTGAATCTTTTTACACGTGCCCTCGCGCCTCCCTTTTATAGGGAGACGAAGGGACTTTTTACATCCCAAAAATACTCTCAAATTTTGGGAATATTCCTAGTGTGAGCATGTGCATAAATATCTTTTACATCCCGTGACTTGCGGGGCTGATTTCACACATTTACAAGTCAGCCACTAGTTCACATGTTGAACGCGGACTTGTTGAGGTAGCGTCTTTGACTTGGCTTCTTCCTGATTTCTGAACTCTTATTCATGACTCCCGAATTTCGGGGATCTGAACATACAATTTCGCAGGTCCGTGATTCAGAGCTTCGCCGGTTCATGACTCCAGATCCCCACGACTTCCTGCTTCCAGACTCCCGCGAGTTCCTGATTCCAGACTCCCGCGATATTCGTACATCCTGAAACAGATTGACAGTTCGAATACAAAGGCCTAAGTTGGCCATTATTTTCATGTTCATCACAACAAATCTGCGAAACATCCGAAACTCGATAGGACTCTCTCCTTCACCGTTTCTCATAAATCTGAACCTTTTCCCTACAGCCGTTTCACGAACCTGTTTCATGAATTTCGATAGTCCGACACTTCGAGGGTGACAAGGTTTTACCAAGTTCCCCAACGCTAGCCCCTCGGGGAAGCGGGTTGACTCCGACGATCCGTTTCCACGAAAACCTTAGAACTTAGGTAAAACACGTCACCCTCGGAGCGTCGGAGTGGATACGCGTCCTACGGAAACTTCGCAACGGTCGAATCGAGGCGGTTTCTTGAAACTAACCCCCTCCCTTATAAACAGTGTGCCCTGACCGTAAAAATTTTTCACCATTTCCTCGACTTTCCTGAAGATTTTCTAGAATCTTCGCTGAAGATGCTCACATTTTTGCCTGCGTAGATCTCAGGTTCTTCTCTTGATTCGCAAGGTACTTTCACACTTTTCTTGAACTTTTATTTTGTTCAATCTTTAGTTCATGTTGTTTTGAAAATCTTGCATTTATGTTCATATTTTCGTAACTTTCAACCAGGTGGCTTGAACTAAAAGCACTGCGAGACCAATGACTTCCGAAGAACTAGCTGCTGCCGGCTTGTCGCCAAACAGAGATGAAGTTCACGGATCTGAGGACATTCATGTTCGGGAAAGTGACTTGGAAAATCGTGAAGAAGGGGAAGTCAGATCGGAAGGAGAAGATCTCGAAAAATGTTGAAGCTGACCTCAAGGATCTTGTTACAGCGAAACGATCAAAATCCATGCCTGCCTCGTTTGTCTTTGGTGAATCCAAGGTCAGTACCAACCTGATTCGGGAGTATGAGGCTGCTGGTCACTTTCCAACCAGTGATGGTCGTGCTCCTCTTGATGAGCAAGTCCCCACTCCCGCACCGGCGAAGTTGTGGTTTTTCGAGACTTCTTCACCTGTGGGCTCAGATTTCCCTGTGATCCTATGTTGATTGCTATTTTGGATAAGTTTTCAGTGAAGATTCATCAGCTGTCTTCGAACTCATTTCTGGAGTTATCAAAGTTCTTCTGGATTATGAAAACCTTCAGATGTAACTTCAGTGCTGACGTGTTCGCAAGGTTATTTGAGTTGGTCATTGAGCCAAGGATCATCAAACTCAGCGGCGGCCAGTATTACAAATCGCACTACAACTGCTGTACTTTCAATACTCGCTGACAAAATACGCGAAAGGGGCTTACGGGGATTCAGATTGCGCCCTGCTGCAGGACAAACTTCACCAAAGATTGGAAGTCTTATTGGTTCTATGTGAAAGTAGACATGTCCAAGATTCCTGATTATGAAGGACCAGTGTTTCCTCTTTCTTCGTCCATTGAGGAGTTAACTGCTACTAGTACTGCTCCCTATAATCATCGTGCAGTTGGTTTCAAGAACTATGAGAGTACCTTTCACTTTGCTAGTACAATTCACGGCGGCCGAGACATTATCGAAGAATTCGTTGCTGCGAACATTTGGCCAATTTCATACGGATGGGCTCCTAATGAAATTGTAACCTTTAATGTAAACTGGGCAGCACAGGAGGTTCCTTTTCCTCGATTCGGCATTCAACTTCCCGAAAATCAGAGCGCTGATGAATTCATGGACGAAGTTGAAAAGAAAGTGAATGCTATGATCGGTGAATCTACCATGAATGAACATAAAGCTTTCAAGAATCTGGTGAAACACAAGAAAAGAATAAATCGTGTCTTTTCTGAGGTTTGTGGCGACAAATCCTTCCACTCTCGTCGCCCCGGAATCAACAAGAAAGCCCCAGCCGTTTCTGTTGCTAGTTGCTCGTCTGGACCTCCGAAGATTTCTAGAAAAACATCTTCAAATAAAAGGAAAGGAATTGTTGAGGGAACCTCCTCTACTACTGTCTGTCCTGAGAAGACTAGATCTCTTGAATCTAGTAAACGAAAGCATAAGTCAACTGAGGCTGTGTCGGATGCTAAACTTCAGGCTGCCACTAGTCTTACTGGACTTAGCCGAAAAAAGATGAAGAAAGCCATGAAGAAAGTTGTAAGTGCTGGAGTTTGGCAAATTCCTTTAGCAGAGCCTATCCAGAAAGGTTTTTCCTCTTGGCCTTTCCTAAGATTCAATTTTCATGAACACTGCACTCCGGGTTCTGAAAATGAGTTCGTGGATATTGACTGTTTTTCAGATGTTGCTGCCGAAGCTACCAAAGAAGCTGAGATAGCTGCTGCTGTTGAGACTACTGATCCTCAACCCGTCCATCGTCAAGACAAGGCATCTCCCGAGTTCACGAAGGAAATTGAAATGACAGTGCACCAGGGTGAAGATCCTACTCCTGATGTTCCTTTTGTTGAAACTCGCGAAAATCTCCCCGAAGATCAAGACCCTTCTCCCTCCGTTGCTGCATTCAACAAAAACTTTGGTACGTCATACCGTGGTGAATGGCTAAGTGTTGGTTATGAGGTGGCTGGTATCAGGGATGGTGCATCCAAGATTTTAACACTTTGGAAATCGCCTACGCTTATTAATGAAATAGGAGAAGGAGCTTCAGAACAAACGCTTCACTCGCTCGGACAAACTGCTCGTGATTCTGGAAAAGAACCTTGCACTTCCTCGAGGAAAACTTCTGTTTCTCTGGACAAGCCCTCTGCGAGTTCGGGGAAGAAAGTTACCATAAAAGATCTTAGTAAGAAAGGTTCATTACTTTTGTTATTCCTTTAGACTTAAACTTCACGATTTTCCGCTTATGACTTTGTCTCATGATTTTTCAGAATTTGAGGATCTTCTTCGATCGTATCCAGCCTCTAAGATCGCAAACTACCAGAAGGATTATGCTTTGAAGGCCTCTATGCTTGGAAGGGTTGCTTCCGACGTTTGATTGAGAAAGAAAAAGCTACTGAAAAATTGTCCCAAGAATCTAAGAAGTTGAAGCGCAATTTTGATCTGGCCCAAGCTGCGAATCTATACCTAGAAAAGAAGGTGGCTGAATTGGCTGAGGCCCTTAAGCAATGCCAAGATAACAAGAAGATCGACGAAGAGGCCCTTGAACAGTCTAAGAAAGATCTTGAGAAACTTCAGAAAACCCATGATGATGATTTGCGATTAATTGAGAATCTTCGCAAAGATCACGACAAGTCTTCCAAAACCGCCGAAGATCTTCGGATTAACAATGCTGATCTCGCAAAGACTCTCAGCCATAAAGAACAAAAAATTCATGATCTTGAAAAAGGACTGGCTGACTGAGATGAAACTTCTAAGAAGGAGATTTCGGACATTCATAACAAACTGAAGCTTCTGTTCAAGGATTATGAGAAGGCTTTGATAAAGTTCGGTGTTCGTCCTGCTCCGCTCCCTTCTGACATTGGAATGTCTAACTTCATGAAATGGATTGTGACGGAGTTCAAAGCTCTTCTTGAAGTTATCTTCGGTGCAAACGACTTCGCCGCCGCTTTTTCGGCTGAAAGTATCTTGAAGCTGCTTCATGATTTTGACTGTGCTGATCTTGTGAAGTTCCATGAGAAACTTCCGCAGTTCCCTGATGCTTCAAGCACTTCTCGAATTCGGCCCAATGCCGACATTCTGGCCATTAAAGCCAAATTCGCGAGGGCATTTTGGTTTTCCAGCGGGAAAGAAGTTGTAAAGAACATCGCCCGTACCAAACTTGAAAAGATTTTTTCTTCGGAAACACTGTCGATTTTTTGAAAGTTACGAACTTTCAACTTTTAGTTTTCTTAGATTCTTTGCTTTGTCCTTTTCAATTGATTGAGGAGGAAAAGCGAGGGAAGAGCATCGAGTTGCCGGAATCTTCTTCTGAAGATAATGATGAAGGCGCTGGCAACACTGAAGAAATAGATTGCGAACATGACAACGACAGCAGCAGTAGCGGTAGCAACGCTGAGGAGAGTTCTGAGCATGAAGAAGGTTCTCCGAAGGTTGATATCACCAGCTGAGATTGCCGAAAAACTTGCCCTTTGAGGTGATTTGTGTATTTATGTAAATTCGTTGGGTTGTGGTACTTTATCTGAACAATTTGTCTTGTAAACTTTAACCTGCGTAGGTCATGCAAGTTGGGCCTGCGCAGGATATGTTGCCAGTGTGAATTCATCATGATAATATGATTGTCAGTGGTGAAGCATGACGACTGTTTAAAGAAACTCACCCTGAACAAGATTTTTTCGATTTTTTTGGCTTGAAGTGTCACTGAGATTTTCAATAAATTGTTTCGATCATTCTTCGTTTTTCCTTCTTCGTGAAGATAATAGTCCTACTACTATGAATTCAAGTTCTTCGAAGATTCTGAAAACGGAGTCCCTTAGCCCAATCGCCACTGGACTCGACTTCGCTTACGCCAGTGATGTTGCAGAGAATAATAGCTGCGATCCAGGACATGTTGTTAAACTTTCGTTCTAGAGATTGTGGACTCCCAATGTAATCGTAATAATACTATATCGAAATTTTATGCAATTAAGGCAATAAAGATGTTTTTCTTCAGAAAAAACGTCACCCTCCCCCACCTTGCCATTTTGCATGAAAAATTTCGAGGCAGACTGGGGAAGTTTTGGTTCTCTCTTAACGTTTTGCTCATTGAAATGTCTATGAATTTTTCGCTAATTTTGAAATCACAAGAAATGTAATGCAAGTCGACAAAATTTGTTTCACGAATTTTGTGGACTTAGTTCGCCTGGCACACTTGCCCTGGTTGATATCACAACCTTCAGTTGCTTCAACCATGATTATTTACGGATCTTCACTCGAGCCCCTTGCCTCTTGAAAGGAAATTAATCGTTGTAAATGTAATTCGTGAGCTTCACAAAAATTCTTTAACAACATATACATTTGACTAGTCATAATTCTTATAAATTTCTGAATCTTTTGGCAAAACATCCCTTCATGGTGGGAACTAAGCCACAACTTATTGTTGTCTCAGGCCTTTTGGTGGGAATCCCTTTTATGGTGGGATTTAGGCCACAACTTGTTGTTGTCTCAGGCCTTTTTGGTGAAATCCCTTCGACAGTGGGATTTAGGCCACAACTTGTTGTTGTCTCAGGCCTTTTCTGTGGGAATCCCTTTGACGGTGTGATTTTAGGCTTTCACGGAGCCTTTGTCTATCACGAAGCCTTTTCACAAACTTTTCCTATTTCATGACTGGATTTCGGCTATTACGGAGCCTTTCACGAACTTTTCTTTTTCACAATGGAGTTTCGGCTATCACGGAGCCTTCTCATGAACTTTTCTTTCATACGATGGAATCTCGGCTATCACGAAGCCTTTCGCACGATAAAATTCACAAAATGCATGAATTGGGGGAAAACTCTTTTCATATATATCACAAAGAGTATTTACATAGGACCTGCCTCGTTAAAAACCTTGCCTCTTGATTTAGAGCCCCCTTTGCAAGGAAAAGAGTACGGTCCTTCTTATTCTAATGAAATTGAAAAAAGGAAAGGAAATGTTTTTGTTTCCGAAATCACTTATAGATTCGTGATTCTGATTTTGCTTTTCTAGAATGTAAACTTGCGAAAAAGAAAATACTTTAAAGTAAATCTATCTAACTCTGGAATTCGCAAGGGTAGTACCTTTTCAGGCTTCAGTATTCCACGAATATGGTAACTCTTCGCCAGTTTGTTCTAGCAAACGAAAAGCCCCTGGCATGTCTGTTTCCTTTTCTATGTATGGCCCTTCCCAAGGTTCATGAAGTTTCCCAGGGTTCTCCTAGTTCCTCTTTCTTTTCAAGACCAAATCGCCAGTTTTGATGTCTTTTCTGACTACATTCTTGTCCTTCCATGCCTTAGTTTCCTTTTGGTACTTCTCGATGTTTTTAGCAGCTTCGAGAATCGTCAACTCAATCATATCCTTTTCTACTTTCTGGTCGACTTCTTTGATTTCTTTTGCTTTTAGCACTCTCATGCTTTCATTCTTGATTTCCTCAGGTGTCATTGCTTCAGTGCTAAAGAGTAAGCGAAAAGGTGTGAAACCTGTCACTCTCGATAGAGTGGTGTTATGGGACCAGATTACTTTTGGCAATTCATTAACCCATTTGCCCCTCTTTTGGTCAAACAAACATTTCTTGATTCTTGAGAATAGTAGCCCATTTGCCCTTTCAACTGCTCTGTTAGACTGCGGATGATACACTGATGAGAATTTCGCATGAGTGCCTAAGGACTTGCAATATTCTTTGAAAGTGTAACAATCGAATTGTTTCCCATTGTCAACAGTCAGTTCCCTCGGAACTCCGAATCTGTAGATTATGTTTTGCCAGAAGAACTTCTGAATTGTTGGTGCCTTGATGTTCGCGAGTGGTTTTGCTTCCACCCATTTCATGAAATAGTCCACGGCAACAGCTGCAAATCTGCAGTTTCCTTGAGCTGTTGGTAGCGGTCCAACTAGATCCATTCCCCACCTTTGCAGAGGCCATGATGGTGGAATTAGATGGACTGGTATGGAAGGTAGGTTTTTCTGATTCACCGTTTTCTGACATGCTTCACATTGCCAAACCAGTATTTTCGCATCAATGTTTATGGTAGGCCAATAGAATCCTTGCTTTATTCCCTTGCCTGCTAGGGCTTTTGTGCCTATGTGTGCACCACAGAATCCGTTGTGAATTTCTTTGAGAAGTTCGATGCCTTTTCGGAGGTTATGCACCTTAGCCATGGCTCAGTAACTCTCGATTTGTACAGTTCTCCATTTACTACTACATAGCCCCTTGCTCTTTGCTTCAATCTCTTTTCCTGCAACTCGTCTTGCGGTTCGTAGTGACCTCTCAGATAAGCCATGATTTATTGCTCTCCAATCGGGAGTTTCCACAACATTTACGGTTTTCGGCCTTGCTTCCTTGATGAATGGTTCTTTGATGATTTCGAAGAACACATTAGGAGACATTTCTTGATTTCTGGCTGCCGCTTTTGCTAGTTTGTCTACTTCGTTGTTGTCATCTCTTGGAATGTGTTGCACTGAATAACCTTTGAAATGTCTTTCCATTTCTCTGACTTTCTCAAGGTATTTCATCAAAACAGGATTTCTTGCTTCACTTTCTTTTTCAATATGTTCCTGAATAACTTTTGAATCCGTCCTGATTATGAAGGTTTGCTGACCCAAAGCTTTCATCTTCCTTAATGCTAGAAGTAAAGCTTCATATTCTGTTGTATTGTTCGTGGAATGCTCGTTATCTACGAATATGAGTCGATCTGCATATCTTATCACAACTCCCGCTGGAGATGTTACGACCGCTGAAATTCCAACTCCCTTGTGACACCAAGCTCCATCACACTATACTATCCAAGGCTTAGGCATTTCTTCTTCAAGATTTTGTGTTGACGAAGTCCAGTCTATGACAAAATCTTCTAGGACTTGCGATTTTATCGCGCTTCTTCTCTCGAAGTCTACGATATACTCTGAAAGTTCAACACCCCATTTGATGATTCGAGTGGATGCCTCTCTATTTGTGAACAAATCGTTCAATGGTTGGTTTGTGATGACTCTTATTCTGTGACCCTCGAAGTAATGTCTTAGCTTTCTCGCAGCCATGATGACTGCATATGCTATCTTTTCTAGTTCAGAATAAAAAAGTTTTGAGCCTGAAAGAGCTTCTGAAGCAAAATACACTGGGATCTGCTTGAACTTCCCTTCATCTTCTTTCTCTTGCACTAACATAGCGCTCACTGCCGAATTTGATGCAGACACATATAGCAGAAGTGGTGATCTTGGCTCAGGAGGGCACAATTTGGTCATGTTAGACAAGTAGTCTTTTAGTTCTTGGAAAGCTTGCTTCTGAGTTTCGGACCACTGAAAGTTCTTAGAACTTCTGAGAACTTGAAAGAATGGCAGACTTCTTTCCACAACCCTAGGAATGAATCTGTTGAGCATGGTGACTCTTCTTGTCAGTTTTTGCACATCCTTCACCGAAATCGGGTCTTACATTTCTATCAGCGCTTTGATTTTGTCGGGATTCGCCTCTATGCCCTTTGTTGAGACTAAACATTCGAGAACTTTCCCTTTATGAATGCCGAAGACACATTTCTCAGGATTCAATCTCAGGTTCGCTGCTCTGAGATTCGCGAAAGTTTCTGCCAAATCGCTGATATGATCTCTTCTTTGAACACTTTTGACCACTATATCATCCACGTATGCCAAAATGTTTCTTCGAAGTTGAGGGTGAAGGATTATTGCTATCATTCTCGAGAATGTGCATCCTACGTTCTTCAGTCCTTCTGGCATTCTCACGAAACAGAATGTGCCGAAAGGAGTGATGAAGCTCGCTTTTCTTCGTCTTCTCTGTGCACTCTTATTTGGTGATACCCTGAGAACATGTCCAGGAGTGAGAGCATTTCACTGTTGGTCGCGTCATCCACGATTTTATCTACCCTTTCTAGGGGAAAATCATCCTTCTTGCATTCCTTGTTCAAATCTGTGAAGTCTACACACATTCTCCATTTTCCATTTTTCTTCTTCATTGGTACAGTGTTGGCCAGCCAGACTGGATATTTCACTTCTCTGATCACTTTCGCGTCTTGTAGCCTTTGCACTTCAGCTTCAACTACTTTTCCGTTTTCCTCAAACATCTTCCAAAGTTTCTACTTTTTCGGCACTATTTTTTCGTCTATTTCCAAGGTGTGTTCGATGATGTCCCTGTCGACGCCTTGAAAATCTTTGGCTGACCAGGCGAAAACATCCTTGTTCTTGTTCAAGAATTTTATAAGCTCTTTCTCTTCTTCGGGATTGAGGTGAGCCCTAATTGTGACTGCTCTATCAGGCGTATCATCCAGGCACACTTTCTTGGTTTCACTGTCAGCCGCCATCTCAATTTTTTCTTTATCTCGCTTGGCTTGCACGTAAGGCTCTTCCTTTCTTCAGTTGACTTTAGCTGATACACGTTGTTCTGACCTGGGGTATGGCCCTTTTCTATGTTTCGAGCCTCTTGCTGATCACCAAACACAGTAATAACCCCTTTGGGTGCCGGTATCTTCATACACAAGAATTGCTGTCTTATGACTGCATCAAATTTGTTCATGAAACCTCTGCCGAAAATCGCGAGGTATGGGTGATAGATGTCAACTACATCAAAAGTGAGAGTTTCTGTTCTGGCATTGTCAAGATCTCCGAAAGATACAAGAAGAGATACTTTTCCAATTGGTTTGATTGACTTTCCTCCGAAACCCTACAATGGATACTCTGGTGGATGCAACATGTGCTGACTCAAGTTCATTTTCTCGAAAGTTTTCAAGAATAAGATGTCTGCTGAACTTCAATTGTCTACCAAGATCTTTCCGATAACCCATCCAGCTATATTTACTTCGATGACCATGGCATCATTATGGCTCGTGGATTTCAATCTGAAATCCTCTTCAGTGAAAGTGATTGGCACCTTAGCCCATTCTGGTCACGCAGCTGGACCATCATTGATGATGGTGTTCACAGATCTGAAGTAATTGTTTCTTTGCTTCTTGGTTTCAAATTCCATGGAAGACCCTCCTGTGATTGGCATGATTGTTCCGAAGGATGGAAAGGCTTTCGAGTTCTGAGTTCTTGAACTTGATTCTGGTCTCGACGAACTGTCAGGTGGTGGTGGCAATATTTCTCGGATTGACTGCGGTTGTTGGATTGACTGAATTGCCTACGACTGAGGGTAGAACTGTTGAGAAGGTTGCCAGGATTGTTGTGGTTGCTGAAATTGCTGCATTGCAACTGGATTTGGCTGAGAATTCATGAAGTGTGGTTGCGAGAAGTTAGGGCGAAGTTGGTTCGGCATTGAGGAGGCGATGCTCATCATTGCTTTCTCTTGCTGAATCCTGGCGATATTAATTTTGGTTTCTGGGCACCCTTCGGTGCTATGTCCTCTTCCGTGATACTGGTAGTAGAAGTACCGATCTCTTAGTTTGTGGTTTGTGAGTTTCGGGGGTCCTCTTCCTCTTCCCCTTCCCCTAGGTGCAAATCCTCCTCTTGTGCTTGGTCTGTTGTTCTGGTTAGGCTGAGGATTTTCCACGTTGTTGACGTTTCGCGGATTCTGGGATTGAGGTCTCCATGTCATTTCTCTATTGCCTTGTCGCGCTCCATTTCGTTCATTTCACGGTTCAGCTACTCTTCTGTGATGATCATCCTCAAACAAGATGTAGTCTTCAAGTACATGAAAAGTTCATCAATTGTCTTTGGCTTCTTTCGTGTCAAGTGCGAAGCTGTTGGTCCTGGAGTCAGACCCTTGATTAGTGCCTTGATCGTTGTTTTGTCATCCGCCTCAGGAATTTGGGATCTCTGCTGCATGAATCTTCTCATGAAGTTCCGTAATGGCTCTCTGTCTTTCTACTTGCAGTTGTACAGATCTGATAACTTGGCTGTTGTATCATGGAACATCTGAAATGCTTGGATGAATTTCGTCTTGAGGTCGACCCAGCTGCAGACTAAGTGCGGTTGTAGCAGAGAATACCAGTTCAGAACTGGACCTTCACAGGAAATGATGAAAGATTTGGCCAGTGCAACATCATATCCTCCTGCCGAATTCACAACTGATTCATATCTCATGAGAAATTGTCTGGAGTTTTTGAAGCCATTATACTTCGGGAGAGAAACTGGTTTGAACTTCGGTGGCCACAGTGCAGTTTGCAACCCTATGGATAGTGGTGATTCAGGATCCACGAACTGTGAGATTCCATTACCCGCGAAGAAATTTTCTTTCGGGGTTCTTCTGTTTGGTCCAGAATTGTGGGGTGGTGAATCTTGCCACAATGAACTATTTTCTTGTTCTTTCATTTCATCTATCTCTCTTTGTATTGCTTCAATTTGCTCGTTTGCCTGATTGAGCTTCTCAAGCTTCTCAAAGGCCTTTCTTTTTGCTTGCAGTTGGTTCGCAAATTTTTCTTTCTCTTTCTGAAGCTGCTGTATTTTCTGCTGAACTATTTCCAGTTCTTTATCTATAGCCAGGTCGTCATCATCATCATCATCATCATCATCATCATCATCATCATCATCATCATCATCATCATCATCATCATCATCATCATCATCATCATCATCATCATCATCATCATCATCAGCATTTTCTTGGGTTTGTTGTTCTGGAAGTTGTTCTAGAGTGTGTGTTGACTTCTCATCTCTCGCTCTTTGGAGGGCCTCAAGTTTTGCTCTTCGTTCCTAGTCTGTGATGTTTGAAGGTTCAGGAATGTGAGAGATTCCGTTGTCTTCGTCTTGGTGGTGGTCTTCTTGATTGATCTCAGCGGGAGTGTTCTTCGACCTCTTCTGCGGTGGCATCGTGAGTTGTTTTTCGGCTGAAACACGGTGGGCGCCAATGTTGGGGGGTCCGAAAAATCGGTAAGGATCCCCGAACACAAGATTACAAGAATACTAAATACAAGAACGTTTGAGTCCGAAATGCAAGTCATAAAAAAGGAGACAAAGAATCTCCCAAAGACTGCTCTTGCCTCAAAAGTTGTGAATCCTTTTACACGTGCCCTCGCGCCCCCTTTTATAGGGAGACGAAGGGACTTTTTACATCCCGAAAATACCCTCAAATCTTGGAAATATTCCTAGTGTGGGCATGTACATAAATGTCTTTTACATCTCGTGATTTGCGGGGCTGATTTCACACATTTACAAGCCTGCCACTAGTTCGGCTAAGAAAACAGGAAAGATGATTTTTATTGGATTCTGATGGCAGTCTACGGTGCTGCCCAAAAAGATTTTAAAGAAAAGTTTCTTGCTGAATTAGTGCAAACTTGTAGAAAAGAGAACCTTCCTCTTTGTGTTGGTGGAGATTTCAATATTATCAGGTCGGCCAAAGATAAAAATAATGATAAATATGATGGAAGATGGCCTTTTCTCTTTAATGTCATTTTTTATGGTTTGGATCTAAGAGAAATAGAGATGTCAGGCAGGAAGTTCACATGTGCAAATTCCCTTAAAATTCCGACTTATGAAAAGTTGGATTGGGTATTAGTGAGTACGGAATGGGAGCAACATTTCCCGTGGCCACTGTGGTTGCTCTTAATAGAGAAATTTCTGATCACACTCCGCTTTTGTTAAGCACATGTGAGGCCCCTAAGCAGGTCAAGCGGCCACAGTTCAAATTTGAGCTGGGCTGGTTGCTGCGCGAGGACTTTTTTTACTTTGTTTCAGAGGTATGGAACAAGGAAAATAGAGGGGTTAATTCGCTGCTGAGGTGGCAAAATAAGATTACAAGGCTCAGGCAATTTCTAAGGTGATGGGCGAAAATATGCGAGGTGCATATAAGAAAGAGAAGCAATAACTCATTAGGAAGGAAGATGAGTTAGATAAAAAAGTGGAGATTCAGTTGCTAAGCCAGCAAGAGATGGACCTCAAGCAAAGCATTAAAGAAAGGTTGGCCCAACACCTTAGGGAGGAAGAAATTGCCTGGTTCCAAAGGGCTAAGATTACTGTTGATGGTGCAAAACTGTGTTCAAGTTCACCGCAAGCCTATGAGTGACTTGGTGCCTTTTTCACCAAGGAGGGTCCTCCCTAGATTTGTCAATCCAAGGATCGGAAGAAAACCACTAAAGTTCTCTATCTAACCTACCGGTCTAACCCTATGTGAAGTGTTGATTGCATAAAGGTTAAACATACATGAAAGGATGTATGGATCACATCCACCTAGCCATAAAGGTAAGCAAACCAAAGGTAACCCTAGCCTATCGTCTTCTTGTTGCCGCTCCGGCCACAATGACAAACCAATCTAATCCTATACTATGATAAGGAGTACACTCGATATGGAGTAACCCGATATGGAGTGGTCCGATGCATGTTCATTCGCCGCTTTCTCCTCCACCGTACTGTCACTACACAAGGATAATCATCACCGAACGACAACCTAGGTCTGTGCACTACAACAATGTATTCGCAAGAGATAGACTAACCACCACGATTAGATCTATTCCTTCTAAAAGCATATGCTAGCTACACATATGGATAAAACACTCATCGACGTAGATCAAAGTAAAGAAAAGACATGATTTATATCACCATCGAATACAATTGCCTTGATGGAATCAAGCCATGGGCTCCGGAACTCCACCATGGCTTCACCACGCTGGGCCAACCATGGTGGCTAGGGCATGGCCTAGGCCATCCCCTAGGCAACTCGAGGACTTGCAGCGGCCATCAGCTTGCTCCCGGTGCTTCTCCTTCGTGTCGGCGGCTCTCTGATGAATGGATGGATCGATCACGCCTCCTTGGGCGCCCATGGGGTTGTATTTATGCCCTTGGGGAGACTTGGGGCGTGCTCCAACTTGCCTTGCACGAGATCTTCCTTGGGAGATAAGGGAACTTGGCTTCCATAAAATCAGCTTTGTCCAGATTATCCTGATTCGCAGCCCTTCCTTAACGGCACCATATCTCCCACGTCCGAACTCCAAATCATGCAAATTCGGTGTCCAGATCGTGTGCCACGAAATTATCTCAGACTTCGGAACTCATTCGTTTCCTTGAAAACGAAGATAAGATCCTCAAAACAGCCTCGGAAGATAATCTGTCTAATTTCGGACTTGTCTGCGCAGTTGGTATTTCGGAGGCTATATCTCATAGCTACTTGACCCGAATTGGGCCTTCCACATGTCCCAATCGAAGATATCATTGAGGCCCACAACTTTAGTAGTCAAACATTTGCTATTATAGGCCGTTTAAGTCTCCGAATCTGCACCGAAAGATCATGTTGTCCTGGTCAACAAGAACATCTCTCGGGCTGAGTTGATCTCGTTGGTAAACATCCAAGTCCTTGGAGTTTTATATGTTGATGCTTAGTGAGGACCATGTGTGGTTCGAGGACCGGTGGATGGTCACTTCCTTGTGTGATGAGTGATTGACAACGTTGTGTGGACTGATTCTTGGCTAAGTATTGCAGGTGCACGTTGCGGCTTGACTGGTGTTGGTGCAAGCGAAGAGCAAGCGCGAAAGGTCGTCGCCGGTGAGGCCTCCAGGTGTGGAGAAGACAAATAGGCTTCGTTCGAGGTACCCGGTGGCCAGCAGGGTCAAGTGAGGGCCGCATGGTGTCATGAACAACAAGATGATGTCATGCACGGTTTCTTGGTTTAGCCTCAAAACCAAGGTCGAGCCGGGACTACGTGGGAGCTGAGTCATGAGTGGCGGTTGGCAGAGGCTACACCGAGTTCGCGGTGTTTCCAGTGGTTCACCAGAAAACCACTGGGTTCCTTGGTTGATCAACAAAGCCAAGACCGGAGAACCGGAGACGGTGCTGCAGCAGCTCCAGACCGGTCTGATCGGTGGGTCTGACCGGTCTGACCGGTCGGAATTGGTCTAACCGGTGAGGAGCACCGGTCTGACCGGTGTGCGACAACGCAGTCCGAAGACTTCGAAGCGGAGGACACGCGTTGGGATCGCATGGCTTGCGTTGAGGCTAAGCAAGGTGCGGTCGCCGGGCATCCGTCTGATGGAGAAAATCTGAAGACTTCCAAAACCGCCCTTGAGGGGCTTGTATCGCTAGTTGTTAAGTAAGGGCATTTTAGACTTTCGGCTGGCCTCCATATAACCCATGAGGTGAGAGGATGGCAGCCATCTCTTGGAACCCTAGTTCATTTACTTTCGTATTTTCCCTTCCTATTTTCTTATGATTTCCATACGACTGGCTTGAGAGCTTCATGGTGAGATTTTGTGAGAGGGTTGGCTGATCGGGTGGCAAGCTAGACCTTGTATGAATCTCCTTGGTATGTATAGATGATTCGGCGTGGTTCCTCAAGCCTTTGTTGTGTTGTTCCCGGTTGTTCTTGGTGGTGATTTTCGGAGCCCTCTCTTGGTGGTTTTCTTGGTGTGTTCTCGGGACCTTGCTCTTGGGGATTTGATGGGGGAAATATGTGGGAACCCTTCGCGGTTCTTTTGCCTTTGATTCCCCTCCCAAATCCGTGAGTTAAGGGGCTCAATTTTGGGGTTTTCGGTGTTCTAGGGTTAGAGGAGTTCTTGGCGGGGTTTCTTCGATTCCTCTTGATTTGACAAGTTTTGGTGGGATTAAACTTGGCTATGGACTCCTCATGAGGTGTTCCTACTATCCCCAAAGTCTTGTTCAAGTCCGTGGAGCGATTCAGGAGATCGAAGTTTGGATTTGGGGGAGTTGACCCGCGGGTGCTGTTCATCCCGAGCTGCCTAGGTTACACCGGTCTGACCGGTGCTCTTGACCGGTCTGACCTATGCAAGCCACTTGTGGGATTTGCCTCGGGGGAACTGCTTGACTCGTGTGTCTTTGGGTCTCGGTGCTGCTAGTCAGTTCTTGGTCTGTTTGGAGTTGTTTTGTTAGGTTTTGTGTAGGGTTTTCCTTCCGTGCAGGTTGTGTTTTAGGGGTGTTTTTGTTCCAGGGCCTAGAGAAGTCGCTCAGGCTCTCTGGAACATTTGTTGTGCGGCTGCTGTAGCCACCGGCCTGACCGGCTTTGTCCACCGGTCTGACTGGTGTCACTGGTCTGACTGGCGCAGGCCATCGGTCTGACCGGTGCAGCACATGCAACAAGTCGTGCAAGTTTCCGCTGTGCGTGTTGGAGTGTTTAGGCTCGAAAGGTTGTTTATTGGTTCCTAGGTCCAGTGGCACTCAAGTGGCTACATGGGCTTGGCCAACTTGGGTAGTGAGTCGGAGATGTGTGTTGGAAGCCGTGTTTGTCTTGTTGGAGTCTTCATCTCCTTCGAGAAGAATTTTTATCGTCTCCCATTCACTCCCCCCTTTATAGTTCGCCGTATCGGTCCTTCAAGTGGTATCAGAGCCGGTTACGGGTCTTGATTGACTCTAACTAGTCTAAGATCCAAGGATGGCGTACCAGGAACGGGGTTCGGGTCCTCCACACTTTGATGGCAAGAATTACCAGATGTGGAGTAAGCGGATGGCGGCGTTCCTCCACGGAAAGGGTTAAATCCTTTGGGATGTCACCGTGGACACATGCTATGTCGAGCCGATGAACTTCCTTGCTCCAGGATCGAGGGACATGTTCGACGCCAACAAGGCGGTCAACTACTTGTTTCGTGCTTTGTGTCAGCCTGAGTTCGATCGGGTGCACACTGAGCACTTGGCTTATAGAATCTGGTCGGTGTTGAAGGAAGCTCATGTTGGGAATGCCCATGTTCAAGCTCAGATGTATGAGACCTACCGGAGAGAGTACGAGAACTTCACTCATCTCCCAGGTGAGTCCATCGATGCCTTGTTTCAGAGGTTCACGGTGGTTGTGAACAACATGAGGGCCAATGTGGACGTGCTCCCGTACGATGATCATGATAGAGCTGTCAAGCTCTTACACTCTTTGGATCGTACGATTTGGGGCGAAAAGTTCGAGGCCATTGTCAAGTCGGAGAAGTATGACACTCTGACGGTGAACGAGCTGTTCTCGAAGCTCAAGTCGCCTGAGGTGTATAGGGGCATGACAGCCAAGCTCGAGGGCCCGACTAACTCTCATAGTCTTGCCCTCGTCGGTGGTTCGAAAGGAAAGGCTAACACTAACCCATCCACCAGGATGTTCTCTTTGTCCTCTTTGATGTCTATGCCAGATAAGGAGTTCGACGTGCTTGGAGAGGACGAGCTGGCATTGCTGACGAGGAGGTTCGAGAGGCTGCACGAGAACCGGGTGAACATGAGGAGGAACACGAGGACATGCTTCCAGTGCGGCAAGCCGGGACACTTCGTCGCCGACTGCCCGAAGAAGGTCGAGAACAAGGATGGCTACAAGCACAAGTCAAGAACGGATGGCAAGTACCGGTCGAGGCGTGATGACAAGAGCAAGCGCAAGAACAAGCAAAAGGACGAGCGACGATCGAGGAAGAAGGAGAGCCGAGGCAAGGCCCGAGCGATGGTTGGAGCGAGTGACGTCGACTCTAGTTCCACGTACTCCACCTTGATCTCAAGCAGCAGTGAAGATGAAGGTGATCGTCGCAAGGGCAGGAAGTCGTCTAAGAACCTGAGAGGGTTGAGCTGCTTTGCTAGAGACGGCTTCTGCACCATGGCGTTGAGCTCTGGCAGCAAGAAGAGCACACAGAGCGACTCGGACTCCGACTCCGACGACGAGGTGCATGATGAACTCCCCTTCTTGCGTCAGGAGAATGAATCGCTTGGCTTTTTGCTTGATAATTGTGATGACATGCTTAGAGAGGCTAAGAAAATGAGGAAAGAGCTTAGGGCTTCACTTGAGGATGCTAGGACTAGAGTGGATGAGCTAGAAACTCAGAATTTGGATGCTAAGCTTGAAATGGACTCTCTGAAAGCTTCACCTGTTGTTTCTGATGAACTTGAATGTGCTGATTGTTCTATTTTCCTTGCTGATCTTTCCTTGTTTAAGGAAAAGCATGCCTCCAAGTATGAGGAACTAGATGTGCTTAGGGTTGAAGTGGCTGAGATTAAGTCTAGACCTGCTTGCTAGGTGCTTGCACTTCTTGCCCTGTCTTACATGGTAAAATTGATGAGATTCATGCTTACACTGCTTCTCTTGAGGCTAAGTTGAAAGAACCAATTCCTACATCTTGCTCTACCTGTGAAATGCATGCTTTGAAGAATTTGGAACTTGCACATTATATTGATCGTTTGCAGGATGAGAATGATGAGCTGAGAAAGTTGATGGGTCGATTGTCTGGTCATGAGCCTCAGTTGAGGATAATGATCGAGACATTCAAGAGGCAGAATGGTGAGGGACTTGGGGCAAACAAGGTCGGAGAGGGAAGTGAAGAAAACATTCCAGAGCCACCAAAAACCCACCAAAAAATGATTTCCCTCCTAAAACTAACCATCTTAGGAACCGACTAGACACAACCCCAGCTCCACCCGTGTTTCCTCCACGAACAAATGATTTCCAAACGCCTATCAAGTTTGTGAGCACTTCCAGTAAAGTGTTCTTTGGGAAAGAGAGTGAGAAGGCTAGTGAGGAGAAACCGGTGGAGAAGCTGAGTGGAGAGAAACCAAATGCGCAGCCTGTCGTATGGACCTCCCTGGGCCCACTACCTCGGTGGGTACCAGGACCGACTACTCGGTGGGCCCCTGGGACTACTCGACTTGCACTGCACGGCACCTGCTGGCGTGAAGCACAAGGACTACGGAGGAGAAGTACTCGGATAGGAAGCTGTACATGTCCCGCACTGTATAGAGGACTCCTAGACGTACTCGACTAGTACTCTCTCCCTGAACCGACTTGTAACCCTGCCTCCCGAACTATATAAGGCGAGGCAGGGACCCCTCTCTAGATCATATTGCTCATACGCATTAGATTGCATCATCTTGTAACCGCACCCAATCAATCCAGATCCATGCAGCATATAGGACGTAGAGTATTACGCACCTCTCGGCCCGAACCTGTCTAAATTGTGTGCCACGTGTCTCTTCCTTTGAGTTACCGATCTCGGCGAGGCCACATTCATCTACTTCGGGTACTCCCCTTAGTAGGTTGCCAGTCTAAAACACCAACAGCTGGCGCACCAGGTAGGGGCTCTTGCCCGAGATCACATGGCGAACTCGACGGCTTCCGTCTACATCAAGCCAACCGTTGCCTTCAACCGCGGTGACACCTTCGTCTTCGGTGCCTGGGTCTGCACTGCTGACGGCGCCGAATCCTTCCAACGCCGCCTCACCATGCCGCCCAACCCGGAGACTGGCCTTGTGACACTTCCCGAAGTAGTCACGGGTGAACTCACCGGCAAATTCGGCGAAGTTTCGCTCTTCGACCAACACGCCGACTTCGAGCTTGGATCCGCCTCCAACTCGAGCTTGACGTCCCCGTGGGCTGTCATATTCGAGACGGCTACTCAGCCATCGCATGTGAACTCCCCACTCCGCGAGCGCTTCACACGTGGCCCCCGCAACGTCAGCAGGGCCCACAAGAAGGCTCCCACTACACGCCGGGCCGGCAAGGAGCCCGTACCCGAGTACGACTCGGACTCCGATGAAGGACCGATACGACGAACCAGAGAGGGGGGGAGTGAATGGGAGCCGATAAAAATTCTTCTCGAAGGAGATGAAAACTCCAACAAGGTGAACACGGCTTCCAACACACGTCTCCAACTCACTACCCAAATTGGCCAAGCCCACGCAGCCACTGGAGTGCCACTGGACCTAGGAACCAACACACAACCTTCCGACCCGAGAACGCAGAGGAACACCAAACCTCGAGTCTACAGACCAACACCGGTCAGACCAGTGAGCACCACCGGTCAGACCGGTCCCTACTGGTGAGAGTTGGCAACTTCAACTAAGTGGCTCCACACCGGTCTGACCGGTGAGACACACCGGTTAGACCGGTCGCAGCCTGAAAGCCCCCAAAGCACCAAACAGGCCAACCGACCACCAAACTGACCCGAACTCGAAACGGCAGCAACACTGGACAACAACGAACACACCCAGACGTTCACCCGAGCAAAAACCCACCGAGGGTTGCACCGTTCAGACCGGTCAAGAGCACCGGTCAGACCGGTGTAGCCTGGGCAGCTCGGGATGAACAGCACCGCGGGTCAACTCCCCCAAATCCAAACCTGGATCTCTCGAATCGCTCCACGGACTTAAACAAGACTTTGGGGATATTAGGAACACCTCATGAGGAGTCCATAGCCAAGTTTAATCCCACCAAAACTCGTCCAAAAAGGAGGAATCGAAGAAATCCCGCCAAGAGCACCACGAACCCTAGAACTCAGAAAACCCCAAAATCGAGACCCTTTACTCACGGATTTGGGAAGGGAATCACAGCCCAAATAACCACGAATGGTTCCGACAAATTTCCCCCATCAAATCCCCAAGAGAAAGGTCCCGAAAACAACCCAAAGAAATCACCAAGAGAGGGCTCCGAAAATCACCACCAAGAACAACCGGGAACAACACACCCAAACCTTGAGGAACCACGCCGAATCATCTATACATGCAACAAAGGTTCATACAAGGTCTAGCTTGCCGCCCGATCATCCAACCCTCTCACAAGATCTCACCATAAAGCTCTCAAGCTAGTCATATGGAAATCCTAAGGAAAATAGGAAGGAAAATAGGAAAACAAATGAGCTAGGGTTCCAAGAGTTGGCTGCCATCCTCTCACCTGTTGGGTTATATGGAGGCAACCGAAAGTCTAAAATGCCCTTTCCTAATAACTAGGGATACAAGCCCCTCAAGGGCGGATTTGGAAGTCTTCATGTCTTCACCATTGGACGGATGCCCGGCGACCGCACCCTGCGTAGCCTCGACGCAAGCCATGCGATCCCGACGCGTGTCCTTCGCTTCGAAGTCTCCGGGCTGCGTCATCGCACACCGGTCAGACCGGTGCTCACCACCGGTCAGACCGGTACCCACTGGTCAGAGCGGTCTGGCACTGCTGCAGCACCGTCTTCGGTTCTTCGGTCTTGGCTTTGTGGATCAACCAAGGAACCCAGTGGTTTTCTGGTGAACCACCGTAAACCCCGCGAACTCGGTGTAGCCTCCGCCAATCTCCACTCATGACTTGGCTCCCACATAGTCCCGGGTCGACCTCGGTTTTGAGGCTCCACCAAGAAACCGTCCATGACTTCATCTTGCTGTTAATGCCACCATGCGGCCCGCACTTGACCCCGCTGGCCACCGGGTCCCTCGAACGAAGCCTACTTGTCTTCTCCACACCTGGAGGCCTCACCGGCGACGACCTTTCACGCTTGTTCTTCACCTGCACCAACACCAGTCAAGCCGCAACCTGCACCTGCAATACTTAGCCAAGAATCAGTCCACACAACGTTGTCAATCACTCATCACACAAGGAAGCGAACATCCACCGGTCCTCGAACCACACATGGTCCTCAATATCCCCCTTGATGAGTGCATTGACAACACCCACACGAAAGTAACTAGAGAGAAAAGAAAAAGAAAAGAAACGAACAAAAAGAAAATCCAACAAGCGATCGAAAGCCAAACAAAGGCAAAGAGCAAGATCACTTGTAGAAGACAAGTCTCGGACCCCTTAGGCAAGGGCAACGGCTCGACACATCCGAGACAAAGCAAAGCTCAAGCAAAGAGCGCAACCAACCAAAACAAAGCTCGAAAAGCCACAAAGAGCTCCCCCTGCACATATGCAAGCTCCCCCTGAACCAATGCACCTCCCCCTAGACGAATGCATGCAAACCAGTTGAAAACAGGGCAGCTGCAGCAACTTCAGCTCACACCGGTCAGACCGGTCATCACCACCGGTCAGACCGGTGCCTAACATGTGCACAGGACCAGCACTCACACCGGTCAGACCGGTGACCCCGACCGGTCAGACCGGTGCACAACAAAGCCCAGAAATGGCTCGAAACCACCTGAAAACCTTCTAAATGCGTCCAGCAAGCCATTTCAAGCTCAAACTTCTCCCCCTTGTTGGTAATGCATGAATCAAGCTAAAAATGCAAAAAATTCAAAGTAGAGCTTCTCAAATAGACAAAATTCAACAAAGAATGCTACACATGTCCAAATGAGCAAGTTAGATACTCTACGGCTTCGTATCGATCTCAACTACATGATCACCAAGTTTCACAACCATTGGACGAAGCTAAGATGGATTTGGGAAATTTTGCGAAAAACTTGCCTCTCTTGAGCAAAGTCCTAAACATGATCAAAGCATATCAAAATGGCAAAGCCACACAAACTTCATGCTAGGACAGCCATTCTAATCAGAAGACCATCACAAACACCCACAAGCACCTCATGTCATGTCAAAGCCACCGAGCCATGTGCCTACTTCTATGTATGAGACTTCTCATTGGTAGGCATCATGCAACGGTTTAGCACCCAAAGCAAATTGAATTCAGCACATATGTTATGGGAGCACATTTCCAAGCATTTTTCATTTCATTTTCAGATTCATAATTGGTACATGAAATGTCTTTGCGACAAAAAGGAACTTATGCCCCTCCACAAGATGAAGCAAGAGGGCTAAACATTCATGATGACAAATGAGCCTTTGGCCCCATATGATCAATAAACTAGCTATCCAACCACAAATTAAGCATAGCCAAGCCACTAAAACATGTCAAGATCATATAAAGGCATTTACACATGAGAGAGCATACATGTGACATTTTCAAAAAACATAGCTATCAACCATGGATTATTCATCAAGATCATCAAGAGCTAAGCCAAACTAACCGTAGCATACCAAACAAGCTCACAAAGACATATATCTCATTCCATAATGAACAATGTATATGAGAGAAGCTTTTCATAACCAATGCATATGATACAAAATGCATGCAATCTAAGATATAAGGATGCCTATACATCATGTTACATATGCCATGCCAAATACAAGAAATGCACTAAGGAAACTATACATATGCTACAAAGGAGCTCCCACACACCCAACTCAAGAAATCAAACACACACCAAGTTCCCCCGCAAACGAGTGAAAGTTGCTTGATCTAGGGGTTTGGTGAAAATATCGGCTAGTTGGTCATGTGTGGGTACATGGATCAAAGCTATCTTTCCTTTCTCTACGTTGTCTCTCAGAAAATGATACCTCACTTCTATGTGCTTGGTTTTGGAATGGAGCACTAGGTTCTTTGCAACGCTTATGGCACTGGTGCTATCACATTGAAGTGGGACATGGGTATACTCCTCACCAAAGTCACTCATGGTGTATGAAATCCAAAGGAGCTGAGAGCAACAACTAGCAGCGGCAACATACTCGGCCTCGGTAGTGGATTGAGCAACACTCGATTGTTTGCGGGAAGACCAAGACACCAAAGAAGAACCCAAAAACTGGCAAGTCCCAGAAGTGGACTTCCTATCCAACCGACACCCGGCAAAAATCCGCGTCTGAAAAACCATGAAGCGCCAAAGAAGATGACGTGGAGTACCAAAGGCCGAAGTCGGGAGTGTGACGCAGGTACCTGAAAATTCGCTTCACCGCTTGCCGATGCGAAGTCCTCGGAGACGCTTGAAAATGAGCGCACAGACACACCGAGAACTGTATGTCCGGCCTCGTCGCCGTCAAGTAGAGGAGTGACCCGATCATGCTTCGGTACTCCTTCTGGTCCACATGTTCACCTTCCTCGTCCGCATCAAGAGCTGTAGTAGTACTCATCGGCGTCGTCATAGCCTTGGAGTCCTCCATCTTGAACTTCCGCACAATGTCCTTGGTGTACTTAGCCTGGTGCACAAATGTTCCTTCCTTTGATTGCTTGATTTGTAGCCCGAGGAAGAACGCGCAACTCACCCATCATGCTCATCTCAAATTCCCTGCTCATATCATCCGCAAACCTTGCAACAAGAGAGTTAGACGAGCCACCAAAGACAATATCATCCACGTACACCGCACAATCGGGATATCTCTCCGCCCTCGCCTCAAAAAAACAAGGTCTGATCGACCTTCCCCTTCTCAAAACCTCTCTCAAACAAGAACCCTCTCAACCTGCCATACCAAGTTCTAGGCGCCTGCTTCAACCCATACAGCGCCTTCCTCAACTTGTACACCCGGTGGGGGTACTTCTCACTCTCAAACCCCGGAGGCTGCCTCACATACACTTCTTCCTCCAACACACCATAAAGAAAACCACTCTTCACATCCATTTGGTGCAACTTGAACCCTTTAGCCACCGAAAAGGCTAGAAGAACTCTTATTGCCTCCAAATGGGCTACGGGAGCAAAGGTCTCCTCGTAGTCGATCCCCTCCTTCTAACTGAACCCCTGAGCAACAAGCCTCGACTTGTTCCTCACAACCTCACCTTTCTCTCCCTCTTTGTTCTTCCACACCCACTTTGTACCAATCGGCTTACACCCTGGGGGAGGGTCAACCAACTCCCAAACCTGATTCCTCTCAAAGTTCTCCAACTCCTCATGCATCGAATTTACCCAATTATGATCAGATAGTGCGTGTCCAATGTCTTTGGGCTCAAAAGTAGCAACAAATGCAGCATGAGCGAAATGGGAGTTGTTCTGAACCCTCGACCGTGTAGTGCGTTCATTCATGTCGCCGATGACCCTCGAAGCTGGGTGATCCACTTGTACTCACCGGGGAGGTTCTCGCCACGATGCTACCTCCCCCTCAACATCAGCTTCTTCTCGTTCTTGATTTGTCGTCGTAGGTGTAGTAGAGGGTCCGTCCATCACCGCAGTCGAAGTAGTGGGTACATGTTCAGCCGGGGGTACCACACCGCCATCTTCATCGTCACCATGTTCATGCTCCTCCTCCTGAAAGATCTCCTCGCCAAGCTCATCATCACCTGCACACTCAAAGACAAGCTGACTACGTGGCTCTGTCACGTCGAAGGTTACCTCGCAAGTCTCCACGATTTGGTAAGTTTCAAGATTGAGCACACGATATGCTCTAGAATGAGATGCATAACCAAAGAAAATACCATCGACAGACCTAGCCTCAAACTTATCCAACTTCCTGCCTTTCTTCAGAATGAAACACTTGCAACCAAAGACATGGAAGTGACTCACCTTGGGTGTGCGACCATGCATCAACTCATAGCATGTTTTCTTCTTGTGCACTCTGAGGTAGATCCTGTTTGACACATAGCACGCGGTATTCACCGCCTCAGCCCAATACCTCCTCGGAGTCCTATGCTCATCAAGCATCGTCCGAGCCATCTCGCACAAAGTCCTGTTCTTCCTTTCCACAACACCATTCTGGGGAGGCGTATACAGACTCGAAAACTGGTGCTCAAGACCCAAGTCATGGCAAAAGGTTTCAAAACGTGAGTTTCTGAATTCCGAGCCATTATCACTGCGGATAGCTCGTATGGCATCTCCGTGCCTCTCGTTCCTCAACCTCAAGACTAGATCTCGAACTAAACCAAACGTCTCCCCCTTATCCTCGAGAAAGAACACCCACGCATACCGAGAATAGTCATCCACCACAACAAGGACTACCACTTCCCACCCGCAGATCGCACACGAGCTGGGCCAACAAGGTTCGTATGGAGCAGCTCGCATGGACGCTCAGTCATCACATCGGTGAGAGGCGGGTGAGAAGAGGCTACCATCTTGGCATGCCTACACGGAGCACAAACCAACTCTTTCTCAAGCCTCAACCATGGCAATCCTCGGACCAAATTGAGTTTACTCAAGCGAGACAAAAGGTCAAAGCTCAAGTGACCCAACTTCCTATGCCACTTCCACAACTCACTCGAAGAACCAGACCAAGAAACAACGCTCCACACCCGAAGACCGAGAAAAATCAACACGAAACACCCGACCCTCGGGAACAACCTTACAAAGAAGGTCCCCTCGAGAGTCCAAAATTCGAGAACCACTCGGCCGAAACAACACCTCAAATCCCTCATCCAACAAGCGGGGACACAGAAAGCAAATTGTACCCCAGCGATTGAACAAGAGCAACACGCCTCAGAGTGATCTTGTCACTCACTTTGATCTCACCTTCTGAAAGCACACGCCCACGCCCATTGTCCCCAAAAGTGATGTACCTCTTTGTCACCACCGGGACGAGACTTGAGAACCACCCCTGTCTCCGGTCATATGCCTCGAGCAACCGGAGTCAATCAACCAAATGTTCTTCAAGTCTCCCACCTGAAATTCAAAAACGAGCACGTGAGCGAACAAACGACTCAGCACTGGGGTTAGTACCAAAAGAGTAAAACCAGTGCCGAGCCATTATCACTGCGGATAGCTCGTATGGCATCTCCGTGCCTCTCGTTCCTCAACCTCAAGACTAGATCTCGAACTAAGCCAAACGTCTCCCCCTTATCCTCGAGAAAGAACACCCACGCATACCGAGAATAGTCATCCACCACAACAAGGACTACCACTTCCCACCCGCAGATCGCACACGAGCTGGGCCAACAAGGTTCATATGGAGCAGCTCGCATGGACGCTCAGTCATCACATCGGTCAGAGGCGGGTGAGAAGAGGCTACCATCTTGGCATGCCTACACGGAGCACAAACCAACTCTTTCTCAAGCCTCAACCATGGCAATCCTCGGACCAAATTGAGTTTACTCAAGCGAGACAAAAGGTCAAAGCTCAAGTGACCCAACTTCCTATGCCACTTCCACAACTCACTCGAAGAACCAGCCAAGAAACAACGCTCCACACCCGAAGACTGAGAAAAATCAACACGAAACACCTGACCCTCGGGAACAACCTTACAAAGAAGGTCCCCTCGAGAGTCCAAAATTCGAGAACCACCTGGCCGAAACAACACCTCAAATCCCTCATCCAACAACTGGGACACAGAAAGCAAATTGTACCCCAGCGATTGAACAAGAGCAACACGCCTCAGAGTGATCTTGTCACTCACTTTGATCTCACCTTCTGAAAGCACACGCCCACGCCCATTGTCCCCAAAAGTGATGTACCTCTTTGTCACCACCAGGACGAGACTTGAGAACCACCCCTGTCTTCGGTCATATGCCTCGAGCAACCGGAGTCAATCAACCAAATGTTCTTCAAGTCTCCCACCTGAAATTCAAAAACGAGCACGTGAGCGAACAAACGACTCAGCACTGGGGTTAGTACCAAAAGAGTAAAACCAGTGCCGAGCCATTTGCTCGAAAGTGGGGTTAGCACCAACCAAAGCATCTCTCCTACCAAAGCTACCTCCACGAACACCACCACGGTAACCACCCTGAGGGAACCACCCCTCTCTGCCTGGAGGAGGACCAAAACCACGAAAGAAAGCTCGTGGAACGTCCCTCCTCTCCTTCTCAAAGCTACAACTCCTCCCATCCCCGTAGTGAACTCGAGGGGGAGAACGCCTAGCAACCTGACCACCTGCAAACTCTCCAGCCCAACCACCAGAACCACGACCTCCAGAAACAACCCTCGCGCCTGTACGAGCACGAAACCCAAACCGCTACCTGTCCAGGCCTGCACCGGTCTGACCGGTGCTCCACACCGGTCTGACCGGTGTGACCTGGACAGCAGCACCTCCAACAGCCTTCCGCTCTCCCCAAGCCCGAACTGTCCTCACACTCGCCTTGGCCCTGGGCATCTGCACACGAGGCTCAAGTACACCATCGGAAAGGTGGTACTTGTCCTTGTTAGTCCACTCCTTTGCCATTCTCTCTTCTCGCTTCCTCTTGAAGCAAAACTCATCCTTATGGCCATCTCTCCCACAATAGCCACAATGGAACCTCACAAGCTTAGGCTTAGGCTTGGGATGTGGCTGCTCACTAGGTTTCTCTCCACTCAACTTCTCCACCGGTTTCCCCTCATTAGCCTTCTCATTTTCTTTCCCAAAGAACACTTTCCCCGAAGTGCTCACAAACTTGATGGGCTTTTGTAGATCATTTGTGGGTGTAGGAAACACGGGTGGAGCTGGGGTTGTGTCTAGTCGGTTCCTAAGATGGTTAGGTTTTGGGGGGAATCATTTTTGTGGTGGGTTTTTGGTGGCTCTGGGATATTCTCTCCACTTCCCTCACCAACCTTGTTTGCCCCAAGTCCCTCACCATCCTGCCTCTTAAATGCCTCGATCATCATCCTCAAGTGAGGCTCATGACTAGACAACCAACCCATCAACTTCCTCAGCTCATCATTCTCATCCTGCAAACGATCAACATAATGTGCAAGTTCCATATTTTTCAAACCATGCATTTCATAGGTAGAGCATGATGTAGGCATGGGTTTTTTCAGCTTAGCCTCGAGAGAACTAGTGTAAGCATGCATCTCATCAATCTTAGCATGCAAAACAGGACAAGAAGTGCAAGCACCTAGCAAAGCAGGTCTGGACTTAAGCTCAGGCACTTCAACCCTAAGCACATCTAGTTCCTCACACTTGGAGGCATGCTTCTCCTTACACAAAGCAAGATCAGCAAGAAAGATGGAGCAATTAGCACAATCAACCTCATCCGAAACAACAGGGCTAGCCTTAAGGGAATCAATCTCAAGCTTGCTATCAAGCACCTGTGTCTCTAGCTCAGCCACTCTAGTCCTAGCATCCTCGAGTGAAGCCCTAAGCTCTTTTCTCATTTTCTTGGCCTCTCTAAGCATGTCATCACGGTTATCAAGCAAAGTGCCAAGCCTCTCATTCTCCTGGCGCAAGAAGGGAAGTTCATCACGCACCTCGTCGTCGGAATCAGAGTCCGAGTCGCTCTGCGTGCTCTTTTTGCTGCCGGAGCTCAGCACCATGGTTCAGAAGCCGTCTCTCGCGAAGCAGCTCAGCCCGCTCAGGTTCTTGGACGACTTCTTGTTCTTGCGACGATCACCTTCATCTTCACTGCTGCTCGAGCTCGAGGTGGAGTACGCGGAACTGGAGTCGACGTCGCTCGCTCCAACCATCGCTCGGGCCTTGCCTCGGCTCTCCTTCTTCCTCGATCGTCGCTCGTCCTTGTACTTGTTCTTGTGCTTGCTCTTGTGGTCGCGCCTCGACCGGTACTTGCCATCCATCCTCGACTTGTGCCTGTAGCCATCCTTGTTCTCGACCTTCTCCGGGCAGTCGGCGACGAAGTGTCCTGGCTTGCCGCACTGGAAGCATGCCCTCGTGTTCCTCCTCATGTTCACTCAGTCCTCGTGCAGCCTCTCAAACTGTCTCGTCAGGAGCGCCAGCTCATCCTCTCCAAGCACATCGAACTCCTCATCTGGCATAGACATCAAAGAGGAAAAAGAGAACATCCTGGTGGATGGGTTAGTGTTAGCCTTTCCTTTCGAACCACCAACGAGGGCAAGACTATGGGAATCAGTCGGACCCTCGAGCTTGGCAGTCATGCCCCTATCCACCTCAGCCGACTTGAGCTTCGAGAACAACTCTTTCACCGTCAGAGTGTCATACTTCTCTGACTCCACAATGGCCTCGAACTTTCCGCTCCAAATTGTACGATCCAAAGAGTGTAAGAGCTTGACCGCTCTATCATGATCATCGTACGGGAGCACGTCCACATTGGCCCTCATGTTGTTCACAACCACCGTGAACCTCTGAAACAAGGCATCGATGAACTCACTGGGGAGATGAGTGAAGTTCTCGTACTCTCTCCGGTAGGTCGCATACATCCGTGCCTGAATCTGGGCATTCCCAACATGAGCCTCCTTCAGCACCGACCAAATTCTACAAGCCAAGTGCTCGGTGTGCACCCGATCGAACTCAGGCTGAAACAAAGCACGAAACAAGTAGTCGACCGCCTTATTGTTGGCGTCAAATCTGTCCCTCGATCCTGGAGCGAGGAAGTCCATCGGCTGGACATAGCCTGTGTCCACCGTGACATCCCAAAGGATCTGACCCTTTCCGCGGAGAAACGCACCCATCCCTTGTTCCACATCTGGTAGTTCTTCCCATAGAAGTGTGGAGGACCCGAACCCCGTTCCTGGTACGCCATCCTTGGATCTTAGACTGGTTAGAGTCAATAAAGACCCGAACTGGCTCTGATACCACTTGAAGGACCGATACAGCGAACCAGAGAGGGGGGGGGGAGTGAATGGGAGCCGATAAAAATTCTTCTCGAAGGAGATGAATACTCCAACAAGATGAACACGGCTTCCAACACACGTCTCCGACTCACTACCCATATTGGCCAAGACCACGCAGCCACTGGAGTGCCACTGGACCTAGGAACCAACACACAACCTTCCGACCCGAGAACGCAGCGGAACACCAAACCTCGAGTCTACAGACCAACACCGGTCAGACCGGTGAGCACCACCGGTCAGACCGGTCCCTGCTGGTGAGAGTTGGCAACTTCCACTAAGTGGCTCCACACCGGTCAGACCGGTGAGACACACCAGTTAGACCGGTCGCAGCCTGAAAGCCCCCAAAGCACCAAACAGGCCAACCGACCACCAAACTGACCCGAACTCGAAACAGCAACAACACAGGACAACAGCGAACACACCCAGACGTTCACCTGAGCAAAAACCCAACGAGGGTTGCACCGGTCAGACCGGTCAAGAGCACCGGTCGACGGGGTGTAGCTCCGGCGCTCGGGATGAACAAGCACCCGCGGGTCAACTCCCCCAAATCCAAACCTCGATCTCCCGAATCGCTCCACGGACTTGAACAAGACTTTGGGGATATTAGGAACACCTCATGAGGAGTTCATAGCCAAGTTTAATCCCACCAAAAACTCGTCCAAAAAGGAGGAACCGAAGAAATCCCGCCAAGAGCACCACGAACCCTAGAACCCGGAAAACCCCAAAATCGAGACCCTTTACTCACGGATTTGGGAAGGGAATCACAGCCCAAAGAACCACGAAGGGTTCCCACAAATTTCCCCATCAAATCCCCAAGAGAAAGGTCCCAAAAACAACCCAAAGAAATCACCAAGAGAGGGCTCCGAAAATCACCACCAAGAACAACCGGGAACAACACATCCAAACCTTGAGGAACCACGCCGAATCATCTATACATGCAACAAAGGTTCATACAAGGTCTAGCTTGCCGCCCGATCATCCAACCCTTTCTCAAGATCTCACCATGAAGCACTCAAGCTAGTCCTATGGAAATCCTAAGGAAAATAGGAAGGAAAATAGGAAAACAAATGAGCTAGGGTTCCAAGAGTTGGCTGCCATCCTCTCACCTCTTGGGTTATATGGAGGCAACCAAAAGTCTAAAATGCCCTTTCCTAATAACTAGGGATACAAGCCCCTCAAGGCCGGATTTGGAAGTCTTCATGTCTTCACCGTCGGACGGATGCCCGGCGACCGCACCCTGCGTAGCCTCGACGCAAGCCATGCGATCCTGACGCGTGTCCTCCGCTTCGAAGTCTCCGGACTGCGTCGTCGCACATCGGTCAGACCGGTGCTCACCACCGGTCAGACCGGTACCCACCGGTCAGACCGGTCTGGCACTGCTGCAGCACCGTCTTCGGTTCTTCGGTCTTGGCTTTGTGGATCAACCAAGGAACCTAGTGGTTTTCTGGTGAACCACCGTAAACCCCGCGAACTCGGTGTAGCCTCCTCCAATCTCCACTCATGACTTGGCTCCCACGTAGTCCCAGGTCGACCTTGGTTTTGAGGCTCCACCAAGAAACCGTCCACGACTTCATCTTGCTGTTCATGCCACCATGCGGCCCGCACTTGACCCCGCTGGCCACCGGGTCCCTCGAATGAAGCCTACTTGTCTTCTCCACACCTGGAGGCCTCACCGGCGACGACCTTTCGCGCTTGTTCTTCACCTGCACCAACACCAGTCAAGCCGCAACCTGCACCTGCAATACTTAGCCAAGAATCAGTCCACACAACGTTGTCAATCACTCATCACACAAGGAAGCGACCATCCACCGGTCCTCGAACCACACATGGTCCTCATCCGACACCGCCCCCGGCCGTGCCTCGGACTCCAACCCCCTCTTCGATTTCTACTCGGACTCCACGTACGAGTTCGACTTCGGGTCGAACCTTGAGGAGCCCGAGTCCGAGGACAACTCTACAGAGCAACCCTTGTCAGGACCGGCTTCCGGCCTGGTTATAACATCTACACCCACCGGGAGATTCGTCTACTGGCCAGACCGCAAGCCTACAGACCTGATGAACGAGAACTCACACTACGTCGCCTACCTCGACTCGCTTCCCTTCCAGGAGGGAACACCACTCGCTCGAGCTGAGGAGTACACCCCAACAGAGGTGGCGAGTTGTGACTCCAGTTTTGGCAACCCCGACCGCCAAGTCTTCATGGCTGCCGGTGACACGCCAGGACCCTCAGGGACAGCAAGCGACCGATACCTCGAAGACATCTCCGCAGATGATCTATCTGCCAACGCACCCGCGGATGAGACCGACGCCAACAGGGACGCTCGACGTGAGCGTAACAGAAAGCAGAACGAATGGCGCCGGCGTCTTCGAGACAACCTCCCCATCCACAACCTTGCAGAGGCTCTCGACCAAGTCGAGAGTAGGGTACACACTACCCCGGAGCAATGCCTCATGTCGATCATAGCGATCGCACGCCAAGCTCAGGAGATGCACGCAGGAGAAGTCATCGCCAAGCTTGCAGAAGACGCTTACTTCATGCGAGTTGACAACAGGGTCACTCAGCCGCCCCCTTCCAGGAACCGCGACAATGAAGCCACAAGTCACAGTGCGGACCTTGGTCGTAACCGCACTCGAGCCGAGCTACCGGCCAATCCCAACCGTACTCGTGCAACGGCCGGCAGACCCTCTCAAGGTGGCAACAGCACTGCAGCCGCTGGCGGCGATCGTGAGATCGTCCCTCATCGCGACCCTGGCGGTGGAGGTAGCGACGGCAGAAGCTCCAACCATGGGGCTAACAGGAGGGCCGGTGGCGAAGGCGATCGCGGCGGCCGACGCCACGCGAATAGCCACGCCTCCGGAGCCTCACGCGGCGGCTTCGATGTCCGCCAGAGGATTGAAGAACTGCGGCGGAAGAAGTCCGCCACCGTAGGCGACAACGACGGCTTCCCCGCCTTCTCTCCTCGGCTTCGCAACTTGCTCCTCCCGGACAAGTTCAAACCTCTGGGAATCACCAAGTACGACGCGAAGCAAGACCCCATCCAGTGGCTCAGGTGCTACGCCCTCTCCATCAAGAACGCTGGTGGCAACAATGACACCAAGTGCCTCTACTTCCCCTTCTGCCTGGACCAAGCCCCGCTCACATGGCTCGAGTCACTCGAAAATTACTCGATTGACAAGTGGGACCAGCTGAAGGAACAGTTCACCAGCAACTTCGCGGGCGCTATGGGCCACTCGGGTACTCGCATGGACCTGGCTATGGTGAAGCAGGAACAAGGCGAGACCCTTCGCAAGTACATGCGGCGCTTCTTCGACAAGCGCGCCACCGTAGTCGATGTCACCGACAAGGAGGTCATCAACCTCTTCCAAGACGGTCTTTATCACCATCGCACCTTTGAAGACTTCGGCCGCCGCCGCCCAAGCTCCATCACCCACCTCATGGACATGATCACCTCCTGGGCTGATGAAGAGGACAAGGCTAATGCCAAGTACGACGCCATCCGTGGCAAGAGCAAACAGAACACAGGCGGCGGCAGCAGCAACAACGGGAACCAAGGCGGTCGCAACAACAACAACTACTCGGGTCCCAACCGCAAGTGTAAGCCAGACAACACTGTCGCGGCTATCCAGCGCCCTGCGAAGGAGAACTCGAAGAAGACCTCCGGCGGCTTCAAAGGCTTGCTGAAGGAGAAGTGCCCGTGGCATCTGGACGGCAACCACACCACCGAGCAGTGCTACCAACTCAGGCGAGCCACTCAAGGATACTCCAGAGCCGTGGCACCCTCATGACAAGAAAGGCAAGAAGAAGAACGACGAAGGCAATGGCGACTTCCAGGAACCCGACAAGACGGTGAACGTCCTCTTCGGCGGACTACCCAGCAGACGGGTCCAAAAGGCTACCCGTCGAGAAGTCATGAGCATTGAACCAGCGGTTCCGACCCCTCTCAGGTGGTTGGAGGTACCCATTACCTTCTCCCGCGCGGATCAATGGACTAGCTTCTCCGAACCAGGGCGGTTCCCACTCGTCCTGAAGCCAGTGGTCGCGGGCTCCAAGCTCAACAAGGTCCTCATCGACGGTGGAAGCGGGCTTAACGTCCTTTTCACCAAGACCTTGAAGAAGATGAAGCTCAACATCACCCACATGCTAACCAAGAGCACCTCGCCCTTCTATGGCATCATCCCCGGGAACGCGGCTATCCCACTGGGCTCAGTGGTCCTGCCAGTTACCTTCGGGGAATCTCGGGACAACTATCGTACCGAGTACATCAAGTTCGAAGTCGCGGACTTCGAGACGTCCTACCATGCCATCCTCAGTAGACCGGCTATCGCCAAGTTCATGGCAGTACCCCACTACACCTACTTGGTACTCAAGATGCCGAGTCCAGCAGGTGTACTCTCGCTGCAAGGGGACTTGAAGATATCGCACGACTGCGACACGGAAGCTGTGGAGATCGCCTCCACAAATCAAGTACCAATGCAATGATGGAGATCTACGCTGCGTCGAAGAAGCTTGCCCCAAGTGAACTCGACATCCCAGAGAAGTCGGACAAAGCTAACAAGCCTCAGCCAGCCCAGGAGGTTCTGGTCAAGACAATCGACCTTGGGACAAGCGACAACAGCAAGACCACCACCGCAGGCCTTGACCCCAAATAGGAAGACGCGCTCATCAACTTCCTCCGGGCTAACCGTGACATCTTCGTGTGGAAACCAGCGGACATGCCAGGGGTGCCCAGGGAGTTGATTGAGCACTCACTCAACGTCGATCCTAAAGCTACCCCGAAGCGACAACACCTCCGCCACTTCGCCAACGACAGACGGGACGCCATCAAGAAGGAACTCGCCAAACTACTCGCGGCTGGCTTCATCAGAGAAGTTTTCCATCCTGAGTGGCTCGCCAACCCCGTCCTCGTCCGCAAAAAGAACTCGAACGAGTGGAGGATGTGCGTCGACTACACCGACCTCAACAAGCACTGCCCCAAGGACCCCTTCGGGTTGCCCGGATTGACCAAGTCATCGACTCCACGGTGGGCTGCGACCTGCTCTGCTTCCTCGACTGCTACTCCGGGTACCACCAGATCGCAATCAAGGAAGAAGACTAAGAGAAGACCTCGTTCATCACCCCGTTTGGCGCATACTGCTACACGACCATGTCCTTCGGGTTGAAGAACGCTGGCGCTACATACCAACGAGCTATCCAGGCCTGCTTCAAGAGGCAACTCAACAAGAACGTCGAAGCTTACGTGGATGACGTGGTCGTCAAGACCAGAAACTCAAGTACGCTCATCGCCGATCTCGAAGAGACTTTCGCATCCCTGCGCGAGTACCGCTGGAAGCTCAACCCGAAAAAGTGCGTCTTCGGTGTACCGTCAGGCAAACTACTCGGCTTCATCATTAGCCATCGCGGCATCGAAGCCAATCCCGAGAAGATCTCCGCCATCACCAGCATGAAGGCTCCCACGTGCATCAAAGACGTGCAAAAGCTAACCGGATGCATGGCGGCTCTTAACAGATTTATTTCGAACCTTGGAGAACAGGGGCTCCCCTTCTTCAAACTACTCAAACACCAAGAGAAGTTCGTGTGGACTCCAGAGGCGGACCAAGCCCTTGCCCAGCTCAAGGACTTCCTATCAAAGCCACCAGTCCTCACGGCTCCTCGCAAAGGCGAGCAGCTACTGCTCTACCTCGCTGCGACCACTCACGTGGTCAGTACTGCCATTGTCGTTGAGCGGCAGGAAGATGGCCACGCCTATCCAGTCCAGCGCCCAGTCTACTTCGTCAGCGAGGTCTTAATAGAATCCAAGGCACACTACCAGCTAGTACAGAAGCTTCTTTATGCAGTGCTCATCACCTCGCGGAAGCTACGACACTACTTCCAGGAGTACTCGATTTCCGTTGTCACCGACTACCCGCTCGACGACATCCTGCGGAACCAAGATGCTACTGGAAGAATCTCCAAGTGCGCAGTCGAACTCGGCGCCCTCAATATCGACTTCAAGCCATGCACGGCCATCAAGTCGCAGGCACTAGTCGACTTCATGGCGGAGTGGCGGGAGAATCAGCTACCTACTCCAACCGAGCGCCCAGAGCATTGGGTGATGTACTTTGACGGCTCGCTCAACCTCGAGGGCGCAGGTGCAGGGGTACTCTTGATCTCTCCAGCGGGCGAACAACTCAAGTACGTCCTGCAGATCTTCTGGAAGATCTCAAACAACGAAGCCGAGTACGAAGCTCTGCTACACGGGCTCCGCCTCGCGGCTTCACTGGGCATCAAGCGGCTACTAGTCTACGGTGACTCCGCAGTGGTCATCAACCAAGTCAACAAGTCCTGGGACCGCAACAAGGAGAACATGGACGCCTACAGCCTAGAAGTCCGCAAGCTCGAGAACAAGTTCTATGGTCTCGAGTTCCACCACGTCGTCTGCGACAACAACGTTGCAGCGGACGTCCTATCGAAGCTTGGTTCTACTCGCGCTCAAGTACCAGCGGGTGTCTTCGTCCACGAGCTTCATGCGCCATCCATCCCGGAGCCGGCGCCACCGACCACTGACCCAGCGCATCCCTCGGCTGGCCAGGAGGTCATGATGATCGACGTGGACTGGAGGCAGCCCTTCATCGACTACCTCAGCGAGAAGAAGGTTCCCTTGGACAAGAACTTGGCTGAGCAAATCATCCGCCGTGCTAAGTCCTACGTCCTAGTCGGAGACAAGCTCTACAGGCGGGGCGCATCTTCGGGAGTACTCATGAAGTGTGTTCCCTGATAAGAAGCCAAGGACATCTTGGAGGAGATCCATAAAGGCGTCTGCGGCAACCACGCGTCGCCACGCACGCTAGTCAGCAAGGCCTTCCGACGGGCTTTCTATTGGCCCATAGCTCTGGGCGATGCTGAAGAACTCGTCAGAAGGTGCCAAGGGTGCCAATACTTCGCCAAACAGCAACACGTCCCGGCCTACAAGCTCGTCACCATACCGCCAACCTGGCCTTTCGCCTGCTGGGGGCTCGACATGATTGGGCCACTTCCAACTGCGCCAAGTAGATTCAACCGAGTATTGGTGGCCAACGACAAGTTCACCAAGTGGATCGAGGTCAAGCCCATTACATACCCCAAGGCTGACAGAGTACTCGACTTCCTAGATGAACTCGTGCATCGCTACGGACTACCCCACCGCATCATCACAGACCTGGGCTCCAACTTCAACAATCACCAGTTCTGGGAGTGCTGTGAGAACAGCGGGATCGACGTCTGATATGTCTCAGTTGCCCATCCTCAGTCCAACGGACAAGTCGAGTGCGCCAATGGGATGGTGCTCGACGCTCTCAAGAAGCGGCTACACGACGCCGCCAACACCAAAGGAGGCAAGTGGATCAAGGAATTACCCAATGCACTCTGGGGGCTGCGTACTCAACCCTCCAAGCCAACGGGACAATCTCCATACTTCCTGGTCTACGGCTCCGAAGCAATCCTCCCTGCTGATGTCATGTGGGATTCACCAGCAGTGGAGCAATACAACGAAGGCACTCTGAAGATAGCAGACGAGTTGACATCGATGGACTCGAAGAAGCTTGTTGTGCCGCCCTCGTCCAAACAGTAAGGTACCTAGAAGGTATCCTATGCTACCACAATCGCAACGTCATGGAATGCTCCTTCAACATTGGCGATCTTGTCCTCCGCCGCATCCAGAACACGAAAGGACTACACAAGCTCAGCTCGCCCTGGGAAGGTCCCTTCACAGTTGCAAAGGTGACCGGTCTGGGCTCCTACCGCCTCCAGACGCTTGAAGGCGAAGACGTCAACAACTCGTGGAACATCGACCAACTCTGTCGATTCTACGCCTAAGTCTACATGACTACACCGGGGGCTCCAGTCTATACGACTACTCAAAGACCCCTTCACCGTAAGCGGCCTCCAGGTCGAGGCTCTAGTCTCCGGACTACTCCACTCCAGGATCCAGTCCGCGCGGCTACTAACGGATCTTGGGCTGCGACGAGCGACAAAGGACTCCAGCAGCGGTCTACTAAAAGACCAAGTACTCCTAGATCCAGCCCATGCGGCTACTAACGGATCTACTGCTGTAAGCGGCTGTACGCCCTAGCATTACTTAGCCGTAGGCGGCCTCCGGGTCCTAGCGACTACTCTGTAACAATGGCCCTGGCCACCCAGGTGTACTTATTCAGTAATAAATTTTGATTATCTATCAACTGCTTTACTGTTTCTTTTCCTCAACGGGACTACTGGCGAGTACGACTACTCGCGACGACTCCATGATGGGACTCCGCACTCACAGATCGCGATAACGAGTACTCATCTATGGAAGTTTCCTTCATTCATCCTTAAACAAGTTCGTTACAACTTTGTTTATATACAACTACTGCTACGAGCTAACTTTACAGGACTACTAGAGATTCAACTTCTCGGCGACTTGTTCAGCAATGGGCGCCATCAGCTGCAGCAGCTCCGCGTACTGCTCGTCCGTGCAGTTGGCAGCTAGTCCGCCGACGACTACGTCAACAGGAGCCTTTGAAATGTACGACTTCATATACGCCAGGATCTGGTTGGGGATCGACTTCGCCAAGTGCTTCACGTATGTCGCTAGGCGGCTGGGGGCTTCCCTTAGCCGGTCCACCAAAGGAGCTATCTTCGGACCGCCAGGATGAGGCACCAGTAGCCTCGCGATGGGGAGCGCGGCTTCCTCGAGTTCCTTCAGTTGGGCCCGCAGCTTCTTGCAGTCCTAGTTCAGCTTCTGCAAAGATTTGTAGCAGTTGACGAGGTCACGATCCGACGCAATGCAGAGCTCCATGTGCTTGTCGCACTCGTAAGCAAGCTGCTTATAATCATACTCCAGTACCTCGCAGGCCTCCTCCCGGTAGAAGAGGTTCTTCATGTCGGTCTCTGAAGCCTTCAGCTGGTCAACGCGGGTCTCAAGCTCTGCAGTTAAACAAAGCAAAGCGGGTCAGACTCCTTCAAGGTACTACCAATGGGTACTCAGCGCGACAATGGCGTACCCTTATTCTTGTTGCGGAGAGACTTGTTTTTCCGCACCAGCTCGTCGCTCTTCGCCTACATATCTTGGATCTCGTTGTGATATTGGGCGAAGGCGCTGTTCAGCTTTGACTGCATCGCGGTGGTGTGCTTCTGGGCCTTCACAAGCTGTTCTTCTAAGGCCTTGGCCCGGAGCACCGTGTCGCCGTACCCCTGAAGCATGTCAGACTTCTGCCGGGACCTCTCTGCGATGTCCTGCAACAGACAACAGATGTCAACTGGGTACTCAACACTAAAGGATTGACTACTCAAGGGTGTCAACTACTCACCTTCATCCATTGCTCGGCCTGGCGCATCGCCTCCATGTGATGAGCTACCGTCGCTGGGTTGACAAGGTCATCCGCCAGCAGCTCGATCCCGCCATAACTACTCATCGCGGCTCCGGACATTGGTGCCGAGCGGATTGGCTCCGCGTCCTGGATCTCTGGCGAGCGAACGACTACTTCCAGAGCCGGTTCTGACAGCACGTTGTCCCGCTCCCGTCCAGTTGTCGCGGCTGCTTCTTCAATGGCCGCCTCTATCGGCTCGGGGGCTCCTCTGGCAGCCTCATGGGTCTCCGATGCCAGGCTTTCAATGGGCAACTCTTCGGGAATGGCGCTTCCATCGGCTTCGGCACCTGTCAACAAAAGGACAACCAAATCAGTCATATCTGTTGTAGTCGGTCCTCCCTAGGCCCACCGAGTAGTCGGTCCTGGTACTCGACGCCTTACGACAGAATGTGGAACTCCTCCAACGGCCGGATGGATAAGTCTCCAGATGGCTAACTCAGCGGTGACGCTTGACTCTTCAACTTCTACTAGTCGACGTGCCTCGTCTCGGGGGCTCGGCTACTTCTATTCAACTTCCTGGGTAGCGACAAGACTCAAGAGGAACTTAGGACACATTCTACAAGATGACCCTTCAATTCGAGAGGAAGTACTCGACTCAAGGCTCGGGGGCTTCGTGCCATGTGTCCTTCGGTTTTTTCTCCGGATTTTGCGGGATATTCTTGCCAAAACTTCAGATGGACCCTCAGCCAGAGTCTACAACACAACCTAAGGCTCGGGGGCTACTCCATATGGAGTGCGATTTTGCAATCGCACTTCCATATCAGTTTCGGCTTCAAGACAACACGGGCATTGTTGAAGACCTTTCAAGCGTCTCCGAGGACTTCACATCGGCAAGCGGCGAAGCGAATTTTCAGGTACTTGCGTCACACCCCTGACTTCGGCCTTTGGTACTCCGCGTCCTCTTCTTTGGCGCTTCATGGTTTTTCAGACGCAGATTTTGCCGGGTGTCGGTTGGATAGGAAGTCCACTTCTGGGACTTGCCAGTTTTTGGGATCTTCTTTGGTGTCTTGGTCTTCTCGCAAACAATCGAGTGTTGCTCAATCCACTACCGAGGCAAAGTATGTTGCCGCTTCTAGTTGTTGCTCTCAGCTCCTTTGGATCACATACACCATGAGTGACTTTGGTCAGGAGTATACCCATGTCCCACTTCAATGTGATAGCACCAGTGCCATAAGCGTTGCAAAGAACCCAGTGCTCATTCCAAAACCAAGCACATAGAAGTGGGGAATCATTTTCTGAGAGACAATGTAGAGAAAGGAAAGATAGCTTTGATCCATGTACCCACACATGACCAAGTAGCCGATATATTCACCAAACCCATAGATCAAGCAACTTTCACTCGTTTGCGGGGGGAGCTTGGTGTGTGTTTGATTTCTTGAGTTGGGTGTGTGGGAGCTCCTTTGTAGCATATGTATAGCTTTTCTTTGTGCATTTCTTGCATTTGGCATGGCATATGTAACATGACGTATAGGCATCCTTGTATCTTAGATTGCATGCATTTTGTATCATATGCATTGGATAGGAAAAGCTTCTCTTATATACATTGTCCACCATGGAATGATATTTATGTCTTTGTGAGCTTGTTTGGTATGCTATGGTTAGTTTGGCTTAGCTCTTGATAATCTTGATTTATATCCATGGTTGACGGCTATGTTTTTGAAAAATGTCAAGTATATGCTCTCTTGTGAGTAAATGCCTTTATATGATCTTGACATGTTTTAGTGGTTTGGCTATTCTTAATTTGTGGTTGGATAGCTAGTTTATTGATCATATGGGGCCAAAGGCTCATTTGCCATCATGAATGTTTAGCCCTCTTGCTTTATCTTGTGGAGGGGCATAAGTTCCTTTTTGTCGCAAAGACATTTCATGTACCAAATTTGAATCTGAAAATGAAATGTAAAATGCTTGGAAAATGTGCTCCCATGTCATATGTGCTAAATTTAATTTGCTTTGGGTGCTAAACCATTGCATGATGCCTACCAATGAGAAGTCTCATATATAGAAGTAGGCACATGGCTCGGTGGCTTTGACATGACATGAGGAGCTTGTGGGTGTTTGTGATGGTCTTATGATTAGAATGGTTGTCCTAGCATGAAGTTTGTGTGGCTTTGCCATTTTGACATGTTTTGCTCATGTTTAGGACTTTGCTCATGAGAGGGAAAGTTTTCGCAAAATTGCCCAAATCCATCTTAGCTTCGTCCAATGGTTGTGAAACTTGGTGATCATGTAGTTGATGTCAATACGAAGCTATAGAGTATCTAACTTTCTCATTTGGACATGTGTAGCATCCTTTGTTGAATTTTGTCTATTTGAGAAGCTTTAGGTTGATTTTTTTGGCATTTTTGTCTTGATTCATGCATTGTCAACAAGGGGGAGAAGTTTGAGCTTGAAATGGCTTGCTGAATGCATTTAGACGGTTTTCAGGTGGTTTCGAGCCATTTTTGGGCTCTGGTGTGCACCGGTCTGACCGATCGAGGTCACCGGTCTGACCGGTCAGAATGCTGGTCCTGTTCACATGTTACACACTGGTCTGACCGGTGGTGTTGACCGGTCTGACCGGTCAGGGCTGAGTTGTTGCAGCTGCCCTATTTCAAGTGGTGTTTTGCATGCATTCGTCCAGGGGGAGTTGCATTGGTTCAGGGGGAACTTGCAGGTGTGCAGGGTAAGCTCTTTGTGGTTTTTCGAGCTTTGGTTTGGTGGTTTGCGCTCTTTATTTGAGCATTGTTTTGTCTTGGATGTGTCGAGCCGTTGCCCTTGCTTAAGGGGTCCGAGACTTGCCTTCTTCAAGTGATCTTGTTCTTTGCCTTTGTTTGGCTTTCGGTCGCTCGTTGGAGTTTCTTTTTATTCGTTTCTGTTCTTTTTCTTTTCTCCCTAGATACTATATGTGGGTGTTGTCAATGCACTCATCAAGGGGGAGATTGAGGACCACGTGTGGTTCGAGGACCGGTGGATGGTCGCTTCCATGTGTGATGAGTGATTGACAACGTTGTGTGGACTGATTCTTGGCTAAGTATTGCAGGTGCAGGTTGCGGCTTGACTGGTGTTGGTGCAGGTGAAGAACAAGCGCGAAAGGTCATCGCCGGTGAGGCCTCCAGGTGTGGAGAAGACAAGTAGGCTTCGTTCGAGGCACCCGGTGGCCAGAGGGGTCAAGTGCGGGCCGCATGGTGGCATGAACAGCAAGATGAAGTCATGGACGGTTTCTTGGTTGAGCCTCAAAACCAAGGTCGAGCCGGGACTACGTGGGAGCCGAGTCATGAGTGCCGATTGGCGGAGGCTACACCGAGTTCGTGGGGTTTCCAGTGGTTCACCAGAAAACCACTGGGTTCCTTGGTTGATCCACAAAGCCAAGACCGGAGAACCGAAGACGGCGCTGCAGCAGCTCCAGACTGGTCTGACCGGTGGGTATCGGTCTGAACGGTGAGGAGCACTGGTCTGACCGGTGTGCGACGACGCAGTCTGGAGACTTCGAAGCGGAGGACACGCGTCGGGATCGCTTGGCTTGCGTTGAGGCTAACCAGGGTGCGGTCGCCGGGCATCCGTCCGATGGAGAAAATCTGAAGACTTCCATAACCACCCTTGAGGGGCTTGTATCCCTAGTTGTTAAGTAAGAGCATTTTAGACTTTCGGCTGGCCTCCATATAACTCATGAGGTGAGAGGATGGCAGCCATCTCTTGGAACCCTAGTTCATTTGCTTTCCTATTTTCCCTTCCTATTTTCTTAGGATTTTCATAGGACTAGCTTGAGAGCTTCATGGTGAGGTTTTGTGAGAGGGTTGGATGATCGGGCGGCAAGCTAGACCTTGTATGAACCTCCTTGGTATGTATAGATGATTCGGCGTGGTTCCTCAAAGCTTTGTTGTGTTGTTCCCGGTTGTTCTTGGTGGTGATTTTCGAAGCCCTCTCTTGGTGGTTTTCTTGGTGTGTTTTCGGGACCTTGCTCTTGGGGATTTGATGGGGGAAATATGTGGGAACCCATTGTGGTTCTTTTGCCTTTGATTCCCCTCCCAAATCCGTGAGTTAAGGGGCTCGATTTTGGAGTTTTCAGTGTTCTAGGGTTAGAGGAGTTCTTGGAGGGGTTTCTTCGATTCCTCTTGATTTGACAAGTTTTGGTGGGATTAAACTTGACTATGGACTCCTCATGAGGTGTTCCTACTATCCCCAAAGTCTTGTTCAAGTCCGTGGAGCGATTCGGGAGATCGAAGTTTGGATTTGGGGGAGTTGACTCGCGGGTGCTGTTCATCCCGAGCTGCCCAGGTTACACCGGTCGGACCGTTGCTCTTGACCAGTCTGACCGGTGCAAGCCACTTGTGGGATTTGCCTCGGGGGAACTGCTTGACTCGTGTGTCTTTGGGTCTTGGTGCTACTGGTCAGTTCTTGGTCTGTTTGGAGTTGTTTTGTTAGGTTTTGTGTAGGGTTTTCCTTTTGTGCAAGTTGTGTTTTAGGGGTGTTTTTGTTCCAGGGCCTAGAGAAGTCGCTGAGGATCTCTGGAACATTGGTTGTACGACTGTTATAGCCATCGACCTGACCGGCTCTGTCCACCGGTCTGACCGGTGTCACCGGTATGACCGGCGCAGGCCATCGGTCTGACCGGTGCAGCACAGACAGCAAGTCGTGCAAGTTTCCACTATGCGTGTTGGAGTGTTTTGGCTCGGAAGGTTGTTTGTTGGTTCCTAGGTCCAGTGGCACTCCAGTGGCTACGTGGGCTTGGCCAACTTGGGTAGTGAGTCGAAGACGTGTGTTGGAAGCCGTGTTCATCTTGTTGGAGTCTTCATCTCCTTCGAGAAGAATTTTTATCGGCTCCCATTCACTCCCCCCTCTCTGGTCCGCCGTATCAGTCCTTCACTTAGGTCCTTAGGTTGTTTGGAGTCTTGTTCACTTCGTGTCTGGACTTGTGACGGGCTTCATGATCTTCTCTTGAAGTGCTTGATGAACTTATCCCGAAAGTCTCCTCTTTAACGTTATTTTCCTGCATAAACAACACACTCCAAAAACCACATGTGAGTGCGAACATATCATATAAGGGGGTTAGTACCATTAGTTAGGACATCAAATATGTGCAAATGTTGATGGTGGACTCATAGCTAGGTGTACTAAAATTGACCGTCAACTTACCCCCATACTTAAACCTTGCTCGTCCTTGAGTAAGCCTTTAATAGACATTAGTATTGCCTTTCAATATTCCTTACACTTGATCATACAAGAGAAAACATAATGCTCTCCAAGTTTATATTTGTTAAAATTTCATAATGTATCTAGCTTTCATCTCTATGGAGGGTAGATATCATTTTGAAGGATCGGATGGCGACTAGAGAGGGGGGGAGTGAATAGGAGCCGGTAAAAATTCTTCTCAAAGAACCCGGCCTATACCCTAGACAAATCCCGGTCATACACGAGCAATGGATCGAATCACACACCAATCGCCAAGACAACGAGGTTATGGATCAACCTCAAGTCTTAGGAACGATTCCTTGAAGCACACGCGGAAGCACGAAAGAAAGGAGGGAGGAATCGAACCAAGGAACAAAGCTGCCAGGAACTGGCGGACTGTCCGGCCAGGAGGGGCGGACAGTCCGCACTGACCACGTGGACAGTCCGGCCAGGTGCCGCGGACAGTCCGCAAGGGCTATGTGGACAGTCCGGCCAGGAGCCGCGGACAGTCCGTAACAGAACCACCAGAGACGAACCAGGAAAAACGGACTGTCCGCAAGGACCGGCCAGACCGTCCGCACCGGGTCCGGACCGTTCGCTACTGAAGCTCGGACCGTCCCCTACTGAAGCTCGGACCGTCCGCAAACCGGCTGCAACAAAAACTTAAAACAAAACCGGATCGAAAACGAAGACGAGCAAGAACACGACGAACACGCGAAGAACACAGAGCCCGCGGACTGTCCGCCAGGCACACGCGGAATGTCCGTGCCTCACGGACAGAGGCAAGAACAGCTCGACCCCGCAGGTCAACTCCTCCAACACATCACCGGATCTCCCAAACGGTAGAAGCTGAAGAGACAAGAGTTTGGGGACAAGATATGCGTCAAACAAGGATGCAATACCCCCAAAAATTTCGCCTCCTAACTCCCTAAATCACTGGGAATCGCGGATCCTTTGAGCACCACCAAAAACTAGAGCTCCGACCGAAAATCCTTGAATCGAAGTGCTTTCCCGGCGTTTGAGGGCACAAGATCAATCACAAAGATGCACAAAACATCCATCCATGTTTCCCTCAACGAAATCCGGGAGAAACCCACTCAAATCCGCGGAATCACACCAAGAACAAAGGCACCAAAAACATGCACGAAGAAGACCACGGGAACCACAACGCCAAATCTTCTATACAAACCAGGAAAGATTCACAAGGTCTAGCATGCTGGCCTAACATCCATCCCTCTCAACAAATCTCTCATGAAGCTCTCATGCTAGCCTAGACGAAAATGGAGGAGAAAATAGTCTAAGAAAAAGAGAAAGCAAAGGGGGGAAATGAAACCCTAAGTCGCAGAGAGAGGGAGCCATCCACCCACACTCATGGCTTATATATCGGGTCCCGCCGCTGTGGTAAATGACACAACTACCCCTAACTCAACTACTGGCGATACAACCCATGCAGGGGCATTTATGTAATGTTTGTGGGTCTTGCCATCGGACGACCACGCCTTTGCCGCACCCCGCGTCCTCCCGACGCAAGCCATGCGATCCCGCCGCGTGTCCTCCACTTCGAAGCTTCCCGACATGCCCGGATCCCATCTCTGTCGTGTTGGGCCTTCGGACTTGGTTTTCAGGCCCAAACCAAGAAGCCGTCCTCCGATGGTTTTGTTGGCAAACCACCAAACCCCGCGTGCTCAGCCCGGCCTCCTGCCAAGCCTCTTGACTCGACCACCACCGTGCACCGGCTCGATCGTCCACGACTTCGTCTTGCTCGTCTCACCACCATGTGGCCCACACCTAGTCCCACCGTCCACCGAGTCCCTCGAACCGAGCCTACTTGTCTCTCCATCTCCCGGAGGCCCCTCAAGGCTGAAGACCTTTCGCGCCCGTTCTTCACCTGCAACAACACGAACTAGGCCGCAGCCTACACCTGCACACTGAGCCAAGAGTCAGTCCAACACCCGTTGTCGATCACTCATCACTGAGGAGCGGTCATCTATCGACCACCAAGATGCTCCTGGTCCTCAATCTCCCCCTTGATGAGTGCATTGACAACACACAACACGAAATGAAATTCAGAGAAAGAAAGTAAGAAGAAAGAAAAACAAGGAAGCACAACTCATGACCAAAACCAAAGAAAGGCAAAGAAAGGTCACAAGCCGAGCAAAGCACAAACTCCACACGAAAAACAGCAAGAAAACTCCCCCTGAACAAATGCAAGCTCCCCCTGAACATGTGGATGCAAAGTTCCAAATTTTAGATGCATTTTTCTGAATTTTTCATTAAGCTCACCTCTTCTCCCCCTTGTTGACAATGTATGAATCAAGGTGAAAATGCAGGAATGTAAGACAAAGCATATAAAAATCTACATGAGCTTCTCAAATAGGCCAAATCTAGTGTCAAAGGCTAGAAGTGAGACAAAGAGCACACATATGGATCATAGCATAGTCAAAGCATTGCCACAAGTAATATATGGAAATATAGGCATGTGACAAAGCAAATTTTCAGATTTGAGCAGTTTTATCAAAAGATGACTCACGTCAAATGGAAAGGCCTATCCATGTCATATTCTAGCCAAAAACATGCATATCATTCAGTGATCATACAAGGATATCAAATTCTTAACAAAAGATCATTGCAAACACCCATAAAGCAAAGCATGTCATGTTAAAGCTCATGAGCCATGTGTCCACTTCGGGGAGACTTCTCCACTGGTGAACATCATGCAACATGTTTTGCACCCATGTGTGAAAGATAAGACATTTTAAGCATAAACATGATGGATGGAGCATTTTTCAAGCATACACACTTCTTTTCAAGATTAATTCATTTCATGGAACATGAAGTGCCTTTGCGGCAAAAAGAAGCTTATGCTCCTCCATGAATGCAACATAGGCTAAACATTCACAATGATACCAGCCTTTGCCCCAAATGCAAGAAAGAGACATCCAAGCACAATCTAAGCATGAAAGGCACATTTAGACCAAAAAGTGACATGGATACACTACTTGGAGCACATTTCATCAAATTTAGTCAAGATTAGCATTTGATTCAAAAAGGCTATCTCACAACACATATCTCAAATATTCCAAGATCATAGCTTCACATAGCCATTTCTCCACACACATGACCAATATCTCACAAGTAGCCAAAGAAACTCAGATAAGACATATGGAAGAAGCTCATCATCCTAAAATGCAATATGATACAAATGCAACATGATATATAACAAGATGGCTATCCTACCATGGTTTATACATCAAGCAAAGCATGTATATACATCAAAGGAAACATGGTATGATACATATGGTACAAAAATAGATCCCCCAAGAATCAACTAGAAAGGGAAAGAAACCCCAAGTTCCCCCGCAAGCGCACAAATGTAGCTTGGTCGAGAGGCTTTGTAAAGATGTCTACAAGCTGATCTTGGGTAGGGACATGACTCAACACAATGGTCCCTTTCTCCACATTGTCTCTCAAGAAATGATACCTCACTTCTATGTGTTTGGTTCTAGAATGAAGTACTGGGTTTTTCGCTATGCTTATGGCACTGGTGCTATCACAAAGAAGTGGGATCTAGGTGCACTCCTCACCAAAGTCCCTCAAGGTGTATGAGATCCACAACAGTTGGGAACAACAACTCGCAGCTGCAACATACTCCGCCTTGGTGGTAGACTGAGCTACACTAGACTGCTTGCGGGAAGACCACGAAACCAACGAGGACCCAAGAAACTGGCAAGAACCTGAAGTAGACTTCCTCTCGACTCGGCAACCAGCGAAATACGCATCAGAAAAACCATGAAGTGAAAGAGTCGAGGAGGATGAATACCAATGGCCAAGACCAGGGGCAGACTGTAGGTACCTGAAGATCCTCTTGACAGCCTGTCGATGTGATGTCCTCGGCGAGGCGTGAAAAAGAGCGCACAGACACACACTGAACTGTATGTCTGGCCTCGTCGCCGTCAGGTAGAGGAGGGAGCCGATCATGCTCCGATACTCTCGCTGGTCCACTGGTTCTCCGTTCTCGTCCACATCCAAAGTAGCCGTACTACCCATGGGTGTAGACATAGGCTTCACATCTTGCATTTGGAACTTCCTCAGCATGTCTTTTGTGTACTTGGTCTGATGCACGAATGTTCCATCCTTCACTTGCTTGATCTGCAACTCGAGAAAGTACTGTAGCTCGCCCATCATGCTCATCTCGAATTCCCTGCTCATCTCATCTGCAAACTTGGCAACAAGGTTATGTGACGAGCCACCAAAGACAATATCATCCACGTATATCTACACAACCAACAAGTCATTCCCATGCTTGAGGAGAAACAAGGTTTTATCCACAGTACCCATCACGAACCCTCTGCTCAACAGAAAACCTCTCAATCTCCCATACCAAGCCCGGGGTGCCTGTTTCAACCCATACAGAGCCCTTTTCAACCTGTACACCCTATGTGGGTACTTATTGTCGGTGTTTTAGACCGGCAACCTACTAAGGGGAGTACCCGAAGTAGATGAATGTGGCCTCGCCGAGATCAGTAACTCAAAGGAAGAGACACGTGACACATAATTTAGACAGGTTCGGGCCGCGAGGTGCGTAGTACCCTACGTCCTGTATGCTGTGTGACTCTGGATTGATTGGGTGCGATTACAAGATGATGCAATCTGATGCGTATGAGTGAGATGAGATAGAGGGGGTCCCTGCCTCGCCTTATATAGTCCGGGAGGCAGGGTTACAAGTCGGTTCAGGGAGAGAGTACAAGTCGAGTACGTCCAGGAGTCCTCTATACAGTGCGGGACTTGTACAGCTTCCAATCCGAGTACTTCTCCACCGTAGTCCTTGTACTCCACACCATCAGGTGTCGTGCAGCGCAAGTCGAGTAGTCCCAGGGGCCCACCGAGTAGTCGGTCCTGGTACCCACTGAGGTAGTGGGCCCAGGGAGGTCCATACGACAAGCCCCCGAGTACTTTGTAGTCGAGAAGGATAGCTTCGAGTAGTCTTGACGGCATTAACGAGTAGTTCCCAAGCGTCCCTGAGTGCTACAAGTCCAAAGTCCTCAAGAATAGTTGAAGCATCCCGAGGCTGGAATGTACTCCAGCTGATGTTTGAGCAATCCTGAAGTCTTCTCGAGTAGACCCAAGGGTCCTCGAGTACTGCCCTTGAAGGTCTTCAACAATGCCCGTGTTGTCTTGAAGCCGAAACTGATATGGAAGTGCGATTGCAAAATCGCACTCCATATGGAGTAGCCCCCGAGCCTTAGGTTGAGTTGTAGACTCTGGCTGAGGGTCCATCTGAAGTTTTGGCAAGAATGTCCCGCAAAATCCGGAGAAAAACCGAAGGACACGTGGCACGGAGCCCTCGAGCCTTGAGTCGAGTACTTCCTCTCGAATTGAAGGGTCATATTGTAGAATGTGTCCTGAGTTGCTCTTGAGTCTTGTCTCTACCCAGGAAGTTGAGTAGAAGTAGCCGAGCCCCCGAGACGAGGCCTGTCGACTAGTAGAAGTTGAAGAGTCAGGCGCCGCCGCTGACTCAGCCGTCTGGAGACTTATCCATCCGACCGTTAGAGGAGCCACTATTGACTTATAAATAGAAGCCAAAACCCTCAGGGTTTTTCACCCCCACGCATTTGCAGCCAGTCGCAGCAGATCGTGCCAGGAACCACTGCCAGTGCACTCCGCCGCCGTTGAGGAGAGTGTAGATCCGAACGCGCCGCCGCCAAAGACCACCACCGTGCACTTGGAGAATGAAGCCCTCGCCATCGAAGACCTCGAAGGCCGCTGGTGGGAAGAAGAGGTCTCGCGAGGAGGCCCCCGGATCTGCCGCAGGGACGTCACCGCCGGTATCTCCGCCACGACCAGATCCAAATCGGGAGTGGAAGAAATCCAAGGCCAAGACCGAGGATCTGCTGGCGGTTCTCAATAGTGGATTCCTGTGGGAAAAAGAGGTTGACATGTGGAGAGCCGCCGCAGGGGATCCGTACCCCATGGAGAAGAACCCGGACGAGATCCCCATGTTCACCCGGTTCCCGGAGCGAGGACTGTCTCTTCCGGCCAGCGACTTCTTCAAGCGGCTGCTGGGGTACTTCGACAACGAGTACCTCAACCTCAACCCCAATGGTATCTTCCACACCTCCGTCTTCGTGCACTTCTGCGAGGCTTTCTTAGGGATCAAGCCCCATTGGGTTCTGTTCCGAAAATTCTTCCGACTGAAGCCCCAGCCTAGCGCCAACAATCCCCGAGTAGTGGGGGGAGCCAGGATCCAGATGTGTGAAGACACCGCAGAGCAGTACCTCTCGTACAAGCTCATTGACTCCAAACAAGATTAGAAGTCGAAGTGGTTTTACATCACGAACCACCACCCGAAGCTACCGAAGCCGAGCTGGAAGCAGCCGAAGCACCGGCCGTGGTGGAACTCGGAGCTCACGATGCAGGAGGGTATCTAGCTACCCAAACTGCTGGCGAAGATTAAGGCTTTGAGAGAAGCCGGGCTGAGGGCCGAACATGTGGCCTTCAGCTTCATGAAGCGAAGGGTGCAGCCACTGATGGCCCGTGATACCTTAGGGTACGAGTACACCGGCGACGACGACACGTCGTGGATGCCCGGAGATGAAGTTGACGACGAGGACATCGTCGACAGGCTGGGCTGAATCTTCAAAGATATGCTGGCGTACACGCCGTGCCCGGTGCCCGAGTACTCCGCCGCGCGGCTGCCAAATGAGGTTGGTAGCCGTACCCATTGTCGAGTACTCGTTACGGAAGAGTAGTCGTAGTTCATGTGTTGTGCTTCTTGCAGGATGACTTGGTGAAGTTCGTCTCCGAGCCGGCGTCGCCTCCTCAAGTTGTCGAGGTCCCAGGGGAAGGGAAAGCCAAAGCCAAGGAGCGGCGTGAGGTTGGCGAAGGAGACGACACAGTAGTCGTCGAAGACACGTCTGAGGAGGACGACGATGAGGAGACGCTGCAGGAGCGCTTCCAGTTGCGGTCGAGATTCAGCCGCCCTAGATTGCCGGACATCCCTCTCGTTTAGGATCCGCCGACTAGCCTGGAGGCTAGTCTGCCCGCGCCGCCAAGGAGGCCGCGCAACGTGGCCCGCAAGTGTGTGGCCAAGAAGTTGAAGGTCACGGAGACTACGTCCCATGAGGTAAGCCGTCTTGAATAGGGTAGTCGAGTACTTATGTCCCGATGTTGTGTATTGACGACGAGATTCCCTTGTCGCCTTCCGACCCCGTTGAGTAGGGTGACGAAGGCGATTAGGACACAGTGGGGGAGCCAGCTGGGGGTAGTCGTAGCCCAGCCCCCACCGTGGAGGAGCTCTTGGAGCAGTTGTCGTGCCAACCCTCTGTTGCTGAGGGGGGTACTGCGCCGGCCGCTGCCATCGCTGAGGAGGATACTACGCCGGCCGCTGCTGTCGCTAAGGAGGCAGCGGCTACAGAGGCGCAAGAAGAGGCGCCTGCCGAGGCTGGACTGGTCGACATTGCCAGCATCCTCGGCGCCCCAACCGTGACAGTAGTCCGGTCGACCTTGTAAGTGGTGGTCCTTCCCGAGTAGTACATTAGATTTGGTAGTCATACTGGGTTGACAACCAGCTTGTGTACTCTGCAGGAAATCGACGGACTTAACCTGGGAGGAAGATGAACCCGCCATAGCGGTGGCTAGAGAAAAGACCGTGCTTCCCGCTGAGGAGTCCGCTCCCGCTCTGCAGGCAGTATCCGAGGCGCCGGCCGTGGAGGCTACCTTGCCCGAGGCCAGCATCGTAGAGGGTGAGTACTCTTCTCAGGTGCAAGTAACCCCAGAGAGTAGTCGTAGTTGCCAGGTATGACTGATCAAGTTGTCCTTTGTTGACAGGCGTCGAGGCTGAAGGAAGTGCTATCCCGTCGATGGTGCCCGTTGAAGACTTGGCACTAGAGACCCGGGGAACTGCCGAAGGAGCCCCCGAGCTGATGGAGGTGGCGGTTGAAGAAGCCACCGTGACAGCTGGAGGGGAACGCGACGACGTGCCACCAGAGCCGGCTCTGGAGGTAGTCGTTCACTCGCCAGAGATCCAGGACGCGGAGCCAATCCGCTCGGCGCCAATGTCCGGGGCCGCGACGAGTAGTTGTGGCGGGATCGAGCTGCTGTCGGATGACCTAGTGGACCCAGCGACGGTAGCTCGTCACCTGGAGGCAGTGCGGCAAGCAGACCAATGGACGAAGGTGAGTAGTCGACATCCTTGGGTAGTCAATCCTTCAGTGTTGAGTACCCATTTTACATGTGTTGTCTGTTGCAGGACGTTGCAGAGAGGTCCCGGCAGAAGTCCGACATGCTTCAGGGGTACGACGACATGGTACTCCGGGCCGAGGCCTTAGAACAGCAGCTTGTGAAGGCTCGGAAGCATGCCGCCGCGATGCAGTCGAAGCTGGACAACGCCTTCGCCCACTATCATAACGAGATCCAAGATATGTAGGCGAAGAGCGACGAGCTGGTGCGGAAGAATAGGTCTCTCCGCAACAAGAATAAAGGTACGCGACCGCCTTGTCGGGTACTTGTTGATAGTAGCTTGAAGTAGTCTGACCCGCTTTGCCTTGTTGATTGCAGAGCTTGAGACCCGCGTCGACCAGCTGAAAGCCTCGGAGACCGACATGAACAACCTCTTCTACCGGGAGAAGGAGGCCCGTGAGGTACTAGAGTATGATTATAAGTAGCTTGCTTACGAGTGCGACAAGCACGTGGAGCTTCGCATTGCGTCGGATCGTGACCTCGTCAACTGCTACAAATCTTTGCAGAAGCTGAACGAGGACTGCGAGAAGCTGCGGGCTCAACTCAAGGAACTCGAGGAAGCCGCGCTCCCCATCGCGAGGCTGCTGGTGCCCCACCCTGGCGGTCCGAAGATTGCTCCTTTGGTGGATCGGCTGAGGGAGGCCCCCTGCCGCCTGGCGACCTATGTCAAGCACTTGGCGAGGTCGATCCCCAACCAGGTTCTGGCCTTCATGAAGTCGTACTTCCCGAAGGCTCCGGTTGACGTGGTCGCCGGCGGACTAGCCGCCAACTGCACGGACGAGCAGTACGCGGAGCTGCTGGAGCAGATGGCGCCCATTGCTGGACAAGTTGCCAAGAAGCTCAATCTCCAGTAGTCCTGTCAAGTTAGCTCGTAGCAGTAGTTGCATATAAACAGAGTTGTAATGAACTTGTTTAAGTATGAATGAACGAAACTTACATAAATGAGTACTCGTTATCGCGATTTGTGAGTGCGGAGTCCCACCATGGAGTCGTCGCGAGTAGTCATACTCGCCTGTAGTCCCGTTGAGGGAAAGAGACAGTAAAGTAGTTGATAGATAATCAAACTTTATTACTAAAGAAGTATACCTGGATGGCCAGGGCCGTTGTTACAGAGTAGTCGCCAGGACTCGGAGGCCGCCTACGGCTAAGTAGTGCTAGGGCGTACAGCCGCTTACAGTAATAGATCCGTTAGTAGCCGCGTGGGCTGGATCTAGGAGTACTTGATCTCTTAGTAGACCGCTGCTGGAGTCCTTTGTCGCTCGTTGCAGCCCAAGACCCGTTAGTAGCCGCGTGGGCTGGGTCCCGAAGTGGAGTAGTCTGGAGACTAAAGCCTGGACCCAGAGGCCACTTACGGCGGAGGGGTCTTTGGGTAGTCGTATAGACTGCAGCCCCTGGAGTAGTCGTTTAGAGTAGGCGTAGAATCGACAGAGTTGGTCGATGTTCCACGAGCTGTTCACGTCTTCGCCTTCAAGCGTCTGGAGGCGGTAGGAGCCCGGTCCTGTCACCTTTGCAACTGTGAAGGGACCTTCCCAGGGGGAGCTGAGCTTGTGAAGTCCTTCCGTGTCCTGGATGCGGCGGAGGACAAGATCACCAACATTGAAGGAGCATTCCTTAACGTTGCGATCATGGTAGCGTTGGATACCCTCTAGGTACCTTGCTGATTGGACGAGGGTGGCACAACGAGCTTCTTCGAGTCCATCGATGTCGACTCGTCTGCTGTCTTCAGAGATGCCTTCGTCGTATTGCTCCACTACTGGTGAATCCCACATGACATTAGCAGGGAGGATTGCTTCGGAGCCGTAGACCAGGAAGTACGGGAATTGTCCCGTTGGCTTGGAGGGTTGAGTGCGCAGCCCCCAGAGTGCGTTGGGTAGTTCCTTGATCCACTTGCCTCCTTTGGTGTTGGCAGCGTCGTGGAGCCGCTTCTTGAGAGCGTCGAGCACCATCCCATTGGCGCGCTCGACTTGTCCGTTGGCCTAAGGATGGGCAACTGAGACATACCGGACGTCGATCCCGCTGTTCTCGCAGTACTCCCAGAACTGGTGATTGTTGAAGTTGGAGCCCAGGTCTGTGATGATGCGGTGGGGTAGTCCGTAGCGATGCACGAGTTCATCCATGAAGTCGAGTACTCTGTCAGCCTTGGGGCATGTAACCGGCTTGACCTCAATCCACTTGGTGAACTTGTTGATGGCCACCAATACTCTATTGAATACACCTGGCGCAGTTGGGAGTGGCCCAATCATGTCGAGCCCCCAGCAGGCGAAAGGCCAGGTTGGCGGTATGGTTACGAGCTTGTAGGCCGGGACGTGTTGCTGTTTGGCGAAGTATTGGCACCCTTGGAACCTTCTGACGAGTTCTTCAGCATCGCCCAGAGCTGTGGGCCAATAGAAAGCCCGTCGGAAGGCCTTGCTGACCAGTGTGCGTGAGGACGCATGGTTGCCGCAGACGCCTTTATGGATCTCCTCCAAGATGTCCTTGCCTTCTTGTCGGGGAACACACTTCATGAGTACTCCGGAAGATGCGCCCCGCCTGTAGAGCTTGTCTCCAACGAGGACGTAGGACTTGGTCCGGTGGATGAGTTGCTCAGCCAAGTTCTTGTCCGAGGGAACCTTCTGCTCGCTGAGGTAGTCAATGTAGGGCTGCCTCCAATCCACGTCGATCATCATGACCTCCTGGCCAGCCGGGGGATGTGCTGGGTCAGTGGTCGATGGCATCGGCTCCGGGATGGATGGCGTGTGAAACTCGTGGATGAAGACACCCGCTGATACTTGAGAGCGAGTAGAACCAAGCTTCGACAGGACGTCCGCTGTGACGTTGTCGCGGACGGCGTGGTGGAACTCGAGACCATAGAACTTGTTCTCGAGCTTGCGGACTTCTAGGCAGTAGGCGTCCATGTTCTCCTTGTTGCGGTCCCAGGACTTGTTGACTTGGTTGATGACCACTGCGGAGTCGCCGTAGACTAATAGCCGCTTGATGCCTAGTGAAGCCGCGCGCGGAGCCCGTGTAGCAGAGCTTCGTACTCGGCTTCATTGTTTGAGACCTTCCAGAAGATATGCAGGACGTACTTGAGTTGTTCGCCCATTGGAGAGATCAAGAGTACCCCTGCACCTGCGCCCTCGAGGTTGAGTGAGCCGTCGAAGTACATCACCCAGTGCTCTCGGCGCTCGGTTGGAGTAGGTAGCTGATTCTCTCGCCACTCCACCATGAAGTCGACTAATGCCTGCGACTAGATGGCTGTGCGTGGCTTGAAGTCGATGTTGAGGGCACCCTGTTCGACCGCCCACTTGGAGATTCTTCCAGTAGCATCTTGGTTCCGTGGGATGTCGCCGAGCGGGTAGTCGGTGACCACGGAGATCAAGTACTCCTGGAAGTAGTGTCGTAGCTTCCGCGAGGTGACGAGCACTGCGTACAGAAGCTTCTGTACTAGCTGATAGCGTGCCTTGGATTCTGTCAGGACCTCACTGACGAAGTAGACTGGTCGCTGGACTGGGTAGGCGTGGCCATCTTCCTGCCGCTCGACGACGATGGCAGTACTGACCACGTGAGTAGTCGCAGCGAGGTAGAGCAGTAGTTGCTCGCCTTTGCGAGGAGTCGTGAGGACTGGTGGCTTCGATAGAATGTCCTTGAGCTGGGCAAGGGCTTGGTCCGAGTCCACATGAACTTCTCTTGGTGTTTGAGTAGTTTGAAGAAGGGGAGCCCCCGTTCTCCAAGCTTCGAGATAAATCTGTTAAGAGCCGCCATGCATCCGGTTAGCTTTTGCACATCTTTGATGCAAGTTGGAGCCTTCATGCTGGTGATGGCGGAGATCTTCTCGGGATTGGCTTCGATGCCACGATGGCTGATTATGAAGCCGAGTAGTTTGCCCGACGGTACACCGAAGATGCACTTGTTCGGGTTGAGCTTCCAGCGGTACTCACGCAGGGATGTGAAAGTCTCTTCAAGATTGTCGATGAGCGTGCTGGAGTTTCTGGTCTTGACGACCACGTCATCCACATAGGCTTCGACATTCTTGTTGAGTTGCCTCTTGAAGCAGGCCTGGATAGCTCGTTGGTATGTGGCACCAGCGTTCTTCAACCCGAAGGACATGGTCGTGTAGCAGTACGCGCCAAACGGGGTGATGAACGCGGTCTTCTCCTGGTCTTCTTCCTTGATCGCGATCTGGTGGTACCGGAGTAGCGATCGAGGAAGCGAGAGCAGTCACAGCCCGCCGTGGAGTCGATGACTTGGTCAATCTGCGGCAACCCGAAGGGGTCCTTGGGGCAGTTCTTGTTGAGGTTGGTGTAGTCGACGCACATCCTCCACTCATTCGAGTTCTTCTTGCGGATGAGGACGGGGTTGGCGAGCCACTGAGGATGGAAGACTTCTTTGATGAAGCCAGCCGCGAGTAGTTTGGCGAGTTCCTTCTTGGTGGCGTCCCGTCTGTCGTCGGCGAAGCGGCGGAGGTGTTATCGCTTCGGGGTGGCTTTAGGATCGACGTTGAGTGATTGCTCAATCAACTCCCTGGGCACCCCTGGCATGTCCGCTGGTTTCCTCACGAAGATGTCGCGGTTAGCCCGGAGGAAGTTGATGAGCGCGTCTTCCTATTTGGGGTCAAGGCCTGCCCCGATGGTGGTAGTCTTGCTGCTATCGCCTGTCCCGAGGTCAATTGTCTTGACCAGAACCTCCTCAGTTGGCAGAGGCTTGTTAGCTTTGTCCGACTTCTCTGGGATGTCGAGTTCACTTGGGGCAAGCTTCTTCGACGCAGCGTAGATCTCCATCATTGCATTGGGTACTTGATTTGTGGAGGCGATCTCCACGGCTTCCGTGTCACAGTCGTGCGAGATCTTCAAGTCCCCTTGCAGCGAGAGTACACCTGCTGGACTCGACATTTTGAGTACCAAGTAGGTGTAGTGGGGTACCGCCATGAACTTGGCGATAGCCGGTCTGCCGAGGATGGCATGGTAGGAAGTCCCGAAGTCCGCGACTTCGAACTTGATGTACTCGGTACGATAGTTGTCCCGAGATTCCCCGAAGGTAACTGGCAGCACCACTGAGCCCAGTGGGATAGCCGCGTTCCCGGGGACGATGCCGTAGAAGGGCGAGGTGCTCTTGGTGAGCATGTGGGTGATGTCGAGCTTCATCTTCTTCAAAGTCTTGGTGAAAAGGACGTTAAGTCCGCTTCCACCGTCGATGAGGACCTTGTTGAGCTTGGAGCTCGCGACCACTGGCTTCAGGACGAGTGGGAACCGCCCTGGTTCGGAGAAGCTGGTCCATTGATCCACGCGGGAGAAGGTAATGGGTACCTCCGACCACCTGAGAGGGGTCGGGACCGCTGGTTCAATGCTCATGACTTCTCGACGGGTAGCCTTTTGAACCCGTCTGCTAGGTATTCCACCGAAGAGGACGTTCACTGTCTTGTCGGGTTCCTGGAAGTCGCCATTGCCTTCGTCGTTCTTCTTCTTGCCTTTCTTGTCATGAGGGTGCCGTGGCTCTGGAGTGTCTTTGAGTGCTCGCTTGAGTTGGTAGCACTGCTCGGTGGTGTGATTGCCGTCCAGATGCCACAGGCACTTTTCCTTCAGCAAGTCTTTGAATCCACCGGAGGTCTTCGAGTTCTCCTTCGCAGGGCGTTGAATAGCCGCGGCAGTGTTGTCTGGCTTGCGCTTGCAGTTGGGACCCGAGTAGTTGTTGTTGTTGCGACTGCCTTGGTTCCCGTTGTTGCTACTGCCGCCGCCAGTGTTCTGTTTGCTCTTGCCACGGATGGCATCGTACTTGGCGTTGGCCTTGTCTTCTTCATCAACCCAGGACGTGATCATGTCTTGAGGTGGGTGATGGAGCTTGGGCGGCGACGGCCGAAGTCTTCGAAGGTGCGGTGGTGGTAAAGACCGTCTTGGAAGAGGTCGATGACTTCTTTGTCAGAGACATCGACTACAGTGGCGCGCTTGTCGAAGAAGTGGCGCATGTACTTGTGAAGGGTTGTTAACACCAAAAAATGGTACAGGAAGGAGGCTGATTTGTGGACCAAACTTGGTAACAAATTCTGTTCGGTAGGGTAAGATTGCTTCAGAAGATTCGGCAGAAATGCCTGCGGTCGGCAGTTTGCTTCCGTTCGGCAAAAGAACTGTATGCGCTGGATTCACGGGATCGTGTGGTGACGTGGCCCGAACGGAAGGAAGGGACGAATGGATGGATAAGCATTCACGCTTGGGCATTAAATTAGGTATCAAATATTGTGCTCGTAGTCCACCAGGAGTCATGTTAGGACAGGGTATAAAAATGAACCCTGGATGTATGTAATTGTAATCGAACATTCTCATAACAAACCGGATTTATGCCAAACTCTCGAGTCCTTTAGTCGTGTCGTCGAGTTCTTCGAGAGGGTTCATCGATCCGTCGACATCCGTAAGTACCGGCAAGCTTGTATCATGTCTAGTATCATGCGGTGGATTTAGATCATGATGCAAGTAGTCTTGTAACCATGCTTAGTATCATGTGGTAGCTTTAGGCTTGGTTCAAGGGGGTTTCTTGTTAAATCATGAGCCATGCGGTGGGCTAAGATCTAGCTTGGAGCTAGTTATCGGCTCTATTAGATTTGGCAAGATCTAATAGATTCATTAAGTTACCACGTGTTGCTCTGAGTTTTTACTTTATGTTTAAATTCATGTAACACTCTTTTGCCCAATTTAGATTGGTTTGAATCGGCTTTACCTTGTTTGGTGATCCTTACGTTATATGTTCATATCTTTGGCTCAATACGGCACGTGGATCACGTGTTCTCTAATAGCCAAAACCGAATCAATCTAAGTTGTCACGTGTTGTGGGTTCAAGCTTGTTAATCTTGTGTAAATCTTGACAAAACCGGGTATCATGCGGTAGATGCAGGTTTTTGGGTTGTTTTAGAGCTAATCATCCGGTGGATTCGATCTCGATTTCAATCTGATAGATTTATCATCTTTGGCAATGTTTGTTCCTTCTCCATGGATCCCGATTCGGCTGTACAGCTGTATTCGGTTATGCTTCCATGAGTAAGACGTGCTTATAAATTTTGTTTTAAATAATGCATGCTTTTAGCTTTCCATATTTAGATTGTATCATGTGGTGGATTGATCTTTTTGTGGTTGGTGGTGTGATTTCAAACAAGTTGTATCATGCGGTGGATTAACTTGTTTGATCTCATGCTTGAGGGGTTTTTAAAGTACCTAGACACGCGATAGACTAGTGCTTTGGGCCTATGCATGTTTATTCATTACATATTTGTAATCATGCTTTTACTTTATTTATTTTTACTGTTATTTATCCTTGAGGATCGTTCATGATCTTGTGCACGAGCAACATTACTTAAACAAAGATCGATCTTTTGTCATGCTCACGTCATCCTTTCGGCTATTTTATGTTTATGTTCCAAAGTTCCCGAACGATCTTTAACTTGTTGACAGATAGCTTCTCGTAGCTATATGTCATTTTACATGGCTTTTAGCCGCAAATATGGAACTGTCTGGTATCACCCGGCAAGTTCCAAGCTTTGGCATTTAACGGCGTTACCCTTTGTTAATTTCAGGAAAATTGACTGGCACGCTTTGGAATCTATTCGCGTGTTAAGCCAGCTTTGTTCGGCTTGCTGTGTGCTTGGCACAGGGTGCGGATTTTGCGTCAACACACTTTTTGGCACGCCCGGTGGGACAATCTAGTTGAATCAAGATGCCTGAAATTGGCGACGTCATGGACGTCACCATTGATGACCTGTCTCTGGAACAAAAAGCGCAGCTGAAGGATGCCATTGACCAATTCCAGCAGAAATGCCTGATGTCGTTCAGCAAAAACAGAAGTGGCGTCCCATACCTTAAGTCTGACATGCCCAGGGTTCTGTTCCCAGGGGAACCTGATACCACATCTTTTCAAGAGAAACAAGAGGCTCTGAATGCTTTTCGGGAGGCTATAGAAACTACAATGGGCAAGCATCATACTGCTTTCCTGCAAATGTTCAAGCAGATGATGATCGGCGTATTTGGTCCGGGCATGGAGAGGATGCTTGGTCGAGTATCGCCTTATTCATCTTCAGCAGAGGTTGGAGAGACCAGTTCTGCTCAACCACCTCGAGATACAGGAGCTCAACCACCGCTGCAAAGCCAGCCGATCCAGCCTCCTCCACAAAGCAGTGGGAGTCAGCCGGTCCAACCTCCTCTACAAAGCATGGGGAGCCAGCCAGTCCAGCCACCTCTACAAAACAATAGAGGTCAACCGGTTCAACAGCCAAACCCGTATCAGCCTACATATGGGGACCTGGAGTTCGGTTCGTCTGGGATGCCACCTAATTCCACTTACACGATAGCTCCGGCCAGTAACAGGTTGCAGAAAAATATGTATGGTGGGGGATATCATGAGGTCATGGATTATGGCGCTATCGACGTCTCCCAAATCCTGGGTATGGTCCGGCTGAAGGGATGCAAGATGATGATATTCTGGTACAGAAAATGGCCGATCTGATGCAAAATCAATTCGGCCTAAAACCTAAAATGCAAGGACCAGCTTATACGCCTCCCTTCCCAGAGTGGTACTATAGGGTGATTTACTGCCAAAGGTAAAGCCTCCTACGGAATTCACAAAGTTCTCTGGGCAGGATGATACAAGCACTGTAGAGCATATTGCCCGATATTTAATGCAGCTTGGTGAAGCTTCAGCTGATGAGGCTTTCAGGGTTAGATATTTCCCTCTGTCATTAACAGGCTCAGCATTCCAATGGTTTACTTCTTTGCCTCCTCAGTCAATCGGCACATGGAAGGATCTGGAGCAAAAGTTCCATGCCCACTACTTTAGTGGTAGCACTGAGAAGAAGCTGATTGATCTGGCTACCTTGAAACAGAGGCACAATGAAACGCCTCTGGAATTCCTCAGAAGATTTAGAGAGGTCAAGGGCATGTGCTTCTCTTTGACTTTGCCGGATGACCAACTGGCTGACATGGCCATTGCAGGGATGTTGCCGGCTATTCGGGAGAAGCTGTTTGGCATGGAATTTGACAACCTTGGTCAGTTGTCCCAGAAGCTGTCCTTGATGAGCAATCAAGCTTATGGGTTCAAGAAGGATTCCAGATTTGCCATGCACCATGACATAGCTGATATCTATAACTAGTTCCTTGAGAAGGCTAATCAAGTTGAGGAATTTGATGATGATGAGTAAGTGGCCACTGCTGAAATTATGTTGGGCAAGGAGCCCTTGACTGTGAACCAGCGGTGGATAAAGCAAACCAAGGGCGCGTATGACTTTGATGTCACCAAAGCAGACAAGTTCTTTGAGTTCTTGGTGAAGGAAGGCCGAATCAAGTTGTCTGAAGGGCATTCTATGCTTCGGCCGGATGGAGTTAAAGAGAAATGCTATTGTGGTTTTCATGATAGAAACTCTCACTCCATTAATGATTGCAGGGTCTTCAGGATGAGGATCCAAATGGCTATCCAGGAAGGGCATTTGAAATTTGATAACAAGATGAAACTGGATGGTCACCCTTTCCCTCAAAACATGGTTGGTTTTTCTGTCAATATGGTAACTGCAGAAGAGAAGGGGAAGGTGAAGGTCCTGACTTCGGCTAGAGCAAGACAGGATGGATCAGTGGATCCTACACGACAAGTGATGGTGGAGCAACTCCACAGAGAAGCTCCCCGCATCCTCAAGAACCAGGTTGAAGTTGGAGAATCATCCAGGTCCAAGCCCAGGGTTACCACACGCATTCTCCTCAACAAATGGCAGCGTCAGCAGGAAAAGGAACGCAAAAATATGAAGAGGAGAGGCGCAGGTCTGAAGAAGAGGCGCGCAGAAGAGAACTAGAAGAGCACGCACGGGAGCAGGAACGTGCACATTGGGGGTGCGCATTCTTTAGACACTGCTGGAACGAAGGCTTGAAGCTCCCCACATTGAGGAATTGCCCTGAGTGCAGTGACAAATATTCGGAATACAGGCAGGAAACTGTCAATCGCCGATCCGTCCATGAGAGAATTGGAAGGATGCATCCTAATGACGGTCGGCGTCTAAAAATAAATGAGGTCATTGATCACCCAAGGAAAAGAGAAGCTGACCAAAGGTGGGTTGATCAAGAAGAAGAGGAGCACGAGTACATCTGGCAAGAAGGACAGTGGTGCCCGCCTGGCTTGAGGAAAAGCCAAAAGAGAAGGGTTCAACACTTGAGGAACCGAGAATTGAAGCAGGCGGGGATCCAGAAAAAGCAACTGTGGCGCCCAAAAGACAAGCTTGAAGGATCGGGTCGTTCGGCTCCAGCATGCATGGTATATTTTCTGCCGAATGAGTTCATGGCTCCCGCTAACCAAGTTGTGCAGGAGGAAACATCTCCAGATGTCAATGAGGATGAGCAGCTTGGGGGATTAATGGCGCAACTAGTATTGTCTAAGCAGGCCACCTTTGACAAGCCGGCCAGGAATCGACACATGAGGCCGTTGTACTTGAAGGGATACGTCAATGGCAAACCATTGACCAAGATGTTTGTTGAAGGTGGAGCCACCTTCAGGAAGCTTGGCACGGGCCCCGAGGACTTAACGCCAACAAGCATAATTCTGAATGATTTTGCTAGAAATCTTTCAGATACTAAGGGCTGCGTGCACGTGGACTTAATGATTGGGTCCAAAACATTGCTCACAACCTTCTTTGTCATTGAGGGAAGAGGAGCCTACAGCTTGCTGCTTGGACGGGACTGGATCCATGCCAATTGTTGCATCCCATCTACCATGCATCAATAGCTTGTTCAGTGGGTGGATGATGACATTGAAGTGGTCCAAGCAGACGATTCAGTGAGCGTGGCAAACGTCGAACCAGCTTTCTGGGAGTATCAAGGCATTGACTGCTTCTCAGGAAAAGACTGGGGTGAAGGTCCTGTTGAACCTGTCAGCAGTGATCAATAGCCGATTCAAACAGTTGGCTCTTATAGTAATTTTTAAATGGATAATCCAGTTGATGGAACTGATGGAAAGTTAGGGCGTGGGTTCATGTCGGCTGATAAATTAGAAGAAATTGATATTGGAGATGGTGACAAGCCAAGGCCGACATTTATCAGTGCTAACTTGGAGTCAGGTTTCAGAGAGGAGTTAATCAAGCTGATAAAAGAATACAAAGATTGGTTCGCTTGGGATTACTCGGAGATGCCTAGTTTGGATTGTTCTATTGTTGAGCATCGATTGCCTATCAAGCCTGGTTTTAAACCATATAAGCAGCCTCCCCGAAAAATCTACAAGGACGAAGTATTGGCCGACGTGAAGAAAGAAAATGAAAGATTGCTTGATGCAAACTTCATTCGGCCATGCAGATATGCAGAGTGGATTTCTAACATCGTCCCTGTCTACAAGAAAAATGGGAAGATGAGGGTCTGCATAGATTTCAGGGATTTGAATAGAGCCACTCCTATGGATGGATACCCGATGCCTGTTGCTGATCTATTGGTTGATGTTGCTGCTAGACATAAAGTTATCAGTTTTATGGATGGTAATGCAGGGTACAATCAAATATTTATGGCAATAGAAGACATATCGAAGAAAGCCTTCAGATGTCCTGGTCATATAGGCCTATTTGAGTGGATTGTCATGACATTTGGGTTGAAAAATGCCGGTGCAACTTATCAACGAGCCATGAATTATATCTTTCATGAGTTGATCGACAAAATTTTTGAAATTTATATTGATGATGTCGTGATCAAATCTTTGAATTACGACTCACAGTTGAAGGATGTAAAGAGAACTCTCAAGTGCACCCGAAAGCATGGATTGAAGATGAATCCAAACAAGTGTGCCTTTGGAGTATCAGCGGGGGAATTCTTGGGATTTCTGGTACACGAAGGAGGAATTGAAGTTGGCAAGAAAAGCACGAAAGCTATTGACGAAGTTGTTCCTCCAACCAATCTCAAGGAGTTGCAGTCACTGCTTGGCAAGATCAATTTTGTGAGGAGATTCATTTCAAATTTGTCGCAAAAGGTCTTGCCTTTTTCTCCGTTGTTGAAGCTCAAGAAGGACCAGAAATTTGTATGGGGTGACGAACAACAAAAGGCTTTTGATGAGATCAAGCGATACATGAAGGAACCAGCAGTGTTGGTGTCTCCACAGTTGAACAAGCCTTTTAAGTTGTACGTGGCGGCCGATACCCAAACTATTGGATCGGCCCTTATACAAGAGTTTGAAGGAAAGGAGCGGGTAGTAGCATACCTTAGCTGAAAATTAATTGATCCTGAGACCAGGTATTCGGCTGCAGAGAAGTTGTGCTTATGTGTTTACTAATCGTGTACAGAGTTTCGGCATTACTTGCTGAATGCCGAATGCATTGTATACTCCAAGTTCGATGTAATAAAACATATGTTAGCTATGCCAATTTTGAATGGAAGGATTGGCAAGTGGATTTTGGCCTTGTCTGAGTTTGAGCTGAAGTTTGAATCGGCAAAAGCTATAAAAGGTCAGATTATTGCCGATTTTATTACTGAGCATCGTGATCCATCAATTGATTTGCTTGAAATTACTCCATGGGCTCTGTTCTTTGATGGATCCTCATGTGGTAAAGGTGGAGGAGTAGGGATTTTATTAATTTCACCCAGGGGTGAGATGTTTGAGTCTGCTATCCCTATTCAGCCCACTGTTACAAACAATCAAGCACAGTACGAGGCGTTACTTAGAGGGCTTCAATACCTGTCGGGGACAGCCCTAGGGGTCCCCTTAAGCAATGGGGAAAAACCTCACTTAAATCCCGGTACCGAAACACATTAAGCCTAACCGTGCAGGTGACTAACCATGCAGGACACGGCCCACGCCGCGGGACCCCGACGGCCCACCAAGACGGCCCTCTTAGAAGTCCCCTCGAATAGGCTTCGCCTCGCTCGACGGCGCGCGCCGCCTCGGGCGGGCTCCGCCCCGTTCGAGGGGCAACTCTTCCCTCGAGCGGTCCCGCCCCGCTCGAGGGCTCACTCCCCCTCGAGCGGGTCTCGTCTCGCTCGAGGGTCGGTCCCGCCCTCGGGCGGGGCCCGCCACGCTCACGGGCGCCCGCACGCGTGTGCCGGCCCCCGTACACGAGCATTTAACGCCCCGACGCCGCGGAGACGGCGCCATCATGCGCCGGGGCTCGCGCCCGGTGCCGCCGCACCAACTCCCCGGGGGAGGAGCCCATCCCCACCACCGTGGGGATGGACCGTGCGTACGGCCGGTGTCGTCCCGTGACACCGCGCGCCCACTACAAGATGCGGCTAACGCGCCCGACCCTCGAAGGGGGGCCGGCGCACCCTCGATTTCACTTTCCCGTGACCCTACAGGGTTAGGTGGAGGCGCTAGGCCGGTGGATCGCCATCCCGGCCACTGTAACGGCGCGGCCGCCGTACCCACGCGTGCAGGCGCACGCCCGGCACTGCAGCAACCACTCCGACACTGTGAAGCGCGTTGGGAAGGAACGCCGTTCTGCCTACTCCTGTGCCCCGTACCAGCCATCGTCAGCGCCTCCCTCGAAGCCTATCAGAGGACGCCACCACCATCCGCCACTCTCCTACCCTCGAACCGCCACTGTTCGGGTACAAGCCAAGCCATGATGACCAGATCGCGGCGAGGATCTCCCGGACGGCCGCCCACTCTACACCGCAGCGCGACGTGCTCCCTCACGTAGCTAGGTAGCGCGGCGTGCATGTAACCCGCTGCCCCCTTGATCTATAAAAGGGGGGGTGAGCCCCCAGCCGTGGGGGGACAGAGGAACACTTCGCACCACACCGCGTACTCATCCCCATTCTCCCACAATATCTTCAGCCATTCCACCAGGGACTTGGAAGCTACACTTCCTCTCCCGCTTTGCTTGTATTCGCCCCACTACAAGCACCCCCGGTGCTAAGTAATATAGTGCCCCGAGCACGCCCCTGCTGGATGTACGGCCCCCTCGGCCGGAACCAGGATAAAATCTCTGTGTCACTTGTTGCTTAGCATCGACCATTGAGGGATAGACCACGACGCTATCTACTGGTTAGTGTCGGGACCATATTCCGCACCGACAGTTGGCGCCCACCGTGGGGCACACGAGCGCCTAAGGTCATTTCGCCAACTCCCTCCATGGTGATTCGCACTGAGTACCGTGGTACCCGCCTATCGCATGGGTAGCTCGGACCCCCTCCCAGCCGGGTTCGAAATCCGCTTCGGGGACCTGAACTTTCAGGCTACGGGGAACGGCTATCTGATGCGCCTCACCAACCGTGAGGAGCTTCGCGCGCGGGCGGAGCCGGGTCCGCTCGGTCTCCGCCGCACGCACGACACCGGCGCGGGCGCCCGCGGGCACGGATGCCGCGGGCCCATCGACGCCGCGACGCCGTCGCCGCTCCGGGCCGCGTTCGCGCCGGGCCCGGTCCGAGCGGCGGCAAGCCGAGCGCGTCGCCACTCGGCGCGACGCGCCCACCGTTACGACCGCTGCCACCGCCCCAGCGGGACCGCGTGCGGTCTCCGGACCGCGCATCCCCATCGGGCCGCGTGGCGCCACGACGGCCTACAACAACAACGTCAACACCACGATGCGCCGGTCCCCGCCCGCCGCCATGTCTTTGTCGCCAGGGATTCCGGCGCCTCAATGGCCGACGAATCGTCCCTAGGCTCCATCGACGCGTTGCCACCCGCCAACCGCCACGGGTACGCGGAGTGGGACTTCTCCGGCGTGCCGGACCCAGTCGCGTTCAGGCGTTTCCTCGACGCCACGGACTACTGGTTTGGCTGCTCCGACGACTCCAGCACTGGGAGCTACGACCCCGCGCGGGAGTGTTACGCCGTCATCACCAACGACCCGGCCAACGCCGCCGGTGCGGCAGGCGCCGGAGACGGGGAAGTCACGCCTGCCCCAGGGATCGCTACGCGCCTGGCCGCGGGGCCAAGCGCTCCGCCGGGGCCGACGTCGACGCACACGGTGGCCCAAGCCCGCGAGCTCGAGGCCAAGCCGGCGGAGGAATACCGGACGAGGCGGCCGCTCCGCGCCTCGATGGCGGGGAGAGGCCTCCGCGCGCGGCGAACGTGCACGGGAGCTGGGCTGACAGGTCCGTGACCGCATCAACACCGTCCCCAACGTCGACAACGCGGACGCTCCGCCGCGAGCGAGCCAAAAGCTCATCGCAGCCGCGACGTTGCTGCGTGCCATGCCGGCACCCTCGACCCCCGAGGCTTGGGACATGCACCGCGAGGTGCAGACTCTCATCGAGCAAGCGGCCGTCCAGCAGGCCGAGAGCTCGGCCTCACGCATCCGCCAACAGGGGGACGCGCGGGGTGATGAACCCGCACCAGGAGGCGAACCCTCGGTGCACGCGGGTCAACCTGCTGACCAGGGACGCACGCCGGCCAAGGAACGACTCCTCGACGCGCAGGGCGCTGGATGGCGACGCTCGCAACGTCGTCAACGCCAGACGCACCAGCAAGGCGGATGCACGGGCGGCCAGGGGCTACCACCCTTGAAGGGGTGGGCGCTACGACAGCGGTGAGTATCGCTCCCCGACACCGGAGCCCCCTGGCACCCGTGTGTTCAGCCGGGAGATCCGCGCGGCGGCGTTCCCCCAACGCTTCCGCCAGCCCTCGACGATCGTCAAGTACAACGGGGAGGCGGACCCCCGCGTCTGGCTCAACGACTACCGCCTAGCCTGTCAGCTGGGCGGGGCCACTAACGACGAAGTGATCATCCGCAACTTGCCCCTGCATCTGGGCGACGCGGCCCGGACATGGCTCGAGCACTTGCCCGCCAGCCAAATCCATAACTGGGACGATCTAGTCCACACGTTCGTGGGCAACTTCCAGGGCACATACGTGCGCCCTGGAAAGTCATGGGATCTGCGCTCCTGCACGCAGAAGCCCGGCGAGTCGTTGCGGGACTTCATACGGCGCTTCTCCAAGCGCTGCACGGAGCTCCCCAGCGTGGCACAATCCGAGATCGTGCACGCATTCCTCGAGGGCACCACGTGCCTGGACCTCGTGCGCGAGCTGGGACGCAGCCCGCCTGCGGACTCAAACGAGCTGTTCGACATCGCCACCAGCTTCGCCTCCGGAGAGGAGGCCGTGGGGGCAATCTTCGACGGCAAAAAGGGCAAGCGCTCCGAGGACACGCCCGCGGAGGGCAGCGGGTCCAAGGAGCCACACCGCAACGACAAGCGGGGCAAGAAGGGGAAGAAGCCGCGCCGCGAGGCGCGCGAGCAGGGGCGCAATGGCGGCGACGCTGAGGCCCCCTCGCCGTTGACCCGGCCCGACGGGGCCCTCGACCGGCTCCTCGAGGCCCGGGGGTGTTTGACGACATGCTGAAGAAGCCATGTCCCTACCACAAGACCCCCGTGAACCACACTCTTGAGCAGTGCGATATGCTCAAGAAGTTCTACGGCCGTGCCGCCGCGAAGGAGGCAGAGGCCAAGAAAGACGGAGGCGATGGCGACGCGGGTGGCTTCCCTGCTGTCGAAAATGTGTTCCTCATCTTTGGGGGACCTACCGTCGACATGTCGACCCGGCAGCGCAAGAAGGAGCGGCACGAAGTCCTCGCCGCGGAGAGGGCGCCTCCGGCCTTCCTCAACTGGTCGAAGGACGCCATCACCTTTAGCCGGGATGACCACCCAAACCGCATCCCAAACCCGGGCCAGTACCCGCTGGTGGTCGATCCCATCATTGGGAACGCCCGGTTTTCGAAGGTCCTTATGGACGGAGGCAGTAGCCTCAACATCCTCTTTGCGCACACATTGCGCCTGATGGGGATCGGGTTGGATCAGCTGCGGCCCAGCACGAAGCCGTTTCACGGCATCGCGCCCGCAAGCGGGTTCAACCCCTCGGGCGCATCGATCTGCCGGTCTGGTTTGGTACCCCCAAGAACTTCCGCAAGGAAACCCTCACCTTCGAGGTGGTGGGGTTCAAAGGGGCCTACCATGCTATCCTTGGGCGACCCTGCTACGCCAAATTCATGGTGGTCCCCAACTACACCTACCTGAAGATGAAGATGCCCGGGCCAAACGGCATCATCACCGTCGGGTCGTCCATCGAGCACGCATTCGACTGCGACGTCGAGTGCGTGGAACATGCAGAGGCACTGGCGCTGGATGAAGCGCTGGTGAACACGCTGGAGAAGATGGTCAACGATGACCTCAGCTCCGTCGCCAAGCACGTCGGCACCTTCGAGGCCGCCGAGCAAACCAAAGGGATCCCCCTCGACCCGACAGCCCCCGAGGGCAAGGCGTTGAGGGTCAGCTCCACCCTCGACCCCAAATAGGAAGCAGTGCTCGTCGACTTCCTCCGCGCCAATGCTGACATCTTCGCGTGGAGCCCCTCGGACATGCCAGGCATCCCGAGGGAAGTCGCCGAGCACTCCCTTGATATCCTGCCAAACGCCCGCGCCGTGCAGCAGCCGGGCCGCGCCGCTTCGACGAGGAGCGGCGACGGGCGATCGGAGCGGAGCTGCGGAAGCTTCTCGAGGCCGGATTCATCAAGGATGTGTTCCACCCTACGTGGCTAGCTAATCCCGTGCTTGTAAAAAAGAAGAATGGGAAGTGGCGGATGTGTATAGACTACACTAGTCTTAATAAAGCATGTCCAAAAGTTCCTTTTCCTTTGCCACGCATAGATCAAATCGTTGATTCAACGGCTGGGTGCGAACTACTCTGTTTCCTTGATGCCTATTCCGGATATCACCAAATAAAAATGAAGGAGTCCGACCAGCTCGCGACTTCATTCATCACACCGTTCGGGACGTTCTGTTACGTCACGATGCCTTTTGGCCTCAGAAACGCGGGCGCAACCTACCAGCGCTGCATGCAGCACGTTTTTGGGGACCACATCGGGCGGACGCTCGAAGCCTACGTGGACGACATCGTCGTCAAGACCAGGAAGGCGGACGACCTGGTTGGCAACCTTGGCGTCGCGTTCAGCTGCCTACGGGCCAACGGGGTCAAGCTAAACCCCGAAAAATGTGTCTTCGGAGTGCCGCGGGGCATGCTCCTAGGATACATCGTCTCCCAGCGGGGGATCGAGGCCAACCCTGAAAAGGTCGCGGCCCTCGAGCGAATGGGTCCGATCCGGGACCTCAAAGGGGTACAGAAGGTGTTGGGGTGCCTCGCCGCCTTAAGCCGCTTCATCTCGCGGCTCGGTGAGAAGGGCCTGCCCCTCTACCGGCTGCTCAAGAAGCACGAGCACTTCTCTTGGACCACAGAGGCCCAGGATGCGCTCGACAAGCTGAAGGCGTCTTTGACGCACGCTCCGATCCTCACGCCGCCGCAGGACGGCGAACCCCTGCAGCTCTACGTGGCCGCAACCACCCAGGTGGTGAGCGCCGTGATCGTCGTGGAGCGCACGGAGGAAGGGCACGCCTTGCCCGTACAGAGGCCGGTCTACTACATCAGCGAAGTCCTCTCGGACACGAAGACACGCTACCCACAGGTCCAGAAGCTGCTGTACGCGGTAGTCCTTGCGCGGCGCAAGCTCCGCCACTACTTCGAGGCCCACCCGGTCACGGTGGTCTCCTCCTTCCCGCTAGGAGAGATCATTCGCAACCCTGACGCTGCAGGCAGGATTGCCAAGTGGTCCGTGGAGCTGATGGGCGAGACGCTCGCCTACGCCCCGCGCAAGGCCATCAAATCGCAAATCCTAGCTGATTTCGTCGCTGAGTGGACGGACACGCAGCTGCCGCCCCCACAAATCCAAGCAGAGTGCTGGACTCTGTTCTTCGACGGCTCGGTGATGAAGACGGGAGCGGGCGCGGGCCTGCTCTTCGTATCACCCCTCGGGGAGCACATGCGCTACGCAGTGCGCCTACACTTCCCCGCGTCCAACAATATGGCAGAATACGAGGCCCTTCTCTGCGGCCTCAAGATCGCCATTGAGTTGGGCGTCAAGCGCCTCGACGTGCGGGGGGACTCGCAGCTCGTGATCGATCAGGTCATGAAGAACGCGAGCTGCCATGACGACAAGATGGAGGCTTACTGCAAAGCCGTGCGGGCCCTCGAAGACAAGTTCTACGGTATTGAGCTCAACCATGTACCCCGCCGGTACAATGAGGAAGCAGACGAGCTGGCAAAGATCGCGTCCGGGCGGATTACCGTTCCCCCGAACGTTTTCGCGCGCGACATCGCGCAACCCTCGGTCACCTTCGAGCCCTACCCCTCGAGCCACGACGGACCCTCGGGGGCTCCCTCGAATCCAACGGGTGCGGAACCCATGGACGAGGACCCCTCGAACGAGGCGTACGTACTCTCCCTCCTCGAGGGGTACGGCTCCCACGAGGCCGATGCGATGGACATAGAGCCGGCTCCTGTCCAAGCGGATTGGCGGGAAAAATACATCGCCTGGATCGCTGAGGGGAGCTCCCCGCGGACCGGGCCGCAGCTAGGCGCATCGCCAGGATGGCCAAATCTTTCACCCTCGTCGACGGCGAGCTGTACAGGCGCGCCGCCTCTGGCATCCTACAGCGGTGTGTGCCCATTCCCGAGGGGCGCGAGCTCCTACGGGACATCCACGCGGGGACCTGTGGCCACCACGCCGCACCCCGCACCCTCGTCGGCAACGCGTTCCGCCAAGGCTTCTATTGGCCTACCGCGGTCGCGGACGCCAGCGAATTCGTACGCACCTGCGAAGGGTGCCAGTTCTATGCCCGCAAAACCAACTTGCCCGCTCATGCCTTGCAAACCATCCCCGTAACATGGCCGTTCGCCGTGTGGGGGTTGGACATCGTCGGGCCCCTGCGGAAGGCGCCCGGGGGCTTCACCCACCTACTGGTCGCAATTGACAAGTTCTCCAAGTGGGTGGAGGTGCGCCCCATCACGAATCTAAGGGTTGAGCAGGCGGTCACATTCTTCACCGACATCGTCTACCGCTTCGGAGTGCCAAACTTCATCATCACGGACAATGGGTCCCAGTTCACGGGCTGGAAGTTCTTGGAGTTCTGTGACAAGTTCCACATTCGCGTGGATTGGGCAGCTGTGGCACACCCACAGACCAACGGCCAAGTGGAGCGCGCCAACGGCATGATCCTACAGGGCCTCAAGCCCAGAATTTTCGACCGACTCAACAAATGGGGCGAAAATGGCTCCAAGAACTACCAGCAGTTGTGTGGAGCCTAAGGACCACCCCAAGCAGAGCCACCGGGTTCACCCCGTTCTTCCTAGTCCATGGCGCGGAGGCCGTCCTCCCCACGGACTTAGAATACGGATCGCCCAGGGTTCGAGGCTACGACGAGGATGCTAACCAGCGAGCCCGCGAGGACTCGCTGGACCAGCTAGACGAGGCACGCCTCGTAGCATTGATGCATTCCGCGAGGTATCAACAGTCCCTACGACGCTACCAAGCACGCAAGTTACGTCGAAGGGATTTCAGCGAAGGGGATCTGGTCCTAAGGCTGCGCCAAGATAACCGAGGGCGCCACAAGCTATCGCCCCCATGGGAGGGACCCTACGTCGTGGTGAAGATACTCAAGCCGGGCACATACAAGCTGGCCAACGAGGACGGTGAAGAGCTCACCAACGCTTGGAACATCCAACAGCTACGTCGCTTCTACCCTTAGCTAGGATTTTCCAAGTATCTTTGTTGTAAAAATCATATCGCCAACACCCCAGTTGGCAGCGACTATGTAAATACTTCAAGTCTAATAAAAAGGGTAACTCGGCTTTCCCCTAAAACCCAAGTTACCCTCGGGGGCTACTGAGGGGGGCACCCCCCTCCCCAAAATGGTCCCATTTTTTCGCGCAAAAAACAAAACAACACGCGCTAAGTTTGTTTCCTACTTCAACCTCGAGCCACGATTCGAACAGGGCGCAGGCGGCCCAGCGGAAGGAGCGTGCGAGCCAGAGATAGCCTACGCCGCGTGGATATGGCCCTTCTCTCTCGCCTCCAACCCAGCGGGCCCCCTGCGAAAATCGAACTCCCCTAACTAGAATCTACTCAGGAAGAAGGAGAAACAAAAAAAGCGTGATAAACAAACGACTTCATTTACAGCAAATGCTCATGTTCATGAAACAACTTGTTCATTTACAAAAGGCCACGAGGCCAGAATATTGATACACATCAAAAAATGGGCCTAGCGCCCAAACTGCTTTCAGGCGGGAGGAGCAGCAGCGTCTGCGGCGTCCGGGAAGAGGAACTCCTCGAAGGCCTCGGCGAGCAACCCGGCGGCGTCGGCGGCAAGCGCGTCCACACGCTCCATGGCCACCTCGTCCTCGACGCCCTCGGGAACGATGTAGCCTTCCGCCAGCGCCTCGAAGTTGACCTCGTAGTGGGATCGCACCACTCCGAGGGCCTTCTGGACGCCCAGCTGCAACGCCCGGCGCATCCGCTCCGTGACGTGGCCGCCAAGGGCGCGCAGCGGCCGGCCGCCGAGCCGCCGGCCCGGGCCTCGCCCTCCTCGACGACGCGGCGAGGTCTCGAGGGCCGCATCGCGCGCCTCCCGCGGCTCTGCTCGGAGGAGTTGTAGGAAGCCTGCAGAGCCTCGGCCCGCTCAGCTGCGTGCCCCAGGGCGGTGCGCAAGCCTGGAATTGACAAGACAAAAAGAAATCAGAAAGGGAGAAGCGAACCCTCTAAAGCGAAAAACCAACAAGCAAGAGTCAAACAGTGGCTCACCCTCGACTTGCTTCCTCTCCAACTCGAAGTCGCGGCGCGCGGACTCGATCGCCAACTCGAGGCGCTGGACGGTTTCGCCTTGCTCGCGGAGAGCCAGCTCCTGGTTGGCGTTGCTGATGCTGAGCACGAGCGCCTCGTCCTCGACCTTAGAGAACGCGGCGTTCCGCTCCTCCAGTGACTTCTCCGCCGCCTCGCGAGCGACGCGCTCCCGCTCCAGCGCCGTCCGGGCGTCGCCGAGGGCAGCCCTTGCTCGCCCCGCCGGAGCCGCCCCTCTCCGCCGCCTCGCGAGCGATGCGCTCTTGCCGAAGCTGCTCCTCGGCGGCAACGAGGGCCGCGGCCTTGGCGTTGAGGGCGGCCCTCGGTCGTCGGCCTCCTTGGCGCGTTGCTCCAACCCGCGCGCCCGCTCCTCGGCCCCCGGCGCCGGTGCGCCCGCGCCCCCTCGAGCGACGTGCGGAGCTCCCGGGTTTCGGCGCGAGCGGTGGCCACCTCCGCCTCCCGGTTGGCGGCCGGCGTCCGCGTCTTCTCCGTGTCCGCGCGCGCGTTCCACGGCGCCTCGTCGCGATCGATGAGGGCGCGCGCGGACCCGCTCGAGGCTCGAGCGACGCGCCGTGTCCTGCCTCGGGCTCTCGGGGAGCTCGTCGGGCCGGGGCCGGGGCCCGGGCCCGGCCACTGTCCGGCGTCCTAAGGGCGTCAGCAAGCGCGTCAAAAGCGCTGCATTTGCTCCCGGAGCTGGTGGGCCTCGGCGTTCACCCGGTCGAACGCGTCGTACTTGTCGTGGGTGCGGTGCTCGAGCTCCTGGCATCCACACGACAGATTCCGTAAGCGCCAAGACCTGAATGCAACATACGAAAACGAAAAGGGAAAAAGGACGAGCAACCATGGCTCACCTGGAAGACGAGCCAGGCCGGACCGCCATGGACCCGCAGCGCCTCGTTCAGCGCGCGGTTGAGCGTGGCGCCGTGGCTCCGGAGCTCGCCCCAGAGCTCTTGCTCCCCCCTGGCGTCGGCGAACGCAATGGGATCCTCGACGGCCCCCTCCACCTGGGCGGGGCGGCCGGCACGGGAGGACGAGGCCTCGGCACCATGTCCTCGGCCCCCCACCACCATGTGCCCCTCGTGCCGCCTCACGAGGGCCCCCTCCTGGGGCTTGGGGGAGTTCGTGGGCCAGCTGGCCCACTGATTTATCCAGGCGGTGGGGAGTCGTCCGAGACCTCCACCACCTCCGCTTGCGGATTGACGGCGGGCGCCGCCGCCTGTGCCGTCTCCACCGGCACCTCCACTCGCGCCACCGCGGCCGCGGGCGCCCGGCGCGGCGCCGCGGCCGTCGCCTCCGGCCGTGCCGTCGCGTCCACGGGCGCCCCCGCAGGTTGCGCCCCGCTCCACCTCCACCACGGCCGCCGCCCGCCCGTGTCTCCGCGACGACCGCGCCGGCCGCCCCCGGCGACCTCGGCCGCGCCGCGGCGGGCCGATCCGCCGGCCGGGCCTCGAGGCCCCGGCCCGGGCCTTGCGAGCTCATGCCCGCCGCCATGCTTGTCCCGGGCGCGACGCCCTCGACGAGCGCCGCCGGGGTGGGGATCGATGCGTCCGTCCTCAGCACCTTGGCTGGTGCAAGAGGAGGGACGGTTGGCACCACCCCCGCACAGTACCGGACGAAGGTTAGGGCGCCTAGTCACCAACGAACCAAACCAAACGAAAAAGGACAGGCTCCTTACCTCGAAGAGGAAAAGGCCCGTTTCCTTTTCCTCGAAGCCTCGCCGGATGAGGCCGGCGCGGCCGCCGCGCGCGCGCCGTAGCGCCTCCCGACGGCGCCGCCGCACGCGCGGGCACGCCCGCCCCGTGCGCGGTCGCGCCCGACGCCGCACCTCCCGAAGGCGCCGCCGCGCGCGGGGGCACACTCGCCCCGCGTGCGGGGCACGCCCGCCGTCGCGCCCCGACGATGGTGCCGCGCGTGCGGGCACGCTCGCCCCGCGCGCGGCACGCTGGACGCGCGCACGCGCGCGCCGCCGCGCGCGCCTCCGTGGCGCGCGCGCGGGCACCTCCGCGCGCGCGCGCCGCCCACGATGACGATTGCCGGCGGCGGGCGCCCGCGCGCGCCGCCCCGGGCGAAGCCGCCCTTGTCGCCGCGCGGGTTGAGCGGCGACGGGGGCGCGAGTGCGCCACCCGTCGAGGGGCCCTCCCCCTCGGCCTCTTCCTCCTCGTCCTCCTCCGAGGATGAGGGCTCCTCGATCTCCGGGGAGGAGAGCCCCCGCCTCCTCGCGCCGCCGTACTCCGCGGCCCGCCGGCCGCGGCGCGCTTCACGTCGCCTCGCGTGCTCCCTCTTGCGTGCCGCCCGCTCCTGCTGCTGCCGCTGCGCCGCCCGGCCGAGCGCACGGGAGTCGGGGGTGGGCGGAACTGACTTGGCGATGTTGAAATTCACCAGCTGCACACAGGAGCGCCAAAGACACGTCAGAAAACAAAAGCGAGACCAAGAACTAAAACAAAATCAAGAACCAAGCTCACCAGCGGACCCGTGGGGAGCATCTCAAGGTCCCATGGGGTCCGCCCTGCAGGCGTCGGCGTCCGGGTGTCGACGGCGCTCCGCGCCCGGGTGAGCGCATACGGCCGCTCAAGGGGCGTCGGGAGCATCCGCGACCTCGCCAAGTCGACGGGGTTGGCCGCCTCTGTCATCTCGAAGATGCAGAGCGGCCTCTCCATCAGGGGCACGATCCGCCGGTGATGGAGGAAGGCGAGAACGCCCATCGCGTTCAGCCCGTGCGCCGCCCGCACGCTGCAAGGCGGCGAGGACGGACTCCTGCCGCGCCCGGTGCTGGGCCGTGGACACTCCATAGCCCCAGGAGTCCGGCCTCTTCTTGAACACCCGACCGGTGTAGGGGGGAAGGCCGGGCTCGGCGTTGCGCAGGTAGAGCCATCCCCGCTCCCAGCCGGCGTTGTTCGTCGTCATGGTGCAGGGGATGTAGGTGTCCTTGAATTGCCCCCGCAGGGCAAGTGACATCCCGCCGGCGCGCACCGCGCGGCGGGTCCTCGGCCCCGACGTGGGCTGCGTGACGAGCTCCCCGCGGAAAAGGTGAACCCGGAGATCCCGCTGGATCGGGATCCCCCGGGTACCCTTCGCAGACGCCCACGAACGTGGCCGCCTGCGAGATCGCGTTGGGGGCGAAGTTGTGCAGCTCCACCCCGTAGTAGTGGCACATCGCCCGCATGAAGGTGCTCGCCGGCGCGTTGAAACCGCGCTCGTGGTAGCGGACGAAGCTCACCACGTAGCCCTCCGGCGGGTTGGGCTCGCGGTCCGCCGCCGGCGGCACTATCCACTCCGCCGGGCGTCCGTCTTCATTAGGCCGCCACCGGCGGCGGCGGCGACCGGGGCTCGCCAAGGGCGAGCCGGGTCACCGTCGACCTCTCCCAGGCGTACGGCTCCAGGATCGTGAGGGGAAGCTGAGGCGGCGCCATGAGAAAGGACGAAGGAATGCGAGGACGGAGAACAAGGAACGGAGGAAAAAGCGCCAATGGCGACGCCGCGCGAAGGCAGGAGCGAGAGGAAGACGAAGAGGCGGGGGACTGGAAATGGTGAGATGCCAAGGTAAAAAACTGCCGTCCCCTCCTCCCCGCAGCTTTATAGGCCGACGGGCGAGCTCTCCGGAGCGAACGCCCCGCTAGCATTAACTGCAGGGAATCTTTCCATCGCGTCGACGGGCGGGCCCCACCACGACCGCAGCGGCCACGTCATTGCAGGCGGGCCATCATTACGGTAAAGACCGGCAGAGACCGAGGCGAAACGGTCACGTCCGTCGGCCACGCCGCCCACTACGCGCGCGCGCGCGCGGCGCGCGCCTAAAAAGACGCGCCCGCGCTGCAAAACCGCGGCCACGACCGCGAGGCACTTAAATGCCCGGGTCCCTTGCCAAGCAAGGAGAACCCTCGAGCGGCGCGAACCCCCGGCTCGAAACAAAAGCGACCCTCGATGGGATATCAGCGTGAGAAGGTCGCCCGGGACCTGCTCGATGTAGAGCAGGCAACCGCGGGCACCCATGCCACGTAAAACCCTCGAGCGGCACGAGCCCTTGGCTCAGGACGACGTCAACCCTCGATGGGATATCAGCGTGAGAAGGTCGCCCGGGACCTACTCGATGTAGAGCAGGCAACCGCGGGCACCCATGCCACGCAAAACCCTCGAGCGGCGCGAGCCCCCGGCTCGAGACAATGTCAACCCTCTAAAGACGGCACGCGCGTGAGAGGGTCGCCTAGGGCCTGCTTGGAATAAAGCGGGCACCGCGAGCACCCATGTCGCGCTGTGCTGCCAACCAGCGCCTCGAGAGCTGGCTTGTCCAGACCCCTCGACGTCCACAAACGCGAAAAGACGGGGCTGTCCAGGCACGGCCCCGCACGGCCCTACTGATCAGAGGTTCGAAGCCTGACCCTCGACGGGTTCGAACAGGCGCCTCAGATCGCAGAGTTAGGGACGACGAGGGCACGCGCATTCGAGCCGTTCCTCGAGCCCGTCGGCTCGGGGGTGCCCCACATGTCGTGTTCGAGAGCCAGCGAGGGCAGCTAGCAGGGGGATCCCACCGAGGGAGAGCTTCCGCGCCCTCGGTCCCTAGCGAACGGGACCGAGCCCCACCTAGCAAACCCACGCAAGCGCTTCCATGGACGTGTCTCCGGACCGCGCAGCCTACCCTTATCGAACGGGGCATGGGCGTCCACTTGAACCACCCGCTACCAGCTCGAAGAGGAATCCGCAATCCGCGACCCGCTCGATGGGGGTTGCGGAAACCTCACCCTCCGTCCCGCGGAGGGACGGCGAGGGCGCGCTAAAAAACAAGTCGCCAAGCTCGACCAGATCGCCTCGAACATGCCAAGGCTCGGGGGCTTGACGCACGGCTACACCTCCTTGAAAGTGCACCCGCCGGAGACAGTGACAGCGGTGCGTGCACCCCCGAAGCCGGCTAAAATACCGCCGATGCTGGTTGGCATATGTGCCACGCCTCTCTGTCCAAAATTCTCGCGGTTAACTGTTGACGGTGAAAATCCGTCAACCTAGCCATGAGTTTACCTTCGGTGTTGGCATGAGTTTTATACCTTATCCATTGGTACTAACCCCCGTGGTATAACAAGTTCACGTGTGCATGTCGGTTTTGGAGTTATGTGTTTACGCAGGGTTTTAGTGTTGAATGCAAGACTTCCGGGATAAGTTCATTAAGCACCTCATGACAAGACCTTGAAGCCCGATACAAGTCAAGCAATGAAGTGAACATAACTCCAAGAAGCCGGGGACTTGATCCGAGAAGACGACAGACTCCAGGGACCTGACCAGAAAAGTGCTGAATCTTGCAAGACAAGGAGTTGAGTCCAATTCGGAGAGAAACCGACGACATGGACCTACATGCGAAGGGGGGAAGCATCCGAGAAGCAAGGGGAACCGACCTCGGGCAAAGGAGCCCGCGGGCCGGGCCTAAATGGGCCCAGCCGGCCGGCCCGGTCCGGTCGGCCCGGTGCCCATTTAGGGCCCAAATTCGTCCTCCTTTGCCCTAGTCGCCAATCGGGCTATTTATAGTCCCCCGACCGAGAGCCACGCGAACGGAAGTCGTATTCCGCCGCCGAGGAGCGAGAGAAGCTTGAGGGACACCAACTTGAAGATGAGGGTCGTGCTAGTTGTCTAGGGTTTCCCCGGCCGACGTGGGAACCTTGCATAGAAGACCACGTCGGAGCTCGGAGCGAGGATCAAGATCGAGGGAGGGCCCGGTGGTGATCTTGTTCATGTAATCATTCATGGTGAAGTTTGTAAGTGAATTCGATTTCTAGCGATCAAGTGCCTTCTCGATGATTTTGTTTTCTTCTTGGTTTTGCTTCTTCTATGATCTATACTTAAGATAGATTACATAGGGTGCTCTTGTAGCCGCGGTGGCTAGAGGTGCATACCGGACCGACCAAGTGATTTCAACTTGTTCTATCGAACTCGCCCTAAGCTCCCCGCATGAATAGGGATACGTTGTGACAGAACGGGGGTCTCGAAAGGCGGATGTTTTCGGAGTCGGATGGGAAGGCCACGATTTAAAGATGCTTTTAATGAGATTCGCTTTGCTATCTTCATCTATCTTGTTTGGAGCTACAACATAAGCATGATCTAGATTCTCTAGATTGGTTATCTCTTGCTTTCTCTTGCTACCTCTTTGGTAGATTAGATTAGATTCGTTTGCTTTATGAGTTAGTAGATTAGATGCAATTTACCTTCATAAGATAGCTTACCTTGCTTTACTAGATTGAATCCTTGCGTTGCACATTGTTCCACGGATTCGATACCTTGGGTTCACCACTCGAGGGAAGAAGGGTCCCTTGACTACGACGGGAGACTTGTCCGCTTGCAAGTCACAAACGAACTTTGATACAACTATTAACCGTCAACATTAACCCCTGCAGGAGAACCCACTCTCCTGCAGGGCTTCGGGGGCTAGACCCGCGGGTCCGCTGGCGCGGCCCCACGGAAAGCGTTCGCAAACAAGGAGGGAAGAACGTCCTATCAGTAGGTTCCAACATCTGCGGGAGCCTCAATGGCAAACTCGCAGATGCTCGGGGGCTACTGTCGGGGACAGCCCTAGGGGTCCCCTTAAGCAATGGGGAAAAACCTCACTTAAATCCCGGATCGAAACACATTAAGCCTAACCGTGGGGTGACTAACCATGCAGACACGGCCCACGCCGCGGGACCCCGACGGCCCACCAAGACGGCCCTCTTAGAAGTCCCCTCGAATAGGCTCCGCCTCGCTCGACGGCGCGCGCCGCCGCGGGGCGGGCTCCGCCCCGTTCGAGGGGCAACTCTTCCCTCGAGCGGTCCCGCCCCGCTCGAGGGCTCACTCCCCTCGAGCGGGTCTCGTCTCGCTCGAGGGTCGGTCCCGCCCTCGGCCGGGGCCCGCCACGCTCACGGGCGCCCGCACGCGTGTGCCGGCCCCCGTACACGGGCATTTAACGCCCGGCGCCGCAGACGGCGCCATCATGCGCCCGGGGCTCGCGCCCGTGCCGCCGCACCAACTCCCCAGGGAGGAGCCCATCCCCACCACTGTGGGGATGGACTGTGCGGTACGGCCGGTGTCAGTCCCGTGACACCGCGCGCCCACTACAAGTAGACGGCTAACGCGCCCGACCCTCGAAGGGGGCCGGCGCACCCTCGATTTCACTTTCCCGTGACCCTACGGGGTTAGGTGGAGGCGCTAGGCCGGTGGATGGCCATCCCGGCCACTGTAACGGCGCGGCCGCCGTACCCACGCGTGCGGGCGCACGCCCGCACCGCGGCAACCACTCCGACACTGTGAAGCGCGTTGGGAAGGAACGCCGTTCTGCCTACTCCCGTGCCCCGTACCGCCCATCGTCGCCGCCTCCCTCGAAGCCTATCAGAGGACGCCACCACCATCCGCCACTCTCCTACCCTCGAACCGCCACTGTTCGGGTACAAGCCAGGCCATGATGACCAGATCGCGGCGAGGATCGCCCGGACGGCTGCCCACTCTACACCGCAGCGCGACGTGCTCCCTCACGTAGCTAGGTAGCGCGGCGTGCATGTAACCCGCTGCCCCCTTGATCTATAAAAGGGGGGGTGAGCCCCCAGCCGTGGGGGGACAGAGGAACACTTTGCACCACACCGCGTACTCATCCCCATTCTCCCACAATATCTTCAGCCATTCCACCAGGGACTTGGAAGCTACACTTCCTCTCCCGATTTGCTTGTATTCGCCCCCACTACAAGCACCCCCGGTGCTAAGTAATATAGTGCCCCGAGCACGCCCCTGCTGGATGTACGGCCCCCTCGGCCGGAACCAGGATAAAATCTCTGTGTCACTTGTTGCTTAGCATCGACCATTGAGGGATAGACCACGGCGCTATCTACTGGTTAGTGTCGGGACCATATTCCGCACCGAGGTGAATGATGGGCTGTGTGGAGCGCATCAATCAGCCTATCGTATGAAATGGGTTATCAGGCACACTGGATGTTATTGGCCAACGATATTAGAAGATTGCTTTGAATATTACAAAGGTTGTCAAGACTGTCAGAGGTTTGGGAATATCCAGAGATTGCCAACGTCAGCTTTGAACCTTATTGTCAAGCCATGGCCATTCAGAGGATGGGGTATAGATTTGATTGGCCAAATAAATCCACCATCTAGCAAGGAGCATAAATTTGTGCTTTTGGCAACCGATTACTTCACCAAATTGGTTGAGGCAATTGCACTGAAGAAAGTAACATCAGAAAATATGATTGAGTTTGTTAAAGAACACATCATTTACAGGTTTGGAATTCCTCAAACAATTACAACTGATCAAGGAGCTCAGTTTGTATCTTTGGAGTTCAGGGAGTTTGCCGAAAGCAAGGGAATCAAATTGTTTAATTCTTCTCCTTATTATGCTCAAGCTAATGGTCAAGCAGAGGCTTCTAACAAGATCATGATCAAGCTTATACAAAAGAAGATTGACCAGACGCCAAGGAGGTGGCATTCGGTACTCAACGAGGCCTTATGGGCTTACCGAATGGCTCCTCATGGAGCTACAAAAACTTCTCCTTATGAGTTAGTTTATGGGCATCATGCTGTTTTGCCCCGGGAAATGCAGTCAGATTCAAGGAGAGTGGTTTTGCAAAAGGATTTGAGCTCCAAAGATTACAGTGGCTTAATGATGGACGAGTTAGAAGATTTGCATATGATTCGTCTTAGAGCCCTGGAAAACATTGAAAAGAACAAGATGCGAGTTGCTAAGTACTACAACAAGAAAGTGAAGGTTAAGCAATTCGCAGAAGGAGATTTCGTTTGGAAGGCGTTATTGCCGATTGGGACTAAGTACAGTGCGTTTGGCAAATGGTCCCCGAATTGGGAAGGACCTTTTCGGGTGATCGGGTGTGTTCCTGGTAATGCTTACATATTGAAAACTTTACTAGGAGAAGAATTTTCTACTGCAATAAATGGAAGATATTTGAAGAAATATTATCCTAGTATTGAAGTTGATCACAAGCGCCAGGATTACAAGCATTTGATACAAGAGGATAGCCGGCGTTCCAGAGAGAAGCCGTCTTTAGAACAAAAAATCCTGAACAGGGAAATGGCCAATACTAAGATGTATTGCCCTTAGCACGAAAATACATAACATTACAAATGTTTCTTGCAGGCTTTTATTTGACAATCCAGCTGCTCAAGATTGCAAAGGGGTGGTGAAGAGATCGTGGCCCTGGATCGTAGTGCATATCCCAAGAAACTTGGAAAGTGGAGAGGTTTCCTTAACCGAATCGCCGTCGGGTCGTTTGGAATTCAAGCTGAGTCATGTTCGGTTGACTGGCTCGGCTGAGTTGCGGTCGAACTGCTGTTCGGGTATGATACTGTTTGGCTGCAGTTACTGAATGAATCGTCCAAAGAATTGCAAATAAGGTAATACAGAGAAAGGAAAATAAAATTTATGGAGGGCAAGGTTACAAGGACGATTGATTCAGTTGTACATTGCTTAGTACAATCAAATGTTCAAGTACTTCGCAATTACACTAGAGGCATTTGATAGTATCTGATGGATATTCTCTAGTCGTTCCTGGTAATCTCTTTGAGTATTGGACAGCACGAAGAGTTGTGCCTCGAGCTGGTTTACTCCAGTCAACCGCTGATGCTTCCTCTTGGGTTTTCTCTATTAATCTAGGGAGCTCGGCTATCTTTTTCTCGTCAGCTTCAATTTCAGCTGACAAATTCCTCAGTTCAGTTTCTAGTGCAGCTTTTTCTGGCGATTTTCAGCTCAAGAGCAGACTACAGTTTGGTCAACCTCTCCTTGTTGCTCTCAATTTGGGCTTGTGAGCCTTTCACAGCTTGTTCAGCTCTGGCTTTCTTTTGCTCAACGACTGGTCGAGAGGATTGGCTCTTCAAGGCTCACCTTATTGCCACATAGTGAATGTCCAGATCTGAGATAGGCTCCAAAGAAGCTTTGATGTCTTCAGGGAGCTCTTTATCGATGGATTCAAGCATTTCCTCAAAGTGATCAACATCTCTGACTTGATCTCGGGCATCTTTTTGCAGCCAGGAAAAGATTTCTCTGAGCCTCGCATGGTTTTCCTCTGACAGAACCTGATTTGGAGTTTCTCCATCCCCTGTTTCGGCAGTTGGATCATTCACCATAAATAAAGAGCTTGGTCGTGATGAAGTTTGATCCTGAGAGAGAAGGATTGCCGAATTGGGAATGGTTTATTAAGAGAAGATAACAGAGTTGGGTGCTTGCCCTTACCTCATGCCTGATTCCCTGAATTGGGACAGGGAGTTGTTCAGGTTCAGGGGGAATTTCTTGGGCGACCAGTGGAAGAGGAGTCTGAGGAGTTCTTGGCAAAGCTGAAGCTTTTACTTGAGGGGAAGCTAGTGCAGTCCCTGGTAAATTTGCCGCTTCTGGCTGAGATGAAGGTGGATTATCCCTGTTGAGACTGGAATTTCTACTTGGCCAGGGGGAGATTGAACCCTTGGGGAGCTTGAAGCTTCTGGTTGGACTGATGGGTTCATTTCTGGTGAAGCTGGAACTTCTGCTTGAGGAGGGGGTGATTGGATCCCTGGTGAAGTTAAGATCTCTGCTCGAGCAGGAGATGGTTGAGCCCTTGGTGAACTTGGAGAGGGAGTTTCCATGGGTGGATTCACCAATGTTTCTTCTGCAGATACTAAATAAAGAGTAAATGCCAGTGTGGGTGATGATCTTTGAAGAGAAAAAAGTAATAAAGGTCATACCAGCAGATGGACCATTGGCAGATTCTGAAGCTGATGGTTGCTAAGATGTTACCTAAATAGGTATCTTTTTAGTGGTTCTTTTCTTCTTGGCAGCTGGAGGTACAACCAAGGGTAGAGCTTTTCTCTTATCAGAGGTTGAGCTGATGAGAGTAGGGTCCATTCTAGCATATCTGGCCATCAGCTGAGCCAGAGTTGAGGACTTGAATCCCAAGGCAGAGATTGGACCTACTATATTATAAGCAATTGTCCTGACTCGAGGGGCAGGCACTGTATTCTGCAAGAGGTGACCAAAATCATGGTTAGTAGTGAAAGGTATACCTGACCAAAGGAAAAGATAAGTGTGTTACCTCTGAAGTTGGCTAAAAGTCAGGCATCAGCTCAAGACAGAATGAGTGCACTAGCTCACTAAAGATATGGTCATGGAACTCTTGCCACCGGGAGATAAAGAGCGGGTGAGCTATTGTTGTTGGTGTGAAAAGCCAGGTATAAAGAGTTGGGCTGCATTGATATTCAAAGACCCTTCTCGCTTGAATGCTCTCTGTGATTTCCTGTCTGGGTTTGAGGAATTCATGAAGAAACAGTCTTGGAGGCATTTGGCCACAACCTAGCTGTCGGGCCATTATATTTGGCTGATAATATTCATAGGTGCTGTGATTTAACCTTCCCCCACAAAATTCTGCTAGCAAGGCTGAAGGACCGATTAGGCGACCAGAGAGGGGGGGAGTGAATGGGAGCCGATAAAAATTCTTCTCGAAGGAGATTGAAACTCCGACAAGATGAACCCGCTCGGTCGGACCCCCCAAAATCACACGCTCCGCACTTCTACCTTCCGTTTGCCAACACCACGTAGCCACTGGAGTGCTACCGGGTCCTAGGAACAAACTCTACCAAAGAACCTCACCACACACGCACCCACGACAACGAAAACACCTCGAAAGCCGGCCGTCCGGAGGGGGCGGTTAGACCGGGTATAGGGGGCGGTTAGACCGCCTCCACCTGGTAACCAGGAAATCCTCCGAGACACCTCTTCCGAGAACCAAAACGCACCACGGTTTCACCAACAAAGATCTCTGGTCAAGTTTGCTAGCTACCAGAAAATCTTGGCGAAAACCAAAACTCCACCCAGAGGCCTAGGGGTGGTTAGACCGGCTACCAGGGGCGGTCTAACCTCCTGTACCCAGCAACGAACTCCAACCAAGAACACCTAGCAAACAACACGAGAACGACCCGAAATTTCACCCAGACGCTCCTCTGATCAAGGTGAACAAACTCATAGAGGAAAATCTGGTGAAACAAAACTTCGACCTGGAAACACCCAGTGCGGTTAGACCGCCCCCTCCAGGCGGTTAGACCGCCTCTCCCAGAAAAACAGCCCGCGGGTCAAACCCTAACTTCCTCGCGCCTGATCTCCCGAATCACTCCACGGATTGCAGTGAAACTTCGGGAATAGCTGGGTTACCTCCTGGGCAACCTCTACGGCAAAGGAATCGACCCGAAACGCTCACAATCAAGAGGAATCGACCAAATCGCCTCTCTAGGTCAAGAACTCGCCCAACTTGTAAAACCACCAAATCGAGTCCGATTCAAAGGAGATTTGGAGGCAAAGTCACTAGCCAAAGAGGTACAAGATCCTCATACGTGACACCCACCAAAAACCCCAAGAAATCGTCCTCAAAACACCACCAACAAAGAGCTTCGAAAGTCAACACAAAAGAGAGCGGGAAAACCACCTTGAGGAACAACGCCAAACCATCTATACATACCATGAAAGGTTCGTACAAGGTCTAGCTTGCCACCCAAACACCCATCCCTCTCTCTAGATCCCACATGAAGCTCTCAAGCTAGTCCTAGGAAAAACTAGGGAAGAAAGGAGAACAAAAATGGAAAAACAAATGAGCTAGGGTTCCAAGAGTTGGCTGCCATCCACCCACTCAATGAGTATATATGGAGGCATCCAAAAGACTAAACTACCCTCACCTAATAACTAGGGATACAAGCCCCTCGAGGGCGTATTTGGAAATCTTCGGAATTTCTTCATCGGACTGATGCCCGGCAACCGCAACCTGCTTAGCCTCGACGCAAGCCTTGCAATCCCGACGCGTGTCCTCCGCTTCGAAGCATCTTGACGCCGGCGGCTAGGGCGGTCAGACCGCCCCCCTGGGCGGTTAGACCGGCCCGGGAGATCTGACCGACCCCAGGCGGTCTGACCGCCCCTCTTGGGCGGTTGAACCGGCCTGGGTGGCCGCACCTCCTCGTCGAGTCTTTGGCCTCGGTTTTGTGGCTCAACCGAGTAACCCAGTGGTTTTCTGGTGAACCACTGCAAACCCCGCGAACTCGGTGTATCCTCCGCCAATCTCCACTCATGACTTAGCTCCCACGTAGTTCTGGCTCGCCCTTGGTTTTGAGGCTCTACCAAGAAACCGTCCACGACTTCATCTTGCTGTTCATGCCACCATGCGGCCCGCACTTGACCCCACTGGCCATCGGGTCCATCGAACGAAGCCTACTTGTCTTCTCCTCACCTGGAGGCCTCACCGGCAACGAACTTTCGCGCTTGTTCTTCACCTGCACCAACATGAGTCAAGCCGCAACCTGCACCTGCAATACTTAGCCAAGAATCAGTCCACACAACGTTGTCAATCACTCATCACACATGGAAGCGACCATCCCCCGGTCCTTGAACCACACATGGTCCTCAATCTCCCCATTGATGAGTGCATCGACAACACACTTGATTTGTAACCAAAGAGAAAAAGGAAAAGAGAAGAACAAATAAAAAGAAACCTCAACAAGTGATCGAAGTCCAAAGAAAGGCAAAGAGCAAGATCACTTGAAGAAGACAAGTCTCAGACCCCTTAGGCAAGGGCAACGACTCGACACATCCGAGACAAAGCAAAGCTCAAGCAAAGAGCGCAAACCACCAAAGCGAAGCTCGAACACCACAAAGAGCTCCCCCTGCACATATGCAAGCTCCCCCTGAGCCAAAGCACACTCCCCCTGAACAAATGCAACAATGCAACAAAGAGCAAAAACCTGCTCACTCTGCCCAGGGCGGTTAGACCGCCTACCCTAGGCGGTTAGACCGCCTACCACTCATCTGACCGCCTAGGTGCGGTTAGACCGCCCCATGTGACCGGCTCTGCACCAAACTGCTCAAAATTTGCCCGAACCAATTGGAATACCTTCCAAACACTCCCAGGTGCCCAAAGCATGCACAAACTTCTCCCCCTTGTTGAAAATGCATGAATCAAGGCAAAATGCGAAACTTTACAACATATAGCTTTTCAAATATACAAAATTCATCACAAGGAGCTACACAAGTCCAAAAGAGCAAGTTAGATACTCTACAGGTTCGTAATGACCTTAACTACGTGATCACCAAGTTTCACAACCATTGGACAAGGCTAAAAAAGATTTGAGTAATTTTGCGAAAAGATACTCTCTCACAAACAAAAACCTAAACATGAGCAAAACATGTCAAAATGGCAAAGCCACACCAACTTCATGCTAGGACAGCCATTCTAATCATAAGACCATCACAAACACCCACAAGCACCTCATGTCATGTCAAAGCCACCGAGCCATGTGCCTACTTCTATGTATGAGACTTCTCATTGGTAAGCATCATGCAACGGTTTAGCACCCAAAGCAAATTAATTTCAGCACATATGACATGGGTACATATTTTCCAAGCATTTTTCATTTCATTTTCAGATTTATAAATGGTACATGAAATGTCTTTGCGACAAAAAGGAACTTATGCCCCTTCATAAGATAAAGCAAGAGGGCTAAACATTCATGATGGCAAATGAGCCTTTGGCCCCATATGATCAATAAACTAGCTATCCAACCACAAATTAAGCATAGCAAAGCCACTAAAACATGTCAAGATCATATAAAGGCGTTTACACATGAGAGAGCATATATGTGACATTTTTCAAATATATAGCCATCAACCATGGATCATTCAACAAGATCATCAAGAGCTAAGCCAAACTAACCGTAACATATCAAACAAGCTCACAAAAACATATATAGCATCCCATTGTAAACAATGTATATAGGAGAAGCTTTTCCTATCCAATGCATACGATACAAAATGCATGCAATCTACGATACAAGGATGCCTATACATCATGTTACATATGCCATACCAAATGTAAGAAATGCACAAAGGAAACTATACATATGCTACAAAGGAGCTCCCACACACCCAACTCAAGAAATCAAACACACACCAAGCTCCCCCCGCAAATGAGTGAAAGTTGCTTGATCTAGGTGTTTGGTGAAAATATCGGCTAGTTGGTCATGTGTGGGTACATGGATCAAAGCTATCTTCCCTTTCTCTACGTTGTCTCTCAGAAAATGATACCTCACTTCTATGTTCTTGGTTTTGGAATGGAGCACTGGGTTCTTTGCAACGCTTATGGCACTGGTGCTATCACATTGAAGTGGGACATGGGTATACTCCTCACCAAAGTCACTCATGGTGTATGAAATCCAAAGGAGCTGAGAGCAACAACTAGCAGCGGCAACATACTCGGCCTCAGTAGTGGATTGAGCAACACTCGATTGTTTGCGGGAAGACCAAGACACCAAAGAAGAACCCAAAAACTAGCAAGTCCCAGAAGTAGATTTCCTATCCAACCGACACCCGGCAAAATCCGCGTCTGAAAAACCATGAAGCGCCAAAGAAGAGGATGCGGAGTACCAAAGGCCGAAGACAGGAGTGTGACGCAAGTACCTGAAAATTCGCTTCACCGCTTGCCGATGCGATGTCCTCGGAGACGCTTGAAAATGAGCGCGCGCACACACACACACACACACCGAAAACTGTATGTCCGGCCTCGTCGCCGTCAAGTAGAGGAGTGACCCGATCATGCTCCGGTACTCCTTCTGGTCCACATGTTCACCTTCCTCGTCCGCATCAAGAGCTGTAGTCGTACTCATCGGCGTCGTCATAGCCTTGGAATCCTCCATCTTGAATTTCCACACAATGTCCTTGGTGTACTTAGCCTGGTGCACGAATGTTCCTTCCTTTGATTGTTTGATTTGTAGCCCGAGGAAGAACTGCAACTCGCCCATCATGCTCATCTCAAATTTCCTGCTCATATCATCTGCAAACCTTGCAACAAGAGAGTTAGACGAGCCACCAAAGACAATATCATCCACGTACACCCCGCACAATCGGGATATCTCTCGCCCGCCTCGGCAAAAACAAGGTCTGATCGACCTTCCCCATCTCAAAACCTCTCTCAAACAAGAACCCCCTCAACCTACCATAACAAGCTCTAGGCGCCTGCTTCAACCCATACAGCGCCTTCCTCAACTTGTACACCCGGTGGGGGTACTTCTCACTCTAAAACCCCGGAGGTTGCCTCACATACACTTCTTCCTCCAGCGCACCATAAAGAAAACCACTCTTCACATCCATTTGGTGCAACTTGAACCCTTTAGCCATGGAAAAGGCTAGAAGGATCCTTATCGCCTCCAAACGGGCTACAGGAGCAAAAGTCTCCTCGTAGTCGATCCTCTCCTTCTGACTGAACCCCTGAGCAACAAGCCTCGACTTGTTCCTCACAACCTCACCTTTCTCTCCCTCTTTGTTTTTCCACACCCACTTTGTACCAATCGGCTTACACCCTGGGGGAGGGTCAACCAACTCCCACACCTGATTCCTCTCAAAGTTCTCCAACTCTTCATGCATCGAATTAACCCAAATGTGATCAGATAGTGCGTGTCCAATGTCTTTGGGATCAAAAGTAGCAACAAACGCAGCATGAGCAAAATGAGAATTGTTTCGAACCCTCGACAGTGTAGTGCATTCATTCATGTCGCCGATGATCCTCGAAGCTGGGTGATCCACTTGTACTCGCCGGGGAGGTTCTCGCCTTGATGCTACCTCCCCCTCAACATCAGCTTCTCCTCATTCTTGATTTGTCGTCGTAGGTGTAGTAGAGGGTCCGTCCATCACCGTAGTCTAAGTAGTGGGTACATGTTCAGCCGGGAGCACCACACCACCTCCTCCTGAAAGATCTCCTCACCAAGCTCATCATCACCTGCACACTCAAAGACAAGCTGACTACGTGGCTCTGTCTCGTCGAAGGTTACCTCGCAAGTTTCCACGATTTGGTTAGTTTCAAGATTGAGCACATGATATGCTCTAGAATGAGATGCATAACCAAAGAAAATACCATCGACAGACCTAGCCTCAAACTTATCCAACTTCCTGCCTTTCTTCAGAATGAAACACTTGCAACCAAAGACATGGAAGTGACTCACCTTGGGTGTGAGACCATGCATCAACTCATAGCATGTTTTCTTCTTGTGCACTCTGAGGTAGATCCTGTTTGACACATAGCACGCGGTATTCACCGCCTCAGCCCAATACCTCCTCGGAGTCCTATGCTCATCAAGCATCGTCCGAGCCATCTCGCACAAGGTCCTGTTCTTCCTTTCCATAACACCATTCTGGGGAGGCGTATACGGACTCGAAAACTGGTGCTCAAGACCCAAGTCATGGCAAAAGGTTTCAAAATGAGAGTTTCTGAATTCTGAGCCATTATCACTGCGGATATCTCGTATGGCATCTCTGTGCCTCTCGTTCCTCAACCTCAAGACTCGATCTCGAACAAAACCAAACGTCTCCCCCTTATCCTCGAGAAAGAATACCCACGCATACCGAGAATAGTCGTCCACCACAACAAGGACATACCACTTACCACCCGCAGATCGCACACGAGCTGGGCCAACAAGGTCCATATGGAGCAGCTCGCATGGACGCTTAGTCATCACATCGGTGAGAGGCAAGTGAGAAGAGGCTACCATCTTGGCATGCCTACACGGTGCACAAACCAACTCTTTATTAAGCCTCAACCGTGGCAATCCTTGGACCAAATTGAGTTTACTTAAGCGAGACAAAAGGTCAAAGCTCAAGTGACCCAACTTCCTATGCCACTTCCACAACTCACTCGAAGAACCAGCTAAGAAACAACGCTCCACACCCGAAGACTGAGAAAAATCAGCACGAAACACATGACCCTCGGGAACGACCATACACACAAGGTCCCCTCGAGAGTCCAAAATCCGAGAACCACCGGGCCGAAACAACACCTCAAAGCCCTCATCCAACAACTAGGACATAGAAAGCAAATTGTACCCCATCGACTGAACAAGAGCAACACTCCTCAGAGTGATCTTGTCACTCACTTTTATCTCACCTTCTGAAGCACACGCCCACGCCCATTGTCCCCAAAAGTGATGTACCTCTTTGTCATCACCGGGACGAGACTTGAGAACCACCCCCTGTCTCCGGTTATATGCCTCGTGCAACCGGAGTCAATCAACCAAATGTTCTTCAAGTCTCCCACCTGAAATTCAAAAATGAGCACGTGAGCGAACAAACCACTCAGCACTGGGGTTAGTACCAAAAGAGTAAAACCAGTGCCGAGCCATTTGCTCGAAAGTGGGGTTAGCACACATCAAGCCACCTTTCCTACCATAACTACCACCACGAACACCACCTCGGTAACCACTCCGAGGAAACCACCCCTCGCTGCCTGGAGGAGGACCAAAGCCACGGAAGACAACCCGTGGACCGTCCCTCCTCTCCTTCTCAAAGCTACGACTCCTCCCATCCCCGTAGTGAACTCGAGGGGGAGAATGCCTAGCAACCTGACCAACTGCTGTCTCTCCAGACCAACCACCAGCAACTCCACCTCCAGACCTGAAACCTCTCGACTCACCACCTCGAAAACCACTCCGCCCAGAATTCTAGGGGGGACCGGTTAAACCGCCTAGCCAGGCCGGTCTAACCGCCCCCCTCTGGGCAGGGCCGGTCTGACCGCCCCCTCCAGAACTGCTCCACGGCTGCGGGAACTCGCATCTCCCCATGCCGGAACACTTCTCACCACAGCTTTACCCTTGGGCAGTGGCATACGAGGCTTAGGTACACCATGGGAAGGGTTGTACCTATCCTTGTTAGCCCACTCCTTTGTCATCCTCTCTTCCCGCTTCCTCTTGAAGAAAAACTCATCCTTGTGACCCTCTTTCCCACAATAGCCACAACGAAACCTCACAAGCTAAGGTTTAGGCTTGGATTGGGGCTGCTCGCTTGGTTTCTCTCCACTCAACTCCTCCACCGATTTCTCCTCACAAGCCTTCTCACTCTCTTTCCCAAAAAACACTTTCCCGTAAGTGCTCACAAACTTGATAGCCTTTTGGAGATCGTTTGTGGGTGTAGGAAATATGTGTGGAGCTGGGGTTGTGTCTAGTCGGTTCCTAAGATGGTTAGGTTTTGGAGGGAAATCATTTTTGTGGTGGGTTTTTGGTGGCTCTGGGATATTCTCTCCACTTCCCTCACCAACCTTGTTTGCTCCAAGTCCCTCACCATCCTGCCTCTTAAATGCCTCAATCATCATCCTCAACTGAGGCTCATGACCAGACAACCAACCCATCAACTTTCTCAAGTCATCATTCTCATCCTGCAAATGATCAACATAATGTGCAAGTTCCAAATTTTTCAAAGCATGCATTTCACAAGTAGAGCATGATGTAGGCATGGGTTCCTTCAATTTAGCCTCAAGAGAACTAGTGTAGGCATGCATCTCATCAATCTTAGCATGCAAAATAGGGCAAGAAGTGCAAGCACCTAGCAAAGCAGGTCTAGACTTAAGCTCAACCACTTCAACCCTAAGCACATCTAGTTCCTCACACTTGGAGGCATGCTTCTCCTTAAACAAAGCAAGATCAGCAAGAAAGATGGAGCAATCAGCACAATCAACATCATCTGAAACAACAGGGCTAGCCTTAAGGGAATCAATCTCAAGATTGCTATCAAGCACTTGTGTCTCTAGCTCAGCCACTCTCGTCCTAGCATCCTCGAGTGAAGCCCTAAGCTCTTTTCTCATTTTCTTTGCCTCTCTAAGCATGTCATCACGATTATCAAGCAAAGTACTGAGCCGTTCATTCTCCTGGCGCAAGAAGGGAAGCTCATCACGCACCACGTCGTCGGACTCAGAGTCCGAGTCGCTCTGTGTGCTCTTCTTGCTGCCGGAGCTCAGCGCCATGGTGCAGAAGCCTTCTCTCGTGAAGCAGCTCAGCCCACTCAGGTTCTTGGACGACTTCTTGTTCTTGTGATGATCACCTTCATCCTCACTGCTGTTCGAGCTCGAGGTGGAGTACGCGGAACTAGAGTCGACGTCGCTCGCTCCTACCATCGCTCGGGCCTTGCCTCGGCTCTCCTTCTTCCTCGATCGTCGATCGTCCTTGTACTTGTTCTTGTGCTTGCTCTTTTGGTCACGCCTCGACCGGCACTTTCCATCGTTCCTCGGCTTGTGCTTGTACCCGTCCTTGTTCTCGACCTTCTCCGGGCAGTCGGCGACGAAGTGTCCCGGCTTGCCACACTGGAAACATGTCCTCGTGTTCCTCCTCATGTTCACTCGGTTCTCGTGCAGCCTCTCAAACCGCCTCGTCAGGAGCGCCAGCTCGTCCTCTCCAAGCACATCGAACTCCTCATCTGGCATAGACATCAAAGAGGAAAACGAGAACATCCTGGTGGATGGGTTAGTGTTAGCCTTTCCTTTCGAACCACCAACAAGGGCGAGACTATGGGAATCAGTCGGACCCTCAAGCTTGGCAGTCATGCCCCTATCCACCTCAGCCGACTTGAGCTTCGAGAACAGCTCGTTCACCGTCAGAGTATCATACTTCTCCGACTCCACAATGTCCTCGAACTTTTCGCCCCATATTGTACGATCCAAAGAGTGTAAGAGCTTGACTGCTCTATCATGATCATCGTACGGGAGCACGTCAACATTGGCCCTCATGTTGTTCACAACCACCGTGAACCTCTGAAACAAGGCATCGATGGACTCATCGGGGAGATGAGTGAAGTTCTCGTACTCTCTCCGGTAGGTCGCATACATCCGTGCCTGAACCTGGGCATTCCCAACATGAGCCTCCTCAGAACCGACCAAATTCTACAAGCCAAGTGCTCGGTGTGCACCCGATCGAACTCAAGCTGACACAAAGCACGAAACAAGTAGTCGACCACCTTATTGTTGGCGTCGAATCTGTCCCTCGATCCTGGAGCGAGGAAGTCCATCGGCTGGACATAGCCTGTGTCCACCGTGACATCCCAAAGGATCTGACCCTTTCCGCGGAGAAACGCACCCATCCGCTTGCTACACATATGGTAGTTCTTGCCATCGAAGTGTGGAGGACCCGAACCCCGTTCCTGGTATGCTATCTTTGGATCTTAGACTGGTTAGAGTCAACAAAGACCCGAACCAGCTCTGATACCACTTGAAGGACCGATTAGGGGACCAGAGAGGGGGGAGTGAATGGGAGCCGATAAAAATTCTTCTCGAAGGAGATTAAAACTCCGACAAGATGAACTCGCTCGGTCGGACCCCCAAAATCACACGCTCCGCACTTCTACCTTCCGTTTGCCAACACCACGTAGACACTGGAGTGCTACTGGTCCTAGGAACAAACTCTACCAGCAACCTCACCATACACGCACCAACGACAACGGAAACACCTCGAAAGCCGGCTGTCTAGAGGGGGCGGTTAGACCGGGTATAGGGGGCGGTTAGACCGCCTCCACCTGGTAACCAAGAAATCCTCCGAGACACCTCTTCCGAGCACCAAAACGCACCACGGTTTCACCAACAAAGATCTCTGGTCAAGGCCATGCTAGCTACCAGAAAATCTTGGCGAAAACCAAAACTCCACCCAGGGGCCTAGGGGCGGTTAGACCAGCTACCAGGGGCGGTCTAACCTCCTGTACCCAGCAACGAACTCCAACCAAGAACACCTAGCAAACAACGCAAGAACGACCCGAAATTTCACCCAGACACTCCTCGGATCAAGGCGAACAAACTCACAGAGGAAAATCCGGCGAAACAAAACTTCGACCTGGAAACAACCAGGGCGGTTAGACCGCCCCCTCCAGGCGGTTAGACCATCTCTCGCAGAAAAACAGCCCGCGGGTCAAACCCTAACTTCCTCGTGCCCGATCTCCCGAATCACTCCACGGATTGCAGCGAAACTTCGGGAATAGCTGGGTTACCTCCTAGGCAACCTCTACCTCAAAGGAATCGACCCGAAACACTAACAGTCAAGAGGAATCGACGAAATCGCCTCTCTAGGTCAAGAACTCGCCCAACTCGAAAAACCACCAAATCGAGTCCGATTCAAAGGAGATTTGGGGGCAAAGTCACCAGCCAAAGAGGTACAAGATCCTCATACGTGACACCCACCAAAAACCCCAAGAAATCGTCCTCAAAACACCGCCAACAAAGAGCTCCGAAAGTCAACACAAAAGAGAGCGGGAAAACCACCTTGAGGAACAACGCCGAACCATCTATACATACCATGAAAGGTTCGTACAATGTATAGCTTGCCACCCAAACATCCATCCCTCTCTCTAGATCTCACATGAAGCTCTCAAGCTAGTCTTAGGAAAAACTAGGGAAAAAGGAGAACAAAAATGGAAAAACAAATGAGCTAGGGTTCTAAGAGTTGGCTGCCATCCACCCACTCAATGAGTATATATGGAGGCACCCAAAAGACTAAACTACCCTCACCTAATAACTAGGGATACAAGCCCCTCGAGGGCGGATTTGGAAATCTTCGGAATTTCTTCATCGGACGGATGCCTGGCGACCGCAACCTGCTTAGCCTCGACGCAAGCCTTGCGATCCCGACGCGTGTCCCCCGCTTTGAAGCATCTTGACACCGGCGGCCAGGGCGGTCAGACTGCCCCCCTGGGCGGTTAGACCGGCCCTAGGCGGTCTGACCACCCCACCTGGGCGGTTGAACCGGCCTGGGTGGCCGCACCTCCTCGTCGAGTCTTCGGCCTCGGTTTTGTGGCTCAACCGAGTAACCCAGTGGTTTTCTGGTGAACTACTGCAAACCCCGCGAACTCGGTGTAGCCTCCGCCAATCTCCACTCATGACTTGGCTCCCACGTAGTTCCGGCTCGCCCTTGGTTTTGAGGCTCTACCAAGAAACCGTCCACAACTTCATCTTGCTGTTCATGCCACCATGCGGCCCGCACTTGACCCCCACTGGCCACCGGGTCCCTCGAACGAAGCCTACTTGTCTTCTCCACACCTGGAGGCCTCACCGGCAATGACCTTTCACGCTTGTTCTGCACCTGCACCAACACGAGTCAAGCCGCAACCTGCACCTGCAATACTTAGCCAAGAATCAGTCCACACAACGTTGTCAATCACTCATCACACAATGAAGTGACCATCCACCGGTCCATGAACCACACATGGTCCTCAAAGGCGCATGGATGGATAAAGATATTGAAGATTTCTATAGATCTTGAATCATGGCATCCAGTTTCGAATGAGAATTCAAAGGGGAGGGTCAAATTATCATTGTTCAGATAAGGGAGCCAAAGGGGATCAGTGAAACCTCTGAAGAAGAGCTCAAAAAGTTGACTGACATTCTGGTCAATAGATATGGTTGAAGCAGCTTCTCCATGGGTTTGACATCCTCTGGTAATCTGAACTTTTCCTTCCTGTTGGTTGGATGAAGGGAAATGTCGATTGTTAAGATTGATGTTAACAATCTGGTGCATATACAGTTGCAGCCACATCTGCACAAACCACCAAGGGCCGTTGACACATGATATCTTCTGGCCGGTATGCATTTGAGAAATAGTCTGATGGAGCATGTGATACACACTCCCTAGGAGATATTTTCCAAGGGGAATACGGTGACCAGTAGCCAAATCTGTAGCCATTGCAATGTGATTCAAAGTTGGCTCATTGGCTTTACCACAGAAGATGAATCTACACAGCCACATGTTCAGGAATGCCCTATATTCAACTTCACCTAGAGGGCCGTCTTTCATGTGGTTCTGGATATATGACTTGTATCCACTTCCTGTCTTCACTCCTTTCTGCCTAGTGGAGCCTTTGTATTGGAAGGGATACATGGGTCCTGAGATATCAAGGCCGGTAATCATGTACACATCGGCCAAAGTAGGAGACATTGGGCCGTGACCAAAGAGGAAAGAGTTGACACCATTTGACCAGAAATGGCAGGCTGCTATCAAAAGATTTTCATTCTTTGGGGTTTCGGCTAGAGATAACTCCAAGCACTGGGCAATGCGGAGGCTGTCCCAATTGCTGGTTTTGGCGCTGTTATCTGCGAGTATTCTCTTGTACCAATTTCTCCAGCCTGCGATTGGGGGAAGGGCCAGTTCTTGAAAGCATCTTGCCACAGAGGGGGCCCTGATAAAGCCGCTTTGAAAAGGATTCTCTTGGATTCGGCTTCAATGAACTCGTGAGGATCAAAAGTTCCCACAGGACCAAGGAAATATGATGTTGAGTTGGCCTCGGTGTGAATCAAAAGCTCAGTGGAAAGTTCCTATCCGGAAAAGATAGAAGAAGAAATCTGAGGTAGGAGTCGAAAAGAATAATGCTGAATGAACCTTAAGGGGATGAAATTTACCTGAGCAGCTTGATTTTGATCCGCCATTGAAGATTTGAGCTTGGGGAAAAAATGACTTAGGGTTTGGATCTGGACGGAGACTCCGATGGATTGCAAGGGAAGAGAATAGGTGTTGAATAGATCTGATTTGAAGACGTTGGCGTTTACAGTCAATTTCGGAATAAAATCACGTTTATCCCATAATTGAAGGGGCATATGTTAACACCAAAAATTGGTACAGGAAGGAGGCTGATTTGTGGACCAAACTAGGTAACAAATTCTGTTCGGCAGGGAAAGATTGCTTCAGAAGATTCGGCAGAAATGCCTACGGTCGGCAGTTTGCTTCCGTTCGGCAAAAGAACTGTTTGCGCTGGATTCGTGGGATCGCGTGGTGACGTGGCCCAAACGGAAGGAAGGGACGAATGGATGGATAAGCATTCGCGCTGGGGCATTAAATTAGGTATCCAATATTGTGCTCGTAGTCCACCAGGAGTCATGTTAGGACAGGGTATAAATATGATCCCTGGATGTATGTAATTGTAATCGAACATTCTCATAACAAACCGGCTTTACGCCAAACTCTCGAGTCCTTTAGTCGTGTCGTCGAGTTCTTCGAGAGGATTCATCGATCCGTCGACCTTTGTAAGTACCAGCAACCTTGTATCATGTCTAGTATCATGCGGTGGATTTAGATCATGATGCAAGTAGTCTTGTAACCATGCTTAGTATAATGCGGTAGATTTAGGCTTGGTTCAAGAGGGTTTCTTGTTAGATCATGAGCCATGCGGTGGGCTAAGATCTAGCTTGGAGCTAGTTATCGGTTCTATTAGATTTGGCAAGATCTAATAGATTCATTAAGTTACCACGTCTTGCTCTGAGTTTTTACTTTATGTTTAAATTCATGTAACACTCTTTTGTCCAATTTAGATTGGTTTGAATCGGCTTTACCTTGTTTGGTGATCCTTACGTTATATGTTCATATCTTTGGCTCAATACGGCACATGGATCACGTGTCCTCAAATAGCCGAAACCGAATCAATCTAAGTTGTCACGTGTTGTGGGTTCAAGCTTGTTAATCCTGTGTAAATCTTGACAGAACCGGGTATCATGCAGTAGATGCAGGTTTTTGGGTTGTTTTAGAGGTAATCATCTGGTGGATTAGATCTCGATTTCAATCTGATAGATTTATCATTTTTGGCAATGTTTGTTCCTTCTCCACGGATCCCGATTCGGCTATACAGCTGTATTCGGTTATGCTTCCATGAGTAAGACGTGCTTATAAATTTTGTTTTAAATAATGCATGCTTTTAGCTTTCCATATTTAGATTGTATCATGCGGTGGATTGATCTTTTTGTGGTTGGTGGTGTGATTTCAAAGAAGTTGTATCATGCTGTGGATTAACTTGTTTGATCTCATGCTTGACGGGTTTTTAAAGTACGTAGACACGTGGTAGACTAGTGCTTTGGGCCTATGCATGCTTATTCATTACATATTTGTAATCATGCTTTTACTTTATTTATTTTTACTGTTATTTATCCTTGAGGATCGGTCATGATCTTGTGCACGAGCAACATTACTTAAACAAAGACCGATCTTTTGTCATGCTCACGTCATCCATTCGTCTATTTTCTGTTTATGTTCCAAAGTTCCCGAATGATCTTTAACTTGTTGACAGATAGCTTCTCGTAGCTATATGTCATCTTACATGGCTTTTAGCCACAAATATGGAACTGTCTGGTATCACCGGGCAAGTTCCAAGCTTTGGCATTTAAGTGTGTTACCCTTTGTTAATTTCAGGGAAATTGACTGGCACGCTTTGGAATCTATTCGCGTGTTAAGCCAGCTTTGTTTGGCTTGCTGTGTGCTTAGCGGAGGGTGCGGATTTTGCGTCAACACACTTTTATTGAGGAGGCAAAGAAGTGAACCATTGGAATGCTGAGCCTGTTAGTGACAGAGGGAAATATCTAACCCTGAATGCCTCATCAACTGAAGCTTCACCAAGCTGCATTAAATATCGGGCAATATGCTCTACAGTGCTTGTATCATCCTGCCCAGAGAACTTTGTGAATTCCGTAGGAGGCTTTACCCTTGGCGGTAAGATCACCCTATAGTACCACTCTGGGAAGGGAGTCGTATAAGCTGGTCCTTGCATTTTAGGTTTTAGGCCGAATTGATTTTGCATCAGATCGGCCATTTTCTGTACCAGAATATCATCATCTTGCATCCCTGCAGCCGGACCATACCCAGGATTTGGGAGAGCGTCGATAGCGCCATAATCCATGACCTCATGATATCCCCCACCATACATATTTTTCTGCAACCTATTACTGTCCGGAGCTATCTTGTAAGTGGAATTAGGCGGCATCCCTGACGAACCGAACGCCAGGTCCCCATATGTAGGCTGATACAGGTTTGGCTGTTGAACCGGTTGACCTATATTGTTTTGTAGAGGTGGCTGGACTGGCTGGCTCCCCATGCTTTGTAGAGGAGGTTGGACCGGCTGACTCCCACTGCTTTGTGGAGGAGGCTGGATCAGCTGGCTTTGCAGCGGTGGTTGAGCTCCTGTATCTAGAGGTGGTTGAGCAGAACTGGTCTCTCCAAGCTGTGCTGAAGATGAATAAGGGGATACTCGACCAAGCATCCTCTCCATGCCCGAACCAAATACGTCGATCATCATCTGCTTGAACATTTGCAGGAAAGCAGTATGATGCTTGCCCATTGTAGTTTCTATAGCATCCCAAAAAGCATTCAGAGCCTCTTGTTTCTCTTGAAAAGATGTGGTATCAGGTTCCCCTGGGAACAGAACCCTGGGCATGTCAGACTTAAGGTATGGGACACCACTTCTATTCTTGCTGAACGACATCAGGCACTTATGCTGGAATTGGTCAATGGCATCCTTCAGCTACGCTTGTTGTTCTGGAGACAGGACATCAATGGTGATGTCCATGACGTCGCCAATTTCAAGCATCTTGATTCAACTAGATGTGTCCCACCGAGCGTGCCAAAAAGTGTGTTGACGCAAAATCCGCACCCTGCGCCAAGCACACAGCAAGCCGAACGAAGCTGGCTTAACACATGAACAGATTCCAAAGCGTGCCAGTCAATTTTCCTGAAATTAACAAAAGATAATGCAGTTAGACACAGTCAGCTTTGTTCATCTTGCTGTGTGCTTGGCGCAGGGTGCGGATTTTGCGTCAACAAGGGTCTCGCCTTGTTCTTGCTTAACCATGGCTTGGTCCATGCGAGTACCCGAGCGGCCCATGGCGCCCGCGAAGTTGCTAGTGAACTGCTCCTTCAGCTGGTCCCACTTGTCGATCGAGTACTTCTCAAGTGACTTGAGCCATGTAAGCGGGGTTGGTCCAGGCAGAAGGGGAAGTAGAGGCACTTGGTGTCGTTGTTGCCGCCAGCATTCTCGATGGAGAGGGTGTAGCACCTGAGCCACTGGATGGGGTCTTGGTTCGCGTCGTACTTGGTGATTCCCAGAGGTTTGAATTTCTTTGGGAGGAGAAGGTTGCGAAGTCGCGCAGAGAAGGCAGGGAAGCCGTCATTGTCGCTTGACGTGGAAGCCTTCTTGCGCCGTAGTTCTTCAATCTTCTGGCTGGCGTCGAAGCCGCCCTGTGAGGCTCCGGAGGCGTGGCTGTTCGCGTGTCCTCAGCCACCACGATCGCCTCCGCCACCGGCCCTTCTATTAGCCCCATGGTTGGAGCTTCCGCCGTCGCTGCCTCCGCCGCCTGGGTCGCGGTGAGGGACGATCTTACGATCACCACCAGCGGCTGCAGCACTGTTGCCAGCTTGTGAGGGTCCGCCGGCCGTTGCGCGAGTACAGTTGGGGTTGGCTGGCAGCTCCGCTCGTGTACGGTTATGACCAAGGTCCGCACTGCGACTTGTTGCTTCATTATCGCAGTTCCTGACGGGAGGTGGTTGAGCGACCCTGGTGTTGACTCGCATGAAGTAGGCGTCTTCCGCGAGCTTGGCGATGACTTATTCCGCGCGCATCCCCTGGGCTTGACGTGCTATCGTAGTGATAGACATGAGGCATTGCTCTGGGGTAGTGTGTACCCGGCTCTCGACTTGGTCGAGTGCTTCAGCGAGGTTGCGGATGGGGAGGGAGTCGCGGAGACGTCGGCGCCGTTCGCTCCGCTTTCTGTTGCGTTCCCGTCTGGCGTCTCTTTTGGCGGGGGTCTTATCGGCGGGCGCGTTGGTGGACAATTCGTTCACTGAGATGTCCTCAAGGTACTGGTTAGGGACAGTGCCTGAGGATCCTAGTGTCTTGTTGGTAGTCATGAAGACTTGCCGGTCGGGAGAGCCAAGGCTGGAGTCGCTGGTTGCCACCTCTGTAGGAGTGTGCTCCCCAGCTGGAGCAAGCGGTGTTCCCTCCTGGAAGGGAAGTGAGTCGAGGTAGACGACGCAACGTGAGTTCCCTCCTACCAGGTCCGCGGGCTTGCGATCTGGCCAGTAGACAAATATTCCGGTGGGTGTGGATGTTATGACCAAGCCGGCAGCTGATCCCGACAGGGGTTGCTCTGTGGAGTTGTCCTCGGACTCAGGCTCCTCAGGGTCCGACCCAAAGTCGAACTCGTACGCGGAGTCCGAGTAGAAGCCGGAGAGAGGGTTGGTGTCTGAGTTGTAGCCGGAGGAGGTGTCGGAGTCCGAGTCGTACTCAGCTACAAGTTTCTTGCCAGCCCGGCGGGTAGTGGGAGCCTTCGTGTGGGCCCTGCTAAGGTTGCAGGGGCCACGTGTGAAGCGCTCGCGGGGTGGGGGTCCACATGCGATGGCTGAGTAGCTGGCTCGCATACGATGGCCCACGGGGACGTCGAGTTCGAGTTGGAGGCAGATTCGAGCTCGAAGTCAGCGTGTTGGTTGAAGAGCGAAATCTCGCCGAATTTGCCGACGAGTTCGTCCGTGACTACTTCAGGAAGTGTCACGAGGCCGGTCTCCGGGTTGGGCGGCATGGTGAGGCGGCATTGGAAGGATCCGGCGCTGTCAGCAGTGCAGACCCAGGCACCGAAGACGAAGGTGTCGCCGCGGTTGAAGGCGACGGTTGGCTTGATGTAGACAGAAGCCGTCGAGTTTGCCATGTGATCTCGGGCGAGATCCCCTACCTGGCGCGCCAGCTGTCGGTGTTTTAGACTGGCAACCTACTAAGGGGAGTACTCGAAGTAGATGAATGTGGCCTCGCTGAGATCGGTAACTCGAAGGAAGAGACACGTGACACACAATTTAGACAGGTTCGGGCCGCGAGGTGCGTAATACCCAATGTCTTGTATGCTGCGTGACTCTGGATTGATTGGGTGCGATTACAAGATGATGCAATCTGATGCGTATGGGCGAGATGAGATAGAGGGGATCCCTACCTCGCCTTATATAGTCCGGGAGGCAGGGTTACAAGTCGGTTCAGGGAGAGAGTACTAGTCGAGTACGTCTAGGAGTCCTCTATACAGTGCGGGACTTGTACAGCTTCCTATCTGAGTACTTCTCCTCTGTAGTCCTTGTGCTCCACGCCATCAGGTGTCGTGCAGCGCAAGTCGAGTAGTCCCAGGGGCCCACCGAGTAGTCGGTCCTGGTACCCACCGAGGTAGTGGGCCCAGGGAGGCCCAAACGACACTTATCACTCTCGAACCCCGGTGGTTGCTTCACATACACCTCCTCCTCTATGACCCCATTCAGGAAAGCACTCTTCACATCCATCTGATACAACTTGAACCCTTTAGCCACGGCAAAGGCTAGAAGGATCCGAATTGCCTCAAGACGGGCCACAGGAGCAAAGGTCTCCTCATAGTCGATCCCCTCCTTCTGACTATATCCCTGAGCAACAAGTCTGGACTTGTTCCTACAACCATCCCATTCTCACCCTCTTTGTTCTTCCAAACCCATTTGGTTCCTATAGGATGGCAATTTGGAGGTGGTTCAACTAACTCCCACACCTGGTTCCTCTCAAAATTTTCCAACTCCTCATGCATAGAATTGACCCAGTTTGCATCAGATAAAGCGTGTCCAATGTCCTTGGGCTCAAAGGAGGCAACAAACGCAGCATGAGCGAAATGAGAGGAATTTCTGGACCATGACTACGTGGTACGTTGGTCGATGTCCCCAATGATCTTCGATAGGGGATGCACTTCTTGAATCTGCGGGGAGCCTCACGCCTCGAGACTACCTCCCCCTCAACTTCAGCTTCTCTCGCCTGGTCCTCCTGTCGCACCGTCGTTATCCATGAAGTAGACGGTCTACCCTCCGTAGTGGTCGTAGGGGAAGTAGTGGGTACACACTCAGCTTCAGCCGCATGGTTTTCTCCATCATCATCTCCAGCTTCATCCTTCTCCTCTTCAAAGAAATCCTCAGCCATCTCCTCATCACCTGCACATTCAAAGCCAAGAGAAGTACATGGCATTGTCTCGTCGAAGGTTACCTCGCAAGTCTCCATGATTTTGTTAGTCTCAAGATTAAGCACTCTATAGGCTCTAGAATGGTTAGCATATCTAAAGAAAATCCCATCACTAGACTTAGCCGCAAACTTGTCGAGTTTTCCTTTCTTAAGAATAAAGCACTTGCAGCCAAAGACTCGGAAATGACTCACCTTGGGTGCCCGACCATGCATAAGCTCATAACAGGTCTTCCTCTTGAAAGCTCGCAATAAAATCCTGTTGGAGACATGACAGGCCATATTGACCGCCTCAGCCCAATATCTCCTAGGAGTCCTGTGCTCATCGAGCATCGTCCTAGCCATCTCACAAAGAGTCCGATTTTTCCTTTCCACGACTCCATTTTGAGGGGGCACAAAAGGGGTCGAATACTGATGCTCAAGACCCAGATCATGACAGAAGGCATCAAAACGAGAGTTCTTGAACTCTGAGCCATTATCACTGCAGATAGCTCGAATGACATTCCCATGCCTCTCGTTCTTCAACCTCACGATCAGATCTCGAACAAAACCAAATGTCTCACTTTTGTCCTCCAAGAAAAACACCCAGGCATAGCGAGAGTAATCGTCCACCACAATAAGGACATACCACTTCCCACCCAACGAGCGAACTCGAGCTGGCCCAACAAGGTCCATATGCAACAGCTCTGTCGGACGCTCGGTCATGACATCGGTCAGGGGTAGATGGGGAGTGGCTACCATCTTGCCATGCCTACACGGAGCACAGACCAAATCCTTCTCAAACTTCAACTTCGGCAATCCTCGGACAAGGTCAAGACCACTAAAGCGGGAAACCAAATCAAAGCTCAAGCGACCCAACCGCCTATGCCATTTCCACAAATCACAAGAAGGACCGGCCATCAAACATCGAGCAGGACCCAAAGAACGAGAGAAATCAGCCCTGAAAATCTGACCCTCGGGGATGATCATACATACAAGATCACCTCGAGAATCCAGCAAACAAGACTCACCAGACTTGAAACGCACCTCCAAGCCCTCATTAAGCAACTGAGAAACCGAAAGCAAATTGAAACCCAAAGACTTCACAAGAGCAACCCTCTTCAACGTTACCTTGTCACTCACATGCACTACACCCTCAGAAATCACCCTTCCTCGTCCGTTGTCCCCAAATGTGATGTACATCTTTTCCTTCACTGGGGTGAGGCTGGAGAACCACTTTTTGTCTCCGGTCATGTGTCGTGAACATCCGGAGTCGATCAACCAAATGTTCTCCAAGCATCCTGCTTGCCGTCAAAAACAAGAACGAGAATGAGCCAACGACTCGACACTGGGGTTAGCACAAAGAAAGTTGAACCAGTGTCGAGCCATCTGCTCAAAAGAGGGGTTAGCAAACATCATTCCCTTGCCACCAAATTTCCCCTGTCCCATGGAAGGAGTACGAGCACCACGAGGGGAAAAACGTGGTCCGTAGTTCCTCTGGAACCCAAAGCCGTGATCATCTCCCCTGGACCCGTATTGAGGACGAGTAGGGGGACGTCCAGCAAAATTACCACGAGCCTGACCAAACCTCTCACCAGCACGCACACCATCATCTCTCCTATCAAACCTCTCACCACCACCTCTCGGTGGGAACCTACCACCCTGAGCTCCAACTCTACCAACATTCTTCACACTTCCCACACCCCGTGGAAGTGGCACTCTAGGCTCAGGAATACCATGAGACTGGCGATACCTATCCTGGTTTGCTTGCTCCCTAGCAAACCTCTCATCCCTCTTCCTCTTGTAGCAAAACTCTGCTAGATGCCTCTCCTTTCCACAATACTCACACCTAAAGGGGATGGGTTTTGGTTTTGACTCTGGCTTCTCTCTAGGCTTCACACCCTTCTCACTCACAAACTTCACTGGTTTATAGAAGTCATTTGCTTTAGGTGGGAACTTGGGTGGATCTTGGGTTGTGTCAAGCTTGTTGAAAAGGTGGTTGGGCTTTGGTGTGAAAGAGTTCTTGGGTGCTTTTGGAAGTGGAACTTGGATGTCTCCGAGCACCTCAAACTCGGGGGTGGACTCAACACACTTCTCATACACACTCTCCCCACTGTTTTCTCCCAATTCCTCACCCAACTTCTCAAAACCCAAACCACGACCATTCGCTCTCTTGAACTCCTCAATAGTGTTTTTCAATTGAGGTTCCTGCCCAAACAACCAACCCAACACCTTCCTCAAATAATTATTTTCCTCATAGATGACATCCAAACGGGAAGTAAGTTCAAGATTGCGCAAAGTAACATCATCACAACTAGTGCATGCATTGACAACAGAAGATTTCAAAGAAGCTTCCAAAGTGCTAATGGTAGAACGAGCATCAACAAGCTTAGCATGCATAGTAGGACATGATTTACAAGCACCAAGCAAAGTGGATCTAGCCTTAACCTCATCATACTCAGTCCTAAGAGCATCTAGTTTAGCCAAAGTGGAAGCATTCTTCTCATTAAGCAATTTGATTTCATTCAACCATGCATCATATTCAGGACATTCAACATCATCAGAAATGTAGGAGTAAGTTTCAAAGAGTCATTCTCAAGTTTCAATTCAAGCAATTTAGACTCTAACTCTCCTACTTTCTCACTAGAATTCTCAAGTTGAGCCCTAAGATCTTTCCTCATCTTCTTGGCATCCCTCAACACACTATCACAGTTGTCAATCATGCCATTCAACCTAGTGATCTCAGCAAGCAAAGAGTCGGGGTCACGGTTTACCTCATCCTCTGATTCGGAGTCGGTGTCTTCCTTCTCGCCCTTCTTGCTGCTTGAGCTATGGGCCATGCCACAAAAGCCTCCAAGTGCCACACAGCTCAAACCACTGAGGTTCTGGCTTGCATTCTTCTTGCCCTTGCGCCTCCCGGTGTCTTCATCCTCACTGCTTGAGCTTGAATGTGCGTCGCTTGAGCTTGTGTCGACGTCGCTTGCACCGGCCACCATGGCTCTTGCCTTGTCCTTCTTGTGGCCGCCCTTGCTCGATTGCCGCTTGTCCTTGTCCTTGCTCTTGGACTTGCTATAGTGCTTGCCCTTGGAGGAGCACTTGTCTTCACGCCTCGGGTGCGCCTTGTACTCGCTCATCTTGTACTTGTTCTCCTCCGCTTTCGGGCACTCGGCGATGAAGTGTCCACGCTTGCCACACTTGTAGCATGTCCCCGAGCTCCGCCTTGCATTCCTCCGGTTCTCATGTAGTCGATCAAACCTCTTTGAGAGCAAGGCCAGTTCCTCCTCGCTCAGCACATCGAACTCATCATCTGGAATAGACATGAGAGAAGACAAGGAAAACTGTCGACAGTAAGGGTTAGTGTTGGCTTTGCCCTTTGATCCACCCACAAGAGCAAGACTATGATCAGTCGAGCCCTCATGCATGGATTGCAACTTCCTGTTAACCTCAGACGACTTGAGCTTAGAAAAGAGATCATCCAACTCAATGGTCAAGTATTTCCCGGACTCCTTGATGGCCTCAACCTTAGCACCCCAAACATTTTGGTCCAAGATATGTAAAAGCTTCAAAGCTTGATCATGCTGGTGTAAGGGAAATCCTCAACATTGGCCTTCATGTTGTTCACGATGGCGGTGAACCTCTGAAACTTCACATCAATGTCCTCACCGGGAAGTTGAGTAAAGTTCCCATATTGCATCCGGTAAGAGACAAAGAGGCGAGCCTTCACATGGTTATCACCACCGTGAGCAACCAACAACTTCTCCCCAATTTGCCAGGCAAGATTCAAATGGCGAACACGCTCAAACTCAGGATCACACAAGCTTCGGACCAAGTGATCAACGACTTTTGCATTTGCCTCATACTTGGCCTTAGCACCGGCATCAGTCACCATAAGAGTGTGGATATCTGTCGAAATAGCATAGGTCTTGTCAAGCACAATGAAATCCAACAACTTGCCATGAAGCAAGATCATCATTCGGGCCGCCCACTTGTGGTAACCCTTCCCATCGAAGTGCAGCGGACCGCCCCGCTCAACGTACGCCATTTTAGGATTCAAGACTTGTCAAAGTCACCACGAATCCGGCACCAAGCCTGATACCAATTGAAGGATCGGATGGCGACTAGAGAGGGGGGCAGTGAATAGGAGCCGGTAAAAATTCTTCTCAAAGAACCCGACCTATACCCTAGACAAATCCCGATCATACACGAGCAATGGATCGAATTACACACCAATCGCCAAGACAACAAGGTTATGGATCAACCTCAAGTCTTAGGAATGATTCCTTGAAGCACACGCGGAAGCACGAAAGAAAGGAGGGAGGAATCGAACCAAGGAACAAAGCTGCCAGGAACTGGCAGACTGTCCGGCCAGGAGGGGCGGACTGTCCGCACTGACCACGCAGACGGTCCGCCCAGGTGCCGCGGACAGTCTGTAAGGGCTACGCGGACAGTCCGGCCAGGAGCCGCGGACAGTTCGTAAAAGGCATCAGAACCACCAGAAACAAACCAGGAAAAACGGACTGTCCGCAAGGACTGGGCGAACCGTCTGCACCGGGTCCGGACCGTCCGCTACTGAAGCTCGGACCGTCCGCAAACCGGCTGCAACAAAAACCTAAAACAAAACCAAATTGAAAACGAAGACGAGCAAGAACACGATGAACACGCAAAGAACACAGAGCCCGCAGACTGTCCGCCAGGCACACGCGGACTGTCCGCGCCTCACGGACAGAGGCAAGAACTGCTCGACCCCACAGGTCAACTCCTCCAACACATCACCGGATCTCCCAAACAGTAGAAGCTGAAGAGACAAGAGTTTGGGGACAAGATATGCGTCAAACAAGGATGCAATACCCCAAAATTTTTTTCTCTTAACTCCCTAAATCACTGGGAATCGCGGATCCTTTGAGCACCACCAAAATCTAGAGCTCCGACCGAAAATCCTTTAATCGAAGTGGTTTCCCGACGTTTGAGGGCACAAGATCAATCACAAAGATGCACAAGAGATCCATCCATGTTTCCCTCAAAGAAATCCGGGGAGAAACCCACTCAAATCCGCGGAGTCACACCAAGAACAAAGGCACCAAAAACATGCACGAAGAAGACCACGGGAACCACAACGCCAAATCTTCTACACAAACCAGGAAAGATTCACAAGGTCTAGCATGCCGCCCTAACATCCATCCTTCTCAACAAATCTCTCATGAAGCTCTCATGCTAGCCTAGACAAAAATGGAGGAGAAAATAGTCTAAGAAAAAGAGAAAGCAAAGGGGGGAAATGAAACCCTAAGTCGCGGAGAGAGGGAGCCATCCACCCACACTCATGGCTTATATATCGGGTCCCGCCGGTGTGGTAAATGACTCGACTACCCCTAACTCAACTACTGGCGATAATGTTTGTGGGTCTTGCCATCAGACGACCACGCCTTTGTCGCACCCCGCGTCCTCCCGACGCAAGCCATGCGATCCCGCCGCGTGTCCTCCGCTTCGAAGCTTCCCGACACGCCCGGATCCCGTCTCCGTCGTGTTGGGCCTTCGGACTTGGTTTTGAGGCCCAAACCAAGAAACCATCCTCCGATGGTTTTGTGGGCAACCCACCAAACCCCGCGTGCTCGGCCCGGCCTCCCGCCAAGCCTCTTGACTCGACCGCCACCGTGCACCGGCTCGATTGTCCACGACTTCGTCTTGCTCGTCTCGCCACCATGTGGCCCGCACCTAGTCCCGCCGTCCACCGGGTCCCTCGAACTGAGCCTACTTGGCTCTCCATCTCCCGGAGGCCCCTCAAGGCTGAAGACCTTCCGCGCCCGTTCTTCACCTGCAACAACACGAACTAGGCCGCAACCTACACCTGCGCACTGAGCCAAGAGTCAGTCCAACGCCCATTGTCAATCACTCATCACTGAGGAGCGGTCATCCATCGACCACCAGGACGCTCCTGGTCCTCACATTTAAGCTGTTTCCACAAGTAATTAATCTTGCTCTCAAATTTTAAACAAATCTTAGAAATTTTTAAAATAAATAGCGGGATGAAGAAAAATTGTTTTACCAAGATCAATAATAAACCTCCTTGCATCTTGCTCATGAACTCTCATCTCATCTTGTCTCTCAAGCCTATTGTTCTACTCCTTTCCTCTCTCAAATATTTGGTGGAAGGCTTTATATGGAGCTATGGGTAAGTTTAGTCCTACCAAGATATTTTAGTTGAGATATTATCAAAATAAGACAAGCTTCTCATGGACTTACCAAGACTCGTCAAAAAGGTCATTGGAAAATAATGTTCCACGGAGGGGGGAGAGAAAAAAACACACTTTTTAGAATGGTGGACATGTGCAAATGGCAAAGAGTGACCCCAGGCACAAACGAAGACCTCGTTATCAGATTGCACATGGTTGGAAAGATGAGTATGGGTCTTGATCTTAAAATCCTTTTGAAATTTCCAAATGTAGCTAGAGAACCAGGGAGCTTTATTATATTTTTTCTTCACTCTTTTTTTCTTTTCTCATAATACTTTTCCTTCTTTGTATATATATTTTTTTTCTTTAATCATTTTTTTTCTTTTTTACTCCCCTTGAACTCTAGACTACACTAGTACTTCTTTGGCAAGCCCCCATGCTTAGACATTGCTCATCCCGAAGCAAAGAGGTGATGATTGTGCCAAGGTAAGTGTCGAAATTCTTATATTTTCATGAAGAGAGATACTTGAAACCTTCTAGGGATCCTTTTATGGAGGTCTCCAAAATCTTGCTCCACTTGACAGAACCTTCCTTGAAATTTTCTTCAAAACATTCATCCATACTCAAAGTTTTGGGTTGTGGTCATGGAGGTATACACAAAAAGACATTTTTGGGTTTGTGGGTGGATATCCGGCGAGCTTTGTGAAATTCCCGATGTGGAAACCCACAATGCACGGATAGAAAGGGCTAGCATAAAGATAGATACGCAAAAACAGAATGACCAGCTTCTTAGTCTTGAGCCAGAGAAATCAAGCCTTGAATTAATGCACCCAAAAATAAATCTTGTATACTAAGGTTTTTGCACTCAGTGAATATAAGGCATTGTATAGATTGAGTAAAAAGCAAGTGGTATCAAAGACAAGGTTAGCATATCTTTTAAGAACAAAAATAAATGATCTTTATTCATTCAAAAGTGAGAGCAACGAAAAACACGGTGGGTCTCAAGTTATCATAACCTTCACAAAAGATTAGCCTAGCATTAATGAAATTTTCAGATCATATTTAAAGAGAGCACTAGCTTAATCATATACAAACCAAGCACAAGAATGAGTAAGGTGGCAACGATCATTATATATCATTAAGTAAGAGCATACGAAGTATCATCATGGTGAGCTCAAGGTAACTATGATTATTATTAAAAATAAAAAACAAACCTAGGTTGTACTCCTAGTAGCCATGCTATTCTAAAGAGAGATATACAAAAGTTGTATCTAAGGTTGTGGAAAGCACATACATAAATGCAGACATATAGAAAAGACAAGAACAAAAGAGAGTTGAAGAATTGCTACCGTCCTTTGATGCTTGAAGTGTAGCGTGCCTCCCCCATGCTTAAGCGCTGTGCTTAACATGGAAGAAGAAAATTGGCATCCCGTGGCAACCATGATCTTTGTTCTCCATGCGGTCTTCTTACGTCCACCAAGTCCTCCCCCATGCTTAGCATGTTGCTAGGCATGGAAGATGATGAATCATCATGTATTTATTGAAGTCCTACCACCATATGTGGAGATCATCACGTACTCTTCACTTTTGTTGCCTTGATCGTCCTTCATCGTCCACCCTTTGTCACAAGGCTTAGTCCCAATCGTCTCTCAACTCGTCTTCACCTCCTATGTTGTCCTTTATTGCTGCTTCAACTTCCACGAATTTTTCTTCAACTTCCAGAACGGAACATGTGCTGAACCATTGCTCCATTGTAAAGTTCTTGAAATTATCTTTCTAACGAGTGGTCACTCATCCCAATCGGACTCCGAACAAGAGAGTTACACCCTTCTTACTCCATCAGTGCAAATTGTCCGGCTGATTTCAGAACGTGTGACGGCCAATGATTTGGTTGTAACTCCTTGCACGAGTCTCCTAAAATGTTGAATCTCGATGCGTTGGAAAGAAGACTTAGTGGAGCTCCTGAATAACCAAATTTTCCTATTTTGTACATCTCTGAACATGTGCCTAATCTTGATGAAGGTAGCGGTGTTTCTTCTGGGATTTTGGAGGTGTTGACGATCCTATTTTCATCTTTCATTGCTAACTCATGGGAGCGATTCGTCATGCCTACAAAACAACTCTAAAGCACAATGTACCCCCGAGGTGACAGTCGGGAATACTCACTCTATGCTAACAACCAAAGACATCCCCTAAGATCTGAACTTGTGGCATAGTTAAGCTAGTGAAAGAAAAATTAAAATCTAATGGGTGTACGTGTGTGTGCAAGTGTGTATGCAAATGAGAGGATGGTATAAAAACAAAACAATGTTTATGCCAAATTCTATAAGCTCCATGCTTACAAAGTGGTTGCCAAACTTCTCCCTCGCCATAAAGATTTATTAACCAAGGTCAAAAACACCATGCTTATCCCAATATTAACAACTCTTCATGGTGTAAGATAAGTAGGATGAATTGCAAAGTTTATAAACAATCCAATGCAATATGATAGCAAGGTATATAAAATTGAATGACGTGGGTCTCCAATCATGTCTAAACACCATGTTTACACAAGATTGCAAAAAGAAAAATGCCCATATTGTCATATGAGGCATTAACATAGGTACGAAAGCATTCATAATAAAGCTTCACAATAAGTCCCAAGCTAACATAAAGTGGATGATGACAAAGAGATGGATGCAAAATGCAAAAGCAAGAAGTTAGCTCATTAGCAAGGTTTGAAAAACACTTTTGATGTGGTCTATAGTAAGTAATAGACAAAGCTTTATCTCACACTTCATACGAAGTAAACATTTTCAACAAGGAAGTCACCCATCGAAAAGAATCAATCAACCAAATTAACAAGGTTTAAGGGTAGGTTATGGGTATCCTATATTTTTGGCTCAAACAAGGATTTCAAGAGAGGAAGTCAAGTATAGAAATTCTAACTAAGGTGGTGCTAGAGTCTTTTAATGAAAAACAAACCTATGGTTTTAGGATGGCTAAAGGTGTGAAAGGTTTTTCTAAGGATTTTATGGGGAGGCTAGTAAAAGTTTTTAGTTAGAAGAGAGGAAAGAGATAGACTTGTTCAATCCAGATGGTGATGGCAAACGGTTAACACAAGCAATCCTACCTCTATTGGCTATGGTTTTTGGTGGGGACTATGGGAAGGCCTAGGTTGGTTGGCAAAGAGTTAGATCAACACAACATGCAATGCAATATAACATGGATGAACAAAACAACACGATATGGAGGTTGTCTAAAACAAAAAAAGTTAACCTAAATTAACTAGCCACGAGGTTTGGAATTAAAGGATGGTGCCAACTTCATATTTATCTCTAAAAAGACACAAAAGAAAAATGACACTAAACACTAATAGACACAAAAAAGGGGTCTACAAGCTTTCCAAGATAAAAATAACAAAGTGCTCCCTTGACTGCAATTAAATTAAACAACATGGTGTTGTGGTATTTATTAGAGCAATGGTACAATGTTACTTACTGTTTCTTTTTGAGACCACAATGTAGACGGTCATAATATATATAAACATAAACAAAAGAAAACAAGTTACCTCCCGCAAATCGCTTCATTTAGAGTCATAGAGCTTGACTTTCTTACGTACCTACTCGTGGTCGTGAAGCCATGGTCCTTCATATAAGATTTAAAGATGTCCATGCAGCTTCGATCCACTCTCCATTCTTGACATGATCATTTTGCTTGATGAGAAGCTTGCCCGATCGTCTCTTGCATCATCATCCCCTCCATCTCCTGTGCTCTTCATCGCTGCCTCCCTTTTCATGAATTTTACTCTCTGTCCGGATCAGATCATGTAGCAAACAATAACTTCCACGCATGGCACATGAAATTATCTTTCCATCAAGTCTTTGTTGACCCCAACGGACTCCGGATGAGTGAGTTACGCCCATTTTACTCCAACGCTGCAATCTGTCCAAGGATTTCAGACTACACAGCGCCTAATGTTTTCGCCATATCTCCTTGTACGGGTCTTCAATTTTGTCGACCTCGGAGGCATTGAAATCGGCACTTGATGGAGTTTCTGATTTTCAACTTTATCCTTCTTCTACATATCTGATCAGGTGCTCAAAACTGATGAAAACAGCGACGTTGTCTTCGAGGTTCGGTGACGGGGATGGACGAGCTTGCAATTCCTTCGGGGCATGGCTTCTACCCTCTTTATTATGGTTTAATGACCTGCATGGTTAGTGAAACTCGGGTTTTCTCCCAACTCACACTGTTTTCAGGTCACGAGCTTGACCAAGCACAAAGCTAAGTCTAGGATTTGCAAAACATAATATAGACATATGCAATTGTAACCACAATTTAAAAGTTAGATGAACAAAATGTGATTTGCATAAGTTTCTTGCTCAGCTCTAAGGCTCTCATTAGGCATGGGTTCATTAGGCATGCAAATTAACAAAGTCAAAGCACAACATAGCCTCTTTATCATTCTCAAGAAATTCTAGCCTATCATGATAAAAGTGTAAGGCATAGAATCAAACATACTATTGGTCATGAACATGAATATTTCAAAAGAAAGATATCATATGCAAAAGTACCTTGAGAGTTTAATGTGTACCTTAGCCTTCGAGCTTTTCATTGTGAATGGTCCTTCGGAATTGAAAGCGATCCTTGATGATCGGAGGTGGCTCGCGCAGACTTCTTCAATCTCTCCCTTTGTGCCACATGTTGTCAAGATCACTTTATGTAGGATCACTCCTCTTCATTTGTCGGCTCACACAACTCTTAATTGTCTTCATGTAACTCCATGAGCCTTCATGTGAGAGCCCAAAATGTCTACGCCATTGGATGTTGTCCTTTGTGTGTAATCCTTCGTGGTTTGCTCCAAACATCTCCTTGCGTCGGACTTCGCCAATATGTCTCTTTATTTGCCAATGCTCCAGGGGTCTTTGTTTTGGTTCAAGCCTCTGAATTTCTTCATGTGAGGTCTAGTGGAAGTATTGCCCATACTTATCTTCGTTGTTGTCGTCCTCATCTCCACTCTCTTGTTCTAATCGTGTTGCTGCTGCCTCTTCCTCGTGGATTTTCCCCTGTATACATAACAGAACATATATCAAAATATAATTCTATTGAAAATTTTATAAAATTACCTTTCCAAGGGGTACTCATCCATCTTAATCGGAGTCCATATGAGGGAGTTATGGCTGTTTCACTTCAGCTTTGCTTGCTGTCCAGAAATTTCAGGACGTGCGACCATCGGTGATTCGGCCATATCCGCTTGTAGGAACCTCCGGTTGACTTAATTCTTGACTTGTTGGAAGCGTAACTTCGTAGGGCTTCTAAATATCCAAGTATGTTCTGTTGTTCTTCCCATAAGGCTGTGCAAAACTTGATGCGAACAGAAGCTTCGAAGATGTCGACGGGCTTGATCTCGTGATCTTGGGGGCATCGCGATTGCTTCCAATATCTATTGCTTGATGAAACAAATCTCCACAAAACATTAGTCTAAAAATTTTAATTAACACATTGACTTACCTTGTTCACATGCTCTTGTGTAGGGTGTGGGCTCGATAGCGGATGATGGGCCACTAACCAAGGTTAGCACCTACCACTAAAAAGTGAATCTTGATGTTGTGATCATCTTGTTGGGGTGCGGATGTTGAGAACTTCTCGAACGTATTGTGTCTAGCTTTTCACCTGCTTTCAAGGACACAAACAAGAAAACAAGCATATATGCAATACTAAGAATTAGGGTTAGTTAAAAGAAAGATAGATCTCCCTAGGGTTCGAGTTGCCGATCCCCGGCAAGGGTGCCAAAAAAGGGGCTTGTTGACGGTGCAAAACCATGCTCAGTTCCCGTAAGCCTACAAGTGACTTGGTGCCTTTTTCACCAAGGAGGGTCCTCCCTAGATGTGTCAATCCAAGGATTGGAAGCAAACCACTAAGATTCTCTATCTAACCTACCGGTCTAACCCTATGTGAAGTGTTGATTGCATAAAGGTTAAACATACATGAAATGATGTATGGATCACATCCACCTAGCCATAAAGGTAAGCAAACCAAAGGTAACACTAGCCTATCGTCTTCTTGTTACCACTCCGGCCACGATGACAAACCAATCTAATCCTATACTATGATAAGGACTACACTCGATATGGAGTAACCCGATATGGAGTGGTCCGATGCACGTTCATTCGCCGCTTTCTCCTCCACCGTACTATCACTAAGCAAGGATAATCATCACCGAACGACAACCTAGGTCTGTGCACTATAATAATGTATCCACAAGAGATAGACTAACCACCACGATTAGATCTATTCCTACTAAAAGCATATGCTATCTACACATTTGGATAAAACACTCATCGATGTAGATCAAAGTAAAGAAATGACATGATTTATATCACCATGGAATGTAGAATGTACAATTGCCTTGATGGAATCAAGGCATGGGCTCCGGAACTCCACCATGGCTTCGGTGTCCAGATTGTGTGCCATGAAATTATCTCCGACTTTGGTATTCATTGGTTTCCTTGAAAACGAAGATAAGATCCCCAAAACAACCTCGAAAGATAATATGTCTGATTTCGGACTTGTCTACGCAGTTGGCATTTAGAGGGCTATATCTCATAGCTCCTTGACCCGAATTGGGCCTTCCACACGTCCGAATCAAAGGTATCATCGAGGCCCACAACTTTGGTAGTCAAACTTTTGCCATTAGAGGTTGTTTAAGTCTTCGAATCTGCACCAAAAGATCATGCTGTCCTGGTCTGCGAGAATATCTCTCGGGCTGAGTTGATCTCGTTGGTAAACATCCAAGTCCTCGGAGTTTTATGTGTTGATGCTTCGGTCCTTAGGTTATTTGGACTTGTTCACTTCATGTCTGGACTTGTGATGGGCTTCATGATCTTCTCTTGAAGTGCTTGATGAACTTATCCCGAAAGTCTCCTCTTTAACGTTATTTTCCTGCGTAAACAACATACTCCAAAAACCACATGCGAGTGCGAACTTATCATATCAAGGGGGTTAGTACCATTAGTTAGGATATCAAATACGTGCAAATGTTGATGGTAAACTCATAGCTAGGTGTACTAAAATCGACTGTCAACAATTACAAAGATGCTTCAAGGAGATAATAATACCAAATACTTCATGTTGGTAGCAAATGGAAAGCGCAAGGAAAACAAGAATTTTTAAACTAGAGCAAGATGAAGGAATAATTAAAGGAGAAGAAAATTTGAAGAATTACATTACTGATTATTACAAAAATCTTTTTGTAAGCCAAAAGGGAACAACCTCTCTCTTGTGGAATCTATGAATGGGGATATCACACAGGTTTCTACGAAGGGGAATGAGGCCTTGACTGCTGAGTTCTTGGAAAAGGAGGTGAGAGATGCCATTTTCCAAATGAAGAATAACAAGGCACCAGGTCCGGACGGTTTCACGGTCGATTTCTATTAAGTTTTTTGGAGTCTCATCAAGGACGACCTTATGGCTATGTTTCGAGATTTCCATAATGAGAACCTTAGACTATTTATCCTTAATTTCAGGATTATTATGCTTGTCCCGGAATTGAGTGAGGCTACAAAAATTGAGCAATACTGTCACATTTGTATGCCTAATGTGAGCTTTAAAATTTTCTCCAAGGTGATTGCAATCGATTGTCCCTTGTGGCTAGTAAATTCATTGGGCCCTCACAATCAGCTCTTTTTTTGGACGGTATATTTTAGATGGTCCTGTTATCTTGCATGAAACATTGCATGAGCTTAAGAGGAAAAGATTGGATGGGCTTGCTCTCAAAACTGATTTTGAGAAGGCCTATGGCAAAGTCAATTGACATTTTCTGTAGAAGATTGTGTCGAGAGGAAGTTTGAGCGTTAAGGTGAATGATGAGTTAGGTCATTTCTTACAAACCAAGAAGGGCATGCGGCAGGGTGACCCACTATCACCTATTTTGTTTAACATTATGGTGGACATTCTTGTGGTCCTGGTTGAGAGATCCAAAGACCAAGACCTCGTTGGGGGCCTAGTGCCCCATTTGGTGGATGGTGGTCTCTCGATTCTGCAATACGCAGACGACACTATCTTCTTCCTGGAGGACGATGTCGAGAAGGACAATAACCTAAAACAAATTTTGTGTGCTTTCGAAAATTTGTATGGCCCTGAGATAAATTTCCATAAGAGTGAAATCCTCTGCTTTGGAAAAACGAAGGAGAAAGCTGACCAATATGTGAGTCGGTTTGGCTGTAAAGAAGGTGAGGTGCCATTCAGGTATCTGGGGATCCCAATGAGCCACAAAAAGATTGCTAATAGTGACTGGAGAGAAGTTGAGGAAAGATTTTAGAAGAAATTAAGCAGTTGGAAAGGCAAAGTGTTGTCTGTTGGAGGTAGGCGGGTGCTAATTAATTTAGTACTCTCTAGTCTGAAATTGTATCTTATGTCATTTTTTCGCTCTAGGTAGAGGGCGATCTAGGGTTTTTCCTGCAACTCGATGGCTTCACCAATTGGCGTCATCTTCCCTGCAAGCATGGTGGACTTCCTCGCCAATCCCGTCGACTTCTGCTTCGGCTCAATGCCGAAACAATCCATCACTCCAGCCACCTGTCTCATCATCGAGAACACTGCGGTCACTTCCACCCAACCCACCCACCCACTCTTCGCGACCTGATCACGGGACTCAATTGCGTCGAGAGCATGCTCTACGACATGATCAAGGTCTGTGAGCGCATCAAGCGCCCTCACAGGACTACACCTCCACCTCGCATGCCTCTTGGCTTGCGAAATGCAGCTCATGCGGCCTCCTGCCACATGAAGAAGAAGATCCAGATCCAATCTAGGTCAACCACCCCTCCTCATGGAAATCGCAGAGGTCCTCTCGACGATCCCTGCCTCGTCCACGAGAACTCCAAAGACATGGCTCGCAAGTGTCGTGTATTGAAGAAGCTTCGTCGACCTCCAACTGTGACCCATGGTCACCAGACCGATCGTGCGCCGTCCCCGGACTGCAGCATGTTCCAGATTGCACGCACCGTCATCTTCCCCAACAACCCCCGCGACATGTCTGAAGCGCCATATCACGAGGTCTTCATGGTTTCCGATGATGTACCTACTCAATCTGTCGAAACGAACGAGCAACGCCAGCAACGGGAGAATGCCAACGCTGTGCGGGCCCAGTTCCGCCAGCAAGAACTAGATGCTGCAGCTGCAGCAGCTACCGCACCCCAGCACAATGCCTCGGGTCAGCCCACAGGTAACGTTGTGCCTGGTGCCGGAGATCAGCCCGCAGGCAACGTCGTATATAACGTCGTAGGGGGACCACCCCCTATGGCCCTAGCTGCCGCTCAGCAACACGATGAACCTCGCCGACACCGACTATGTGCCAGAGACCTCCTAAGGGACTTTGAGCAAGACGACCACAAAGTCTACAACTCGCCCCAGGGCAACCTAGGTGCCGCTTTGTCAGCTCATGGCCCACATTCACGTCGCCACTGCTCAAGTCGAAGAACGAAGCCAAGGCTACAGTAGGTCGACCTCAAACCAGCACTCCCGCAGTAGGTCGGCACGACCTCGCCATCGTCACAACAACAACGATCCCCTCCAACTCGTGGCCGAAGAGGTAGGTGGAGAGAACAAAGTCGTGCAGCCGCCTAATGCCACTGCCAACACTGCTTGAAGGACCGATTAGGCGACCAGAGAGGGGAGGGGGAGTGAATGAGAGCCAAAAAATTCTCTCTTATGAGATGAACTCGGCCTATACCCTGATTGCCACTTAGATCACTCACACACACAAGAGTGGCTCTAAACTAGGCACACACAAGCCTACAAGTCCAAGAGACAAGACACAAATAAAGAAGCGGAAGCACAAGAAAAGAGGCAAAGGACTTAGCCTAATCTTCCAGACCAGGACGGACCGTCCGCAATGGGACCTCAGACCGTCTGTGGGTGTACGGTGGACCGTCCGTGAATGAGGGACGGACCATCCGTAATAACCCAACAGAACCTCCAGTAGCACACTGCGCTATACGAACCATCCGTATGGGACTCACTTACCGTCCGTGCATGGCGGACCGTCCAACCCTACCCGGCGGACCGTCCGAAAACCAGCTGCCAACAAAAGCTTCTCACTCGATCGATCGAACATCACGTGCTCAAGAACATGATGAACACGCGACGAATGTGGGGAACAATTGGATGAAATCCTCCTTGCGGACCGTCCGCATGGGGCTCGCGGACTGTCCACCAAGAGCGCAGACAGCAGCCGAGCTCGACCATTTGAAGGTAAACCCTCCCTTCCTTTCACCCAATATCTCGAATCGACCAAGGGAAAGCTACCAAATCACAGCGGAAGGTGAAGCACCTCTAGGAGATGCGATACTTATGAATTTGGAGCCTAAAATCCACTGAGACGAGATGAATCAAGATTCTACCGAGCTCAACCAAAAAGCTAAAAGTTCCAACCGAAATCCACGAATCAGAGGCCAAATCCGACGTTTGAGGGATCAAGATCAAGCACAAAGATGCACAATATATCTATCCATGATTCCCTCAAAGAAAACCAAACACAAATGCCTTAGAATCGACGAATCGAGCCGCACACGAAAATGCTCGAAAAATACCTTCGAAAATCGCATAAAATAAAAATGCTCCAGATAAAATGATTTGCACAAGATTAAGAGAATGATTTCACTAAGATTCACTTTGCCATATCTGGTTACAAGCCACTCACAAGAATCACTAATCTTGGATGGCAAAAAGCTCAAACAAAGAGCCACTCACACCTCTCTATCTCTCTCCCAAAGAGCACCCCAAAATGAAAAAGCATCCCCACCACTAGCTAAAGAGTTGGCTGAAATTCAGACACTCCTATATATAGGCCCTCCAGAATGACCGAAGTGTCCCTACACTAGGCGTTACAACACAAGCCCTCACAGGGGCATTTTGGTCAACACATGAAGTTTTCCATTGGACGGCCGTGCATCCATCGGGCCTTTGCGTCCTCCCAACGCAAGCACCTCGATCATGCCGTGTGTCGCCCATTTTGAAGCTTATCGATGCACCCGGATCCCGTCTCCGCCCGCCGAGTGGCTCAACCAAGTAACCCCAATGGTTTTGTTGTGAACCGCCACAAACCCCTCGAACTCGGTGCAACCTCCACACCAATCCCACTCATGACTTGGCCGCCACGTCATCCCGGCTCGACCTTGGTTTTGAGGCTCAACAAATAAACCATACACGACTTTGTCTTGCTTTTCTTGCTGCCATGCGGACCGCACTTGATCCCATTTGGCCACCAGGTCCATCGAGCTAAGCCTACTTGTCTCTCCACTCCTCGGAGGCTACACAGGCTAAGACCTTTCGCGCACGCTCTTCACCTGTACCAATGCAAATCAAGCCACAACCTGCACCTGCAATACTCAGCCAAGAGTCAGTCCACACCACATTGTCAATCACTCATCACACGAAGGAGCGACCATCCACCGATCCTCGGACGCTCTAGTTTTCAATCTCCCCCTTGATGAGTGCATTGATGACATATGAGCATGTGACATAGCCATTAATAAAATAAAGCATTTTCACAAAATTTTCCCTCTCACGAGCATAGAACCTCAACATGACCAAACTGGGCACAAACAACATATAGTCCACAAACTTCATGCAAGGTCACAAGTTCTCATCACCAGATCATCACAAACACCTACAAGCTATATCATGTCATGTTAAAGCCACTGAGCCATGTGTCCACTTCTAGATATGAGACTTCTCAATGGTGAATATCATGCAACAATTTAGCACCCAAGATAAGGAATTAAAAGCATATTCATGGAAGCATATTTTTCAAGCAGAAGCATCTCACATACCAATTTCATGATTTACAAATTAAGCATGGTACATGAAGTGCCTTTGTGGAAAAAAGAAGCTTAGGCTTCTCCACAAGGTAACATGTAGGCTAACCATTCATGATGACACATGGGTCTTTGACCCCAAATGAAAAGAGCATGATTCCCAAGCACAAATTAAGCAAGATATAGCCATATGAACACAATTTGAGCATGAAAGGCATTCAACTCACAAGAGAGGATCATATATAGAATTTTCACAAAAAAAACCATCCACATGCATATATATCCCAAAGCTACCAAGAGCATAACTAGACATCACAAGAGCTTCACTAGCAAAGTCATAAGCTCACATCTAGCACATCATAGTGATTGATGTATATAGGAGAAGCACATCTTTAAAGCATATGATAGAAATGCAGTCGATGATACAAAGATGCAAACATGGTATGATACATGAATGAAAATGAAAGATGCATATGTACATGAGATCCCCCAACTGAAGCTCAAAACGAAAAAACCACACCAAGATCACCCCGCAAACGTGCAAATGTGGCTTCATCCAATGGCTTTGTCAGAATATCAGTGAGTTGTTTCTCGGTTGGCACGTGGATGAGGTCTATGTTTCCCATTACAATATTATCTCTCAGGAAGTGGTACCTCACCTCTATGTGTTTGGTTCTTGAGTGAAGCACGGGATTTTTGGCTACGCTTCTGGCACTAGTGCTGTCACACATGAGAGCAACATGGGAACACTCCTCACCGAAGTCACTCAAAGTGTATGTGATCGAAAGTAGCTGGGAGCAACAACTAGCGAATTCTATGGTAGATTGAGCTACACTTGACTGTCTGCGAGACAACCAAGAAACAAGCGAGGAACCCAAAAACTGGCAAGTACCCGAAGTTGATTTCCGATCGACACGACACCCTGTAAAGTCGGCATCCAAAAAACTAGTAAGCGAAAGAGAGGAGGACGCTGAGTACCAAAGACTGAGCTCAGGAGTGTATCGAAGATACCTGAAGATCCTCTTGACGGCCCACCGATGTGAAGTCTTAAGCGACGCCTGAAAATGAGCACACAAATACACAAAAAACTGAATGTATGGCCTCGTCGCGTCAAGTACAAGAGGGAGCTGATCATGCTCCGGTACTCCTTCTAGTCCACAGGCTTTTCATCCTCGTCCACGTCCAGCATTGTAGTTGTACTCATCGGTGTCGACAGCGGCTTCGAGTCATCCATCTTGAACTTGTTAAGGATGTCTTTCGTGTACTTGGCTTGATGCACAAAATTTCCCTCCTTCGCCTGCTAGATCTGAAGCCCAAGAAAGAATTGCAATTCTCCCATCATAGACATCTCGAATTCTTTACTCATGTCCTCTGCAAACCTTGCAACCAAAGAGTGAGACGAGCCACCAAAGAAAATATCATTCACATACACCTGAACAATTAGGATATCATCACCCTTCCTGAGTGTCAGGGGTGAGACCTAGACATATCTTTTAGGGGATGACCCAAGCGGTTGTAGGTTGATTGGAGGGGATCGGTACCTAAGGGCGTAGGTGGTAGTTCGTAGGGAGAACTCAGTACACAGCGAGAATGGCGAGAGACACAAGGTGTCGGCGTTTTAGACCGGAAACCTACCAAGGGGAGTACCCGAGGTAGATGAATGTGGTCTCACCGAGATTGGTAACTCGAAGGAAGAGACACGTGGCACACAATTTAGACAGGTTTGGGCCACGAGGTGTGTAATACCCTACGTCCTGTATGCTGCGTAGTTCTGGATTGATTGGGTGTGTTTACAAGATGATGCGAATGATGAGAGAGGGGTCCTTGCCTCGCCTTATATAGTCCGGAAGGCAGGGTTACAAGTCGGTTTGAGGGAAGAGTACTAGTCGTGTACGGCTAGGAGTACATTACATGGCTCCGGACATGTGTAGCTTCCTAACTGAGTACTATTCCTCTGTAGTACTTGCGCTCCACGCCAGCAGGAGCCATGTAGCACAAGTCGAGTAGCCCTAAGGGCCCACCGAGTAGTCGGTCCTGGTACCCACCAGAGTAGTGGACCCAGGGATGTCCATACGACAAGCCCTCATGTACTTTGTAGTCAAGCAGGATGTCTTCGAGTAGTCTTGATGGCCTTGGCGAGTAGTCCTTGAGCGTCCCCGAGTTCCACAAGCCAAAAGTCCTTTAGAGCACTTGAATCATCCAGAGGCTGGAAGGTACTCCAGCTGACCCTTGAGTAGTCTTGAATTCTTCTCGAGTAGTTCTCAAGCGTCCCCAAGTTCTTCTCTTGAAGGTCTTCAATAATACTCGTGTTGTCTTGATGAAGAATCCATATGGAAAATGCGATTCGGAGAATCACATTCCATATGGAATGTAGCCCTCGAGCATTAGGTCGAATCGTAGATTCAAGTTGAGGGTCAATCTGAAGTTTTGTCAACCTTATCCCGTAAAATCCGGAGAAAAAACCGAAGGACACGTGGCACAAAGCCCCCGAGCCTTGAGTCGAGTACTTCCTCTCGAATTAAAGGGTCATCTTGATTGTAGAATGTGTCCTGAGTAGCCCACGAAATCCATCTAACGTAGTGGAGCCCCCGAGATGAAGAGCATTGAGTACTAGAAGTTGAAAGGTCATGCTGCCGCTGAGTCACCCATCAGGTACTTATCCACTCAATCAGCCGTGCGCCGCTTGATGACTTTACAAATAGATGCCGAACCCCTTAGGGTTTTCAATCCCATCGATTGTGTTGGCAAAACAGATTTACACTTGTGCTCATCTGCTCCTCTGCCGCCGCCACGCAGTAGCTCAGATCCGTACGTGCCGCCGTGGTCTACTGCCATTGTAGCCCCTGAGCGAATGCGAGTGAAGACACCCGTTACATGTAGGATGAAGTCATTCCCGGCCAAGAGCATGAAGACCGGAGCAGCGAAGAAGAGGACTCGTAGTGAAGCCGAAGATGTCGGCCAGGCGTCGTTGCCGCCGTCCACTCCACGCCCCAATCCTGCTAAAGAGTGGAAGAAAGCGAAGCTGAAGACCGAGGATCTGCTCACCTTGGTCAACAGCAGATTCCTTCGGGAGAAGGAGATGGATCTGTGGCGCGCCACCACAAGTGATCCATATCCCATGGAGAAGAGCCCGGATGAGATCCCAATGTTCGTCTGGTTCGTGGAACATGGACTGGCGCTGCCCGCTAGTGATTTCTTCAAGGGCATGCTCAAGTACTATGGTATTGAGTACCTCAATCTCAACCTGAATGGAATCTTCCATGTCTCCGTTTTTGTTCACTTCTGCGAGGCTTTTGTGGGTATCAAGCCCCACTGAATCTTTTTTCGCAAATTCTTCCGGTTGAAGCCACAACTGAGTACCAGTGACCCACGAGTAGTCGGAGGTGCTGGCATCCAGATGCGTGAAGACACCGCCGACCAGTACTTGGGCTACTAGTTGATAGAGTCGAACCAAGACTGGAAGGCCAAGTGATTTTATATCAGCAACCACCATCCGGAGTTGCCGAAGCTGAGTAGGAACCAGCTAAAGCACAAGCCATGGTGGAACATGGAGCCGACGATGCAGGAGGGTATTCAACTACCCGAGCTGCTGAAGAACATCAAGGCAGTTAGATAGGCCAGCTAAGGGCCGAACATGTGGCCTTCAGCTTCATGAAGAGAAGGGTGCAACCGCTGATGGCTCGCGATACCCTCGGGTACGAGTGCACAGCCGATGAGGAATCGTCGCGGATGCCCGGTGATGAAGTCGAAGATGATGATATTATTAATAGGCTGGGCAAAATCTTCAAGGATATGCCGCTATACACACCTTGTCTAGTCCCCGAGTACTCCGCAGTACGTCCACCAAGCAAGGTCAGTAGCCGTGACCGAGGCCTCCGAGTACTGATTTGCCTAATGTATTCATACTCACAAATGTTATTTGTTGCAAGATGACATTGTGAAATTCGTCTCCGATCCACCCTCCCCTCCATGGCTGGAAGATGTGCCGGCAGAGGGGAAAGGCAAGGTGAAGGAATGTCGCGAAGTTAGTGAAGGTGACGACACTATCACCATCGAAGATACTTTCGATATATGAAGAAGATGAACAGACCTTGCAGGAGCGGTTCTAGCTTCGGTCGAGGTTCAGCCGTGCTGGGATGCCCAATATCGTGGTCATCATCGAGAAGCCAGCTAGTCTTGAAGCTAGCATACCATTGCCGCCGAGAAGGCCGCGCAATGCGACACGGAAACGTGCCGCAAAGAAGTTGAAGATCACCGAGACAACCAGCCAGGAGGTGAGTACCATGAATGGTGTAGTCGAGTACTTCCTATGAGTACTGTGTTCTGACAATTGAACTTGTGTTGTCGTAGGATATTCCTCCATTCTGACAATTGTAAGTCTTGTTTTGAATCTTCGAGCAATAGAGTGGACAACCATCCTTGTATCATTGACGAAGCTACTGTGTGGTGCAGGAAATCCACGGACCTGTCGTGGGACGGCGAGGAGACCAGCACTCCGGCCGGTGGAGAAGACCGCTCGGCGGAGGAGCAGTGAACCCATTCCACCACCACAGACAGAAGCTGCAATGGAGGCAACACTGGAAGAGGCCACCTTGGTCGAAGGTATGTGCACTTCATGACCAGTAGTCGTTGTGCGCAGTAGTCGTAGTCGTTGAGATTGACTTTGTGTATTCTTGTAGCGCAAGGTGAGGGATCCATGATCCCTGAGGCCGTGGCCATGGAGATGGTCACTGAAGGAGTTGAGCCCTCCTCTTCGGCGACTGCGGTGACGGAGGGAACAACCCGTGAGTTAGGAGCTGCAATAGCCCCTGAGGTCAGATTGGAGACACATGTCGAGTCGCACCTGGGGACGAGCACGGAAGTAGTCGTGCGCGAGCCCGAGGTACAAGAGGCCGCTCCGATCCGCTCGGCACCTATGTCAGAGGCGACGTCAACGAGCCGTGGTGGTCTGGAGCTGTTAGCTGACAACCTTGTTGACCCAGTCGTCGTTGCTCATAAAATGGAGTGAATGCATAGGGACGCTACGAAGCCTTTACAAAGTCATGCAAAAGTAAGGGTGCAAAGGGGTAACCATTAGGTGCACCTCCAAACCTCTTTAGTTCAATCATTTGTACTGCTTTTTCAAAATTTTGAAGAAGTAGTACAAATAATTGCACTAAAGAGGTTCGGAGGTGCAGCACATTATAATCAACTTGCACCCCTATGCAAAAGACTAACGACCCACATAGTTATGGATCAGGGTGGACCATAACCCTCCCTAGTGGTTAGCACCTTAGCAAAGGCTACTACCCCAAAAGGACCGGGCTATACCCCTGCAACCTGGAGCCCCCTCTGCTCCTTTCGGAAAAGGGCCATCAGATCAATTGCATACCTAATTAATTGGCTAAGGTCAGAGCCATATGACACAATGGTTGCACATGTTTTCTTGGGTGGTTCTCCATGTTCCGATTAAATCATATGATCTTGTATTACCAAAAGCATCATCATTAAACATACAAGCCTTTGTCATGAAAAAACATTTTATCCAACTGAAGTTGAGCAACTAGCATATTCTACCAAAAAACATTTATTAAAATGGGTTGATCTAAGGATTGTGGATAAAAAGTCTAGGCAAGTCCTTAAAAAGGTGTTCCCATCAAATTAATGCAATAACGTACATAATAAATATAAACTTAGTTGTCATGCAATTACATAGGATAAAAAGAATCATGCAGTCAGAGAAGACCACTTGCCTTCCTTGCTTAAACACTGAGGTTGTTCTTCAAACACTTGCTCTTGATCTACTTCATCTGGCAGCTCGCTTGAAACTGGCACGATGCCTACGAGCACACAAGAATACATTTAATAAACAAAACAATACACCAAGCATGAAAGCTTAAGGGTTTGGCTCTAGGAAAGCGAACGCAAAAACACTCGGGTCTATCGAGAGTTTTGGATGATCACATACAAGAGCTAGCTATGTGCTTGGTATCTTTTAATTAAGTAAAATCACGTGTATAGGTTATTTCTGAGAAATACCCTATTTATAATTAAACAAGTGATATTTGTATTTAAAAGACGATGTGAGCCTAGTCCAATTTTATTTATAAATATTCAAGTATGATTTATGCAAATTAAACATTTAATTTTAAAAGAAGCGTGTAAAAGCATCTAGGTATTTATCTTTATATTTCGAGTTATTCTAATCAAAATATAATTTAAAAACACATTTATATTCATTTTAATCAAATTAACAATTAATTAAGAAAACTCGGTATATAGCGTATGTTAGATTTTAGTAGAAAGCAAATTGCATAATCATTAATAAAATTAAGTTTGATTGTAGAAACCGAGGTATACATCTAATTAACTTTTAATTAAAAGAAGTATTTAATTAGTAGTAATCATATTAACTTTCTTACGAAAACCCATGTTGAACTCTAATTAGGTTTTAATTAGAAAGGCATGTGCAATAGGATTTAATCATATTTAACATTTAAACAAATTATAATACAAAGAACATGTTCAACATTGATCCTATCACGTAGTCTGAGTTGATATGAACCTAACGCATCTTGAAACGGTGGAGACGGAGCTAAAACGCAAAAGATACAACCAAAACAATGTTCTAAACTGACGGGCTTGAAAAGACGGTCGCGTGGACACCAAGAACGCTTGAAACAGATAAAAGACAGAAAAGATATGGCTAAAATAAGGTTCAGAGGTTTTTCTATGAAGAAACAGGGCTTCCAGGAGCTTAACTGCAAGAAATCAAGGACCTAAACATGATTATGTGTAAGAACTCAAGGGTTTTGGTGTAAAAGAACAAGGCTTGGACCTTGGGTGGGATAACTAGGAAAGATAGGGGCTTAAATAGAAGAAATAGGGGCCTGAGAGTTCTTGTAGGCGGAAGGGCATTTCTGTGATATTAAAAAAGGACAGGGGCCTTTTTGCAAAAGGTCCACAGCAGGCATGGGTGTTGACCGATATGTTGTGTGGATATGAGTTGATCTCATCTGTAGATCAGGCAACGGACAGTTGGTAGGATAACTAAAAGCTCAGGGGTCTTATTCGGAAGAAAAAGGACTTAACCGCAAAGGTTTTCATTGGTGGAAGGGCCGGCTTGTGAAAACGAATAAGCCGAGGGACTCTTTAGAAAAATCACCTCTGCTGACCGGTATAAGGCCAGTTTGACCTGAGAGCCGGGCGGATCTGGGCCATTCGCGCCAAATCTAACGGCGGGCGCGGCCGTGGACTGGCGATGGACCTGGTCCACGGGTCCACGGTGCATTGGCCAAAAGGGTATGCCCGGATCTAATCTGTGTTGTCCATCACAGATTGGGCGGTCTGGGATGCATGTGAGCGATGCACGACGGCGGGATGGTGACGCTGTGGCGGCGCCGGGCGGCAGGCAGACGGAAGCTTGCCGGCGCAACTCAAAAACGGCTAGGAGGCTCGAATTTGGACGCGATTTAATCCTACGTGAAGCTAAGAATATGGGAAAACTAACTAGGAGCACGTGGAGATGAAATGGGCGACGATCGGTGCATTGTGCCCATGGGGGTGGATGGCGGTCGACCGGCGCACGGTGGTGGGTGTTGCGGCTCGGGAAAGAATGAAGAAAGAGGTGGGGAGGGTTCGCTCACCACACGATAGTCCTGAGACAAAGGGATGTGTGGCGGAGAAGATCGAGGCAGCGGCCGAGCTTCGGGCAGCAGCGGATCTCCGGTACGGCGGCTCGTGTAGGAGTGAGGAGGAGGGTGTGGGAGCAAGGGAGAGTGCGAAGGGGCAGCCGCAGGGGCTCTGGGTGAGCTTTTATAGAGTGAGGAGGGGGAGAGGGGGCGACGGCCGGGAGCAATGGCCATCAATGCCATGGCGGGCCGGTTGCTTCAAGGCATTCAAGGGGGCACTTGATTGAGGTGAAACGTAAGGGAGATTAAGGAGGGGGAGTGAAGCTCGGGCTTTAGTGCTCCTTGATGGCAAGCTTGAAGGCAGAGGGGAGCGACGGTGGTGATCTTCGAGGAAACACTTGATCGCTAGGAAAAGATTCAACTTGATAATTCAACTATAACAATGATACATACACAAGATCACCACCGGGATCCTTCCTTGATCTTGCTTCTAGCTCCGGGAACTCCGACGCGGTCTTCCGTGCAAGGTTCCCACGTCGGCTAGGGAAACCCTAGTCAACTAGCTCGACCCTCTCCTCTCCGAGATGGTGTCACTCTCTTCTCTGCTCCTCGGCGGCCGATGACGAATTCTTCTCTGCGAGGCTCTCGGTCAGGGGGCTATAAATAGCCCGATTGGCGGCTAGGGCAAAGGAGGGGGCATTTGGGCCCTGGATGGGCCTGGGCCGACCGGACTGGGCCGGCCGGCCTGGGCCCATCTAGGCCCAGCCCGAGGGCTCCTTCGCTCCACGTCGGTTCCCTTGCTTCCGGATGTTTCCCCCTTCGCATGTAGGTCCATGTCGTCGGTTACTCTCCGAATTGGACTCAACTCCTTGTCTTGCAAGATTCGGCACTTTTTCGGTCAGGTCCTCGGAGTCTGTCGTCTTCTCGGATCAAGTCCCTGGCTTCTTGGAGTTAAGTTTGCTTCATTGCATGACTTGTACGGGGCTTCAAGGTCTTGTCATGAGGTGCTTGATGAACTTATCCCAAAAGTCTTGCATTCAACACTAAAACCCTGCATAAACATTAAACTCCAAAACCGACATGCACACGTGAACTTGTTATACCACGGGGGTTAGTACCAATGGATAAGGTATAAAACTCATGCCAACACCGAAGGTAAACTCATGGCTAGGTTGACGGATTTTCACCGTCAACATCTCCCCCATGCTTAAACCTTGCTCGTCCTCGAGTAAGCCTTCGATGGATATCATCATTGCCAAACAATGTTTCAACTTTGCACTTGATCACACATGAGAAAACATAATGCTCTCAAAATTTTAATTCATTAAAGTTCCATAATGTGCTAGCCTTCATCTCTACGGAGGGTAGATCCTTATTAAGCTTATCCCACAAGTATTAACATGCTCACAAAGTTTAAATAGATCTCAGAATTTTTGAAATAAAGAACGAGATAAAGAAAAGCTAAACCAAGTTCACAAATTTAAATCATCTCATATATTGCTCATGAACTCTCATCTCACTTGTCTCTCAAGCCTATATATTCTACTCCTTTCCCTCTCATATATATGTGGTAGGCTTTATATGGAGCTTTGGGAAAGTTTAGTCCTAACAAGATTTTATAAATGAGGTGTTGTCAAAACAAGACAAGCTTCTCATGGTCTTACCGAGACTCGTCAAAAAGGTCATTGGAAAATAATGTTAAATCAAGGAGGGGAAAGAGAAAAATACACACACTTTTAGATGAGTGGACATGTGCAAATGGCAAAGAGTGATCCCGAGGCACAAAGGAAGTCCTCGTTATCGGAGTGCACATGGTTGGAAAATGAGAATGGATCTTTTAAACTTGAAGCCTTGAATGCACTCTTAGAGAACCGGGGAGTTTACTTTACGCATATTTTTTCTTTCTCATATTTCTCATTCTTTTCTTTCTTTCTTTCTTTCTTTCATATATATATATATTTTTCTTTACCTTGAAAGTAATGATTATCGCTGGATTTTTTCTTTCATCATCATTTTTTTTAAATATTCCCCTTTTAACTCTAAAACTGCACCGTACCTACCTCCTCCCCCATGCTTAGACGTTGCTCGTCCTCGAGCAAAGAGGCGAAAAATAAGGTAGGTACCGGAGTATTTTTCCTTTGAGAGAGATACTTGAAATTTTCAATGTTGGCACCGTCTTGCGATCTTCCTTGAATTGATGATCCATTCTCAACGATAGGTTGTGGTCAAGGAGGTAATCACAAAAGATGATATTTGGTTTAAGGGTGGATATCCGGCGAAGTTTGTGAGATCACCGATGCGGGGATACACAATGCACGGATAAAAGGCTAGCAAAAAGATAGATACGCAAAAATGGAATGACCAGCTTCTTAGTCTCGGGCCAGAGAAATCATGGCCTGCAATAACTCACTCAAAAATAAATCTTGTACACTAAGGTTTATGCACTCAAATATATATAAGGCTTTGGATAGGTTGAGCAACACACAAGTGATATTTGTGACAAGGTTAGCGATATTTTTGAGCATAAAAGACATCTTTAATCTATTCATAACTTGAGAGCACATAAAACACTATGGGTCTTTATTTTAATCATAACCTCCGCTGAAAATTAAGCTAGCATTTAAATAAATTCAGATTTGTATTTTTAAGAGAGCACTAGCTTAAACATGCATAGATCAATTACAAAGATAAACAAAGCTGCAATTTTAATCATATATCATCATGGCACGAATTTTGTAACTTTTCCAATGATATAATCAAGGTGGTGTCTTTATTAATGATGACATCAAGTTGAAATACAAACTGAAAATAAACAAACATGCTTGCTGAAATTTAAATAAAAACAGAAAATACTACGCAAACACACATAAGCAAAAGCTGAAAATTACAGAGAAAAAGAAAAGAAAAGAAAACTAAAGTTCCTAAATCTTCTAGTCCTCCGCCGGTGGTTGATGTTGATGATCTTGATAATAATACCCTTGCTCATAATATGATTGGACATTCCCTCCGACGAATTGATTTGGCTCAACAAGGTGAAGGCGTCCAAGTTCAAAGGCAATATTTGCGTTGCCTTCACCAAGTTGAGCTGTGTTAGCTTGGATGGCTGCGATGTTTTGAGCATTTCTTGCAGCATACCCTCCAATTATGGCCATGCTTTGTTGTGGTTGGGGATGATGAGCGTAGGACTCCGCGAAGTTAGCGTTGGGCACAACATAATTTGGTGGGGGTACCGGTGCACCACCCCCCCCATGCTTGCTCTTGTGGCCCTCCGTAATAACTTGGCGGAGGAGGGATCCCGCCGAATGGTTGCACATTGGGTTGTGCTCCACTCGCTTGTGCGGAGGATGTTCCCTCCTCTATGATTCTTCCTCTTTTGTTCTTCCTTGCAGGGACAAGTAGTCCCTCTTCCAACCAATCTTCCCTTCCTTCGGTGAAAAGCCTAAGCCTCTCATTCGGAAGGGGTAGGTTCACTATGGCCAACCGATAACCTCCTCTCTCATCTCCACTAATGTATTTGCCTTGCCGCAAATACTCAATGCCGAGAGAGGTACCACGCAAAAGGTGGTCGGGGTTTCTTGCGATCCCCGGCCGCAAGGAGAAGGCCAACATGGAGAGGTAGCACCCCGAACCAATATTACCCGCCCCCGATGTTGCTTCACAACACCAACGGTTGATCATGAGGTAAGAGGGGTCTATTGGCTGCCTGGCAATTAAAGCCGAGTATAGCCAATTCAACTCTGTGTCGGTCACCTTTGTCTCCTTCATCCTCCCCAATACCCTCTTGCACATCCAAGAGTGAAATATCCGGATAATGGGGTTGCGGATGCAATTGCGCTGTTGATGGGCTTCTCCGGAGATCATATTCCAAAATCCCGCTAACATGTCGGGTGGCACATCAACATTCTCCGGAGCTCCCTTGTGGAATCCAAGTAGCTCCCTAACGTGCTCGTAGGGAACCACTTGTTGGACTCCCTCCAAACGGAATGACAAGCTTTGCACCCCATCATCATCAACGATGGGTGCAATAGTCATCAAAATTTCCAAGGCGAACCCCAAATGGGTGTCCACCGATACTCCGTTGGAGAACTGCACCCATCCAAGGTGCCCAAACATATAGTATATGTCGGTGCCAAAACCCAAGGTGTAGAGTGCTTGGTCGTCGAACTCGACGTTGGGCACAAGCCTCTTCTCAAGATTAGAGAGCCTCTCCTCCTCCTCCGCCGACAAGATGATGAAGCCGTACGAAGAGTATGTCGGGGTGTAAGGAGGTGGCGCGGTTGAGCGGGTCGATCGTCGTGGTGGCGCGGGCTGCTCCTCCGTGTGCCCACGAGGTTCGGTAAACCTCATGGAAGTGCTTCTTGCAGCCCTCATACCACCAAGGAGGAGAGCATCGTTCCTCCTCGGTGGTGCCGTATCCGTCTCCATGCTCCGGGGAGACTCGGAAACCGAGTGCCTCCTTGAAGACGTGGTTGATGACGGCTTGGACGACGACGAACTCTTCTTCTTGGAGAAGAGACTTGTGGTCTTCTTCCACATGGTTGCTGCACTCTTTTCTTCAACTAAAATTCCGGGTTGCAACCGGTAACTAGGCACTTAAACTCTTTGCTTCGGATGTGGACTTTCAGTGGATTAAGGATGTGGATTTTTTTCTTGAGCTATCAAGCTTGGGAAGGTTGGCTATGTCTACGGAGGTTTTGAGCACACAAACTTGAACACACAAACAGAGGAAGGAGAGGGAAGCTTGCTGCGCAGAAAACGGGAGCCGGGGGGCTCCTTATGTAGGTGAGGCCGGCCGGCCGGGGCCGGCCGGCCGGCCCGGGGGCCTCCCCGGCTCCTCCCCGCCTCGTCTTTCTTCCAAAGACGATCATTTCGCCTCCGCAACTTTCCCCGCCCGCGTGCTCCACGAGTTGCACCGCCCAAACGCTCTCGTCCACTCCTTTTCTTGCATTATTGGTCCTTCCACTTGATGCTCCATGCTTTGGGTCATATCCATGCTCCCTAGCTCCACTTGCTTCACATGCCACCATGAAATTCCTGCAAAGTTGATGCTTGCTGCCCACCATGCTTGTCCTTTGCATGTGGAATTGGTGAAAGTTGATAAAAGGGAATCCAATTGTGCATGCATGATTAATTCAAACTAGATTGCCTCATTTAGGTGTGTTTAAGGTTAAGCACTCCTCTAATTCGAAATTTAAAATATTTTTCAGAGCCATGCAAGAGCTCAAACATAATTTTAGAGAAGTTTTTAAACCGTTAAAAACAAATGTAAGTCTAAAATATTTTTCGACTACGTCGATTTCGGTCTCACCGGTATAGTTTGCCTTCATTTGTTGAGAGCAGACATTTTCCCGGCTTGATCATGGGGGCATAGGTTTAGGTTCTAATTTTGGCTAAATAAGAAAGGTTTTGAATAAAACAAAATTAGAATAGGCTTCGAAAAATTCTAATCATAGAGAAACCAAGGATATAGATTTTTAAAACCAACCAAAAGTTTTGATTTCTAGATTCACGCGAGTCCTACCATGTGCTGAATTTTATTAACACTTAAACATAAATCGTGGCTCTACTCGTGTGGTTTTAGCATGAAAAATAAGTCAATCTCAGCACCATAATGAGGGTGAAAGGTTGAGTTAGGTTCTGAAATTATTTGGTTGAGGTTTCTCGAAAAGAAAAGAACGAACAAGCACATAGGAGGGTTCATGCAAAGGGTTTATGATAAAGCAAACATTCAATCAAGAATTATGTCTCTAATATTGTTCAACCACTTCTAAGTCTAATGTCTTTGCGTAATAAAACTAAAAAACTAAATTATTAAAAATACTCGAAAAACCTGGAATCGGGTTGTCCTCCCGTAGCTTATTCTTGACTCGACGAAACGGGTTGCCTCCCACCTAGCGCTTCGTTTATAGTCTATAGCTAGACTTCTTCACTTGATTACTCCGGATCAACGCTCTTTGCGGGCGTTGCAATCTTGGGTACCCACTTCCGCACCATCTTGGGCGCGGGCTTGTCTTCCGGCTTAGTTGGCTTAGTCATTTTTTTGGTCTTCACAGGCGGCTTCTCTTCCTTTGTCTTGACGGATGCAACACTTTCTTTGATTTTCTTTACGTTCATTTTCTTCGGCTCCTTCTTCTTTTTCAGCCCCTCCGTTTGTTTTGGTTCTCCCTTCACTCCAATCATGTTGCATGCCTCAATCCTTGGACGGAACTTGAAGGAACTCCTTTCTCCGTTGATATCGAACATGATCTCCCCCTTGCCAACATCAATAGTAGCTCCCACGGTCTTGAGGAAAGGCCTCCCTAGGATGAGCGGCGGCTTCTCCCTCTCTCCCATCTCGAGCACAACGAAGTCGACGGGGATGAAGTGGTGTCCGACCTTCACGGGTACATCTTCAGCAATGCCCAAGGGATAGCGAATGGAGTTGTCTCCCAACTCCAAACATATTCCCATAGGCTCCATTGGTAGGCGTAGCTTCTCGAACACATCCCTCGGCATGACGCTCACACTAGCTCCAAGGTCGCATAACGCCTTCTCGAAGTTGAAAGAACCAACTGAACATGGAATTGTAGGGCACCCGGGGTCTTTTTGCTTCTCTAGCCCATTAGCAATAGCGGCACTACACTCCTCGGACATCTTGACATGATCTACCCCGAGTGTTGCTATCTCATATTTATTTGCAAGTATGTCTTTAAAGTAACGAGAATATGTAGGTACTTGTGGGGCATCTAGTAATGGCATGTTGATGCTAAGTCTACGCACAACTTCCACAAACTTCTCAAAGTGGTTGTCAAGTTTACCTCGGAAGTAGCGTGGCTTGAGTTGCGGTATCCTCGTGTCTTCCTCCGGCATCTCGAATTCGGGTTCCTCGGTGACGATCCCCGTAACCTTCTCTTTAGCAACTCCTTCCACCTCGGTGGATGGTTTAAGCTTCCTTGCTCCCGCGGAACGTTCCGGATCTTCGGTCTCCTTCCCCGAACATGTTTGAATGGCCTTCGCCGATTCGGGACATTTGGGTTGTCCCGGAAGCTTCCCTTCATCATTGGTGAGGCGCCCCGCAAGTTGTCCAAGTTGCGTCTCGAGCATCTTCATCATGTTGAGCACTTGATGATTGGAACTTCCGACCTCCGTCACTTTGCTATCGATGTTCTCCAACACCTTGTCTATGGTCTTGAACTTGGTGACGGTGTCCTTGTTGATCTTAGCTTGCTCATCCATGAACTCCTTCAATTGTATACGAAGCGGAACCGCGTTAGGAATAGATGAGCTTGCATTAAATTGAGGCCTACCTTGCCCGTAGCGGAAGTTCGGCAATTCTCTCTTCCTCATGTAGTCGAGCACTTTGGCTTCCTCCGGACAATCTTTGCGGACATGGCCATACTCTCCACATTCTTCACATGTGGACCTTGCTTCGGCGGCCTTCAAGTCTTGAGCCTCTTTCTTTTCCATCTCCATCTTCTCCAACCTCCTCATGAGCGAGTCGATCTTGCCTTCAAGTATGTTCTCCTTCTCCACTTGCAAGACTCCTTTGACGTTTCCCGTGGATTGAACCGGATGCAGGCGCCCGGACGACGCCCACGTGTCATTATCCGCGACCTTCTTGAATAGCGTGAAAGCTTCCGTCGGTGTAAGTTCGATGATGGATCCTCCCGCCGATGCATCGATGATCGTCCTTGACGCCATGGTGAGTCCTTGATAGAACTTTTGCACGAGGTCTTCTTTCGGGAACTTGTGATGTGGAACCGCCCGGTGTACTCGTTGAAGCGCTCGAATGCCTCCGAGATAGTTTCCGTAGGATATTGAACAAAGGTGGCAATCTTATTACGCAAGCTTTGAGTTTTACCCGGTGAGTAGTATTCCTTCATGAAAGCCTTCATCAACGTGTTCCAATTTTGCACTGTCTCCGCCGGTTGAGAGTGGAACCATTGCAAAGCCTTCCCGAGTAGTGAGAACGGAAAAAGCCTTGCCCTCATTTGGTCTTGAGTCACCCCATCCATGTTGAAAGTCTGACATAGTTGAATGAATGCTTGGAGGTGAAGGTTCGGATCCTCTTTACCGGTGAAGGGTGAATGTTGCACCATGCAGATTGTTGAGGTCTTGATCTCGAACGGTCTTCCGATCTCCTCAAGGTTCAAGATTGGTAGGTCGATGATGTCTGGGGTGCATAGCTCCCCAATCTTGCGTTCTTGCGGTGGTTGGTCACCCATCGGTGGAAGTCGATTCTCCCGAGGACTTTGAGGTGGTGAATTCTTCGGAGATTCCTCGCGATCCTTTGTCTTCCAACTTCGAATCTACAAAATCCAGCTTTTTAGCTTGATGTGCTTCGCGTCTCCTTAGCTCGTAAAGTTTTTTCCGGATCATCCACAAAATTATTGGGTTTGTTGGAGAGGTAGCCGTCCATCTCCTGTTAGGGTTAGCAATAAACAAAGTATGCAAAAACTAGAAAGTAAAAACAAATCTATAAAAACTAGAGTTAGACAAACTAGATTAGATGTATTTTGAGGATGATCAAAATTTAGTAGATGCAAAAATAAAAACAAAAAGAAAACTGAAAATTACAAAAAGGAAATAAACAATCAAATCTTGATCACTTGTTCCCCGGCAACGGCGCCAAAAAAAGGGGCTTGTTGACGGTTAATAATTGTATCAAAGTTCGTTTGTCACTTGCAAGCGTACAAGTCTCCCGTCGTAGTTAAGGGACCCTTCTTCCCTCGAGTGGTGAACCCAAGGTATCGAATCCGTGGAACAAATGTGTGACGCAAAACTTGATCTATTAAAGCCATGTACTCCAATCTTCGATAAAAGAAACCCTAATGCATCTAAGTAAAAGACACAAAACGAATCTAATCTACTAAAGACCGAAGAAAACAAAGTAAGATTGGGTAGATAAACCGATCTAGAGGGATCAGGGTAAGCCTTATGTTGAAGTTCCAAGCAAGAGAAGAAGTAGCAAATCGAATCTTAATAGAAGCCTCTTTAAATCGTGGTTTCCCGTCCAAATCCGAAAACATCCGCCTTTTGAGACCCCCGCTCCGTCACAACGTATCCCTATTCATGCGGGGAGCTTAGGGCGAGTCAAAAGACAAGTCGAGATTCTTTCGGAAGATCCGGCGTGTACCTCTAGCCACCGCGGCTACAAGAACACCCTATGTAATCTATCTCGAGAATAGAATTGGAATAAGCAAAGCCGATCGAAAAACGAAATCTTCGAGGAAACACTTGATCGCTAGGAAAAGATTCAACTTGATAATTCAACTATAACAATGATACATACACAAGATCACCACCGGGATCCTTCCTTGATCTTGCTTCTAGCTCCGGAACTCCGACGTGGTCTTCCGTGCAAAGTTCCCACGTCGGCTAGGGAAACCCTAGTCAACTAGCTCGACCCTCTCCTCTCCGAAATGGTGTCCCTCTCTTCTCTCGCTCCTCGGCGGCCGATGACGAATTCTTCTCCGCGAGGCTCTCGGTCGGGGGGCTATAAATAGCCCGATTGGCGGCTAGGGCAAAGGAGGGGGCATTTGGGCCCCGGATGGGCTCCGGGCCGACCGGACCGGGCCGGCCGGCCCGGGCCCATCTAGGCCCGGCCCCGAGGGCTCCTTCGCTCCACGTCGGTTCCCTTGCTTCCTGGATGTTTCCCCCTTTTGCATGTAGGTCCATGTCGTCGGTTACTCTCCGAATTGGACACAACTCCTTGTCTTGCAAGATTCAGCACTTTTCTGGTCAGGTCCTCGGAGTCTGTCGTCTTCTCGGATCAAGTCCCTGGCTTCTTGGAGTTAAGTTTTCTTCATTGCATGACTTGTACGGGGCTTCAAGGTCTTGTCATGAGGTGCTTGATGAACTTATCCCGAAAGGCTTGCATTCAACACTAAAACCCTGCATAAACATTAAACTCCAAAACCGACATGCACACATGAACTTGTTATACCACGGGGGTTAGTACCAACGGATAAGGTATAAAACTCATGCCAACACCGAAGGTAAACTCATGGCTAGGTTGACGGATTTTCACCGTCAACAGCCAGTCAGTTTGCTTCTCGGGCCGCGCGGGCTGAAACTGGGCCGCAGGCGCGCGGGTGAGGAGAAGTGAAGGCCGATGGTCTTGAAAGGTGCGTTGCATGAAGAAGTCGTTGATGATGTCGTAGCTGAAGTTGCGATGTTCATAGCTGTTACTGTCGAAATTGTGAATATTGACCATATGGAGTGCAGAGACACCCAAATATCCTACATGGTTGTAAGGAGTCTGGCAGAGCCACTCGATGCATGCCGACCTTAAGTAGGTCTCAAGTCTATAGTGCCCAAGCACCCAGAAGCACTTGACAGGGCTATTAGGCACGCACCCCATAGAGAGGCCTTTATTCTCGACGTAAAATCCTTGGTGTCCAGAGCAGGCTGGCAGGGCTTACAAAAGCACACCAACCTCAGAAGATCACACATCCAGGGCGCCCAACCAGGTTGGCAGAGCCGTAGATATACCAAGGTATTGCAAGGCCTAGGTACTTAAGGCACGCCAACCTCAAGAAGGTCGTTTTGGTGTCCAGACGACCAACATAGCTGCCAGCCATCCAGCGGAGCCATGATACTAAGGTATTGGCGACCTTAGCGGTAGGCACACCGACCACAGGGGCCTGACGAAGGTTGCTGATCTCCGTAGTGCTTCTGATGTCCATGGTATTGTTGATCTTCAGGCGCCCAGAAGGATCTGGTAGAGCAGCGAGGCATGCCTACCTCGGAACGTCTTCAATCGAACCTACGACCATTTTGCTCAGGAAACAGAAATATAGGCTGATTGGGACATGTCCGTTTACGTGCAGAGCCATAGCGGGTGCACCAGGACGCAGAGCCTAGCGGGTGCAAAATAATAGACATCGGGTCGTAGAAGAACGTTGTGGAGTCGTCGAAGGGGGCTAAGTTAGGCACGGAGCCCTCTGACACGGGGTCAGGTTTTGTCTTATAGCGTACACTACGGGGTCATGGGTCCACAGTGGGTGGAGATGGTCTCGCCACCCAGCAAACGACAAGCTGCCCACTGATGCGACCTCTGTGGCGGGGCTCAGGCATAATTGATGCGCAAACGACAAAGACATCGCGAGTCAGGAAGAATAATGTCATTGCCTTTAATGATGCACATGCTACAGGTCCCATTATCACGTGGTGACAGAGTCTTTACCTCGCCAGCTGTCCGGGGCACAGCATTGGCTATAAATAGCACCTTTGAAGCTAAAGGGGGCAAGCTCCGAGCGCCATTGAGCTATGAGGCCATAGTGTAGTATTTCCATCATGCCGCTAGCGTGTGTTCGACCACCAGATTGCAGAGTTGTGTTCTTGTAGATGCTTGGGGATAGGAGAATTCTCGCGTAGTGTAGGCAACATCTCCATCCTCTAAGCCCTGCCTCTGCGGGGTATCAGGTAGAGTTTGGAGGTGCTGTTGTTTGAGCTGGAGGTATGGCAGGACATCTCTGGTGAGCACTGGGAGCTCACTAGGGCTTGGATTTCAACGCCGAAGAGCAATCTCGTGTCTCCATTCCAATAGTTGGAGTCGGGCGTGCCTTAGTTTGCGTGCCTTCCTGCAGCTGTCTCCCGCAAGGCCGCCATCAAGGTCCTGGTGCTAGGAGAAGTCTCGCGACGTGCTCTGTTTCGGTAGAGTAGAACGTGAGAACTGCTCTGGGTAGCTCAGGCCTTGTAGTATGTTTATCTTGTGTGCCAGGTTCTGGATCTAATGAAGTTGCAGGATCTACTCTACCCTCGGGTTCTGGATCCAGTAAGGACGTAGGTGGCTCGTACCCTTGGGTTCTGGATCCGATAAGGTCGTAGGCCGCTATGTACCCTCGAATTCTGGATCTAGTGAGGTCATAGGTAGTTTGCGTAGTTTCGGGTGGTCCATGCAATGTTCGCTCTCTTCGGTCATGTACTCGGTCGATTTGGCAAAATGATTCGCCAAAGACCTTATTTTATATGATGCAGGGCTTGCAAATTGTGTTTTCCATCAGGACGACCTGATGTTGTCTTCATGTTTGGCTGACGACCTAAACTCTGATTTAGGTCGTAGCACTTGGTCTGTTAGCGAAAAATCCGCCTCAATCTTCTCGTGAACTTCTCGGGATAGAGCCGTTGGGGCTTGTTGTACGAAGCAAGGATCCACAATTGATAGTTTCGGTGGACCCTCTATAAATAGAGTGAGCCGGGGCGGGGCTGACCCCATTCCCTTTATCTCCTTCCTCTCGCTCCCGTCGCCTTCTTTCTCTCTCGTGCTACAACGATCTTGCGACCGCCGTGCTCCCGCGCTCACACGCCCAACTTCCACCTCCGGCTAGACTCGTGCTAGCGCCGCCGCTCCGCGTTGTGCTCCTCCGGCGTATGCGCGTCAAATCCTATGCCACATTAGATCCACCGCAAACCCTAGCATTGAGATGGCGACAGAGGCGGCTTGCATCCTAGACCCACAGGCGGTGTGGGTACGGTCGACGATGACCGAGGCCAAGATCCAGGCGCTGGTGGACCGGGGGCTGCTCCGACCGAAGACGGAGGTGGTGTGGAGGGCCGTTGCTAGGGAAGAGTTCCCGAGCGAGGACATCAAGGAGCAGGTCGTCTTCGCTTCCTTCTTCGAGTGTGGCTTCAACCTCCCGGCGGGTGACTTCTTCCGCGGCCTGCTGTACTACTACAGGCTGGAGCTGGTACACCTCGTTCCAAACTCCATCACTGTAGTTTCGACCTTTATCCATTTTTGTGAGGCGTATCTGGGGATACCACCTCACTTCATGTTGTGGAGATATTTTTTCTGTGTCAAAAGTACTGGCAATAGGTCGGGGCCAGTGCACGCTGTAATGTTTAATTTGAGGTTAGGCCTCAAGGCAGAGTGGATAGACACTGACCTCCCCGACAACACCGCTGGGTGGAGGTCAGAGTGGTTCTACATTGCCGACCAGATTCCAGGTCTTCCACGGTGAACTGGCAATAAGCTAGTGAAGATTAGCGAGTAGGATCTAAGACTCCCCTCCTGCGACCTCGAGGACCTCAAGGGGGTCCTGGAGCTTGTCAGTGACATGAAGGATCGGGTCCACCCGGCGTATGAGTACTGTGGCCAATCAGACCCCACACACGAGGTGAACCGCAAGGTCTCCAAGGAGGAGATGGCGGCTCGAGTTTCCCAAATGTATTCTAGGAAGGTGAAGGTGAAGAAGTGCCCGAAGGCACACTCGTTGAAAAGGTCGGCTGACCCGGTAAGATCCTGAGATCTGTATTTAGGTCGTTATGTTCTGTATTCTTGATTTGCTTAGGTCATATAACATCCATGTCATCTATTTTACAGATGCATGAGCTCCGGATGTGGTGCCCGGCGCCTCTCCCTGAGGGGGAGCTACATTGGAGGAAGCTAAGGTCGGACAAGTACAAACCTTCAGCAGGTCGTCTGCTAGAGAATTATGAGTCTGACTCGTCGGTGGAGGCCGACGAAGACACTGATGCAGAGGCTGGGGCGGACCAATCTGCTATTGTCGTGAAGTCCTGGCACAGGACCAGGTCGACGGTTGCGAAGAAGCCTGCTTCGGCCGTTGCCGCTACTATCTCTGCGGTGAAGGTCGCAGAGCAAAAGAAGAAGAAGAGGAATAGGAGGGCCGCGTCCCCTCCGGTGGTCGCTACTTCATCGATTCCAACACCTCGCTCGTGGGAGGTCGAGTCGGAAGAGGAGGAGGAGGAAAAGGAGAAGGATGAGGCCATCGAAGAGTTGCCGGTCACTGAGGACCACGCAACGAGGAGGCCGGAAAGTCCTGCTGCCAAGAGGCAGCGGGAGCTGGTGCAGAAGACGTCGGAGGATGCTCTCCGGCGTGGGTTGGAGGCGCCGCGCAGTGCTGCTGTGACGCCCCAGGTTTTTAATTAACCTTAATAGCCGGTCAAATAGTCAACCGTGGTCAAACCTAGGTCAACCTGGGCCCTCACCTCGGAAAACTCACTAACCCACCCTAGTGACCCTAATTGAATAGTAAACACACTTTTGGGGCCAACCCATGGTCAAAAGTTGGGTCAAACCCTTGCCACCCTAGTGACCACAGGTGTCCGCTGGAACTTTTGCCGCGTTCTCCAAAATTCACCTAAACACTTAAAATTCTACCTTTATGAAAGTTGTAGATCTTGTTGAGGGACACAACTTTCATGTAGATTGGCATTTCAAATTTTGAGGGGAAAAGCTTGGAAAACAAGTTGCATGGCAGTTTTCACTATTTGCCAAAACAGGCTGACATTCACTTTTGGCATTCAAATTACTTCAAATCTGGGCAGAAAAATCCTATATAGCATTTGTAAAAAATGTTGTTGGTAGCTAGATCTACATCTTTGGTATTCATCACTTGGTCCAGTTCTATTCAAATTTTTAGAGAAAAATCGGTTGGAACAGGGCACCAGGAACACGCTTGAGCACAGAGCGCCGCCACGCACGACGTCGTGCGCGCCCGCGCGCCGCCGGCGGCACCCCGACATCCGCGCCGGCGCTCCCCGAGGCCGAGCGCCGCCCGAGGCACGCGCGCCCGAGCCGCCCGCGCCCCGACGCGCCCCCCGCCCGAGGCACACCGAGTCCGCGCCGGCCACGCCGCCGTATGCGCGCGCACCACGGACCGGCGGTCCGTCGGTGGCCGTCGCCGCCGTACGCGCGTCACCCGGTGCTCGAGCGCCTATTTAAGCCCCCCCCGTCCTCCTCCGCGCGCCACCCGAGCCCCTTCCGTCGCCATTGCCGCCGCCGCCTCGAGCTCGTGCGCTTGCTCGCGCTCGCCGCCGGCTAACCGCTCTAGTAGCTTCTTTAGGCCCCAGTAAACCTCCCCAGTTCGCTTGTGGTCCAAATCCCGCGCCGTCCTCGCCGTTCCCCGAGCCGCCGCGGCCACCGCGGCCGGCCCGTCGTCGAACCCCCTCGTCGGTCATCCCTTCTGCCCCAATTCCGGCACCCCTGGCCCCTAGGTAAGCCTCCCGTCGAGCCTGGCCACTTGCCCGGCCAGGAGCGCCGCCGGCTCGCCGGAATTGGCCGGAGCCACGCCTTTCCCTCCGGCCAAGGACCCGATTGTTAGGATTTTAATCTTTCCAGGGTGTTTCGTGTTAAGTTCAGGGCTTGTTTGTAAGGAGCCCTATCTAAGTTTCTTTACAGTTCAGTCCAGCGCCTTGTAAAATCTCTAGAAATTCGTAGAAAAATCAGAAAAATCTCAAACCAATTTTGTAGGGTTCAGGATGATAAATCCCACCTCTTTTGTTATATACTCATGGCTAGATTCTAAATAGTTATAGCATGAAAAATAGAAATGTGTTAAGCCTAGATATGTCATAACTTGAAATCCATAACTCCTCTGTAGCCCACTTTTGGATATGTTGTGTGTTAGGGCATGACTAGATGCTGTGCTAAAAATTGCACAAAGTTATGCAGTAGATCTTGCTAGATAAATTCTTTTCCATTCTTGCAAAAACTGCCTAAATGATTTTTCTTGTTAAATATATTTATGTTGTTGAGCTCAACTTGTGCACACTGTCTTGTAATGCCAAAATGCACATCTTGTGAATTAATCATGAGTTTTGGATTAACAGAAATAATTATTCTTGATTTATGCATGTTTTCCTTTGTAAATTAATAAACCCAGTTCAGTAAAGTTCCTAGATGTTTATGCTGGTTCTTTAGGCTTGTTTAGGACCATCGGACATGCATAAGAAAGTTTGGATCAAATTGATGCTTATTTATTTTTGTATGCATTTAAGTTGAATCACTAGCTAGACTTTGTTATTTTCAATAATATTTAATTTTCTAGCATCCAACACTTACATGTGGGTCCAATGGACCAGGTTAGGTGCTAATATGCATTTGAAACACTTCTTTAATTTTTGGTAATTTAATTGTTTAATAAAAAGCTTAAAAGCCCTTTTATTATTAAAGGGAATTTAAATAAAGAAAAACCCCTAATTAATCCTTTTTCCTTTTTGGAAAGTATTATTTAATACCATTAAAAGGTAATTAAATATCATCACGGATAAGAAATTAATTCATAAATAAAAATCTTAATCACACCTTTGTTGGTGAAGATAAAAGGGATTAAAGCTTTCACATGAAATGACAAGTATAATAAAAACCTTTATTCAATGTTCAATAAAAGGATAACCCATGTACACCAGTAACCTTCCTAAAAGAGAAACCCTATCTAAATGCTTGTTAAGGTGAATATGACCAACCCAGGGTTGGATAAGACAACAAACGATCACAGCACCTAAACTTGCATGGCATTCCGCGTAGATCTTCCGGACGGAGATTACTCCCTTGTCCCGGAAACCGAGGAAGGAGGAGCGGAAGCATCGCTGCAGTACGTGGAAGTACTCTACACCGAGGGTGCCTAGGCTAACCTAGCTGACGAAGGCAAGCTCCGGTGCATCTAACCTAGTTTTAAAATTCTTTATTCAATTATCTATGAATGATTGTGAATTTACGTTCAGGAGTTGAATGAAACCCTAGATGCATGATCCTAGGTACCTTTGTCCTTACTAGTATGATAGGTCGATAGCTGCTAAGCTATAGGACCGTTACAAGTCGGGTGATGACCTCACTCGCGAGAATAGGTTCCTAGATAGGAATCATAATATATCCTTAAATGGATTGCTCACGTGGTAAGAGCATGGGATCTGGGCTCCAGTCCAGTGCTTATGTGGGTTAAGTTTTTGAACGTACTAAGCACATGTCGGGTATGGGACCGGTAAGCCTAGTACCTTAATGAGACGGCTAGGGATGGAACTGTCACTACCCTTGGGATTCACTCTCACGGCTAGCTACCGGTGGTGTATGGTGACTCCGGGTATCTCACGGGGTATGCCGGATAGCCTGCACCAAAGACTGTGGCCTTTCATCCCGACCCGGGGATTTTTGGGGACGGCCTGGGAAAGTTGTCCTCGCGGGGACAGCCTACCGTGTGTTTGGGTCTACCTTGCAAGGTTTAATTCAATCGATTGTCGGCCTCTCACCGTTATCCGAGACTACTTACTCCACTAGTCATGAGATCCCTAATGATGGAAGTTGATGAACTTTATGTTTGATTAATTGTCTTGTACAACTTTGTTTGTACTAGTTGGCTAATGTAGTAAAGATTAAACCTACTAGAACTTGTGCTAAAATCTTGAAAGTAAGGACCTACTCTTTGTTACTTTTTAGCAAAGCAACCCAGTAGCCAAAAATCCTTTCATAGTCTAGATCTGGTGAAGTAGTTATCACCGACGGGTAAGTCTTGCTGAGTATTAGTATACTCAGCCTTGATATAATGTATTGATCCAGGTAATGCCTTCAGTGATGTGTGGCCCGGAGAGATCCCGCCCGGCTGGGAGCTGGAGTGGGTGGAGGACGACTACTGAAAACATCATGAATGGCCTCCCGTGGTGTCTTCGCTTCCGTTAGCTTATTTCCGCTGCTTTCGAAAACTCTGAACTATTTCATCGTTGCAAAAACTATGGTTTGTATAATTAAACCCCTCGGAGTATGAATTTGGATATTAATGTTGTTGTATCTCTGGACTCGCCTTCGAGTGAGTTTTAATGCATATATTCGATCCTTGTTGCTTTTCAAGTGATTTACCGGGCGTTAACTCGGCAACTAACGACAGGATGATACTTTATTATTGCTTAATGACCAAAGTGGATCGGTCTTAGGCTATAGTACGGTATTTTCCTGGGCGGGTTGTCACAGTTGGCATCAGAGCTTATATGCACTAGAGATTAATTAATAAACTTAATCAAATGGTTTTTGAATAAAATATACCAAGATTGTCTGATTTTCCAAAATATGTTGGTCCGCTAAGGATAAACTAGACCGAGAGGCCCTAGAGGGAATTTTGGGTTCTTTCAGGTGGCTTATTAATCTATGGTTTATTTTGCTAACTTCCAGCACATTTTACTTTACGTCAGACTTACCTTCTCGCACAACCATACTAGTTCATCACGTTTTGCCATACGTGGTGGTACCACAGGGAAGTCCTGTGAGGGACTAGTGGGACCTATTCCAATGGGTGTCACGTCGCGTCTGAGTCTCGTCACGTTTTGCCATACGTGATGGTACCACGGGAAAGTCCGTGAGGGATGAGTGAGTCCTATTCCAATGGGCACTCACGTTGCGTCAGAGTCTTAAATAGGACGCTATCCATGCAGCGGCTTAACGCATGGATGCCGTTTCTATAGTGAACGGTAATGTATGTGGACGCTTTCGTGACGTGCTGGCACGAAAGGTTCGTTTTCTGCAGGTACATAACAGCGCTTCGTTAGTCGTTAAGCAAGTACCGTGTAGCTCTCGACTAGATATTATAGGGAGAGACGATTAAAAGCCTTGCCACCGGCACTAACTTCGTTTTTTGGCTTGATTGCCATGTGAGGTCGAATAGGACGTCTTGCATGCATACTAAAAATCGAAACAACTAAAATGGACCCAAAAATCGAAATTCCATATGTTCTTTAAGGAAGTTTATGCTGGTGTGTGCTTTTTATAAACTAAAGTACCCTTCATACCTAGCCGTCATGCTGCCGAAATTTTTGAAAAATTTGTTTACCTTGTGCTAGGTTTAATTAAACCAAATTGCTAAAAACAAATGCTCCTTAACTAGCTATCTTGTAATAGCAAGTCTCAATCCTAGTTCTTTTTGGGTTGGTTGCACTTTCCTAGGCATATCTAGGTTCTGACTATTCATCTTGTTTCCTTGATCGATGCTCAACCTTAAAATTTTAATTAAGAGTATTAAAGGATTAATTTAAAAACTTGGGAAATTTTTGAGGTTTCTAGATTTATGGTTATGACTTTGTATTCACAGCTGCCGGAACTTCACCATTTGACATGCCGTTGTCTTTGAGATCTGACATGAGTTACATTTGTGTACAGATGGATTTCCCCGTGTTCCACCAGTTCGACGCTGACGGTACGATCCGTACCAACGGGTTGCACTGGGAGGGTTTTCCGCGCTTGGCGTGGGAAGCACTCAGTGCCGTAGGCTACCTCACCCCACTGACTTACGAGGTGAAGGAGTTCGAGCGCTTTGGCGTTCCCCGCTGCAGAGTGATCGTTACTGTTCTGCCACACCCAGACCACACCGACTGGTTTGACTTGAGCTTTATCTACTGGGGATTTATCACTCACGAGTCCGTTGAGTCAGCCGCCCTTAGAGTGTTGACAGACTTATGTGACCACAACCCCACCGTGGTAGCTCTTTCTCCGTTTGGACTGTTTCCTGCTGTGAGTCCTCACGACCCAGCATGGTTGGACCGTATGGACCACCTACGGGAGTTACTGACCCTAGCAGAGTCGTTGGATGTTACTCAGACGCTTGCCCGTTGTCTGAACGTGGTCTTCACACTTCAGGGGCTGCATTATAACACCGCAGTGATTATTGGGCAGGACTTGGAGGCATCTAGGCGCGATTGGGAGCAGCTTTCAGCAGCACACCAGCAGCTGAACTTCACGCTTACTCAGGTGCAACAGGAGAATGACAGGCTGCGTGCTAGGAGGTTCCAGTTGGAGCTTGAGAGAGGTGATCGCTTATAGAGGATCGTAGATCTGGAGGAGGAGAACCATGCACTAGAGGAGGATGCCGATGCGCACGAGATTGAGAGGCTGACGCTACTGCAGAACATTGCTGATATGCAGCAGCAGGTGCAGGAGGCCGAGGTACGGTGGCGGCCTTGCGAGGCTATAGTGGCCTTACGGCCCACTACCCCCGGTATGAGCACACCGGAGGAGCAGCAGGCCTTGTCCGGTCTGGATCAGATGAGCCAGGCAGGACCACCGCTATCGACTCCCCCAGCTTCGCCTACGTACAGTGGTGCTTCAGTGGGCAACTAGGTTGCCGACAGCATGGATGAGAAGGATGTCGATCCGACCGAGTTGTCTTTGAGATGTTAGAGTAGTTGGCTTGACAGCACGTCTTCGTGCCAAGTAGCTACTTGTATCATGTCATGTCATGTTGTTTCAAATTCGAGTTGTAATGTCTTTGAACCTTGATCCATCGGGTTGTAATAAAGAATGCTTAAGCATGTATGCTTTAAGTAAATTTCGTTTGTCATTCAAATTTGAAACCTTCTTGCGTATGAATACCAGATCCTTGGATAAACCGCTGCAAATGACCACGCTTGTCAATTTTGCATTCTCACCTAAGAACGTTGGTAAACCAAAGCATTTCTAGAGGCATCACTCGTTGCCAGCGAATAAGTACTCGTTCGTATACCACCTTCGTTGGTATCCGAAATGACAATTATCGTTCGAGGGTATTTATGAGCCGTGCAATTGAGTAATCGCCATCCTAACCGTGTTGAGAAGAACGATTCTATGAATCTTGGTGGCAATAGAATATTGTTGATTGTTGCTGTCCTCATTGTTTAAGTGCTAATGAGATGTGATTATGCATGATCGTGCTTGTCATCATTTGGAGTAAGCTTTTGGTTATCTCACTAATAAAGCTCACTTTTCAGATGGTGGGAACCACGTGCAGCTCTCCCAACAGTTTCGGAGCAAGTGGTAGTGGTGACTTGCCACCACCCCCGCCCATGACACCGACGGAGGCCTTCATGGCTACCCAAACCGAGGTCGTTGCGCCGGATCCTGCGGACGCGACGGCGGATCGCCCGGCGGATGAACCGAGGGCCGCCACATGGGGCCAACCACGAGGGGCCTAACCAGGTCACTACGTATGCCCAGTTCATCGCTATGAAGCCGCCAACCTTTGCTAAAGCAGAAGACCCCCTGGAAGCTGAGGCTTGGGTCAAAGCCATAGAGGCAAAATTCTCTGCCTTTGTGTTGCCTTGCTCCGAGGAGAACAAAGCCAACCTTCGCGCGGCGCAAGCTCGCGAGGGGAAGCTTTGATGTGGTGGGACCACTTCAAGTCAATGCAGCGAGGACACGGTGTGACTTGGGATGAGTTCAAGCAGGCTTTCAAGAGCCACCACATTCCCAAGGGACTGATGGATAGGAAGATGAGGGAAATGTTGGCCCTCCGTCAGGGATCTGACTCGGTGTATCGCTATGCTCAAAAGTTTAATAGCTTGTGCCAGTATGGAGGGCATCATGTTGATACTGATGCCAAGAAGATGGAGAGGTTTCGTGACGGGCTTGATGGCAAGCTGTATGAGCGTCTAAACCTGCTCGAGCCCGCAAACTTCCATGAGCTAGTGAACAAGGCTATCTCTCAAGAGGATGCTATGAAGAAAGCCCACGGGGACAACAAGAGGATGTCTGGTTTCACCCTAGGTAGCGGAACAGGAAAGAAGTTTCACTTTGTGAAGAAGGAAGCTCCAGGCCCATCCCAGCAATCATCAACTGGACGCTGGACGATGAAGCCACCTTAGGGCAAACCCGCCGGGAACTTCCAGTTCCGTAGTGCCCAGCAGCAGGCTCCAAAGCCTAATGCACCTCCTCGCGATGTTGGAGATCGTCGTTGCTACAACTGTGGCCAGCCAGGGCACTACATTAGTGAGTGTCCCAAGCCCAGGCAGATCAAGCCCAACCGCGAGAATCGGGGTGCGAGAAAGCAATCCTACCACTCCGGCTAAGAAGCCTATGGTGCAAGTGCGCCGAGGCAAGTCGAACTTCACTACCATGAATGACATCCCGGCGGGGAGCTCCAGTACTCATGGGTACATTCTCTATCAACGACACTCCTGTTAAGATTTTGTTCGATTCGGGAGCTACCCATAGTTTCATCAGTGAAAGGCTAATAAACAAACTGGGTTTGAAGGGTTCCCATACCACTTCCACTTACAAGATAATTTCTCCCGGAGGCTAAATCACCTCCAATATCTTAATCCAAGGAGTAAATTTGGGTTTAGGTAGTAAAATCATTCCAACAAACCTTATCGTCATAAACTTGGTTGGAATGGATATTATCTTGGGTATGGAATGGATGAATCAACATAAGGTGATTCTAGATATATCAGATAGGGTCGTAGAGATCAATTCTCCTACGGTCGGGCACACTACCTTGTACCTACCTTTCAGGGACGGTACCGACTCTTGTGCCTATGTGACCATTATCTCGTCTCTTGATGAAATTCCAGTAGTGTGCGAGTACCCGGATGTCTTTCCTGATGAGTTGCCTCGTATGCCACCAGACAGAGATGTCGAGTTTGTGATCGAACTCTAGCCTGGTACCGCACCCATTTCCAAAAGACCTTATCGCATGCCAGCCAAAGAGTTAGCCGAGCTAAAAGCCCAACTCCAAGAATTGTTAGATAAGGGTTACATTCGCCCGAGCTCTTCTCCTTGGGGTTGCCCTGCCCTCTTTGTTAAGAAGAAAGATGGTAGCTTGAGAATGTGCGTAGATTATCGACCACTCAATGCAGTCACCATCAAAAACAAATACCCGCTTCCTCGAATCGATATTCTTTTTGATCAATTGGCTGGTGCCAAAGTCTTCTCTAAGATCGACCTTCGTTCTGGCTACCACCAAATCAAGATTCGACCTTGCGATATTCCTAAAACCGCTTTTTCCACTCGTTATGGTCTTTACGAGTTCTTGGTAATGTCTTTCGGACTCACTAATGCCCCCGCCTATTTCATGTACCTCATGAACTTCGTGTTCATGATGGAGCTCGATAAATTTGTCGTGGTCTTTATCGATGATATTCTCATCTATTCTAAGAGCGAGAAAGATCACGCCAAACATCTCCGAGTTGTCCTTCAGCGTTTACGAGATCACAAGCTCTATGCTAAGTTCTCCAAATGCGAATTCTGGTTGAAAAGTGTGAAATTCTTAGGGCACACCATTTCCCAAGATGGTATCTCCGTAGATCCTAGCAAAGTTCAAGAGGTGATGGATTGGAAACCACCCAAGTCCGTGCATCAAATCCGTAGTTTCCTAGGATTGGCGGGATACTACCGTCGATTCATTCCTAACTTTTCTAGAATCGCAAAACCCATAACCGAATTGCTCAAGAAAGGAGTGAAATTCGTGTGGAGCGAAGCATGTGAGAAAGCTTTCCACACCCTCAGGCAACATCTAACTTCAGCCCTAGTGCTAGCTCAACCTGATAATTCCAAACCATTTGAAGTCTTATGTGACGCATCAGGCACGAGTCTCGGTTGTGTCCTTATGCAAGAAGGCCGAGTCATTGCCTATGCTTCACGGGCACTTCGACCCCATGAGCTCAATTATCCTACCCATGATCTTGAGTTAGCCGCTGTTGTTCATGCCCTCAAGATATGGAGACATTATCTAATGGGTAATCATTGCAATATCTTCACTGATCACAAAAGCCTCAAATACATCTTCACCCAGTCAGAATTGAATATGAGACAGAGAAGATGGCTTGAGTTGATTAAAGATTATGATCTAGAAGTGCACTATCATCCCGGCAAAGCAAATGTTCTTGCGGATGCTCTTAGCTGCAAAGATCATTGAAACCACCTAGAGTTGGAGCTAGTCAGTGAACCATTGTGTGAGGAAATGAGGAGGCTCAACTTAGAAGTGGTACCGCAGGGAATTCTTTATGCCTTGACGGCAGAGTCAAATCTTTATGACAGAATTGTCACTGCCCAGCGCGATGATGCAGATATTCAAACCATCAGGCAGAAACTAGCAGAAGGAGACCCCAAGTACACTTGTTTCCAGAAGGATCACCAGGATGTGGTCTGGTTTGGGAAACGTCTAGTGGTCCCCGTTGACCCAGAAATTAAGAAAATCATTCTAGATGAAGCTCACAGGTCCAAATTCTCTATTCATCCCGGTAGTACCAAAATGTATCAAGATCTGAAACAGAACTTTTGGTGGTCCAATATGAAGGTGGATGTAGCCAAGTATGTAGCCGAGTGCGATACTTGCCACCGGATGAAAGCAAGTCATTTGAGATCGGCAGGAGTACTCCAACCCCTGTCGATACCTATGTGGAAGTGGGATGATATTAGTATGGATTTCATTGTGGGTTTACCCCTAACAGCTAGAAAGAAGGACTCTATTTGGGTAATTGTGGATAGACTCACCAAGACCGCTCACTTCATTGTCGTGCACACCACTTACTCCGTACAACAATATGCAGAGTTGTACGTGGACCACATAGTTCGTCTGCATGGAATCCCAAAGACTATAATCTCTGATAGAGGGACTCAGTTTGTAGCTCGTTTTTGGGAACAGTTGCATGAGTGTTTGGGAACTCAGCTGCTCCGCAGTTCCAGTTACCATCCGCAGACCGATGGTCAGACGGAGAGGGTAAATCAGATTTTGGAGGACATGTTGAGAGCAAGCATCTTGCACTTTGACAAGAGTTGGGACAAGTGTTTGTCCTTGGGAGAGTTCTCTTACAATAACAGCTATCAAGCCATCTTGAAGATGGCACCGTTCGATGCTCTATACGGACGTAGATGCCGCACTCCGCTGAATTGGTCAGAGGCCGGAGAGAGAACACTCTTTGGACCAGAATTAGTTAAAGAGGCCGAAGAAAGGTTGCAAGTGATAAGAGAAAATTTGAATATGGCACAGATGAGGCAAAAGAGTTACCATGACAAGGGAACCGCACCTCGACACTTTGAAGTGGGAGATTATGTGTATTTGAAAGTATCCCCCACCAAGAGTGTGCAAAGGTTCGGAGTCAAGGGAAAGTTAGCCCCGCGCTACATTGGCCCATATGAAGTTATAGAAGTGTGTGGACCGGTGGCTTACCGTATCCAATTGCCAGAACGGTTTTCCGCAGTTCACAATGTGTTCCATGTAACTCAGTTGAAGAAGGGAATGCGTTCGGAGAATGAGATCATCACGGAAGCTAATGCTTGGATCGAGCCGGATTTCTCGCTCGTCGAGCATCCATTGAAAGTACTAGACCAAAAAGAGCGAAAGACCCGAAGGCAGACCGTGCGAATGTACAAGATCCAATGGAGCCATCACATGGAGGAAGAAGCAACGTGGGAGACGGAGGATTTTCTTAATACTAAGTATCTGGGCTTCCTACAACCTCGAAACCGTGAGTCCTTCTCCCCATCTCTTCGTTATCAAATTGAATCTCGGGACGAGATTCCGTTTAAGGGGGGTAGGCTGTGACGCCCCAGGTTTTAATTAACCTTAATAGCCGGTCAAATAGTCAACCATGGTCAAACCTAGGTCAACCTGGGCCCTCACCTCGGAAAACTCACTAACCCACCATAGTGACCCTAATTCAATAGTAAACACACTTGTGGGGCCAACCCATGGTCAAAAGTTGGGTCAAACCCCTTGCCACCCTAGTGTCCACAGGTGTCCGCTGGAACTTTTGCCACGTTCTCCAAAATTCACCTAAACACTTAAAATTCTACCTTTATGAAAGTTGTAGATCTTGTTGAGGGACACAACTTTCATGTAGATTGGCATTTCAAATTTTGAGGGGAAAAGTTTGGAAAACAAGTTGCAAGGCAGTTTTCACTGTTTGCCAAAACAGGCTGACATTCACTTTTGGCATTCAAATTACTTCAAATCTGGGCAGAAAAACCCTATATAACCTTTGTAAAAAATGTTGTTGGTAGCTAGATCTACAACTTTGGTATTCATCACTTGGTCCAGTTCTATTCAAATTTTTAGAGAAAAATCGGTTGGAACAGGGCACCAGCAACACGCTTGAGCACAGAGCGCCGCCGTCGCCGGCCGCCGCCGCGCAAAGACCCCCGCATCCGCGCCGGCGCTCCCCGAGGCCGAGCGCCGCCGAGGCACGCGCTGCCCGAGCCGCCCGCGCCCCGACGCGCCCCCGTCCGAGGCACACCGAGTCCGCGCCGGCCACGCCGCCGTACGCACGCGCGCGCCATGGACCGGCGGTCCGTCGGCGACGTCGCCGCCGCACGCACGAGCCCCGAGCGCCGTAGCACGGCCGGGAGCATCTCGTGCGCGTCACCCCTGCGTCACCCGGTGCTCGAGCACCTATTTAAGCCCCCCCTCGTCCCCCTCGCGCGCGCCACCCGAGCCCCCTCCGCCGCCATTGCCGCCGCCGCCTCGAGCTCGTGCGCTTGCTCGCCCTCGCCGCCGGCTAACCGCTCCAGTAGCTTCTTTAGGCCCCAGTAAACCTCCCCAGTTCACTTGTGGTCCAAATCCTGCGCCGTCCTCGCCGTTCCCCGAGCCGCCGCGGCCACTGCGGCCAGCCGTCGTCGAACCCCCTCGTCGGTCATCCCTTCCGCCCCAATTCCGGCACCCCTGGCCCCTAGGTAAGCCTCCCGTCGAGCCTGGCCACTTGCCCGGCCAGGAGCACCGCTGGCTCGCCGGAATTGGCCGGAGCCGCGCCGTGCCCTCCGGCCAAGGACCCGATTGCTAGGATTTTAATCCTTCCAGGGTGTTTCGTGTTAAGTTCAGGGCTTGTTTGTAAGGAGCCCTATCTAAGTTTCTTTACAGTTCAGTCCAGCGCCTTGTAAAATCTCTAGAAATTCGTAGAAAAATCAGAAAAATCCCAACCCAATTTTGTAGGGTTCAGGATGATAAATCCCACCTCTTTTGTTATATACTCATGGCTAGATTCTAAATAGTTTTAGCATGAAAAATACAAATGTGTTAAGCCTAGATCTGTCATAACTTGAAATCCATAACTCCTCTGTAGCCCACTTTTGGATATGTTGTGTGTTAGGCCATGACTAGATGCTGTGCCAAAAATTGCACAAAGTTATGCAGTAGATCTTGCTAGATAAATTCTTTTCCATTCTTGCTAAAACTGCCTAAATGATTTTTCTTGTTAATTATAATTATGTTCTTGAGCTCAACTTGTGCACACTGTCTTGTAATGCCAAAATGCACATCTTGTGAATTAATCATGATTTTTGGATTAACAGAAATAATTATTCTTAATTTATAAATTAATAAACCCAGTTCAGTAAAGTTCCTAGATGTTTATGCTGGTTCTTTAGGCTTGTTTAGGACCAGAAGACATGCATAAGAAAGTTTGGATCAAATTGATGATTATTTATTTTTGTATGCATTTAAGTTGAATCACTAGCTAGCCTTTGCTACTTTCAATAATATTTAATTTTCTAGCATCCAACACTTACATGTGGGTCCAATGGACCAGGTTAGGTGCTAATATGCATTTGAAACACTTCTTTAATTTTTGGTAATTTAATTGTTTAATAAAAAGCTTAAAGCCCTTTTATTATTAAAGGGAATTTAAATAAAGAAAAACCCCTAATTAATCCTTTTACCTTTTTGGAAAGTATTATTTAATACCATTAAAAGCTAATTAAATATCATCACCGATAAGAAATTAATTCATAAATAAAAATCTTAATCACACCTTTTTTGGTGAAGATAAAAGGGATTAAAGCTTTCACATGAAATGACAAGTATAATAAAAACCTTTATTCAATGTTCAATAAAAGGATAACCCATGTACACCAGTAACCTTCCTAAAAGAGAAACCCTATCTAAATGCTTGTTAAGGTGAATATGACCAACCCAGGGTTGGATAAGACAACAAACAATCACAGCACCTAAACTTGCATGGCATTCCGTGTAGATCTTCCGGACAGAGATTACTCCCTTGTCCCGGAAACCGAGGAAGGAGGAGCGGAAGCATCGCTGCAGTACGTGGAAGTACTCGACACCGAGGGTGCCCAGGCTAACCTAGCTGACGAAGGCAAGCTCCGGTGCATCTAACCTAGTTTTAAAATTCTTTATTTAATTATCTATGAATGATTGTGCATTTACATTCAGGAGTTGAATGAAACCCTAGATGCATGATCCTAGGTACCTTTGTCCTTACTAGTATGATAGGTCGATAGCTGCTAAGCTATAGGACCGTTACAAGTCGGGTGATGACCTCACTCGCGAGAATAGGTTCCTAGATAGGAATCATAATATATCCTTAAATGGATTGCTCACGTGGTAAGAGCATGGGATCTGGGCTCCGGTCTAGTGGTTATGTGGGTTAAGTTTTTGAACGTACTAAGCACATGTCGGGTATGGGACCGGTAAGCCTAGTACCTTAATGAGACGGCTAGGGATGGAACTGTCACTACCCTTGGGATTCGCTCTCACGGCTAGGTACCGGTGGTGTAAGGTGACTCCGGGTATCTCGCGGGATATGCCGGATAGCCTGCACCAAAGATTGTGGCCTTTCATCCCGACCCGGGGATTTTTGGGGCCGGCCTGGGAAAGTTGTCCTCGCGGGGACAACCTACCGTGTGTTTGGGTCTACCTTGCAAGGTTTAAATCAATCGATTGTCGGCCTCTCACCGTTATCCGAGACTACTTACTCCACTAGTCATGAGATCCCTAATGATGGAAGTTGATGAACTTTATGTTTGATTAATTGTCTTGTACAACTTTGTTTGTACTAGTTGGCTAATGTAGTAAAGATTAAACCTACTAGAACTTGTGCTAAAATCTTGAAAGTAAGGACCTACTCTTTGTTACTTTTTAGCAAAGCAACCCAGTAGCCAAAAAGCCTTTCATAGTCTAGATCTGGTGAAGTAGTTATCACCGACGGGTAAGTCTTGCTGAGTATTAGTATACTCAGCCTTGCTATAATGTGTTGATCCAGGTAATGCCTTTAGTGGTGTGTGGCCTAGGGTGATCCCGCCCGGCTGGGAGCTGGAGTGGGTGGAGGACGACTACTGAAAGCATCATGGATGGCCTCCCGTAGTGTCTTCGCTTCCGTTAGCTTATTTCCGCTGCTTTCAAAAACCCTGAACTATTTCATCGTTGCAAAAATTATGGTTTGTAATAATTAAACCCCTCAGGGTACGAAGTTGGATATTAATGTTTTTGTATCTCTGGACTCGCCTTCGAGTGAGTTTTAATGCATATATTCGATCCTTGTTGCTTTTCAAATGATTTACCGGGCGTTAACCCGGCAACTAATGACAGGATGATACTTTATTATTGCTTAATGACCAAAGTGGATCGGTCTTAGGTGATAGTACGGTATTTTCCTGGGCGGGTTGTCACAGCTGCGGCTGCAGGCGAAGATACCTGTGGCTATTAAGCTTTCGGTATTTTGGCCGAAGACTCGGCTTCCGGCGGTGTCGAGGTACAAACTTGAGGGCTGATTTTGTCTTTATACTTTTTATCTGATTTTTGTTTTGACGAGGTATTTTGCCATGCAGGCCGGTGGCAAGGCCACAAGAGGTGCCGGTTGCCCCATTGTCTCCATCCCGCACGAGGTCGCTGAGCCGCAGGTTGTGGGGGAGGTGCTTGCAGATGATGCACGCACCGCTACCCCGCCACGAGGAACAGTGGAGGGCGTGGTGACTTCACCGCCCGTGGCTGACACGAGGGTGGGTTCTCCTTCGCGCACTTCTGAGGGTGTTGGGACCTCAGCTGGGGACGTCAGGGCGACAACCTCCCCAACAATCATAGACGTTGACCCCATCAGGACAGTCCCTGGTGGGGCTGAGGACGTGGTCGGGGACCAGCCTTAGATCGACCTGGCGCCAGGGGGTCCAGAAACATCTGGCGCACAGGTACCTCCATCTTCATCTTCAAGCCCAAGGTTGCCGCAGTGATCAATTAATTGGAATCACGCCCCTTGGCAGGAGGATTGGTTCGAAGATAATGAGGACATGCAAGCCTTGCAGACCAGCATTGTCACCATCAACAACGCACTTACGGTGAGTTGCCCATGATGTATTGCCATTACTTGATTGTTTGGTATTGAAATGTTGCTGACGACCTGGTTACTCTGTAACAGTCGCTAGTAGAGAGGGCCCAAGGCCGGGCCGACCTGCTGAAGCATGCGGCGGAGAAGGAACAACGGATTGTCGACCTTGAGCGAGAGCTCAAGGAGGTCCGTGAGGCAGTAGCCACCGATAAGAAGAGGCTCGAGGATGAGCTCGCCGAGGAGAGGCGCAAAGCCGTGGAGGCCACTGCGCAGTTTAACACTACGGCTACTAGTAGGTTTTAGTCTTTATCCCTTTTGAAAAAGATGTCGTTAGCTGTCAGCTAACTGTTGTGTGTGTAGATTTCCGTAACCACTGAGAACCAGGAGCATCCCAGTGGTCGATGGATGACCGCTCCTCAGTGATGAGTGATTGACAACGGGTGTTGGACTGACTCTTGGCTTAGTGCGCAGTGTGTAGGCGCGCGGCCTAGTTCGTGTTGTTGCAGGTGAAGAACGGGCGCGAAAGGTCTTCAGCCTTGGGGGGCCTCCGGGAGATGGAGAGACAAGTAGGCTCAGTCCGAGGGACCCGGTGGACAGCGGGACTAGGTGCGGGCCACATGGTGGCGATACGAGCAAGACGAAGTCATGGACAATCGAGCCGGTGCATGGTGGCAGTCGAGTCAAGTGGTTTGACGGGAGGCCGGACCGAGCACGCGGGGTTTGGTGGTTTGCCCACAAAACCATCAGAGGACAGTTTCTTGGTTTGGGCCTCAAAACCAAGTCCGACGGCCCAACACGACGGAGACGGGATCCGGGCGTGTCGGGAAGCTTCGAAGCGGAGGACACGCGGCGGGATCACATGGCTTGCGTCGGGAGGACGCGGGGTGCGACAAAGGCGTGGCCGTCCGATGGCAAGACCCACAAACATTACTTAAATGCCCCTACATGGGTTGTATCGCCAGTAGTTAAGATTGGGGTAGTCGAGTCATTTACCACTCCGGCGGGACCTGATATATAAGCCATGAGTGTGTGTGGATGGCTCTCTCTCTCTCGGCGACTTAGGGTTTCATTTCCCCCCTCCCATTTCTCATTTTTCGTAGCTATTTTCTTCTCCATTTTTTTCTAGGCTAGCATGAGAGATTCATGAGAGATTTGTTGAGAGGGATGGATGCTAGGGCTCATGCTAGACTTTGTGAATCTTTCCTGGTTTGTATAGAAGATTCGGCGTTGTGTTTTCCGTGGTGTTTTTCGTGCTTGTTTTTGGTGCCTTTGTTCTCGGTGTGATTCCGCAGATTTGAGTGGGTTTCTCGCCGGATTTCTTTGAGGGAAACATGGATGGATGTCTAGTGCATCTTTGTGATAGATCTTGTGCCCTCAAACGCCGGGAAACCACTTCGATTCAAGGTTTTTCATTTGGTGCTCTAGCTTTTGGTGGTGCTCAAAGGATTCGCGATTCCCGGTGATTTAGGGAGTTAGGAGGCAAGATTTTTGGGCTATAGCATCCTCGTGTGACTCTTTTCAAGTCCCCAAACCCTTGTCTCTATAGCTTCTACCGTTTGGGAAATCCGATGATGATTTGGGGGAGTTGACTTTCGGGGTCGTGCATTTTCTGCTCTGTCTGCTCCTCACGGACGGTATGCGAGGACCAGGCGGACAGTCCGCGCCGTCCCAGTTCGTCACGGTGTTCTTCGTGTTCTTTCTTTGTTTCGGTTTGATCCGGTTTTGCTTTAGGTTTTCGTTGCTGCCGGTTTGCAGACGGTCCGCCCGGTCTTCGCGGACGGTCCGTTTTTCTTGGGTCGGTTATGGAGGTTCTGTTCGCTTTAACGGATGGTCCGCGGCTCAGACCGGTCAGTCCGCAGCAAGGGTGCAGACAGTCCGCGGTACCCTACTGGACGGTCCACACGGCCATCACGGACAGTCCGCCCTGCTTGGCCGGACGGTCCGCCAGAGGCTGCCAGCTTTGCTTCTTGGTTCGATTCCTCCCTCCCTTTCTAGTGCTTCCGCGTGTGCGTCAAGGAATCGTTCCTAAGGCTAGAGGTTGATTCGTAACCTCGTTGTCTTGGCGATTGGTGTGTGATTCAATCCATCGCTTGTGTGTGACCAGGGTTTGACTAGGGCATAGGCCGGGTTCTTTGAGAAGAATTTTTACCGGCTCCTATTCACTCCCCCCCTCTCTAGTCGCCATCTGATCCTTCAATTGGTATCAGAGCTTGGTGCCGGATTCTTTGTGACTTTGACAAGTCTCGAATCCTAAGATGGCGTACGTTGAGCAGGGCGGTCTGCCGCACTTCGATGGTAAGGGTTACCACAAGTGGGCGGCTCATATGATGATCTTTCTTCGTGGTAAGTTGTTGGATTTCATTGTGCTTGACAAGACCTATGCTATTCCGGTCAACATCCATACTCTTATGGTGACCAATGACGGTGCTAAGGCCAAGTATGAGGCAAATGCAAAAGCCGTTGATCACTTGGTCCGGAGCTTGTGTGATCCTGAGTTTGAGCGTGTTCGCCATTTGAATCTTGCTTGGCAAATTTGGGAGAAGTTGTTGGTTGCTCACGGTGGTGATAACCATGTGAAGGCTCGCCTCTTTGTCTCTTACCGGATGCAATATGAGAACTTCACTCAACTTCCCGGTGAGGACATTGATGCGATGTTTCAGAGGTTCACTGCCATCGTGAACAACATGAAGGCTAATGTTGAGGATTTTCCTTACACCGAGCATGATCAGGCTTTGAAGCTCTTGCATGTCTTGGATCCAAATGTTTGGGGTGCTAAGGTTGAGGCCATCAAGGAGTCTGGGCAGTATTTGACTATTGAGTTGGATGACCTCTTCTCAAAGCTCAAGTCAGCTGAGGTTGACAGAAAGTTGCAATCCAAGCATGAGGGCTCGACTGACCATATTCTTGCTCTTGTGGGCGGATCAAAGGGCAAAGCTAACCTTTCCTGTCGATAGTTTTCCTTGTCTTCTCTTATGCCTATTCCAGATGAGGAGTTTGATGTGCTGGGCGAGGAGGAGCTGGCCTTGCTCTCAAGAAGGTTTGATCGACTACACGAGAGTCGGAGGAATGCAAGGCGGAGCTCAGGGACGTGCTACAAGTGTGGCAAGCGTGGCCACTTCATCGCCGAGTGCCCGGAAGCGGAGGAGAACAAGTACAAGATGAACGAGTACAAGGCGCACCCGAGGCGTGAAGACAAGTACTCCTCCAAGGGCAAGCACTTCAGCAAGTCCAAGAGCAAGGACAAGGAGAAGCAGCGACCAAGCAAGGGCGGCTACAAGAAGGACAAGGAAAGAGCCATGGTGGCCGGTGCAAGCGACGTCGACTCGAGCTCAAGCGACACGCAGTCAAGCTCAAGCAGTGAAGATGAGGATGCCGGGAGGTGCAAAGGCAAGAAGAGTGCAAGCCGAAACCTCAGTGGGTTGAGCTGTGTGGCGCTTGAGGGCTTTTGTGGCATGGCCCATAGCTCAAGCAGCAAGAAGAGCGAGAAGGAAGACAGCGACTCCGACTCAGAGGATGAGATAAATCGTGACCCCGACTCTTTGCTTGCTGAGGTTGAATGGCTTGATTGACAACCGTGATAGTGTGTTGAGAGATGCTAAGAAGATGAGGAAAGATCTTAGGGCTCAACTTGAGAATGCTAGTGAGAAAGTAGGAGAGTTAGAGTCTAAATTGCTTGAATTGAAACTTGAGAATGACTCTTTGTGATATGAACCCGCTAGGGTTTGTTCTCGATCTTTCGATGAGAGGTGTGGGGATAACTCGATTGAAGGAGACGACGTTCACGGCCCGACTACAACCTGTCCAAGGATGCGCCTTAGCAACCAATACACCACCTCCTATGGCTGCCGCGATCTTGTGGAGCGCGTCACCCGGCCACTAGGGCACCTATTCCTGCAAGCAATCGAAGAACTAGCAAGAACAAGTATGAAACAAGTACTGAAATTACTAGATGGGAATGAAAGATTCAATTCTCAAACTCAATATCCAACAACGGTGGGGTTCCGTAGAAAAGGAGGCGACCGGCGCTCTCACAAGCAAGTAGCAATGGCTAAACTTGATCTAAACAAAACCCAATCAGTTTGTGGCGGCTATGGAGGTATATGAGAGGGTGGAGGACGACCTGGACGTGGTGGGGGTCGTCCTACAACCCTAGGACGCGACCCTATGGGGCTCCACTTGATACACGGCCCATTGGGCCAAATAAGGTGGCGCAGCACCTGGGACAGATTGACATCCGGTCAATGTTTCGACGATTGCGGCCGCCTCAAAATAGATATGGACATGAGTCCGGATCCATATGAAAGGTGACTTCATCACGGTTCTAGGAAGTGTTTGAACGCCCCAATCCGACTCCGTGTGCGACCGTGGCGTCCGTCACAAGATGGTGCTTTTCTGCAGTCCGAATCCAGCCTGCGCGAGTCCTTCTCCCTTTCGGTCTTGACCATGATTCCTAATCAAAACAAGAGTGCACGTGTCTCCACAATCTAAATATGATGAACATGAACTCAAGAGTGAACTCACTTGATTATTAAGTTGACGAGCACGGGCACGAGTAATAGGGCCAGCAATAACATGATCTTGTGCAGGCATGGATGTATCGTTGGTGGTGATGTCCTCATCATCCTCCCCTTCTTGCATTTGAGTCGTCCTCGACTCAAGCTCATCTTCTTCTCCCAAATAGGGCTTCAAATCTGCAATGTTAAATGTGGGACTAACCCCAAAATCTGCAGGAAGCTCTAGTTTGTATGCATTGTGATTTACTCTCTCTAACACTTTAAAAGGTCCATCAGCCCTAGGCAATAATTTAGATTTGCGTAATTCAGAAATCTCTCCTTTCTCAAGTGCAACCAAACTAAATCTCCAGGTTCAAACTTTATTTCCTTTCTACCTTTATCACCAACAAGCTTGTACTTAGCATTCATGCGCTCAATGTTCTCTTTAGTTGTTTCATGCAGTTTTAACATCAATTCAAGCACGTTTAGTAGCATCAAAATTTAAATTCTCAGATGATGGTAAGGGCATTAAATCAATAGGAGCACGAGGTAAGAAACCATATACAATCTGAAATGGGCACATCTTGGTAGTAGAATGCATCGAACGATTATAAGCAAATTCAATATGAGGCAAACAATCTTCCCACATCTTAATGTTCGTCTTTAAAACAGCCCTTAACATAGTAGACAAAGTTCTATTCACAACTTCAGTTTGACCATCAGTTTGGGGGTGACATGTAGTTGAAAACAAAAGCTTAGTCCCCAATTTAGCCCACAAAGTTTTCCAAAAATAGCTAAGGAATTTAACATCACGATCAGAAACAATTGTATTGGGCACACCATGCAAGCGAACAATTTCCCGAAAGAACAAATCAGCAATATGAGAAGCATCATCAGTTTTATGACATGGTATAAAGTGTGCCATTTTTGAAAATCTATCAACAACCACAAACACACTATCACCACCCCTCCTAGTCCTTGGTAAACCCAACACAAAATCCATAGAAATATCTTCCCAAGGAGCACTAGGAACGGGTAAAGGCAAATACAAACCGTGCGCATTTAACCTTGACTTAGCCTTTTGACATGTAGTGCAACGTGCAACAAATCTCTCCACATCTCTTCTCATTTTTGGCCAAAAGAAGTGACCAGCAAGTATGTCTTCCGTCTTTTTAACTCCAAAATGCCCCATCAAGCCACCTCCATGCGCTTCCGCAACAACAACAAGCGAACGAGCTAGCTGGAATGCATAGCTTGTTAGCTCTAAAAACAAACCCATCACTAACGATGAATTTGTTCCACCCTTTGTCATCCTTACAATACAACAACACATCTCTAAAATCAGGATCATTAACATATTGGTCTTTAATTGTTTCTAATCCAAAGATCTTGTAATCAAGTTGGTTCAGCAAAGTATATCTCCTAGACAAAGCATCAGCAATCACATTTTCTTTCCCTTTTTTGTGCTTAATAACATAAGGAAAAGATTCAATAAATTCAACCCACTTAGCATGTCTACGATTCAGTTTTCCTTGACTACGAATATGCTTCAAAGATTCCGATCGAATGAATAACAAATTCTTTGGGCCATAAATAATGCTGCCATGTTTCCAAAGTTCGAACAAGAGCATATAATTCTTTATCATAAGTGAAATAATTCAGAACAGGTCCGCTCAATTTTTCACTAAAATATGCAACCGGTTTGCCTTCTTGTAATAAAACACCACCCAAACCAATCCCACTAGCATCACACTCAAGCTCAAAGGTCTTATTAAAATCTGGAAGTTGAAGGAGAGGTGCATGTGTCAACTTATCTTTCAACATGATGAAGGCATTCTCTTGTTTATTACCCCAACTAAAAGGTACTCCCTTCTTTGTAAGCTCATTCAATGGTGCAGCAATGCTGCTGAAATCCTTCACAAAACGGCGATAGAATCCAGCAAGTCCTAAGAAACTCCGCACATGTGTGATGGTCTTTGGTACAGGCCATCCCTGTATAGCTTCTACCTTGGCTTGATCAACCTCAATTCCCTGTGGAGTCACAACATAGCCAAGAAAAGACACTCGATCGGTGCAAAATGTGCACTTCTCAAGGTTACCAAACAAACGTGCATCTCGTAAAGCATTAAAAACAGCACGTAAATGATCCAAGTGTTCATCCATAGTTTTCTTTGTAGATTAATATATCATCAAAGTAAACTACAATAAATTTCCCAATGAAAGCACGCAAAACCTCGTTCATTAATCTCATGAAAGTGCTAGGTGCATTAGTTAACCCAAAAGGCATGACTAACCACTCATATAAACCGAACTTAGTTTTGAAAGCAGTTTTCCATTCATCTCCCAATTTCATACGAATCTGGTAGTACCCACTACGCAAATCAACCATAGAAAACACAGTAGCACCACTCAATTCATCAAGCATATCATCTAGGCGTGGAATAGGATGCCGATATCGAATAGTGATATTATTAATAGCTCTACAATCAACACACATACGCCATGTTCCATCTTTCTTAGGCACCAAAATAACCGGAACGAAGCACAAGGGCTAAGAGACTCACGTACATAACCTTTGTCGAGTAGTTCTTGCACTTGCCGCTGAATTTCTTTTGTTTCCTCTGGATTGGTCCTATATGGCGCACGGTTGGGCAAAGAAGCACCTGGAATAAGATCAATTTGGTGCTCTATGCCTCGTATAGGAGGCAGCCCTGCTGGTATCTCGCTTGGAAACACATCCGAATACTCCTGCAAAATGTTAGCAACAACAGGAGGCAAAGAATGCTGCATATCTTGAATTGAAATCAAAGCATCCTTGCATACCAAAGCGTAGGCAATAGAAGTTGAAGCAATTAATTCATTAATATCAGATTTTGAAGCAAGCAAGCAATGTCCTTTCAATTTTATGCCATCTTCATTATTACCAACAGATTTGCTATTTTTATTGTTCTCAGTTTTAGCCTTTGCAGCTTTAGCAATATCATCACGCACAATCGCCTCAGGTGACATAGGAAGCAAAGCAATTTTTTTATCATTGTATCCGAGAGAATAATGATTTGATCTACCATGATGCAAACAATCGTATCAAATTGCCAAGGTCTACCTAGCGAGAATATGACAAGCTTCCATGGGCACAACATCACACTCAACAACATCATGATATGAGCCAATCGAAAAACCGATTCGTACCAGCCTTGTTACCTTTTCCTTACCATTATTGTTCAGCCACCGAATGCAATATGGATGCGGGTGCGGTTTGGTTGTAAGTGCAAGCTTCTCCACCATGTCGCTGCTAGCTAAGTTGTTGCAGCTACCCCCATCAATGATCAAGCGGCAAGAACGCTCTTTAATCACACACTTGGTTTGAAACAATGTATGCCGCTGATTTTGCTCCACCTTCTCCATTTGTGCACTAAGCACACGCTGCACAATGAGGCTCTCAATGTTCAGCATCCTCTGTACCAATCTGTTCGTCTGGTGGCTCCTCTTTACCTGCATCGTCAGCAGCAAGCAAATCAAGTGTATCTTCATCATAATCACTAGCAGAGGAATACTCACCATCATTTGTTACCACCATAACTCGCTTGTTTGGACAATCACGCTGCACATGTCCAATTCCCTTGCATCGATGGCACTGAAGGTCTATTGTTCTACCTGTAGAGGCCACGGAAGATGTACTAACAGCTGGTTTTGGAGCAGATTTCATTGCTGAATTTGTGGGAGCAACACGTGTCTTGTCGCCGGAGGGAGGTGAAAGTGCTGATCGACCCGACGGGGGATGTACACGCCCCGAAGAAGTAGTTGTTCGCTGCCATGATGCTGATCTCCCCGCATTAATGTTAGACCTTGCACTAGCATATCGTCCCCGCACTTCCCTTTCGGCTTTACAAGCAAAATGAAAGCATTCTCGTTATTTTAGTATACTCTTTATATTGAAGGATGTCCCGAATTTCTCTATTTAACCCACCCACAAATCTAGCAATAGCAGGTTCCTCGCCCTCCTCTACGTTACAACGCAGCATACCCATTTGTAATTCCTGATAATATTCTTCTACGCTTTTAGTACCCTGCCTCAATTGTTGCAACTTATGTAACAGATCACGTGCATAGTAAGAAGGAACAAATCTAGCCCGCATTACCCGTTTTAAAGCATCCCATGTTTGTGGTACATTATTAGGATTTTTCTTAGCATATTCTATCCACCAAACAGAAGCAAAATCAGTAAACTCACTAGTAGCAGCTCTAACACGTGTATTCTCAGGAAATTCATGGCATACAAACTTTTGATCAACAACAATCTCCCAAGTAATGTAAGCATCGGGATCATATTTACCATCAAAAGGAGGTATCTTAAATTTAATCTTACTAAAAGCATCATTACTACCATGTACCTCATGTCTTCGGCGAAAACCACCCCGACCTCTACGGTTAGTACGTTGTCGTCGGTGATCTTGGTCTTCTTGTTCAGTGTCACCACTATATGCAACCCAATTATCATCATCCAAACTCTCGTCGTCCTTGCCATCCTTTGTCTTGTCATCCTTTTTCTTGCTATTCTCATCATACCCTTCAGTGGTCTTAGCATACATCTCATCAAACCTGCGCAAAAGAGCACCAAGACTCTTGTCTATACGAGTAATAGACACCTCCAAACCTGTAACCTTGGTGTTGGTGTCGATTTGTGTGGCCTCCAATTGCCCAATCTTCTCATTTGTCACCTGCAAGACATTATCAATTCCTTCATTGTGCTCCTTCACCTTCTTTTCAAAGTGTTGTATGATTCTCTTGGTGCGCGGAGACTGTGGCATGGTATTCTTGGATCCATCACTTTCATCGGCTGTTCCTGTCATGTTAGATAAATAGAAACAACAAGAAAACAAGTGAAGAAATAAGAAAACTCTACAGCTAATAGGATCTAGCTACAGCAAGGCGCTCACTCTCAACCTGTTATACAAGCTCTTACCAATTCTTACCTTGCTCGACGGGAGGGGACGACTACCAACAAGTCCGCAAACCGGAAGAAGTGTATCGGTGCCGCAGCAACAAAACCTGTCAAGCCGTAGTCGAATATGTGGAGCTATAGGTGGGCTGAAACAAGGAATGACTAGCACCACAATAGTTAAAAAGCTAACCGAATAATTGCTCAACGGCGGTGTATCGTGCCTGGCCCTAGGCTAAACCATGCTAGAGACGTGAGCCTAGGCACAAAGGTAGTCACCGAAAAAGAACAACTAGCACAAAGACAAGTAAAACAACCGTTTCAACTTACTTCTCTTTCTCTTCTCTTCTCTTCTCTTCTCTTCTCTTCTTTTTTTTTCTTCTCTTTCTACTCTCTTTTTTTTCTTCTCTGATTTTTTTTTCTTCCTCTCTTTTTCTTTCAACTTTTTTTTTCACACAACTAAACTCTATTGCTCAATATCAAGCCAAATCAGCACAAAAGGAAAAGTACACAGATTGCAGATCGCAGATCTCGTGGACAATTGCAGATTGCTCAAATGGAATTTCGAGGCAAGGTTAGATCCGTTGGAAAGAAGACAATGTAAGCTTTCCAGATTGTATTTAAACACCTCAATCGGAGATCATATGAATCCGTGGTGGCAAAAGTGAAACAGAGATGTATATGGTGACGCGAATTTCGTGACTAAAACGTGATAGAACTCAAAACTCTAAAGGAATAGATACTAAGACCAGCAACTTGACACGACCGATGCAACCAAAAACTCAACAAGCCCTAACCATGCGATGCTAGTAAAGGCTCAAAGGGTTTATGGGACAACGGGTAATCTAATCTACTATTTTTTTCAGGGCTTTTCTGGACTATAGGAAATTAAAAACAACAAAGGATTGGAACTCTCACCGAAGAACCTCGCTCTGATACCAACTGATATGAACCCGCTAGGGTTTGTTCCCGATCTTTCGATGAGAGGTGTGGGGATAACTCGATTGAAGGAGACGACGTTCACGGCCCGACTACAACCTGTCCAAGGATGCGCCTTAGCAACCGATACACCACCTCCTATGGCTGCCGCGATCTTGTGGAGCGCGTCACCCGGCCACTAGGGCACCTATTCCTGCAAGCAATCGAAGAACTAGCAAGAATAAGTATGAAACAAGTACTGAAATTACTAGATGGGAATGAAAGATTCAATTCTCAAACTCAATATCCAACAACGGTGGGGTTCCGTAGAAAAGGAGGCGACCGGCGCTCTCACAAGCAAGTAGCAATGGCTAAACTTGATCTAAACAAAACCCAATCAGTTTGTGGCGGCTATGGAGGTATATGAGAGGGTGGAGGACGACCTGGACGTGGTGGGGGTCATCCTACAACCCTAGGACGCGCCCCTATGGGGCTCCACTTGATACACGGCCCATTGGGCCAAATAAGGTGGCGCAGCACCTGGGACAGATTGACATCCGGTCAATGTTTCGACGATTGCGGCCGCCTCAAAATAGATATGGACATGAGTCCGGATCCATATGAAAGGTGACTTCATCACGGTTCTAGGAAGTATTTGAACGCCCCAATCCGACTCCGTGTGCGACCGTGGCGTCCGTCACAAGATGGTGCTTTTCTGCAGTCCGAATCCAGCCTGCGCGAGTCCTTCTCCCTTTCGGTCTTGACCATGATTCCTAATCAAAACAAGAGTGCACATGTCTCCACAATCTAAATATGATGAACATGAACTCAAGAGTGAACTCACTTGATTATTAAGTTGACGAGCACGGGCACGAGTAATAGGGCCAGCAATAACATGATCTTGTGCAGGCATGGATGTATCGTTGGTGGTGATGTCCTCATCACTTTGAAACTTGCTGCTACTACTTCTGATGATGTTGAATGTCTTGAATGTGATGCATGGTTGATGAGATCAAGTTGCCTAATGAGAAGAATGCTTCCACTTTGGCTAAACTAGATGCTCTTAGGACTAAATATGATGAGCTTAAGGCTAGACCCACTTTGCGTGGTGCTTGTAAATCATGTCCTACTATGCATGCTAAGCTTGTTGATGCTCGTTCTACTATTAGCACTTCGGAAGATTCTTTGAAATCTTCTGTTGTCAATGCATGCACTAGCTGTGATGAAGTTACTTTGCGCAATCTTGAACTTACTTCCCGTTTGGATGTCATCTATGAGGAGAATGACTATTTGAGGAAGGTGTTGGGTTGGTTGTCTGGGCAGGAACCTCAATTGAAAATCATGATTGAGGAGTTCAAGAGAGCTGATGGTCGTGGTTTGGGGTTTGAGAAGTTGGGTGAGAAAGTGGGAGAGAACAGTGGGGAGAGTGTGTATGAGAAGTGTGTTGAGTCTAACCCCGAGTTTGAGGTGATCGGAGACATCCAAGTCCCACTTCCAAAGGCACCCAAGAACACTTTCACACCAAAGCCCAACCACCTTTGCAACAAGCTTGACACAACCCAAGATCCACCCAAAACAAATGACTTCTAGAAACCCGTGAAGTTTGTGAGTGAGAAGGGTGAGAAGCCTAGAGAGAAGCCACAGCCAAAACCAAAACCCATCCCCTTCAGGTGTGAGTATTGTGGCAAGGAGAGACATTTTGCAGAGTTTTGGTACAAGAGGAAGAGGGATGAGAGGATTGCTAGGGAGCAAGCAAACCAGGACAGGTCTCACCAGTCTCATGGTATTCCTGAGCCCAGAGTGTCACTTCCACGGGCTGTGGGAGGTGTGAGGAGTGTTGGCAGGTTCCCACAGAGAGGTGGTGGTGAGAGGTTTGATAGGCGAGATGATGGTGTGCGTGCTGGTGAGAGGTTTGGTCGGGCTCGTGGTGGTTTTGCTGGACATCCTCCTACTCGTCCTCAATACGGGTTTAGGGGAGATGATCGCAGCTTTGGGTTCCAGAGGAACTACGGACCACGTTTTCCCCCTCGTGGTGCTCGTACTCCTTCCATGGGACATGGGAAGTTTGGTGACAAGGGAATGATGTTTGCTAACCCCTCTTTGGAGCAGATGGCTCGACACTAGTTTAACTTTCTTTGTGCTAACCCCAGTGTCGAGTCGCTAGCTCATTCTCGTTCTTGTTTCTGACTACAGGCAGGAGGCTTGGAGAACATTTGGTTGATCGACTCTGGATGTTCCCGACGCATGACCGGAGACAAGAAGTGGTTCTCCAGCCTCACCCCAGTGAAGGAAAAGATGTACATCACATTTGGGGACAATGGACGAGGAAGGGTGATTTCTGAGGGTGTTGTGCATGTGAGTGACAAGGTAACGTTGAAGAGGGTTGCTCTTGTGAAGTCTTTGGGTTTCAATTTGCTTTCGGTTTATCAGTTGCTTGATGAAGGTTTTGAGGTGCGTTTCAGGTCTGGCGAGTCTCGTTTGCTGGATTCTCGAGGTGATCTTGTCTGTATGATCATCCCCGAGGGTCGATTTTCGTGGTCGTTTTCTCTCGTTCTTTGGGTCCCGCTCGTCGTTTGATGGCCGGTCCTTCTTCGATTTGTGGAAATGGCATAGGCGGTTGGGACACTTGAGCTTTGATTTGGTTTCCCGCTTGAGTGGTCTTGACCTTGTCCGAGGATTGCCGAGGTTGAAGCTTGAGAAGGATTTGGTTTGTGCTCCGTGTAGGCATGGCAAGATGGTAGCCACTCCCCATCCATCCCTGACCAATGTCATGACCGAGCGTCCGACAGAGCTGTTGCATATGGACCTTGTTGGGCCAGCTCGAGTTCGCTTGGTGGGTGGGAAGTGGTATCTCCTTGTTGTGGTGGACGATTACTCTCTCTATGCCTGGGTGTTTTTCTTGGAAGACAAGAGTGAGACATTTGGTTTTGTTCGAGATCTGATCGTGAGGTTGAAAAACGAGAGGCATGGAAATGCTATTCGAGCTATCCGCAGTGATAATGGCTCAGAGTTCAAGAACTCTCGTTTTGATACCTTTTGTCGTGATCTAGGTCTTGAACATCAGTATTCGACCCCTTATGTGCCCCCTCAAAATGGAGTTGTGGAAAGGAAAAATCGGACTCTTTGTGAGATGGCTAGGACGATGCTCGATGAGCACAGGACTCCTAGGAGGTATTGGGCTGAGGAGGTCAATACGGCTTGTCATGTCTCTAACAAGATTTTATTGCGAGCTTTCAAGGAGAAGACCTGTTATGAGCTTATGCATGGTCGGGCACCCAAGGTGAGTCATTTTCGAGTTTTTGGTTGCAAATGCTTTATTCCTAAGAAGGGAACACTCGACAAGTTTGAGGCTAGGTCTAGTGATGGGATTTTCTTTGGATATGCTAATCATTCTAGAGCCTATAGGGTGCTTAACCTTGAAACTAAAAAAATCATGGAGACTTGCGAGGTAACCTTCGACGAGACAATGCCATGTACGTCTCTTGTCTTTGAATGTGCAGGTGATGAGGAGATGGCCGAGGACCTCTTTGAAGAGGAGAAGGATGAAGCTGGAGATGATGATGGAGAGAACCATGCGCCTGAAGCTGAGTGTGTACCCACTACTTCCCCTACGACCACAATGGAGCGTGGACCGTCTACTTCATGGACAACGACGGTGCGACAAGAGGACCAGGCGAGAGAAGCTGAAGGTGAGGGGGAGGTAGACTCGAGGCGTGAGGCTCCCCGGCGGATTCAAGAAGTGCATCACCTGTCGAAGATCATTGGGGACATCGACGAACGTACTACACGGTCAAGGTCCAGGAATTCCTCTCATTTTGCTCATGCTGCTTTTGTTGCCACCTTTGAGCCCAAGGACATTGGACACGCTTTATCTGATGCAAACTGGGTCAATTCTATGCATGAGGAATTGGAAAACTTTGAGAGGAACCAGGTGTGGGAGTTAGTTGAACCACCTCCAAATTGCCATCCTATAGGAACCAAGTGGATTTGGAAGAACAAAGAGGGAGAGAATGGGATGGTTGTGAGGAACAAGTCCAGACTTGTTGCTAAGGGATATAGTCAGAAGGAGGGGATCGACTATGAGGAGACCTTTGCTCCTGTGGCTCGTCTTGAGGCCATTCGAATCCTTCTAGCCTTTGCCGTGGTTAAAGGGTTGAAGTTGTTTCAAATGGATGTGAAAAGTGCTTTTCTGAATGGGGTCATAGAGGAGGAGGTGTATGTGAAGCAGCCACCGGGATTTGAGAGTGAGAAGTATCCTCACAGGGTGTACAGGTTGAAGAGGGCTCTGTATGGGTTGAAATAGGCGCCCCGGGCTTGGTATGGGAGATTGAGAGGTTTTCTGGTGAGCAGAGGGTTTGTGATGGGTACCGTGGATAGGACCTTGTTTCTCCTCAAGCATGGAAATGACTTGTTGATTGTTCAGATATACGTGGATGATATTGTGTTTGGTGGCTCGTCACATAACCTTGTTGCCAAGTTTGCAGATGAGATGAGCAGGGAATTCGAGATGAGAATGATGGGTGAGTTGTAGTACTTTCTCGGGCTGCAGATCAAGCAAGTGAAGGATGGAACATTCGTGCACCAGACCAAGTACACGAAAGACATGCTGAGGAAGTTCCAGATGCAAGATGTGAAGCCGATGTCGACTCCCATGGGGAGTATGGCCACTTTGGATGCGGACGAGGACGGAGAACCAGTGGACCAGCAGGAGTACAGGAGCATGATCGGCTCCCTCCTCTACCTAACGGCGACAAGGCCAGACATACAGTTCAGGGTGTGTCTGTGTGCTTGTTTTCAGGCTTCGTCGAAGACATCACATCGACAGGCCGTCAAGAGGATCTTCAGGTACCTACAGTCTACCCCTGGTCTTGGCCTTTGGTATTCGTCCTCCTCGACTCTTTCTCTTCATGGTTTTTCCGATGCGGATTTTGCTGGTTGTCGAGTCGAGAGAAAGTCTACTTCGGGTACTTGCCAGTTTCTTGGGTCCTCGTTGGTTTCATGGTCTTCCCGCAAGCAGTCTAGTGTAGCTCAGTCTACCACCGAGGCAGAATATGTTGCAGCCGCGAGTTGCTGTTCCCAGCTGTTGTGGATTTCATACACTTTGAGAGACTTTAGTGAGGAGTGCACCAAGATCCCACTTCTTTGTGATAGCACCAGTGCCATAAGTGTTGCTAAAAACCCAGTGCTTCACTCCAAAACCAAACACATAGAAGTGAGGTATCATTTCCTGAGGGACAATGTGGAAAAAGGAACCATTGTGTTGAGCCATGTCCCTACCCAAGATCAGCTTGCAGACATTTTCACAAAGCCTCTCGACCAAGCTACATTTGTGCGCTTGCGGGGGGAACTTGGGGTTTGTTGCCCTTTCTAGTTGATTCTTGGGGGTTTCTTCTTGTACCATATGTATCATACCATGTTTGACTTTGATGTATATACATGTTTTGCTTGATGTACAAACCATGGTAGGATAGCCATCTTGTCATATATCATGTTGCATTTGTATCATATTGCATTTTAGGTTGATGAGCTTCTTTCATATGCCTTATTTGAGTCTCTGGCTATTCGTGAGATATTGGTCATATGTGTGGAAAAATGGTGATGTGAGGCTATGCTCTTGGAATATTTGAGATATATGTGTGATGAGATGGCCCTTTCTGAAATAAATGCTAATCTGGACTAATTTTTGGTGAAATGTGCTTCACTCATGTGTAGTAGTGTATCCATGTCACGTTTTGGTCTAAATGTGTTTTTCATGCTTAGATTGTGCTTGGATGTCTTTTTCTTGCAATTGGGCCAAAGGCCGAATACCATTGTGAATGTTTAGCCTATGTTGCATTCATGGGGGAGCATAAGCTTCCTTTTGCCGCAAAGGCAGTTCATGTACCATGAAATGATTTAATCTTGCAAAGAAGTGTGTATGCTTGAAAAATGCTCCATCCATCATGTCTATTCTTAAAATGTCTTATTTCACATATGGGTGCAAAACATGTTGCATGTTGTTCACCAGTGGAGAAGTCTCCCCGAAGTGGACACATGGCTCATGAGCTTTGACATGACATGCTTTGCTTTATAGGTGTTTATAATGATCTTTTGCTGAGAATTTGATATCCTTGTATGATCTCTGAATGGTATGCATGTTTGTGGCTCAAGTGTGACATGGATAGGCTTTTACATGTGAAGCGAGCCTTCTTTTGGTGAAACTGCTTAAATCTGAAAATTTTGCTTTGTCACATGCTTGTATTTTCATATATTACTTATGGCAATGCTTTGACCATGCTATGATTCATATATGTGCTCTTTGTCTCATTTCTAGCCTTTGACACTAGTTTTGGCCTATTTGAGAAGCTCATGTAGATGTGTATATGCTTTGTTTTTCATTCCTGCATTTTCACCTTGATTCATACATTGTCAACAAGGGGGAGAAGAGGTGAGCTTAATGCAAATTCAGAAGAGGTGAGCTAAAACTTGGAAGTTTGCATCCACATGTTCAGGGGGAGCTTGCATTTGTTCAGGGGGAGCTTTCTTGCTGTTTTCAGTGTGGAGTTTGTGCTTCGCTTGGCTTGTGACCTTTCATTGCCTTTCTTTGGTTTTGGTCATGAGTTGAGTTTCTTTGTTTTTCTTTCTTCTTCCTTCCTTTCTTTCTCTGAATTTCATTTCGCGTTGTGTGTTGTCAATGCACTCATCAAGGGGGAGATTGAGGACCAGGAGCGTCCCGGTGGTCGATGGATGACCGCTCCTCAGTGATGAGTGATTGACAACGGGTGTTGGACCGACTCTTGGCTTAGTGCGCGGGTGTAGGCGCGGCCTAGTTCGTGTTGTTGCGGGTGAAGAACGGGCGCGAAAGGTCTTCGGACCTTGAGGGGCCTCCGGGAGATGGAGAGACAAGTAGGCTCGGTTCGAGGGACCCGGTGGACAGCGGGACTAGGTGCGGGCCACATGGTGGCGATACGAGCAAGACGAAGTCATGGACAATCGAGCCGGTGCATGGTGGCGGTCGAGTCAAGTAGTTTGGCGGGAGGCCGGACCGAGCACGCGGGGTTTGGTGGTTTGCCCACAAAACCATCGGAGGACGGTTTCTTAGTTTGGGCGTCCAAACCAGGTCCGAGGGCCCAACACGACGGAGACGGGATCCGGGCGTGTCGGGAAGCTTCGAAGTGGAGGACACAGGGCGGGATCGCATGGCTTGCGTCGGGAGGACGCGGGGTGCGGCAAAGGTGTGGTCGTCCGATGGCAAGACCCACAAACATTACCTAAATGCCCCTACGTGGGTTGTATCGCCAGTAGTTAAGATTGGGGTAGTTGAGTCATTTACCACTCCGGCGGGACCTGATATATAAGCCATGAGTGTGTGTGGATGGCTCTCTCTCTTGTCGACTTAGGGTTTCATTTCCCCCCTCCCATTTCTCATTTTTCGTAGCTATTTTCTACTCCATTTTTCTCTAGGGTAGCATGAGAGCTTCATGAGAGATTTGTTGAGAGGGATGGATGATAGGGCGGCATGCTAGACCTTGTGAATCTTTCCTGGTTTGTATAGAAGATTCAGCGTTGTGTTTTCCGTGGTCTTTTTCGTGCTTGTTTTTGGTGCCTTTGTTCTCGGTGTGATTCCGTGGATTTGGGTGGGTTTCTCCCCGGATTTCTTTGAGGGAAACATGGATGGATGTCTAGTGCATCTTTGTGATTGATCTTGTGCCCTCAAACGCCAGGAAACCACTTCGATTCAAGGTTTTCGTTTGGTGCTCTAGCTTTTGGTGGTGCTCAAAGGATTCACGATTCCCGGTGATTTAGGGAGTTAGGAGGCAAGATTTTTGGGCTCTAGCATCCTTGTGTGATGCTTTTCAAGTCCCCAAACCCTTGTCTCTACAGCTTCTACCGTTTGGGAAATCCGATGATGATTTGGGGGAGTTGACTTTCGGGGTCGTGCGTTTTCTGCTCTATCTGCTCCTCGCGGACGGTCCGCGAGGACCAGGCGGACAGTCCGCGCCAACCCAGTTCGTTGCGGTGTTCTTCGTGTTCTTGCTTCGTTTCGGTTTGATCCGGTTTTGCTTTAGGTTTTCGTTGCAGCCGGTTTGCGGACGGTCCGAGCTTCAGTAGCGGATGGTCCGTGGCCCGCGCGGACGGTCTGCCCGGTCTTCGCGGATGGTCCGTTTTTCTTGGGTTGGTTCTGGAGGTTCTGTTCGCTTTAACGGACGGTCCGCGACTCAGGCCGGACAATCCGCGGCAAGGGAGCAGACAGTCCGCGGTACCCTGCCGGACGGTCCGCGCGGCCATCGCGGACAGTCCGTCCTGCCTGGCCGGACAGTCTGCCAGAGGCTGCCAGCTTTTCTTCTTGGTTCGATTCCTCCCTCCCTTTCTAGTGCTTCCGCGTGTGCTTCAAGGAATCATTCCTAAGGCTAGAGGTTGATTCATAACCTCGTTGTCTTGGCAATTGGTGTGTGATTTGATCCATTGCTTGTGTGTGACCAGGCTTTGACTAGGGCATAGGCCGGGTTCTTTGAGAAGAATTTTTACCGGCTCCTATGCACTCCCCCCCCTCTCTAGTCGCCATCTGATCCTTCAACCACGAAGAGGAGCTGAAGAACGCTCTGGCGACCTCCAGGAGCAAGGTTCGGGACCTGGAGGTAAAGGTTCAGGAGATTGTTGATGGTGAAATTCCGTCAACCTAGCCATGAATTTACCTTTGGTGTTGGCATGACTTTTGTATCTTATCCATTGGTACTAACCCCCATGGTATAACATATTCACTTGTGCATGTCAGTTTTGGAGTTTAGTGTTTATGCAGGGTTTTAGCGTTGAAAGCAAGACTTCCGGGATAAGTTCATTAAGCACCTCATGACAAGAGCATGAAGCCCGGTACAAGTCAAGCAATGAAGTGAACACGACTCCAAGAAGCCCAAGGACCCAACCCGAGAAGATGGAAAACTTCGAGGAGCTAGCCAGAAAAGTGTTGAATCTTGCAAGATAAGGAGCTTTGTCCAATTCGGAGAGAAACTGACGACAAGGGCCCGCATGCAGAAGGGGGAAGGATCTAGAAGACTCGGGAAGCAACATCGGGCGAAGGAGGCCACGAACTGGGCCGAAGTGGGCCTAGGCCGGTCGGCCCAGGCCGGCCGGCCCAGCCCATTCGAGGCCCAGTTGGCCCCCTTTGACCTAGATGCATCTCGGGCTATTTATAGCCCCCTGACCGAGAGCCACGCATCGATCAATTCGTCATCCACCGCCGAGGAGCAGAGAAGCTTGAGGGACACCATCTCGGAGATAAGGGTTGTGCTAGTTGTCTAGGGTCTCCCTAGCCGACGTGGGAACCTTACATGGAAGACCACGTCGGAGCTCCGGAGCAAGGATCAAGATCGAGGTAGGATCCCGGTGGTGATCTTGTTCATGTAATCATTCATGGTGAAGTCTTTAAGTGAATCCGATTTCTAGCGATCAAGTGCCTTCTTGATGATTTTGTTTTCTTCTTGGTTTTGCTTCTTCTACGATCTATACTTAAGATAGATTGCATAGGGTCCTCTTGTAGCCGCGGTGGCTAGAGGTGCACACTGGACCGACTAAGTGATTTCAACTTGTTCTTATCGAACTCGCCCTAGACTACCCGCATGAATCGGAATACGTTGTGACAAAATGGGGGTTCCGAAAGGCGGGCGTTTTCGGAATTGGACCGGAGGCCACGGTTTAAAGATGCTTTTAATGAGATTCGCTTTTCTATCTTCATCTATCTTGTTTGGGGCTACAACATAAGCATGATCTAGAATCTCTAGATCGGTTATCTCTTGCTTTCTCTTGCTACCTCTTTAGTAGATTAGATTATATGTGTTCTCCTGAGGATATCTTAGATTAGATGCAACTTGGTTCTTCAATAGATAGTTTTCCTTGCTTTACTAGATTGAATCATTGCATTGCACATTGTTCAACAGATTCGATACCTTTGGTTCACCACTCGAGGGAAGAAGGGTACCTTGACTAAGAGGGGGGATTTGTCCGCTTGCAAATCCATATGAACTTTGATACGATAATCTACTGTCAACAAGCCCCTTTTTCTGCCGCCGTTGCCGGGGAACAAGCAATCAAGATCCAATCTAGTATTGCTTATTTTCCAGTTTTTCTTTTGATTTTTCCTTTTGCATCTCTTAACTTTGATCATCCTCAAAAAGAAAAAATATCAATCTAATCTAGTTTTTGACTAACCCTAATTTTTCTTTTTTTAGATTTTTGTTTTATTGCTAACCCTAACCGGAGATGGTTGGCTACCTCTCCAAGAAACCCAAATATTTTTTGTGAATGATCCAGGAAAACTTTATAGGCAAAGGAGACGTGCAACACAAGCTAAAGGGTTGGAAACCCTAGATCCAAAAGCCAAAGTTGAAGGACCGTCATAATCTCCAAGGGAATCACCACCTCCAAGTCCAAAGGAAGATCAACCTCAACCACCACCCATGGAACAACCACAACCGGAGCGCGAGGTCAAGCTATGCACCCCGAACATCGTTGATCTACTTGTCATAAACCTTCAAGACGCCGGAAAGCCGTTCAAGATCAAGGTCTCGACTATCTGCATGACGATTGGGAGAGCTTTGGAGCGTTTCAATGAATACATACGAGCCGAATTCCTTGAGTGGCATATAGGTTTACTTAAGAGGAGGATGGAGAAGATGGAGATAGAGAGAGAAGCCCAAAACCTAAAGGTTGCCGAAGCAAGATCCACATGCAAGGAGTGTGAGGAGTATGGCCATGTCCAAGGTCAACAAGGACGCCGTCACTAAATATTGGAGAATTTAGATGGCAAGGTGACAGATGTTGGAAACTCTATACGTGAAGTGTTCATCATGACGCAAGTGGGACAACTTGCTGGGTGCCCGATGGGTAACAAAGAAGAATTTCCGAGACAACCCCAAGGTCCCAAGACGGCGAAGGCTACTCAAACTCATTCGGAAGAGATGGAGGATCACACGAAGGAGGCCACGAAGATCACGACCGAAGGACCGGAGTTTGAGATGTCGAGCCACTACATGAAGGAAGTTGTTGCATCCGTCAAGACCAAAGAAGAAAGCCAGCCTGTGAAGACCAAAAATACGACTAAGCCAAAGAATAAGCCCGTGCCCAAGATGGTGCGGAAGTGGGTACCCAAGATTGCAATGCCCGCAAAGAGCGTTGATCCGAAGTAATCAAGTGAAGAAGTCTAGCCATGGACTATAAACGAAGCGCTAGGCGGGAGGCAACCCATTTCGTCAAGTCAAGAATAAGCTACCGGGAGGACAACCCGATTCCAGGTTTTTCGAGTCTTTTCAAGTAATTTAGTTTTGAATTTTGCTACGCAAGACATTAGACTTAGAATGGTTGAACAATATTAGAGACATAATTCTTGGTTGAATATTTTGTTTTGATCATAAACCCTTTACATGAACCCTCCTATGTGATTGTTTGCTTCTTTTCGAGAAACCACAACCAAAAAAATTCAGAACCTATCTCAACATTTCATCCTCTTTATGATGTTATAACACACGAGTAGAGCCACACCTTGTACCTAGATGTTATTTAATTTTCAGCACGTGGTAGGACTCGCGTGAACCTAGAAACTCAACTTTTGGTTGTTTTAAAAATCTATATCCTTGGTTTCTCTGGAGTTAGAATTTTTCTAAGCCTCATTTAATTTTATTTCATTCAAAATCTCTTTCATATAACCAAAATTAGAACCTAAACCTATGCCCCCATGATCAAGTCGGGAGAAGCTTGCTCTCAACTAATGAAGCCAAACAATACCGGTGAGACTGATATAAATGTAGTCGGAAAATATTTTCGACTTACATCCTGTTTTTAATGCTTTAAAAACTTCTCTAAATTTATGCTTGAGCTCTCCCATAGTTCTGAATATATTTTAAATTTTCGAAATTAGAGGAGTGCTTAGCATTAAAACATGTTTAGAGGGAGACAATCTAGTTAACCTAACCATGCATGCACCATGATCCATCATGGGATGCCCCCCCAACATCTTTTATCAAACCACATGCAAAGGACAAGCATGGGGGGCAGCCAAGGCTTGGCTTTGCAGGAATATCATGGATGCATGTGAGGCAAGGGAGCATGGAGGTGACTCAAAGCGAAAACATCAAGTGGAAGGAGCAATAATGCAAGCAAAGGAGTGGGCGAGAACGTTTGGAAGGTACACACGGTCACGAAGCAACAAAGCAAGCATGAGTGCACTAGAGAAGAACCGAGCCAAGAGGAGGAGAGAGGTAAGTCTCCCATCCAACTCTTTGTTCGTGTGCTCTAGTTTGTAGTCCAGAACCACCTTAGACTTAGCCATCCACCCCGCTTGTTTCGTGCAACAAATCACATCCTTAATCCAGTCAAAGTCCAGACTCCAAAATAATATTTGTGTACCTTGTTACCGGTTGAAAACCCCGGATATTTATTTGTGAGGGAGAGAGTGCTGCAACCATGGAAGAAAACTACAAGTCTTTGCACCAAGAAGAAGGGATCATCATCGTCTAAGCCATCATCGCAACCTCTTCGAGGAGGCACTCGGTTTCCGAGTCTCCTCGGAGTATGGAGGAGGACACGGCACCACCGAGGAGGAACGATACTCTTCTCCTCGGTGGCATGAGGGCCACACGAAACTCGTTTATGAGGTTCACCAGACCTCAAGGACATATGGAGGAGATGCCCGTCCGACCTCGCCACTCGACACGATCATCCGCTGCACCTCCATACGCTCTGCGGTATTCCGAGGGGTTTGTCATCATGACGGAGGAGGAGGAGAAGAAGCTCGCTCGCCTTGAGTAGAGGCTTGTAGTAAACATCGACTTTGACGACCAAGCTCTCAACTTATTGGGTTTTCATACAGGATACCAAGGTTGGGTGCAATTCTCTAACGGAGTGTCAGCAAACACCCACAAGGAATTCGCCTAGGAAATTGACCATGGCACATATCCTTGATGAAGGAGTGTTGAGACTCTCATTCCATTTGGAGGGAGCCATTCGCATCAGGAGGCCATCCACACGCTCGAGAGAGAGGAGGAAGATCTCCGGAGGGGGATCGACCACCTCGAAGTAAGCACCCACAAGTGGAGAAGAAGGAAGACACCGTCGGAAGGGTAACCATGATCAATGGTGCTTTGTCTAGCACCTTGATGGTGTAATCTCCTTATTCATCCATGGGTTGTAATCGATCTTGAGATGTAATCATACTTTGTTGGATTATCTATCTATCATCTTGTGTTGAATATACTTTATTGCTTAAGGTTATCTACCATGCCATAAAGGGAGTAGAGCTCCAATGCTTCCTTGGATCCATTCAATACGCTGTGCCCATCATAGGTCTAGTCTTGAATACCTTCGCGTAGTGACAGTACGAGAGGAGGGAAAGGGCGAAACCGTGGTCACAGTCCCCGATAGATTAGATTGGTTTTCATGTTCGAAATGATTGCATGTCCTAGTACCGTAGACCCATGGGCGAGTGTCTCCTATCTTGATTGAACAAGCGGTTTCCTATGTATTAGGGAATAACTTGGTTTTCAAAAAGGGAGTCCCGGAACAAGTGGATGTGCATGGAGGCACATGGGAAGGTTTTTGCAGTATGATCGCGGGAGAAGCGTAGCAACAAAGAAATTTTATCCAGAACCCCATCATCCAAGAGTTTCACTCATGGCAAAAGGATTTTGGGGAGAATAAGAGACAAAGATAACCAACACGGAGTTGAATTGGCTTTACTCGACTTTGATTGCCAGGTAGCCAATTGACCCCACTCAACTGGCTCAAGGTGTTACTGAAGGATCAGATGGCGACTAGAGAGGGGGGGAGTGAATAGGAGCCGGTAAAAATTCTTCTCAAAGAACCCGGCCTATACCCTAGTCAAATCCCGGTCCTCAATCTCCCCCTTGATGAGTGCATTGACAACACACAACGGGAAATGAAATTCAGAGAAAGAAAGGAAGGAAGAAGAAAGAAAAACAAAGAAACTCAACTCATGACCAAAACCGAAGAAAGGCAAAGAAAGGTCACAAGCCAAGCAAAGCACAAACTCCACACTGAAAACAGCAAGAAAGCTCCCCCTGAACAAATGCAAGCTCCCCCTGAACATATGGATGCAAACTTCCAAGTTTTAGCTCACCACTTCTGAATTTTCATTAAGCTCACCTCTTCTCCCCCTTGTTGACAATGTATGAATCAAGGTGAAAATGCAGAAATGCAAACCAAAGCATATAAACATCTACATGAGCTTCTCAAATAGGCCCAATCTAGTGTCAAAGGCTAGAAATGAGACAAAAAATCACACATTTGAATCGTAGCATAGACAAAGCATTGCCACAAGTAATATATGAAAATACAAGCATGTGATGAAGCAAAATTTTCAGATTTAAGCAGTTTTACCAAAAGAAGGCTCGCTTCACATTTAAAAGCCTATCCATGTCACACTTGAGCCACAAACATGCATACCATTCAAAGATCATACAAGGATAGCAAATTCTCAGCAAAAGATCATGGCAAACACCCATAAAGCAAAGCATGTCATGTCAAAGCTCATGAGCCATGTGTTCACTTCGGGGAGACTTCTCCACTGGTGAACATCATGCAACATGTTTTGCACCCATATGTGAAAGATAGGACATTTTAAGCATAGACATGATGGATGGAGCATTTTTCAAGCATTACACACTTCTTTTCAAGATTAAATCATTTCATGGTACATGAAGTGCCTTTGCGGCAAAAAGAAGCTTATGCTCCTCCATGAATGCAACATAGGCTAAACATTCACAATGATATCGGCCTTTGGCCCAAATGCAAGAAAAAGGCATCCAAGCACAATCTAAGTATAGAAAGCACATTTAGACCAAAACGTGACATGGATACACTACTACACATGAGTGGAGCACATTTCGCCAAAAATTAGTCAAGATTAGCATTTATTTCAAAAGGGGCTATCTCACCACACATATATCTCAAATATTCCAAGAGCATAGCCTCACATCACCATTTCTCCACACATATGACCAATATCTCACAAATAGCCAAAGAGACTCAAATAAGGCATATGAAAGAAGCTCATCATCCTAAAATGCAATATGATACAAATGCAATATGATATATAACAAGATGGCTATCCTACCATGGTTTATACATCAAGCAAAGCATGTATATACATCAAAGTAAGCATGGTATGATACATATGGTACAAAAAGAAAATCCCCTAAGAATCAACTAGAAAGGGCAACAAACCCCAAGTTCCCCCCGCAAGCGCACAAATGTAGCTTGTGTCGGTGCGGAATATGGTCCCGACACTAACCAGTAGATAGCGCCGTGGTCTATCCCTCAATGGTCAATGCTAAGTAACAAGCGACACAGGGTTTTTATCCTGGTTCCGGCCGAGGGGGCCGTACGTCTAGCAGAGGCGTGCTCGAGGCACTATATTACTTAGCACCGGGGGTGCCTGTAGCGGGGCGGCTACAAGCAAGGCGGGAGAGGAAGCGAGGCTTCCAAGTCCCTGGAGGAGTGGCTGAAGATATTGTGGGAGAATGAGTACGTGGTGTGGAGTGAGTCTGTCTCGTGTGCTGCTTCGTCTCTCCCCGCGGCTGGGGATTCGCCCCCCCCCCCTTTTATAGATCAAGGGGGAGGCGGATTACATGCGCGCCGCGCTATCTAGCTACGTGGGGAAGCACGACGTGCTATGCTGTAGAGTGGGCGGCCGTCCGGACAATCCTTGCAGCGATCTGGCCATGATGGCCTACCTTGTACCCGAACAGTGGCGGTTCGAGGGTAGAAGGGCGGCAGATGGTGGCGACGTCCTCTGATAGGCTCGAGGGAGGTGCTGACGTTGGCCTGTACGGGACACAGGAGTAGGTAAAACGGCGTCCCTTCCCAACGTGCTTCACAGTGTTGGAGTGGTTGCTACAGCGCCCGGCGTGCGCCTGCACGCGCGGGGGCGGCGGCCATGCTGTTACAGTGGCCGGGATGGCGATCCACCGGCCTAGCGCCTCCACCTAACCCTGTAGGGTCACAAGAAAGTGAATCGAGGGTGCACCCGGCCCCCCTTCGAGGGCCTGGCGCGTTAGCCGTACTGGAGCAGGCGCGCGGCGTCACGGGACTGACACCGGCCGCACTGCACAGTCCCTCCCCACAGTGGTGGGGATGGGCTCCTCCCTGGGGAGTTGGTGCGCGGCACCGGGCGCGAGCCCCGGGCGCATGATGGCGCCGCCCCGCCGGTGTCGGGCGTTAAATGCCCGTGTACGGGGCCGGCGCACGCGTGAGGGGCACCCTCGAGCGTGGCGGACCCCGGCCGAGGGCGGGACGTACCCTCGAGCGAGGCGGAACCCGCTCGAGGGGGAGCGAGCCCTCGAGCGAGGCCGAACCTCGCTCGAGGGAAGTGCGCCCCTCGAACGGGGCGGAGCCCGCCTGAGGGGGCGCGCACCCTCGAGCGAGTCGGAGCCTGCTCGAGGGGGTCTCTAAGAGGGCCGCCTTGATGGGCCGTCTGGGTCCCTGCGGCGTGGGCCGTGTCCTGCATGGTTAGGCACCTGCATGGTTAGGCTTAGCGTGTTTTGGTTTCGTTGCGGGTTTTAAGTGAGGGTTTCCCCGTTGTTTAAGGGGACCCCTAGGGCTGTCCCCGACAGTAGCCCCCGAGCATCTGTGGGTTTGCCATTGAGGCTCCCGCAGATGCTGGAACCTACTGATAGGACGTTCTTCCCTCCTTGTTTTGCGAACGCTTTCCGTGGGGCCGCGTCAGCGGACCCGCGGGTCTAGCCCCCGAAGCCCTGCAGGAGTGTGGGTGATCCTGCAGGGGTTAACTGCGAGAACTGGTCAGAGGGCGTGGCACATGTTCCAACCGGCATCGGCGGTGTCTCAGCCGGCCTCGGTGGCGCACGCGCTGCTGGCACTGTCTCCGGTGGGTGCAATTTCAAGGAGGTGTAGCCGTGCGCCAAGCCCCCGAGCCTGGGCCCATTCGAGGCGATCGGGTAGAGCTTTACGACTTGTTTTCTTACGCGCCCTCGCCGTCCCTCCGCGGGACGGAGGGTGAGGTTTCCGCAACCCCCATCGAGCGGGTCGCGGATTGCGGATTCCTCGTCGAGCTGCTAGCGGGTGGTTCAAGTGGACGTCCATGCCCCGTTCGATAAGGGTAGGCTGCACGGTCCGGAGACACGTCCATGGAAGCGCTTGCGTGGGTTTGCTAGGTGGGGCTCGGTCTCATTCGATAGGGACCGAGGGCGCGGAAGCTCTCCCTCGGTGGGATCCCCCGGCTAGCTGCCCTCGCTGGCTCTCGAACACGACATGTGGGGCACCCTCGAACCGACGGGCTCGAGGAATGGCTCGAATGCGCGTGCCCTCGTCGTCCCTGACTCTGCGATCTGTGGCGCCTGTTCGAACCCATCGAGGGTCAGGCTTCGAACCTCTGATCAGTAGGGCCGTGCGGGGCCGCGCCTGGACGGCCCCGTCTTTTGCGTTCGCGGCCGTCGAGGGGTCTGGGCGAGCCGGCCCTCGAGGCGCTGGTTGGTAGCACAACGCGGCATGGGTTCTTGCGGTGCCTGCTTTACGTCAAGCAGGCCCTGGGCGACCTTCTCACGCACGTGCCCTCTCTAGAGAGTTGATGTTGTCTCGAGCCAGGGGCTCGCGCCGCTCGAGGGTTTTACGCGGCATGGGTGCCCGCGGTGCCTGCTTTACTTCAAGCAGGCCCTGGGCGACCTTCTCACGTCGATGTCCCTTCGAGGGCCGTTATCGTCTCGAGCCAGGGGCTCGTGCCGCTCGAGGGTTTTGCGTGGCATGGGTACCCGCGGCGCCTGCTTTACATCAAGCAGGTCCCGGGCGGCCCTTTCACGTCGATATCCCTTCGAGGGCTGTTATCGTCTGAAGCCAGAGCCTCGTGCCGCTCGAGGGTTTTGTGTGGCATGGGTGCCCGCGGTGCCTGCTTTACTTCAAGCAGGCCCTGGGCGACCTTCTCACGTCGATGTCCCTTCGAGGGCTGTTATCGTCTGGAGCCAGAGGCCCGTGCCGCTCGAGGGTTTTGCGTGGCATGGGTGCCCGCGATGCCTGCTTTACATCAAGCAGGTCCCGGGCGGCCTTCTCACGTCGATGTCCCTTCGAGGGTTGCTTTCGTCTTGAGCCAGGGGCTCGTGCCGCTCGAGGGTTTTATGTGGCATGGGTGCCCGCGGTGCCCGCTTTACATCAAGCGAGCCCCGAGCGACCTTCTCACGTCGATGTCCCTTCGAGGGCTGTTATCGTTTGGAGCTAAGGGCTCGTGCCGCTCGAGGGTTTTGCGTGGCATGGGCGCCCGCGGTGCCTGCTTTACTTCAAGCAGGTCCCGGGCGGCCCTCTCACGCCGATGTCCCATCGAGGGTTGCCTTTGTCTCGAGCCGGGGGTCCGCCCCGCTCGAGGGTTCTCCTTGCTTGGCAAGGGACCCGGTCATTAAATGCCTCGCAGTCGAGGCTGCGGTTTTGCAACGTGGGCGCGCCTTTTTAGGCGTTGCGGCCGCGCGCGCGCGTAGTGGGCGGCGTGGCAGGCGGACGTGACGGCTCGCCTTGGTCCCTGCGGGTCTTCGCCGTGATGATGGCCCGCCTGCGGTGATGTGGCCGTTGCAGTCGTGGTGGGGCCCGCTCGTCGGCGTGAAGTGAAGATTCCCTGCAGTTAATGCGCGCGGGGCATCCGCCCCGGAGAACTCGCCCATGGCTTATAAATCTGAGGGGAGGAGGAGACGGCAGTTTTTTACCTTAGCGCCTCGCCATTTCAGCCCCCCGTCCCTTCGTCTTCACCTCGCCCTTGCCACCGCGCGGTGTCTCCATTAGAGCTTTTCTTCCGTTTTACGTCCTCCGCTCTCGCTTTCCTCCGCCCTTCTTCATGGCGCCGCCTCAGCAGCCCCTCACGATCTTGGACCCATACGCCTGGGAGAGGTCGTCGGTGACCCGGCTGGCCCTTGGCGAGCTGGTCGCCGCCGACCAGCTGGCGGCGAACGAGGATGGGCGCCCGGCGGAGTGGATAGTGCCGCCGGCGGGGGACCGCGCGCCCAACCCGCCGGAGGGCTACGTGGTGAGCTTCATCCGCTACCACGAGCGGGGCTTCAACGCGCCGGCGAGCCGCTTCATGCGGGCGATGTGCCACCACTACGGAGTGGAGCTGCACAACTTCGCGCCCAACGCGATTTTGCAGGCGGCCACGTTCGTGGGCGTCTGCGAAGGGTACCGGGGATCCCGATCAAGCGGGAGCTGCGGGTACACCTTTTCCGCGCGGAGCTCTTCACGCAGCCCACGACGGAGCCGAGGGACCCGCGCGCGCGGTGCGCGCCGGCGGGATGTCGCTTGCCCCCGCGGGGGCAATTCAAGAACGTCTACATCCCCCCGCACCATGACGACGAACAACGCCGGCTGGGAGCGGGAATGGTTCTACTTGCGCAACGCCGAGCCCGACCTCCCCCCTACACCGGTCGGGTGTTCAAGGAGAGGCCCGACTCCTGGGGCTACGGGGTGTCCACGCCCCAAGATCGGAGGCGGCGGGACTCGGTCCCGGCCGCCCTGCGCGCCCCCCGGCGCCGCCGGGGCCGAACGCGATGGGCGTCCTCGCCTTCCTCCATCACCGGCGGGTCGTGCCCCCGATGGAGAGGCCGCTCCGCATCTTCGAGATGACAGAGGCGGCCAACCCCGTCGATCTGGCGAGGTCGCGGATGCTCCCGACGCCCCTCGAGCGGCCATATGCGCTCACCCGGGCGCGGAGCGCCGTCGACACTTGGGCACCGATGCCTGCGGACCGGACCCCATGGGACCTCGAGATGCTCCCCACCGGCCCGCTGGTGAGTTTGGTTCTCGATTTCGTTTTGGTTCTTGGTGTTGCTTCTGCCTCCTGACGCGTCCTTAATGCTCCTGTGCGCAGCTGGTGAGCTTCACCGTCTCGAAGTCCGTTCCGCCCACCCTCGACTCCCGCGCGCTTGGCCGGGCGGCGCGGCGGCCGGGAGCGAGGAGCGGGCGGCGCGTAGGAGGGAGCGCGCGAGGCGACATCAAGCGCGCCGCGACCGGCGGAGCGCGGAGTACCGGCGGCGCGAAGAGGCGGGGCTCTCTTCCCGGGGACCGAGGAGTACTCATCCTCGGAGGATGACGAAGAGGAAGAGGGCGAGGGGGGAGGGCCCCTCGATAGGTGGCGGCCGCGGCCCCCGTCGCCGGAACCGGCGCCGGCGGCAAGGGCGGCATCGCACGGGGCGGGCGCAACGGCGCCCGCCGCCGGCAATCGACATCGGGGGCGGCGCGCGCCGCGGAGGTGCGCGCGCGCGCCACGGAGGGCGCGCGCGACAAGCGCGCGCCCGTGCGCGCATCAAGCGTGCCTGCGCGCGCGGGGCGAGCGCGCCCGCGCGCGGGCGAGCGTGCGCGCGCGCGGCGGCGTCGTCGGGGGAGGCGCCACGGCAAGCGTGCCCGCACGCGGGGCGAGCGTGCCCACGCGCGCGGGCGCCTTCGGGAGGCGCGGCGTCGGGCGTGCCCGCGCGCGGGGCGCGCGCGCGCGCGCGCGCGGCGGCACCGTCGGGGAGGCGCGGCGGCGGGCACGCCAGCCGCGCCGGCCTCGTCCGCTGAGGCCTCGAGGAAAAGGAAGCGCGCCTTTTCCTCTTCGAGGTAAGGGGCTCGATCCTTTGCTTGGTTCGATTTGCCGATGATCAGGCGTTCTAACCCTCTGTTTGTGCCTGCGCAGGGTGGTGCCAACCGTGCCTCCTCTCACACCGGCCAAGGTGCTGAGGACGGACGCGTCCATCCCCACCCGGCGGCGCTCGTCGAGGGCGTCGCGGCTGTTGACGGTTAATAATTGTATCAAAGTTCGTTTGTGACTCACAAGCGTACAAGTCTCCCGTCGTAGTCAAGGGACCCTTCTTCCCTCGAGTGGTGAACCCAAGGTATCGAATCCGTGGAACAAATGTGTGATGCAAGAGTTGATCTAGTAAAGCCAAGTAACTTCAATCTTTGGTAAAAGAGAAACCCTAATGCATCTAGGTAAGAACACAAAACAAAGATAAATCTAATCTACTAAAGACCGGAGAAAACAAAGTAAGATTGGGTAGATAAACCGATCGAGAGGGATCGGGGTAAGCCTTTTATTGAAGTTCCAAGCAAGAGAAGAAGTAGCAAATCGAATCTTAATAGAAGCCTCTTTAAATCGTGGTTTCCCGTCCAAATCCGAAAACATCCGCCTTTCGAGACCCCCGTTCTGTCACAACGTATCCCTATTCATGCGGGGAGCTTAGGGCGAGTCAAAAGACAAGTCGAGATTCTTTCGGAAGATCCGGCATGTACCTCTAGCCACCGCGGCTACAAGAACACCCTATGTAATCTATCATACGAATAGAATTGGAATAAGCAAAGCCGATCGAAAAACGAAATCTTCGAGGAAACACTTGATCGCTAAGAAAAGATTCAACTTGATAATTCAACTATGACAATGATACATACACAAGATCACCACCGGTATCCTTCCTTGATCTTGCTTCTAGCTCCGGGAACTCCGACGTGGTCTTCCATGCAAGGTTCCCACGTCGGCTAGGGAAACCCTAGTCAACTAGCTCGACCCTCTCCTCTCCGACATGGTGTCCCTCTCTTCTCTGCTCCTCGGCGGCCGAAGACGAAATCCTCCCCCCGTGGCTCTCGGTCAGGGGGCTATAAATAGCCCGATTGGCGACTAGGGCAAAGGAGGAGGTGTTTGGGCCCAAAATGGCCCTGGGGCCGACCGGCCCCGGGCCGCCCGCCCGGGCCCATTTAGGCCCGGCCCCGTGGGCTCCTTTGCCCCACGTCGGTTCCCTTGCTTCCCGGATGTTTCCCCCTTCGCATGTAGGTCCATGTCGTCGGTTTCTCTCCGAATTGGACTCAACTCCTTGTCTTGCAAGATTCGACGCACTTTTCCGGTCGGGTCCCCGGAGTCCGTCGTCTTCTCGGATCAAGTCCCCGGCTTCTTGGAGTTAAGTTTGCTTCATTGCATGACTTGTACGGGGCTTCAAGGTCTTGTCATGAGGTGCTTGATGAACTTATCCCGAAAGTCTTGCATTCAACACTAAAACCCTGCATAAACATTAAACTCCAAAACCGACATGCACACGTGAACTTGTTATACCACGGGGGTCAGTACCAATGGATAAGGTATAAAACTCATGCCAACACCGAAGGTAAACTCATGGCTAGGTTGACGGATTTTCACCGTCAACATCTCCCCCATGCTTAAACCTTGCTCGTCCTCGAGTAAGCCTTCGATGGATATCATCATTGCCAAACAATGTTTAAACTTTGCACTTGAACACACATGAGAAAACATAATGCTCTCAAAATTTTAATTCATTAAAGTTCCATAATGTACTAGCCTTCATCTCTACGGAGGGTAGATTCTTGTTAAGCTTATCCCACAAGTATTAACATGCTCACAAAGTTTTAAATAGATCTCAGAATTTTTGAAATGAAGAACGAGATAATGAAAAGCTAAACCAAGTTCACAAATTTAAATCATCTCGTATATTGCTCATGAACTCTCATCTCACTTGTCTCTCAAGCCTATATATTCTACTCCTTTCCCTCTCATATATATGTGGTAGGCTTTATATGGAGCTTTGGGAAAGTTTAGTCCTAACAAGATTTTATAAATGAGGTGTTGTCAAAACAAGACAAGCTTCTCATGGTCTTACCGAGACTCGTCAAAAAGGTCATTGGAAAATGATGTTAAATCAAGGAGGGGAAAGAGAAAAATACACACACTTTTTAGATGAGTGGACATGTGCAAATGGCAAAAAGTGATCCCGAGGCACAAAGGAAGTCCTCGTTATCGGATTGCACATGGTTGGAAAATGAGAATGGATCTTTTTAACTTGAAGCCTTGAATGCACTCTTAGAGAACCAGGGAGTTCACTTTACGCACATATATTTTTTCTCTTTCTCATATTTCTCATTCTTTTCTTTCTTTCATTCATTCATTTTTTTCTTGTCATATATTCGGTAACGTGACTTTCACAACGGAGTTTTGATTTTTTTATTTGCTTGCTCCTCTTTTGAACTTCTTTTTTTTAAAATTGCTCCCCTTTGAACTCTAAAAATTGCATCGTACCTACCTCCTCCCCCATGCTTAGACGTTGCTCGTCCTCGAGCAAAGAGGCGAAAAATAAGGTAGGTACCGGAGATATTTTTCCTTGGAGAGATACTTGAAATCTTCAACGTTGGCACCGTCTTGCGATCTTCCTTGAATTGATGATCCGTTCTCAACGATAGGTTGTGGTCAAGGAGGTAATCACAAAAGATGATATTTGGTTTAAGGGTGGATATCCGGCGAAGTTTGTGAGATCTCCAATGCGGGGATACACAATGCACGGATAAAAGGCTAGCAAAAAGATAGATACGCAAAAACGGAATGACCAGCTTCTTAGTCTCGGGCCAGAGAAATCATGGCCTGCAAAAACTCACTCAAAAATAAATCTTGTACACTAAGGTTTATGCACTCAAATATATATAAGGCTTTGGAAAGGTTGAGCAACACACAAGTGATATTTGTGACAAGGTTAGCAATATTTTTGAACATAAAAGACATCTTTAATCTATTCATAACTTGAGAGCACATGAAACACTATGGGTCTTTATTTTAATCATAACCTCCGCTGAAAATTAAGCTAGCATTTAAATAAATTCAGATCTGTATTTTTAAGAGAGCACTAGCTTAAACATGCATAAATCAATTACAAAGATGAACAAAGCTGCAATTTTAATCATATATCATCATGGCACGAATTTTGTAACTTTTCCAATGATATAATCAAGGTGGTGTCTTTATTAATGGTGACATCAAGTTGAAATACAAACTGAAAATAAACAAACATGCTTGCTGAAATTTAAATAAAAACAGAAAATACTACGCAAACACACATAAGCAAAAGCTGAAAATTACAGAGAAAAAGAAAAGAAAAGAAAACTAAAGTTCCTAAATCTTCTAGTCCTCCGCCGGTGGTTGATGTTGATGATCTTGATAATAATACCCTTGCTCATAATACGATTGGACATTTCCTCCGACGAATTGATTTGGCTCCACAAGGTGAAGGCGTCCAAGTTCAAAGGCAATATTTGCGTTGCCTTCACCGAGTTGAGCTGCGTTAGCTTGGATGGCTGCGATGTTTTGAGCATTTCTTGCAGCATACCCTCCAATAATGGCCATGCTTTGTTGTGGTTGGGGATGATGAGCGTAGGACTCCGCGAAGTTAGCGTTGGGCACAACATAATTTTGTGGGGGTACCGGTGCACCACCCCCCCATGCTTGCTCTTGTGACCCTCTGTAATAACTTGGCGGAGGAGGGACCCCGCCGAATGGTTGCACATTGGGTTGTGCTCCACTCGCTTGTGCGGAGGATGTTCCCTCCTCTAGATTCTTCCTCTCTTGTTCTTCCTTGCAGGGACAAGTAGTCCCTCTTCCAACCGATCTTCTCTCCCTTCATTGAAAAAGCCTAAGCCTCTCGTTGGGAAGGGGTAGGTTCACTATGGCCAACCGATAACCTCCTCTCTCATCTCCACTAATGTACTTGCCTTGCCGCAAATACTCTATGCCGAGAGAGGTACCACGCAAAAGGTGAGCGGGGTTTCATGCGATCCCCGGCCGCAAGGAAAAGGCCAACATGGAGAGGTAACACCCCGAACCAATATTACCCGCCCCCGATGTTGCTTCACAACACCAACGGTTGATCATGAGGTAAGAGGGGTCTATTGGCTGCCTGGCAATTAAAGCCGAGTATAGCCAATTCAACTCCGTGTCGGTCACCTTTGTTTCCTTCATCCTCCCCAATATCCTCTTGCACATCCAAGAGTGAAATATCCGGATAATGGGGTTGCGGATGCAATTGCGTTGTTGATGGGCTTCTCCGGAGATCATGTTCCAAAATCCCGCTAACATGCCGGGTGGCACGTCAACTTTCTCCGGAGCTCCCTTGTGGAATCCAAGCAGCTCCCTAACGTGCTCGTAGGGAACCTCTTGTTGGACTCCCTCCAAACGGAATGACAAGCTTTGCACCCCATCATCATCAACAATGGGTGCAATAGTCATTAAAATTTCCAAAGCGAACCCCAAATGGGTGTCCACCGATACTCCGTTGGAGAACTGCACCCATCCGAGGTGCCCCAACATATAGTATATGTCGGTGCCAAAACCCAAGGTGTAGAGTGCTTGGTCGTCGAACTCGACGTTGGGCACAAGCCTCTTCTCAAGATTAGAGAGCCTCTCCTCCTCCTCCGCCGACAAGATGATGAAGCCGTACGAAGAGTATGTCGGGGTGTAAGGAGGTGGCGCGGTTGAGCGAGTCGATCGTCGTGGTGGCGCGGGCTGCTCCTCCGTGTGCCTACGAGGTTCGGTAAACCTCATGGAAGTGCTTCTCGCAGCCCTCATACCACCAAGGAGGAGAGCATCGTTCCTCCTCGGTGGTGCCGTATCTCCATGCTCCGGGGAGACTCGGAAACCGAGTGCCTCCTCGAAGACGTGGTTGATGATGGCTTGGACGACGAAGAACTCTTCTTCTTGGAGAAGAGACTTGTGGTCTTCTTCCACATGGTTGCTGCACTCTTTCTTCAACTAAAATTCCGGGTTGCAACCGGTAAACTAGGCACTTAAACTCTTTGCTTCGGATGTGGACTTTGAGTGGATTAAGGATGTGGATTTTTTTTTCTTGAGCTATCAAGCTTGGGAAGGTTGGCTATGTCTACGGAGGTTTTGAGCACACAAACTTGAACACACAAACAAGGGAAGGAGAGGGAAGCTTTGCCGCAGAAAACGGGAGCCGGGGGGCTCCTTAAGTAGGGGAGGCCGGCCGGCCTGGGCCGGCCGGCCTGGGGTCCTCGGTGCACCTCCCCGCCTCGTCTTTCTTCCAGCACGATCATTTCGCCTTTGCAACTTTCCTGCCCGCGTGCTCCACGAGTTGCACCGCCCAAACGCTCTCGTCCACTCCTTTTCTTGCATTATTGGTCCTTCCACTTGATGCTTCATGCTTTGGGTCATGTCCATGCTCCCTAGCTCCACTTGCTTCACATGCCACCATGAAATTCCTGCAAAGTTGATGCTTGCTGCCCACCATGCTTGTCCTTTGCATGTGGAATGGGTGAAAGTTGATAAAAGGGAATCCAATGGTGCATGCATGATTAGTTCAAACTAGATTGCCTCCATTTAGGTGTGTTTAAGGTTAAGCACTCCTCTAATTCGAAATTTAAAAAAATTTTCAGAGCCATGCAAGAGCTCGAACATAATTTTAGAGAAGTTTTTAAACCATTAGAAACAAATGTAAGTCGAAAATATTTTTTTTACGTCGATTTCGGTCTCACCGGTATAGTTTGCCTACATCGGTTGAGAGCAGACTTTTTCCCGGCTTGATCATGGGGGCATAGGTTTAGGTTCTAATTTTGGCTAAATAAGAAAGATTTTGAATAAAACAAAATTAGAATAGGCTTAGAAAAATTCTAATCCTAGAGAAACCAAGGATATAGATTTTTAAAACCAACCAAAAGTTTTGATTTCTAGGTTCATGCGAGTTCTACCACGTGCAGAATTTTTTTAACACTTAAACATAAATCGTGGCTCTACTCGTGTGGTTTTAGCATGAAAAATAAGTCAACCTCAGCACCATAATGAGGGTGAAAGGTTGAGTTAGGTTCTGAAATTATTTGGTTGAGGTTTCTCGAAAAGAAAAGAACAAACAAGCACATAGGAGGGTTCATGCAAAGGGTTTATGATAAAGCAATCATTCAATCAAGAACTATGTCTCTAATATTGTTCAACCACTTCTAAGTCTAATGTCTTTGCGTAATAAAACTCAAAAACTAAATTATTAAAAAGACTCGAAAAACCCGGAATCGGGTTGTCCTCCGTAGCTTATTCTTGACTTGACGAAACGGGTTGCCTCCCGCCTAGCGCTTCGTTTATAGTCCATGGCTAGACTTCTTCACTTGATTACTTCGGATCAACGCTCTTTGTGGGCGTTGCAATCTTGGGTACCCGCTTTGGCTTAGTCAATTTTTTTGGTCTTCACAGGCTGGCTTTGTCCTTTGGTCTTGACGGATGCAACAACTTCCTTGTGGCTCGGCATCTCAAACTCCGGTCCTTCGGTCGTGATCTTCATGGTCTCTAGTGTGATCCTTCATCTCTCCCGAATGAGCTTGAGTAGCCTTCGCCATCTTGGGACTTTGGAGTTGTCTCGGATATTCTTCTTCGTTACCCATCGGGCGCCCGGCAAGTTGTCCCACTTGCGTCTAGCATCTTCATCACGATGAACACTTCGCGTATAGAGCTTCCGACCTCCGTCACCTTGCCATCTAAATTCTTCAATATTTTCTCCATAGCCTCGAACTTAGTGACGGCGTCCTTGGACATGGTCGTACTCCACACACTCCTTGCATGAGGATCTTGCTTCGGCGGCCTTTAGGTGTTGAGCTTCTTTCTCCATCTCCATCTTCTCCATCCTCCTCTTAAGTAAACCGATATGCCACTCAAGGAATCCGACTCGTATGCATTCAGCTCTCGCAATCGTCATGCGGATAGTTGAGACTTTGATCTTGAACGGCCTCCCGGCGTCTTGAAGGTTTATGATAGGTAGATCAACGATGTCCGGGGTGCGCAGCGCTCCGGTGGTTGAGGTTGATCTTCCTTTGGACATGGAGGCGGTGATTCCCTTGGAGATTTCGACGGTCGTTCGACTTCAACTTTTGAATCTAGGGTTTCCACCCCTTTAGCTTGTGTTGCATGTCACCTTTGCCTGTAAAGTTTTCCTGGATCATCCACAAAAAAAGTTTGGGTTTCTTGGAGAGGTAGCCAACCATCTCCGGTTAGGGTTAGCAATAAGCAAAGTATGCAAAAACTAGAAAAAATAAATCTATGAAAACTAGGGTTAGACAAACTAGATTAGATGTATTTTGAGGATGATCAAAGTTTAGTAGATGCAAAAAGAAAAACACAAAGAAAACTGAAAATTACAAAAAGGAAATAAAAAACCAAATCTTGATCACTTGTTCCCCGGCAACGGCGCCAGAAAAAGGGGCTTGTTGACGGTTAATAATTGTATCAAAGTTCGTTTGTGACTCGCAAGCGTACAAGTCTCCCGTCGTAGTCAAGGGACCCTTCTTCCCTCGAGTGGTGAACCCAAGGTATCGAATCCGTGGAACAAATGTGTGACGCAAGAGTTGATCTAGTAAAGCCAAGTAACTTCAATCTTTGGTAAAAGAGAAACCCTAATGCATCTAGATAAGAACACAAAACAAAGATAAATCTAATCTACTAAAGACTGGAGAAAACAAAGTAAGATTGGGTAGATAAACCGATCTAGAGGGATCGGGGTAAGCCTTTTATTGAAGTTCCAAGCAAGAGAAGAAGTAGCAAATCGAATCTTAATAGAAGCCTCTTTAAATCGTGGTTTCCCGTCCAAATCCGAAAACATCCGCCTTTCGAGACCCCCGTTCTGTCACAACGTATCCCTATTCATGCGGGGAGCTTAGGGCGAGTCAAAAGACAAGTCGAGATTCTTTCGGAAGATCCGGCGTGTACCTCTAGCCACCGCGGCTACAAGAACACCCTATGTAATCTATCGTACGAATAGAATTGGAATAAGCAAAGCCGATCGAAAAACGAAATCTTCGAGGAAACACTTGATGGCTAAGAAAAGATTCAACTTGATAATTCAACTATGACAATGATACATACACAAGATCACCACCGGGATCCTTCCTTGATCTTGCTTCTAGCTCCGGGAACTCCGACGTGGTCTTCCATGCAAGGTTCCCACGTCGGCTAGGGAAACCCTAGTCAACTAGCTCGACCCTCTCCTCTCCGACATGGTGTCCCTCTCTTCTCTGCTCCTCGGCGGCCGAAGACGAAATCCTCCCCCCGTGGCTCTCGGTCAGGGGGCTATAAATAGCCCGATTGGCGGCTAGGGCAAAGGAGGAGGTGTTTGGGCCCAAAATGGGCACTGGCCGACCGGACCCGGGGGGCCGGCCGGCCGGGCCCATTTAGGCCCGGCCCCGTGGGCTCCTTTGCCCCACATCGGTTCCCTTGCTTCCTGGATGTTTCCCCCTTCGCATGTAGGTCCATGTCGTCGGTTTCTCTCCGAATTGGACTCAACTCCTTGTCTTGCAAGATTCGAGCACTTTTTTGGTCGGGTCCCCGGAGTCTCGTCGTCTTCTCGGATCAAGTCCCCGGCTTCTTGGAGTTAAGTTTGCTTCATTGCATGACTTGTACGGGGCTTCAAGGTCTTGTCATGAGGTGCTTGATGAACTTATCCCGAAAGTCTTGCATTCAACACTAAAACCCTGCATAAACATTAAACTCCAAAACCGACATGCACACGTGAACTTGTTATACCACGGGGGTTAGTACCAATGGATAAGGTATAAAACCCATGCCAACACCGAAGGTAAACTCATGGCTAGGTTGACGGATTTTCACCGTCAACAGCGGCCGGGGACAAGCGCGGCGGCGGGCGAGAGCTCGCAAAACCCGGCTGAGGCCTCGAGGCCCCGGCCGGCGGATCCGCTCGCCGCGGCGCGACCGGGAGGTCGCCGAGGAGCGGCCGGTGCCGGACATCGTGGGGACGCGAGCCGCGGCGGCGACCGCGGTGGAGGTGCGGCCCACGGAGGCCCGCCGCCGCAGGGCGCGGCCGCGGCGCCGGGCCGCGGAGAGGAGGTGGAGCGGGCGCAACCCGTGGCGGCGCCGTGGATGCGGCGGCACGGCCGGGAGGTGGTGGCCGCGGCGCCGTGCCGGCGCCGCCGCGGCCGCGGAGGCGCAAGTGGAGGCGCCGGTGGAGGGCGGCACAAGCGGTGGCGCCCGCCGGCGATCCGCAGCGGAGGTGGTGGAGGTCTCGGACGACTCCCCCGCCGCCGGGTGGGATCGGTGGGTCGGCTTCCCCACGCATTCCCCCGAGCCCCGGGAGAGGGGCCCTCGTGAGGCGGCACGAGGGTCACATGGTGGCGGGGGGCCGAGGACACGGCACGGGGCCTCGTCCTCCCGCGCCGGCCATTCCGCCCAGGTGGAGGGGGTCGCTGACGATCCCCCTGCGTTTGCCGACGCCAGGGGGGAGCAGGAGCTTTGGGGCGAGCTCCGGAGCCACGGCGCCACGCTCAACCGCGCGCTGAACGAAGCGCTGCATGTCCATGGCGGCCCTGCATGGCGCGTTTTCCAGGTAAGCCGTGGTTGCTCGTTCTCTTCTTTCTTTCGTTTTTGCGTGCTGCCTTCGTGTCTCGGCGCTTATGGGTTTTGATTCTGTGGGTGCCAGGAGCTTGAGCGTCGCGCCCACGACAAGTACGACGCCTTCGACCGGGTGAACGCCGAGGTCCACCAGCTTCGGGAGCGCTGCAGCGCTTTCGACGCGCTTGCTGACGCCCTCAGGACGCCGGACGGTTGGCTGGCGTACCGGGCCATGGCGTGGCGCGACGAGCTCCCCGAGAGCTCGAGGCGAGGACCCGCCGCGCCGCTCGAGCCTCGAGCGGGTCCGCACGCCCTCATCGACGGGGATGAGGCGCCGTGGCGGGCGCGCTCGGACTTGGAGAAGACGCGGACGCCGGCCGCCAACTGGGAGGCGGAGGTGGCCAACGTCCGCGGCGAGATCCGGGAGCTCCGCTCGTCGCTCGAGGGGGCGCAAGCGCGGCGCGCCGGGCCGAGGAGCGGGCGCGCGGGGGCCGGAGCAGCGGGCCAAGGAGGCCAAAGACTTGAAGGCCGCCCACGACGCCAAGGCCGCGGCGCTCGTCGCCGCCGAGGTGCGGCTCCCGCAAGAGCGCACCGCCCGCCAAGGGGCCGAGGGGCGGCTCCGGCGGGGAGCGAGCCGCCCTCGTCGACGCCCGGCGGTGGCCGGAGCGGGAGCGCGTCGCTCGTGGAAGCGGCGCGAGGTCGGCCGGAGGAGCGGAACACCGCGTTCTCCAAGGTCGAGGACGAGGCGCTTATTCTCAGCATCACCAACGCCAACCAGGAGCTGGCCCTCCGGGAGCAAGGCGAGACTGTCAAGCGCCTCGAGCTGACGGTCGAGGCCGTGCGCCGCGACTTCGAGGCGGAGAGGAAGCAAGTCGAAGGTGAGCTGCTGCTTGACTTCTTATTTGGTTGTTTTTTCGTTAGAGGGCTCGCTTCCCCTTTCTGATTTCCTTCCTGTCTTGTCAGTTCCAGGCTTGCGCCTTTGCTGCGGGGCACGCGGCCGAGGCGGGCCGAGGCGCTGCAGGCTTCTTACAACTCCTCCGAGCGGGAGCTGCGGGGAGCCGCGTGATGCGGCCCTCGAGACCCGCCGTGCGCGTGGAGGAGGGCGCGGCTCGGGCCGGCGGCTCGGCCGGCCGCCCGCCTGCGTGCCCTTGGCGGTCACGTCACGGAGCGGATGCGCCGGGCGCTGCATCTGGGCGTCCAGAAGGCCCTCGGAGTGGTGTGGTCCCACTACGAGGTCAACTTCGAGGCGCTGGCGGAGGGCTACATCGTTCCCGAGGGTGTCGAGGACGAGGTGGCGATGGAGCGTGTGGATGCGCTCGCCGCCGACGCCGCCGGGTCGCTCGCCGAGGCCTTCGAGGAGTTCCTCTTCTCGGACGTCGCTGACGCTGCTGCTCCTCCCGCCTGAAACAGCTGGGCGCTAGGCCCGTTTTTTATTCGTGCATTAGTATTCTGGCCATGGGGCCTTTGTAAATAAGCACATTATCTCAGTCGTAAACATTTGATGATGCGAAATGGAGTTTTTGCTTATTGCGCCTTTTTGTTTCTCCTTCTTCCTGAGTAGATTTTACTTAGGGGAGTTCGATTTTCGCTGGGGGCCCTCTGGGTTGGAGGAGAGAGAGAAGGGCCATATCCACGCGGCGTAGGCTATCTCTGGCTTGCGCGCTCCTCCCGCTAGGCCGCCCGCGCCCTGTTCAAATCGTTGCTCGTAGTTGAAGTAGAAAACAAACTTAGCGCGTGTGAGTTGTTTTTATTTTTGCGCGAAAATGGGACCATTTTTTTGGGGGGGGGGGTGCCCCCCGCAGTAGCCCCCGAGGGTAACTTGGGTTTTAGGGGAAAGCCGAGTTATCCTTTCCATTAGGCTTGAAGCATTTACATAGTTGTCACCAACTGGGGCGTTGGCCATGTGGTTTTACAACAAAAGGTACTTGGAAATCCTAGCTAAGGGTAGAAGCGACGTAGCTGTTGGATGTTCCAAGCGTTGGTGAGCTCTTCACCGTCCTCGTTGGCCAGCTTGTACGTGCCCGGCTTGAGTACCTTCACCACGACGTAGGGTCCCTCCCATGGGGGCGATAGTTTATGGCGCCCTCGGTTGTCTTGGCGCAGCCCTAGACCAAATCCCCTTCACTGAAGTCCCGTCGACATATCTTGCGTGCTTGGTAGCGTCTTAGGGACTGTTGATACCTCGCGGAATGCATTAAGGCTACGAGGCGTGCCTCGTCCAGTTGGTCCAGCGAGTCCTCGCGGGCTCGCTGGTTAGCATCCTCGTCATAGCCTCGAACCCTGGGTGATCCGTATTCTAAGTCCGTACCCCTCGAGGAGGGAGAGCACGTACGCCTCGTTCGAGGGGTCCTCATCCATGGGTTCCGCACCTGCTGGATTCGAGGGAGCCCCCGAGGGTCCGTCGTGGCTCGAGGGGTAGGGCTCGAAGACGACCGAGGGTTGCGCGATGTCGCGCGCGAAAACGTTCGGGGGAACGGTGATCCGCCCGGACGCAATTTTGGCCAGTTCATCTGCCTCCTCATTGTACCGGCGGGGCACATGGTTGAGCTCGATGCCGTAGAACTTGTCCTCGAGGGTTCGCACGGCTTTGCAGTAGGCCTCCATCTTGTCGTCATGGTAGCTCGCGTTCTTTATAACTTGATCGATTACGAGCTGCGAGTCCCCCCGCACGTCGAGGCGCTTGACGCCCAACTCAACGGCGATTTTGAGGCTGCAGAGAAGGGCCTCGTATTCAGCCATATTGTTAGACGCGGGGAAGTGGAGGCGCACTGCGTAGCGCATGTGCTCCCCAAGGGGTGACACGAAGAGCAGGCCCGCGCCTGCTCCCGTTTTCATCACTGAGCCATCGAAGAACAGAGTCCAGCATTCTGCTTGGATCTGTGGGGGTGGCAGCTGCGTGTCCGTCCACTCAGCGACGAAATCCGCCAAGATTTGCGACTTGATGGCCTTGCGCGGGGCGTAGGCGAGCGTCTCGCCCATCAGCTCCACGGACCACTTGGCAATCCTGCCTGCGGCGTCAGGGTTGCGGATGATTTCTCCTAGCGGAAAGGAGGAAACCACCATGACGGGGTGGGCCTCGAAGTAGTGGCGGAGCTTGCGCTGCGCAAGGACTACCGCGTACAGCAACTCTCGGACACGGGGGTAGCGCGTCTTCGTGTCTGACAGGACCTCGCTGATGTAGTAGACCGGCCACTGTACAGGCAGGGCGTGCCCTTCCTCCGAGCGCTCCACGACGATCACGACGCTGACCACCTGGGTGGTTGCGGCCACGTAGAGCTGCAGGGGTTCGCCATCTTGCGGCGGCGTGAGGATCGGGGCGTGCATTAGAGACGCCTTCAGCTTGTCGAGCGCGTCCTGGGCCTCGGTGGTCCAAGAGAAGCGCTCGTGCTTCTTAAGTAGGCGGTAGAGGGGTAGGCCCTTCTCACCGAGCCGCGAGATGAAGCGGCTCAAGGCGGCAAGGCACCCCAGCACCTTCTGCACCCCCTTGAGGTCCCGGATCGGACCCATTCGTTCGAGGGCCGCGACCTTTTCAGGGTTGGCCTCGATTCCCCACTGGGAGACAATGTATCCCAGGAGCATGCCTCGCGGCACTCCAAAGACATATTTTTCGGGGTTTAACTTGACCCCGTTGGCCCGTAGGCAGTTGAACGCGACGCCAAGGTCACCAACCAGGTCGTCCGCCTTCCTGGTCTTTACGACGATGTCGTCCACGTATGCTTCGACCGTCCGTCCGATGTGATCCCCAAAAACATGCTGCATGCAACGCTGGTATGTTGCACCCGCGTTTCTGAGGCGAAACGGCATCGTGACGTAGCAGAACGTCCCGAACGGTCTGATGAACGAGGTCGCGAGCTGGTCGGACTCCTTCATTTTTATTTGATGGTATCCGGAGTAAGCATCAAGGAAGCAAAGTAATTCACACCCAGCCGTCGAGTCAACGATCTGATCAATGCGTGGCAAAGGAAAAGGAACTTTAGGACATGCTTTATTAAGACTAGTGTAGTCTATACACATCCGCCACTTCCCATTCTTTTTCTTTACAAGCACGGGGTTTGCTAGCCACGTAGGGTGGAACACCTCCTTGATGAATCCGGCCTCGAGAAGCTTCCGCAGCTCCGCTCCGATCGCCCGTCGCCGCTCCTCGTCGAAGCGGCGCAACCGTTGCTGCACGGCGCGGGCGTTTGGCAGGATGTCAAGGGAGTGCTCGGCGACTTCCCTCGGGATGCCTGGCATATCCGAGGGCCTCCACGCGAAGATGTCGGCGTTGGCGCGGAGGAAGTCGACGAGCACCACTTCCTATTTGGGGTCGAGGTTGGAGCTGACCCTCAACGCCTTGCCCTCGGGGGCTGACGGGTCGAGGGGGACCCCCTTGGTCTGCTCCGCAGCCTCGAAGGTGCCGGCGTGCTTGGCGGCGGGGTCGAGGTCTTCGTTGACCATCCTCTCCAGTGTGTTCACCAGCGCTTCATCCAGCGCTATTGCCTCTACGTGCTCCACGCACTCGACGTCGCAGTCGAACGCGTGCTCGATGGATGAGCCGACGGTGATGACGCCGTTCGGTCCCGGCATCTTCATCTTCAGGTAAGTATAATTGGGGACCGCCATGAATTTGGCGTAACAGGGTCGCCCAAGTATAGCGTGGTAGGCCCCCTTGAACCCCACCACCTCGAAGGTGAGGATCTCCTTGCGGAAATTCTTCGGGGTGCCAAACCAAGGCGGCGGATCGATCCGCCCAAGGGGCTGGACACGCTTGCCGGGCGCGATGCCATGGAACGGCTTCGTGCTCGGGCCGCACTCGGTCCAACCCGATCCCCATGAGGCGCAACGTATGCGCGTAGAGGATGTTGAGGCTGCTGCCTCCGTCCATGAGGACCTTCGAGAACCGGCGTTCCCGATGATGGGGTCAACCACCCGGCGGGTGCGCCCGGGTTGGGGACGCGGTTCGAGTGGTCCTCCCAGCTGAAGGTGATGGCATCCTCCGACCAATTGAGGAAGGACGGACGCGCCCTCTCCGCGGCGAGGACCTCGTGCCGCTCCTTCTTGCGCTGGCGGGTTGACATGTCGACGGTTGGCCCCCCAAAGATGAGGAACACATTTTCAACAGCGGGGAAGCCGCCCGCGTCGCCATCGCCCCCGTCTTTCTTGGCCTCTGCCTCTTTCGCGGCGGCACGGCCATAGAATTTTTTGAGCATATCGCACTGCTCAAGAGTGTGGTGCACTGGGGTCTTGTGGTAGGGACATGGCTTTTTCAGCATGTCATCGAAAACCCCCGGGCCTCGAGGGGCCGGTCGAGGGCCCCGTCGAGCCGGGTCAACAGCGAGGGCCTCGGCGTTGCCGCCGTCGCGCCCCTCGCTCGCGCGCCTCGCGGCGCGGCTTCTTCCCCCTTCTTGCCCCGCTTGTCGTTGCGGTGGGGCTCCTTGGACTTGCTGCCCTCCGCGGGCGCGTCCTCCGAGCGCTTGCCCTTCTTGCCGTCGAAGATCGCCCCCACGGCCTCTTCTCCGGGAGGCGAAGCCGGTGGCGATGTCGAACGGCTCGTTGGAGTCCGCGGGCGGGGGCTGCGTCCCGGCTCCCGCACGAGGTCCCGGCACGTGGTGCCCTCGAGGAAGGCATGCACGATCTCGGATTGCGCCACGCTGGGGAGCTCCGTGCAGCGCTTGGAGAAGCGCCGTATGAAGTCCCGCAGCGACTCACCGGGCTTCTGCGTGCAGGAACGCAGGTCCTAGGAATTCCCAGGGTGCACGTACGTGCCCTGGAAGTTGCCCACAAACGTGTGGACCAGGTCGTCCCAGTTGTGGATTTGGCTAGCGGGCAAGTGCTCGAGCCACGTCCGGGCCGCGTCGCCGAGATGCAGGGGCAAGTTGCGGATGATGACCTCGTCGCTGGTGGCCCCGCCCGGTACCGGCAAGCCAAGCGGTAGTCGTTAAGCCACACGCGGGGGTCCGTTTCCCCGTTGTACTTGACGATGGTCGAGGGTTGGCGGAAGCGTTGGGGGAACACCGCCGCGCGGATCTCCCGGCTGAACACACGGGTGCAGCGGGGGCCCGGCGTCGGGGAGCGGTCCTCGCCGCTGTCGTAGCGTCCACCCCGTCGAGGGTGGTAGCCCCTTGCTGCTCGTGCGTCCGCCCTGCTCGTGCGCCTGGCGTTGATAATGTTGCGGGCGTCGCCATCCAGCGCCCTGCGTGCGTCAAGAAGTCGCTCCTTGACCGGCGTGCGCCCTTGATCGACGGGTTGCCCCGCCGGTCCCCCTGCGTGCACCGAGGGTTCGCCTACCGGTGCAGCTTCGTCGCCCCGCGCATCTCCATGTTGGCGGATGCGCGAGGCCGAGCTCTCGGCCTGCTGGACGGCCGCTTGCTCGATGAGAGTTTGCACCTCGCGGTGCAGGTCTCGAGCTTCGGGGGTCGAGGGTGCCGGCATGGCCCGCAGCAGCGTCGCGGCGGCGATGAGTTTTTGACTCACCCGCGGGGGCGCGTCCACGTTGTCGATGTTGGGGACGGTGTTGATGCGGTCGCGGACCTGTCGGCCCAGCTCCCGCGCGCGTTCGCCTTGCGCGGAGGCTTCCCCTGCCATTGAGGCGCGGAGCGGCCGCACCGTCCGGTATTCCTCCGCCAACTTGGCCTCGAGCTCGTGGGCTTGGGCCAGTGCGCGTCGGCGTCGGCCCCGGCGGGAGCGCTTGGCCCCGCGGCCATGCGCGCGGCGATCCCCGGGGGCGGGGGTGATCTCCCCGTCTCCCGGCGCCCCCCGCGCCGGCCGGCATTGGGCCGGGTCGTTGGTGATGACGGCGTAGCACTCCCGCGCGGGGTCGTAGCTCCCCGTGCCGGAGTCGTCGGGAGCAGCCAAACCAGTAGTCCGCAGCGTCGAGGAAATGCCTGAACACGACTGGGTCCGGCACGCCGGAGAAGTCCCACTCCGCGTACCCGTGGCGGTTGGCAGGTGGCAACGCGTCGATGGAGCCCAGGGACGACTCGTCGGCCGCTGAGGCGCCGGGGTCCCTGGCAACGAAGACGTGGCGGCCAGGTGGGACTTTGCGCATCGTGGTGTTGATGTTGGCGTCGTAGGCCGACGTAGCGCCACGCAACCCGATTGGGATGCGTGGTCCGGAGACCGCGCGCTGTCCCGCTGGGACGGTGGCGGTCGTCGTGACGGTGGGCGCGCCGCGTTGAGAGGCGGCGCGCTCGGCCTGCCGTCGCTCGGACGGCGCTTGGCGCGAACGTAGCCCGAGCGGCGGCGGCGTCGCGGCGTCGACGGACCCGCGGCATCCGTGCCCGCGGGCGCCGCGCCGTGGTGGTGCGTGCGGCGGAGACCAGAGCGGACCTGGCCTGGCGCTGCGCGCGGAGTTCCTCACGGTTGGTGAGGCGCATGAGATAGCCGTTCCCCGTGGCCTGAAAATTCAGGTCCCCGAAGCGAATTTCGAACCCGGCTGGGAGGGGATCCGAGCTACCCATGCAGTAGCGGGTACCACGGTACTCAGTGCGGATCACCATGGAGGGAGTTGACGGAATGACCTTAGGCGCTCGATTGCCCCACGGTGGGCGCCAGCTGTCGGTGCGTAATATGGTCCCGACACTAACCAGTAGATAGCGCCGTGGTCTATCCCTCAATGGTCGATGCTAAGTAACAAGCGACACAGGGTTTTTATCCTGGTTCCGGCCGAGGGGGCCGTACGTCCAGCAGAGGCGTGCTCGAGGCACTATATTACTTAGCACCGGGGGTGCCTGTAGTGGGGCGGCTACAAGCAAGGCGGGAGAGGAAGCGAGGCTTCCAAGTCCCTGGAGGAGTGGCTGAAGATATTGTGGGAGAATGAGTACGTGGTGTGGAGTCAGTCTGTCTCGTGTGCTGCTTCGTCTCTCCCCGCGGCTGGGGATTCGCCCCCCCCCCTTTTATAGATCAAGGGGGAGGCGGATTACATGCGCGCCGCGCTATCTAGCTACGTGGGGAAGCACGACGTGCTATGCTGTAGAGTGGGCGGCCGTCCGGACGATCCTTGCAGCGATCTGGCCATGATGGCCTACCTTGTACCCGAACAGTGGCGGTTCGAGGGTAGAAGGGCGACGTCCTCTGATAGGCTCGAGGGAGGTGCTGACGTTGGCCTGTACGGGACACAGGAGTAGGTAAAACGGCGTCCCTTCCCAACGTGCTTCACAGTGTTGGAGTGGTTGCTACAGCGCCCGGCGTGCGCCTGCACGCGCGGGGGCGGCGGCCATCGTTGTTACGGTGGCCGGGATGGCGATCCACCGGCCTAGCGCCTCCACCTAACCCCCGTAGGGTCACAAGAAAGTGAATCGAGGGTGCACCCGGCCCCCCTTCGAGGGCACGGCGCGTTAGCCGTCTTTGGAGCGAGGCGCGCGGCGTCACGGGACCGACACCGGCCGCCCGCACGGTCCCTCCCCACGGTGGTGGGGATGGGCTCCTCCACGGGGAGTTGGTGCGGCGGCACGGGGGCGCGAGCCCTAGGCGCATGATGGCGCCGCCCCGCCGGTGTCGGGACGTTAAATGCCCGTGTACGGGGGGCCGGCGCACGCGTGAGGGGCGCCCTCGAGCGTGGCGGACCCCGGCCGAGGGAGGGGCGTACCCTCGAGCGAGGCGGAACCCGCTCGAGGGGGAGCGAGCCCTCGAGCGAGGCTGAACTTGCTCGAGGGAAGTGCTGCCCCTCGAACGGGGCGGAGCCCGCCTGAGGGGGCGCGCACCCTCGAGCGAGGCGGAGCCTGCTCGAGGGGATCTCTAAGAGGGCCGCCTTGATGGGCCGTCTGGGTCCCTGCGGCGTGGGTCGTGTCTTGCATGGTTAGGCACCTGCATGGTTAGGCTTAGCGTGTTTTGGTTTCGTTGTGGGTTTTAAGTGAGGGTTTCCCCGTTGTTTAAGGGGACCCCTAGGGCTGTCCCCGACAGCTTGGTCGAGAGGCTTTGTAAAGATGTCGGCTATCACAAAGAAGTGGGATCTGGGTGCACTCCTCACCAAAGTCTCTCAAAGTGTATGAAATCCACAACAGCTGGGAACAACAACTCGCGGCTGCAACATACTCCGCCTCGGTGGTAGACTGAGCTACACTAGACTGCTTGCGGGAAGACCATGAAACCAACAAAGACCCAAGAAACTGGCAAGTACCAGAAGTAGACTTCCTCTCGACTCGACAACCAGCAAAATCCGCATCGGAAAAACCATGAAGAGAAAGAGTCGAGGAGGAAGAATACCAAAGGCCAAGACCAGGGGCAGACTGTAGGTACATGAAAATCCTCTTGACGTCCTGTCGATGTGATGTCCTCGGAGAAGCCTGAAAACGAGCGCACAGACACACACTGAACTGTATGTCTGGCCTGGTCGCCGTCAAGTACAGATGGGAGCCGATCATGCTCCTGTACTCCCGCTGGTCCACTGGTTCTCCATCCTCGTCCGCATCCAAAGTAGTCGTACTCCCCATGGGAGTCGACATCGGCTTCACATCTTGCATCTGGAAATTCTTCAACATGTCTTTCTTGTACTTGGTCTGGTGCACGAATGTTCCATCCTTCACTTGCTTGATCTGCAGCCCGAGAAAGTACTGCAACTCGCCCATCATGCTCATCTCGAACTCCCTACTCATCTTATCTGCAAACTTGGCAACAAGTTTATGTGACGAGCCACCAAAGACAATATCATCCACGTATATCCGAACAATCAACAAGTCATTTCCATGCTTGAGGAGAAACAGGGTCCTATCCACGGTACCCATCACAAACCCTCTGCTCAACAGAAAACCTCTCAATCTCCCATACCAAGCACGGGGCGCCTGTTTCAACCCATACAGAGCCCTTTTCAACCTGTACACCCTGTGTGGGTACAACTCACTCTCAAACCCAGGTGGCTGCTTCACATACACCTCCTCCTCTATGACCCCATTTAGAAAAGCACTCTTCACGTCCATCTGAAACAACTTGAACCCTTTAGCCACGGCAAAGGCTAGAAGGATCCGAATTGCCTCAAGACGGGCCACCGGAGCAAAGGTCTCCTCATAGTCGATACCCTCCTTCTGACTAAACCCCTGAGCAACAAGTCTGGACTTGTTCCTCACAACCATCCCATTCTCACCCTCTTTGTTCTTCCAAACCCACTTGGTTCCTATAGGATGGCAATTTGGAGGTGGTTCAACTAACCCCCACACCTGGTTCCTCTCAATGTTTTCCAACTCCTCATGCATAGAATTGACCCAGTTTACATCAGATAAAGCATGTCCAATGTCCTTGGGCTCAAAGGTGGCAACAAATGCAGCATGAGCAAAATGAGAGGAATTCCTAGACCTTGACTGTGTAGTGCGTTCGTCGATGTCCCCAATGATCTTTGATAGGGGATGCACTTCTTGAATTCTCCGGGGAGCCTCACGCCTCGAGACTACCTCCCCCTCAACTTCAGCTTCTCTCGCCTGGTCCTCTTGTCGCACCGTCGTTGTCCATGAAGTAGACGGTCCATGCTCCGTAGTGGTCGTAGGGGAAGTAGTGGGTACACACTCAGCTTCAGGCGCATGGATCTCCCCATCATCACCTCCAGCTTCATCCTTCTCCTCCTCAAAGAGGTCCTCGGCCATCTCCTCATCACCTGCACATTCAAAGCCAAGAGAGGTACATGGCATTGTCTCGTCGAAGGTTACCTCGCAAGTCTCCATGATTTTGTTAGTCTCAAGGTTAAGCACCCTATAGGCTCTAGAGTGGTTAGCATATCCAAAGAAAATACCATCACTAGACCTAGCCTCAAACTTGTCGAGTTTTCCCTTCTTAAGAATAAAGCACTTGCAGCAAAAAACTCGAAAATGACTCACCTTGGGTGCCCGACCATGCATAAGCTCATAACAGGTCTTCTTCTTGAAAGATCGCAATAAAATCCTGTTGGAAACATGACAAGCCGTATTGACCGCCTCAGCCCAAAACCTCCTAGGAGTCCTGTTCTCATCGAGCATCGTCCTAACCATCTCACAAAGAGTCCGATTTTTCCTTTCCACAACTCCATTCTGAGGGGGCACATAAGGGGTCGAATACTGATGTTCAAGACCTAGATCACGATAAAAGGCATCAAAACGAGAGTTCTTGAACTCTGAGCCATTATCGCTGCGGATAGCTCGAATAGCATTCCCGTGCCTCTCGTTTTTCAACCTCACGATCAGATCTCGAACAAAACCAAATGTCTCACTCTTGTCTTCCAAGAAAAACACCCAGGCATAGCGAGAGTAATCGTCCACCACAACAAGGACATACCACTTCCCACCCACCGAGCGAACTCGAGCTGGCCCAACAAGGTCCATATGCAACAGCTCTGTCGGACGCTCGGTCATGACATCGGTCAGGGGTGGATGGGGAGTGGCTACCATCTTGCCATACCTACACGGAGCACAAACTAAATCCTTCTCAAGCTTCAACCTCGGCAATCCTCGGACAAGGTCAAGACCACTCAAGCGGGAAACCAAATCAAAGCTCAAGTGTCCCAACCGCCTATGCCATTTCCACAAATCAGAAGATGGACCAGCCATCAAACAGCGAGCAGGACCCAAAGAACGAGAGAAATCAGCCAAATCTGACCCTCGGGGATGATCATACAGACAAGATCACCTCGAGAATCCAGCAAACGAGACTCACCAGACTTGAAACGCACCTCAACCCTCTCATCAAGCAACTAAGAAATGGAAAGCAAATTGAAACCCAAAGACTTCACAAGAGCAACCATCTTCAACGTTACCTTGTCACTCACATGCACAACACCCTCAGAAATCACCCTTCCTCGTCCATTGTCCCCAAATGTGATGTACATCTTTTCCTTCACTGGGGTGAGGCTGGAGAACCACTTCTTATCTCCGGTCATGTGTCGGGAACATCTGGAGTCAATCAACCAAATGTTCTCCAAGCCTCCTGCCTGTAGTAAGAAACAAGAATGAGAGTGAGCTAACGACTTGACACTGGGGTTAGCACAAAGAAAGTTAAACCAGTGTCGAGCCATCTGCTCAAAGGAGGGGTTAGCAAACATCATTCCCTTGCCACCAAACTTCCCATGTCCCATGGAAGGAGTACGAGCACCACGAGAGGGAAAACGTGGTCCGTAGTTCCTCTGGAACCCAAAGCTGCGTTCATCTCCCCTAAACCCGTATTGAGGACGAGTAGGGGGGCGTCCAGCAAAACCACCACGAGGCCGACCAAACCTCTCACCAGCACGCACACCATCATCTCTCCTAACAAACCTCTCACCACCACCTCTCTATGGGAACCTACCACCCTGCGCTCCAACTCTACCAACACTCTTCACACTTCCCACACTCCGTGGAGGTGGCACTCTAGGCTCAGGAATACCAAGAGACTGGCGATACCTGTCCTGGTTTTCTTTCTCCCTAGCAAGCCTCTTCCTCTTGTAGCAATACCCTGCTAGGTGCCTCTCCTTGCCACAATACTCACACCTGAAGGGGATGGGTTTTGGTTTTGGCTCTGGCTTCTCTCTAGGCTTCTCACCCTTCTCACTCACAAACTTCACCGGTTTCTGGAAGTCATTTGTCTTAGGTGGGAATTTGGGTGGATCTTGGGTTGTGTCAAGCTTGTTGCAAAGGTGGTTGGGCTTTGGTGTGAAAGTGTTCTTGGGTGCCTTTGGAAGTGGGACTTGGATGTCTCCAATCACCTCAAACTCGGGGTTAGACTCAACACACTTCTCATACACACTCTCCCCACTGTTCTCTCCCACTTTTTCACCCAACTTCTCAAACCCCAAACCACGACCATCAGCTCTCTTGAACTCCTCAATCATGATTTTCAATAGAGGTTCCTGCCCAGACAACCAACCCAACACCTTCCTCAAATAGTCATTCTCCTCGTAGATGACATCCAAGCGGGAAGTGAGTTCAAGATTGCGCAAAGTAACTTCATCACAGCTAGTGCATGCATTGACAACAGGAGATTTAAAGGAAGCTTCCAAAGAGCTAATAGTAGAACGAGCATCAACAAGCATAGCATGCATAGTAGGACATGATTTACAAGCACCAAGCAAAGTGGGTCTATCCTTAAGCTCATCATACTCAGTCCTAAGAGCATCTAGTTTAGCCAAAGTGGAAGCATTCTTCTCATTAAGCAATTTGATTTCATTCAACCATGCATCACATTCAGGACATTCAACATCATCAGAAATGTAGGAGTAAGTTTCAAAGAGTCATTCTCAAGTTTCAATTCAAGCAATTTAGACTCTAACTCTCCTACTTTCTCACTAGAATTCTCAAGTTGAGCCCTAAGATCTTTCCTCATCTTCTTGGCATCCCTCAACACACTATCACAGTTGTCAATCAAGCCATTCAACCTAGTGATCTCATCAAGCTAAGAGTCAGGGTCAAGATTTACCTCATCCTCCGAGTCGGAGTCGTTGTCTTCATTGTCGCTCTTCTTGCTGCTCGAGCTATGGGCCATGCCACAAAAGCCTTCAAGCGCCGCACAGCTCAATCCACTGAGGTTCCGGCTTGCACTCTTCTTGCCCTTGCGCCTCCCGGCGTCTTCATCTTCACTGCTTGAGCTTGACTGCGCGTCGCTTGAGCTTGAGTCGACGTCGCTTGCATCGGCCACCATAGCTCTTGCCTTGTCCTTCTTGTATCCGCTCTTGCTCGGTCGCCGCTTTTCCTTGTCCTTGCTCTTGGACATGCTGAAGTGCTTGCCCTTGGAGGAGTACTTGTCTTCACGCCTCGGGTGCGCCTAGTACTCGTTCATCTTGTACTTGTTCTCCTCCGCTTCCGGGCACTCGGCGATGAAGTGGCCACGCTTGCCACACTTGTAGCACGTCCCTGAGCTCCGCCTTGCATTCCTCCGACTCTCATGTAGTCGATCAAATCTCCTTGAGAGCAAGGCCAGCTCCTCCTCACCCAGCACATCAAACTCCTCATCTGGAATAGACATAAGAGAAGAAAAGGAAAACTGTCGACAGGAAGGGTTAGATTTGCCCTTTGATCCGCCCACAAGAGCAAGACTATGGTCAGTCGAGCCCTCATGCTTGGATTGCAACTTCCTGTCAACCTCAGCCGACTTGAGCTTAGAAAAGAGGTCATCCAACTCAATAGTCAAATACTGCCCAGACTCCTTGATGGCCTCAACCTTAGCACCCCAAACATTTGGATCTAAGACATGCAAGAGCTTCAAAGCCTGATCATGCTCGGTGTAAGGAAAATCCTCAACAGTAGCCTTCATGTTGTTCACGATGGCGGTGAACCTCTGAAACATCGCATCGATGTCCTCTCCGGGAAGTTGAGTGAAGTTCTCATATTGCATCCGGTAAGAGACAAAGAGGCGAGCCTTCACATGGTTATCACCACCGTGAGCAACCAACAACTTCTCCCAAATTTGCCAAGCAAGATTCAAATGGCGAACACGCCCAAACTCAGGATCACACAAGCTCCAAACCAAGTGATCAACGGCTTTTGCATTTGCCTCATACTTGGCCTTAGCACCGGCATCGGTCACCATAAGAGTATGGATGTTGACCGGAATAACATAGGTCTTGTCAAGCACAATGAAATCCAACAACTTTCCATGAAGAAAGATCATCATACGAGCCGCCCACTTGTGGTAACCCTTGTCATCGAAGTGCGGCGGACCGCCCCGCTCAACGTACGCCATCTTAGGATTCGAGACTTGTCAAAGTCGCAAAGAATCTGGCACCAAGCTCTGATACCAATTGAAGGATCAGATGGCGACTAGAGAGGGGGGGAGTGAATAGGAGCCGGTAAAAATTCTTCTCAAAGAACCCGCCTATACCCTAGTCAAATCCCGGTCACACACAAGCGATGGATCGAATCACACACCAATCGCCAAGACAACGAGGTTATGGATCAACCTCTAGTCCTAGGAACGATTCCTTGAAGCACACGCGGAAGCACAAGAAGGGAAGAAAGGAATCGACCCAAGAAGCAAAGCACACAGGCTCTGGCGGACCGTCCGGCCAGGAGAGGCGGACTGTCCGCACGGGCCACGCGGACCGTCTGCCAATGTACCGCGGACTGTCCGCACAGGTACGGCGGACCGTCCGGCCTGGGCAGCGGACTGTCCGTTAAAGCCAACAGAACCTCCAGAAGCGAACCCCGAAAAACGGACCGTCCGCGAGGAGCACGCAGACTGTCCGCCAGGCACCCGCGGACCGTCCGCCCGCTGCTGCGGACTGTCCGAAACCACTTCCAACCAAAACTCAAAACCAAAATGGATTGAAAGTGAAGCCGAGCAAGAACACGAAGAAGACGCGAAGAACACTGTTCACGCGGACCGTCCGCCAGACCCTCGCGGACCGTCCGCCAGGCACGGACAGACCTGAAAACAGCCCGACCCCGAAAGTCAACTCCCCCAAATCATCATCGGATTTCCCAAACGGTAGAGGCTGTGGAGACAAGGGTTTGGGGACTTGAAAAGCGTCACACAAGGATGCTATAGCCCAAAAATCTTGCCTCCTGACTCCCTAAATCACCGGGAATCGCGAATCCTTTGAGCACCACCAAAAGCTAGAGCACCGAACGAAAATCCTTGAATCGAAGTGGTTTCCCGGCGTTTGAGGGAACAAGATCAATCACAAAGATGCACGAGACATCCATCCATGTTTCCCTCAAAGAAATCCGGGGAGAAACCCACTCAAATCCGCGGAATCACACCGAGAGCAAAGGCACAAAAACAAGCACAAAAAGACCACGAAAAACACAACTCCGAATCCTCTATACAAACCAGGAAAGGTTCACAAGGTCTAGCATGCCGCCCTAGCATCCATCCCTCTCAACAAATCTCTCATGAAGCTCTCATGCTAGCCTAGAGAAAATGGAGAAGAAAATCGCTACGAAAATGATAAATGGGAGGGGGGAAATGAAACCCTAAGTCGTGGAGAGAGGGAGCCATCCACACACACTGATGGCTTATATATCAGGTCCCGCCGGAGTGGTAAATGAATCGACTACCCCTAACTTAACTACTGGCGATACAACCCATGTAGGGGCATTTAGGTAATGTTTGTGGGTCTTGCCATCGGACGGCCACACCTTTGCCGCACCCCGCGTCCTCCCGACGCAAGCCATGCGATCCCGCCGCGTGTCCTCCGCTTCGAAGCTTCCCGATACGCCCGGATCCCATCTCCGTCGTGTTGGGCCCTCAGACTTGGTTTTGAGGCCCAAACCAAGAAACCGTCCTCCGATGGTTTTGTGGGCAAACCACCAAACCTCGCGTGCTCGATCTGGCCTCCCGCCAAACCACTTGACTCGACTGCCACCGTGCACCGGCTCGATTGTCCATGACTTCGTCTTGCTCGTAGCACCACCATGTGGCCCGCACCTAGTCCCGCTGTCCACCGGGTCCCTTGAACCGAGCCTACTTGTCTCTCCATCTCCCGGAGGCCCCTCAAGGCTGAAGACCTTTCGCGCCCGTTCTTCACCTGCAACAACACGAACTAGGCCGCAGCCTACACCTGCGCACTAAGCCAAGAGTCAGTCCAACACCCGTTATCAATCACTCATCACTGAGGAGCGGTCATCCATCGACCACCGGGACGCTCCTGGTCCTCAGTTACCTCTCCATGTTGGCTATCTCTTTAAGACCAGGTATTACAAGGAACCCGAAGCATCTCCTAGCCGGGACTTCCCTAGGATTTGATTATATGAAGAAAAGCAAATATATAAGTGAAGATGAGAGAGGAGGCTTCAAAGTGGTCAAAGTAAATTTGCCCCTATCGGATGGAAGATTAAGACTTTTTCTTGAGGGGAAAGAAGATTGGTTAGAGGAAGGACTTCTTGTGCCGGCAAAGAAAAAAATAAAAGAGGAAGGATTATAGGAGAAGGTTCTTCCACGGCCCAAGGAGGAGGTGCGCAACAAAATTATGTGCCACCATTTGTAGGAATTCCGGCGCCGCCGAGTTGTTACGGTTGTGTACCAATGCAAGCATGGGGGAGTGGTGCAGCCATGCCCCCACCAAATTTTGCGGTGCCCAATGTAGCCTTTGCGGAGCCATATGCACATCTTCCTCAACCAAAACAAAGTGGCCATCATTGGAGGATACGCTGCAAGAAGCATGCAAATTATTACAGCCATCCAAACTAATGCAAACCAAATGGGTGAAGGAAATGCAAACATCGCTTATGAGCTTTGACACCTTCACCTAGCACCGTCGGACAATTCATAGGAGGAGTGGTGCATTCCTGTTATGAGCAAGGGTACAACAACCATGATTATTAATATCAACCACCGGCGGAAGTTTAGAAAGAGGAGGATCTTTAGTTATCTTTCTTTTACCCCCTGTTTCTTTAATTTTCAGCTTGTTTGCGCCTATGTATGCATAGTATTTTCAGCTTTTACTTTAATTTTTAGATTTTACTTTAGTTTTCAGCATGTGGTTAGTTTTTATTTTTATCACGAATAATGTCACCACCTAGTTTTTACCTTTGGTAAAGTTACAAAGGTTGTGCCATGATGATATATGATTATAATTGCCGCTTTGTTTATCTTTGTAATTGTTTTATGCATGATTAAGCTAATGCTCTCTTAAAATACAAATCTGAAATTATCTAAATGCTAGCTTAATCTTTAGTGGAGTTTATGATAAAAATAAAAGACCCATAGTGTTTTATGTGCTCTCAAGTTTTAGATGGATTAAAGATGATTCAATTTTGTTCTTAAAAGTAATACTAATCTTGTCATAAATACCACTTGCGTGTTGCTCTACCTATCTAGAGCCATATAAATATTTGAGTGCTTAAACCTTAGTGTACAAGATTTATTCTTGGGTGAGTTATTTCAGGACATGATTTCTCTGGCCCGAGACTAAGAAGCTGGTCATTCCGTTTTTGTATCTATCTTTTTGCTAGCCTTTCTATCCGTGCATTGTGTATCCCCACATCGGAGATTTCACAAACCTCGCCGGATATCCACCCTTAAAACCAAATATAATCTTTTGTGATTACCTCCTTGACCACAACCTATCATTGAGAATGGATCACCAGTTCAAGGAAGATAGCAAGATGGTGCCAAGATTGAAGATTTCAAGTATCTCTCCAAAGGAAAAGTATTTCCGGTACCTACCTTATCTCTATCACCTCTTTGCCCCAGGACGAGCAACGTCTAAGCATGGGGGAGGAGGTAGGTACAATGCAATTTTAGAGTTCAAGGGGAGCAAATTAAAAAAATTGATGAGAAAGAAAAGGAAAAAATGAGAAAAAGAAAGAAAGAAAGAAAGAAAAAGAAGAAGAAAAAAATATATATGAGAAAAAGAAAAAGTATGAGTATAAGAATAAAATAAAGTGAACTACCCGGTTGTCTAAAGTGCATTAGGAATTTCAAGGTTTCAAGATTGAAAGATCCATACTCATTTTCCAACCATGTGCAATCCGATAACGAGGACTTCCTTTGTGCCTCGGGATCACTCTTTGCCATTTGCACATGTCCACCTATCTCAAGTGTGTGTATTTTTCTCTTTCCCCTCCTTGATATAACGTTATTTTCCAATGACCTTTTTGACGAGTCTCGGTAAGACCATGAGAAGCTTGTCTTGTTTTGACAACATCTCATTTATAATATCTTGGTAGGACTAAACTTTCCCAAAAAGCTCCATATAAAGCCTACCACATATATGAATGTTATGAGAGGGAAAGGAGTAAAAGAAATAGGCTTGAGAGACAAGATGAGATGAGAATTCATGATCAAGATGCAAAGTGGTTTAAATTTGTGAACTTGGTTTAGCTATTTTTCATCTTATTCTTTATTTCAAATTTTCTGAGATCCATTTGAATTTTGGGAGCATGTTAATACTTGTGGGATAAGCTTAATTAAATATCTACCCTCCGTACGGATGAAGGCTAGTACATTATGGAACTTTAACGAACTAAACTTTTGAGAGCATTATGTTTTCTCATGTATGATCAAGTGCAAGGTTTAAACAATGAAGGGCAACGATGATATCCATCAAAGGCTTACTCGGGGACGAGCAAGGTTTAAGCATGGGGGGAGCTGTTGACGGTGAAATTCCATCAACCTAGCCATGAGTTTACCTTCGGTGTTTGCATGACTTTTGTATCTTATCCATTGGTACTAACCCTCAAGGTATAACAAGTTCACTTGTGCATGTCGGTTTTGGAGTTTAGTGTTTATGTAGGGTTTTAGCGTTGAAAACAAGACTTCCGGGATAAGTTCATTAAGCACCTCATGACAAGAGCTTGAAGCCCGGTACAAGTCAAGCAATGAAGTGAACACGACTCCAAGAAGCCCAAGGACCCAACCCGAGAAGATGGAAAACTTCGAGGACCTAGCCAGAAAAGTGCTGAATCTTGCGAGATAAGGAGCTTCGTCCAATTCGAAGAGAAACTGACGACAAGGGCCCACATGCAAAAGGGGGAAGATCTAGAAGACTCGGGAAGCAACACCAGGCGAAGGAGGCCACGAACTGGGCCGAAGTGGACCCAGGCCGGTCGGCCCCCCTTTGACCTAGATGCATCTCGGGCTATTTATAGCCCCCTGACCGAGAGCCACACATCGATCAATTCATCATCCACTATCGAGGAGCAGAGAAGCTTGAGGGACACCATCTCGGAGATGAGGGTCGTGCTAGTTGTCTAGGGTCTCCCTAGCCGACGTGGGAACCTTCCATGGAAGACCACGTTGGAGCTCCGGAGCAAGGATCAAGATCAAGGTAGGATCCCGGTGGTGGTCTTCTTCATGTAATCATTCATGGTGAAGTCTTTAAGTGAATCCGATTTCTAGCGATCAAGTGCCTTCTCGATGATTTTGTTTTCTTCTTGGTTTTGCTTCTTCTACGATCTATACTTAAGATAGGTTGCATAGGATGCTCTTGTAGCCACTGTGGCTAGTGGTGCATACCGGACCGACCAAGTGATTTCAACTTGTTCTTATCGAACTCGCCCTAGACTACCCGCATGAATAGGAATACGTTGTGATAGAACGCGGGTTCCGAAAGGCGGGCGTTTTCGGAATCGGATCGGAGGCCACGGTTTAAAGATGCTTTTAATGAGATTCGCTTTTCTATATTCATCTATCTTGTTTGGGGCTAAAACATAAGCATGATCTAGACTGTCTAGATCGGTTATCTCTTGCTTTCTCTTGCTACCTCTTTAGTAGATTAGATTAGATGTGTTCTCTTGATGATATCTTATATTAGATGCAACTTGGTTCTTCAATAGATAGCTTTCCTTGCTTTACTAGATTGAATCTTTGCGTTGCACATTGTTCCACAGATTCGATACCTTGGGTTCACCACTCGAGGGAAGAAGGGTCCCTTGACTATGACGGGGGATTTGTCTGTTTGTAAATCCATATTAACTTTGATACGATAATGTACCGTAAACAGAGATCGAGGTTGGGGGCCTGGAACTCAAACGGGCGATGAAAGAAGCCACCGACAGTGAGTATGCCATATCTCAAAGCTGACTTATGAGACTGCAGCTCGTCGGGGCCTTGAAGCCAAGTTCGAGGTTGTTTTGAAGTCATTGCAGAGTGACCAAATTACCATTGCAGGGTATGAGGTGGAGCTGAATGACCTCAAGGGTGTTACCAACTATGCAATGTCTTGCATACCTGTTCCGGAAGAAGGGGAGCAGCAGCAGTCCATCGTTGATCGCCTGGTAGACACTCCTAACAGGCTGTTACTTTTGCTGAGGGCGACTGGCCTGGCGGCTGCAACCGATGCACTGGTGAGAGTTAAGTCTCACGATCCTAAGTTCAACATGACCAAGATCAAGGGCGGTGCAGACACCACGAAGGACCTCCAAGCCCTGGAGCTTGAAGTTGATGAAGTCGCCACCGAGGTGGCGGAGAGCATCGACTTTGAAGGCGATGGTGGAGGTGGCGGCGAAGGTGGTGACGGCGACAATCAGTAGTAGCTAGGAGTTGTACCTCCCCCTCCTCTCATGACTTGTAAAAACTTCTAAAGATATGTTGAAGAAAACTTGAACGAAGTACTTGCCTTTTGCCTGCATGAGTTGGTTGGTCTTGTAGATGATGAAGTTCTTGACTCTCTAACCACTACTCACGGAGAGGCTGGCTTACTGACCTCTACGGCTCAGCGTGGAGGCTTACGAGAGGTCAGTGCGTGAGGGAGGAGCCCAGGGCTCAGGTCTGGCGACCTTCCTGACCAAGCATGCTCGTGGCGGCAGGAGGCTTCATACTTGATTGTGATGGTGTCCTTAGGTCGGGCAACCCTTAGGTTGGCTTTTAGCCAAGCCCCCGATCATATCGAGAGGAAGGAATAAGGAAGCCTGAACCCCCAGGTCTTGCGACCCAGAGGTTGGCTTTAGCCAAGCCCCCGAGCATGTCGAGGGGGGGTTCAGTATGAGGAAGGAGGAGGTTGTGCTCGACTCATAGCAGATGACTGCTTGAAATATTTATTTATTTAATCTGAAAAAGAGACGTACAATAGAGGGAGATCCATAGCTTAAATTTAAAAACTATTCTACGGGTAGAATCGTCGTAGATGATCCACGTTCCAGGGGTTGGGTACACCTTGCCCGTTGCCCCACTGGAGTCGATATGTTGACGAGCTGATTACTTCCGTGACGATGAAGGGTCCCGCCCAAGGGGCAGAGAGCTTGTGCATGCCGTCAGTCTTCTGGATGCGTCTAAGGACGAGGTCTCCAATGTTGAAGGAAGTTTCCCTAACGTTGCGATCATGATAGCGACATAGTTGTTGGTCATGACAAGCTTGTCTCATGACGGCGGCGAGTCATTGTTCTTCGAGGCTGTCGAGGTCGATGCGACGTGTTTGCTCGGCCTCTCCTTCCTCGTAGAACTGAATCCGTGGAGCTCCGAAAGCGACGTCGGTAGGAAGTACGACTTCTGATCCGTATACCAGAAAGAAGGGCGAAAAGCATGTGAGAGAGCTGACTTGAGTCCTAAGACCCCAGATTACGTGAGGCAGCTTGGCTAACCATCTGGTGGCGTAGTTAGAGGCGTCGTCGTAGATACGGTCCTTGCGATCTTGGAGCGCCATGCTGTTGGCTCTTTCAACCTGGCCGTTGCACCGTGGGTGGGCGACCGAGGAGTAGTAGACGCCGATAAGGTTATCCAGGCAGAAGTCCCAGAAGACCGAGCCGGTGAAAGCTTTGCCTAGGTCAATGATGATCCTATTAGGCACATTGAAGCGATGTTTGATATCTTCGATGAATTTGACTACTTCTTCCGACGTGACTTTCACAACAGGTCGGACTTCAATCCACATGGCGAATTTGTCTACGGCGACCAGGATATGTTTATAGCCGCCCGGAGCGGTACGGAACGGTCCTATAGCGTCGAGACCCCACATAGCGAAGGGCCATGATGGAGGAATAGTGTGCAGGGCCTGAGCTGACAGGTGCTGCTATTTGTCAAAGAATTGGCATGCTTTTTCATCTCTTGACGAGGTCTTTAGCGTCAGTTATAGCCGTGGGCCAATAGAATCCAAATCGATACGCTTTATCGACCAAGTTGGCGGATGCCGCGTGGCAGCCACACTTGCCGCTGTGAATCTCAGCTAAGAGCTGTAGACCCTCTGATCGTAGGAGACACTTCATCAAGATGCCAGTAGAGACAGCTTTCCTGTATAGGTCAGAACCGATTACGACATAGTTAGCACTTCGTCGTGTGATGCGTTCTCGCTCTGCTTTATCGTCGGGGACAAGCTGGTCGAGTATGAAGTCTATGAAGGGCTTGCGCCAATCATCCTCTTTTTCAGACATGAGCACGTCGCGAGGAGGTGCTGAATTCTGGTCGTTTGAAGGCGGCTCTGGATTATCAGGATCCAAGAAGTTGATTGAAGGCTTACGTAGGTCTTGGACGAGCACGCCTACTGGGACTAGAGCTCGGCGAGAGCCTAGTTTGGAAAGCACATCGGCGGCGATGTTGTTGCGTGGGACGTGCTCGAACTCGATCCCCTCAAAGTGGCCTTCGAGTTTATGAATCTCAGCGCAGTAAGCATCCATCGTGTCCTTGACACAGTCCCACTCCTTGTTGACTTGCTTGATGACGACCTTGGAATCGCCAAAAGCCAGTAGTCGCTTGATGCCAAGGGACACTGCTATGCGGAGCCCGTGGATCAGGGATTCGTACTCTGCTCTGTTGTTGGAGGCCTTGTAATTAATTTGCAGGACGTACTTGAGCTGCTCTCCCTGAGGAGAGATAAGTAACACACCTGCGCCTGCTCCTTTGAGGTTGAGGGCACCGTCAAAGTACATGATCCAGTGTTTAGGTCGTTCCTTGGGAGGGGGCATCTGGATCTCTGTCCACTCAGATACAAAGTCTGCAAGGATCTGCGACTTGATCGCTTGCCTAGGGCAAAACTCGATTTCAAACTCTCCAAGCTCGACTGACCACTTGACGATGCGGTCGTTGGCATCGCGGTTGTAGATGATCTCTCCTAAGGGGAATGAAGACGGGACCACGATCTTGTGAGCTTGGAAGTAGTGTCGAAGCTTTCTCGACGTGATCAGGACCGCATAGAGCAGCTTCTGAGGTTGTGTGTAATGTGTTTTAGCATCGGCCAAGACCTCGCTCACGTAGTACACACGTCATTGAACAGGGTAGCCTGCCCTTCTTCTTCTCACTCGGCGACGAGAACTGTGCTGACCTCATTAGTGGTGGCAGAGATGTAGATTAGGAGTGTTTCCTTTGGGATTGGAGGTGTCATAACTGGTGGTGTCGTCAAGGACTCTTTGAGAGCCTCGAAAGCTTTCTGGGCTTCGTCGTCCCACACGAACTTGTCGGCCTTCTTCAATAGCTTGAAGAAGGGTAATCCTTTTTCACCGAGCTTGCTGATGAAACGACCTAGAGCTGCCATCATACCGGTGAGTTTCATGACGTCTTTCTTGTTGGATGGCTTGGCCATCTTGCTTATAGCATCGATCTTCGTTGGGTTGGCTTCAATGCCTCGGTGCCCGACCATGAAGCCTAGGAGCAATCTGGAGGGGACACCGAAGATGCAATTTGTTGGATTGAGTTTCCACTGGAACACTCGTAGGTTGGCAAAGGTTTCTGTGAGGTCAGCGATGAGCTTGTCTTCCTCTGTAGTCCTGACGACCACATCGTCCACATAAGCCTCGACGTTCTTGCCAATTTGGGTCATTAAGGACTTCTGGATTGCCTTCTGGTAGGTTGCTCCAGCGTTTTTCAGGCCAAAGGTCATGACCTTATAGCAGTAGATGTCGTGGGGCATTATGAACGTTGTTTTGTCTTCGTCGCCAGGATGCAGGGTTATTTGATGATACCCTGAGTAGCAGTCGAGGAAGCAGAGTAGGACGCTACCAGCCATGGAGTCCACGACCTGATCGATACGAGGAAGAGGGAACGGATCCTTCGGGCAGTGCTTGTTAAGGTCGGTGTAATCGATACACATCCTTAATCCACCAGTTTTCTTTGGTACAAGGACCGGGTTTGCGAGCCAAACCAGGTGTTGATATCTCTAATAAGACCTGCAGCTAAGAGCTTACATACTTCTACTTCTATAGCTTGTTTTCTATCTTTTGCAAATCGCCGAAGCTTTTGCTTGATAGGTCGAGCGGTCTTGTTGACATCAAGTCTGTGCTCAGCCAGCTCCTTGGGGACACCAAGCATGTCGGATGGACTCCATGCGAAGATGTCAGTGTTGTCCCTGAGGAAGCTGGTGAGCGTGACTTCCTATTTGGGGTCGAGGTCGGCCCCGATGACGACTTCCTTGGATGCGTCGGGCAGGCCGAGGCAAACCTTCTTGACTGCTGGACTTGGGTCCAAAGCCGTGCTTGTACGCATCTGCTCTGGTACCTGAAGAGTAGTTTGATCAATCTCGGCTACCTGAGCAACCATGACTGTTGCTGCGGCTTTGATTGCTGAATCTTTGGAGAGCTCGACGGTGGCGCTTTCACAATTATAGGAGACCATGATGTCCCCGAGGACGGAAAGGATTCATTTTGGCGCTGGCATCTTCATGATTAGGTAGGTGTGATGTGGTATAGCCATGAACTTGGCGAGCATAGGTCGTCCGAAGATGGCGTGGTATGATGAGCGGAAGTCCGCGACCTCGAACGTCAAGTACTCTATACAGAAGTTCTCCTCTATGCCGAAGGTGACCGGCAGGCATACACGACCTATGGGGTACGCAACCTTGCCGGGCACAACCCCGTAGAAGGGTTCATCACAAGCGGTCATCTTGGTGAAGTCGAACTCCATCTTGCGCAGTGTCTCTATGAAGATGATGTTTAGGCTGTTGCCTCCGTCAATGAGGGTCTTAGGCATGCAGGCCCCTTTGACTATGGGGTTGACGACCAGCGGATAGGTTCCGGGGTTAGGGATGTGGACCCAATGATCTTTCCTGGGAAAGTGATTGGGAACTCAGACCACCGCAGAGGTCGCGGGTTTTCAATGTTGACATGCCCGATCTCCCTGGCGTTTGATCGAGTCCGTCGGTTGCTTTTGATCGCTTGGCGACCTCCGATGATGAAGTTGATCTCGCGGTTGGCTTTCTAGAATGCACCATTGGGGTTGCCCCCTTTGGGCGGCGGTGGAGGGGTCTGCTCCTTTCAGTTGTTGTCCTGGCGATTGTGGTCATCTTGGCGACGTCGATCATCGCGTCGATCGTTGTGACGATCATCGTGGCGATCGTCACGATGATTACTTCTATCACGCTTGTCGATGCAGTCGTCTCGACGGTAGTCATCACGTCTGTCATCACGACAATAGTCGCGGCGATAATCACGTCGATCCCTATCGTCGTTGCGAGGATAGGGTCTACGGTCACGGTAATCTCGTCGAGCAGGTCGACAGTTACGATTCTCGAAGCGTTGACCACCATTGCGGTCGTCATTGTTGTTGCTCGTGGTCTTCTTGGAGGTAGATTGTACCCCAAGAGCACGCTTTAGCTGCTCGCACTCCCTCGTGGTGTGCTTAGCGTCGTGGTGGAACTGGCACTGGTCGTCCATGACCATATTGAAGTCACCTTCAAGGAAGGTGGAAGGTCTTGGTGGATCTGCTACATAAGCTTAGCCGGATCGCTTGCGCGACCTGGTGCCTCTGTCATCGTGGTCTTCTCCGTTAAAGTCGTGCATTACCGCATCTTGAGTGTCGACCAGTTTGTCGACATAGGCCATGAGGTCGCCAATGGTTTTTGCACTGGCTTCGTGGATCTTCTCAAACATCTTGATGTTGGTGATTCCCTTTTTGTAGTAGGCAATGACGTCATCATCTTTGACACCTGCAAGGGTGTTGCGGTTCTCGAAGTAGCGATTAGTGTACTCACAAAGAATTTCATCACTTCTCATCCGAACTCTAGCGAGGTGGTGAGTATTACAAGGACGACTATAGGTCGCCTGCTAGTTGGTCGTGAATAGGCGAGACAGAGTCGCCCAGGAGGTGATGCACTCTGCTGGGAGATTGTCGAGCCACAGGAGTGGTGCCTTGACCATCACGAGGGGGAAGTATCCAGCCATGTGGTCTTCATTGCCTACAGAGGCACACGCCACTATGCTGTACATCTTGAGCCATATACTCGGGTCGGAGCGACCGTCGTACTTCTCAATATCTGGCTTGAAGTCTTTTGGGTATCTGATCATCCAGAGACGTCGTGAGAAAGCTGGGAAATTGTTGTCCGCTCCCGGGCTTGCAGATGGGGCATGAGCCGCAGGGATGACGTAGAGGTCGTCGGGAGGGCCGTTGTCTTGGTCGTACTGAGCACGTCACAGGAGTTCCTGGTCGTGCATGATCCGGAGATCTGTAGCTTGGATGGGGTTGTTGGCGTCAAGGGGGTCAGGGACCCTGTGCTCGCGATCGTAGTTAGCACGTCGAGCTATCTCGACTTCATCTCTTACGCGGTGGCACTGGCTTCCTTCAGCATGATTGGCCTGGATCAGAGGAGGCTGAGCTCCTGCGTGGTGTCTTGGGTTCGGAGCGACGTTTGCCTGAACATTGGCAGCATTGGCTGCGTTGTTGGCGACGTTACCAGCGGCATTGGCCGGGTCGTTTGCTGGGGCATTAGCCACAGGATTGGCTGGAGCATTGGCTGCAGCATTGGTAGCAGGGTTGACAGGCCGCGCTACTTCGTTTTCACCTCGTCCTTCTTCAGCCACCGGGTCGAGGGGACCCTGGTTACGACGTCGCTGGCGAGGACGCTCCGATCTGCTTTTGCTTCTGGAGTAGGAACTTGCTGCGAACCTGCTGTATCCGGGGCCTCTTTCTTCGATCTAAGCGGCTGCAACACAGACGTTGGCTTGGAGGCGCCATATCATTGGAGGATCTTCAAGGTGATTTAGGGTGGCGAGAGCGGCTCCCAAGTTGGTCTGCGGTGAGTTGTAAACTTTGAGTCCGTCACGCTCGAAATCCCTGAGGAGGTCTTGCGCGCGTAGTCTGTTGGCACGAGGTGGATCATCTTGGCTTCGCTGCTATGAGGCAGCTGGTGCCACAAGTGCTTGCTGCACGACATTGGCGTTGTCTTGTCGGGCATTAGCATTGACCTGGCCGGCATTGGCATTGACCTGTCCGGCGTTAGCCGGCTGTAGGCCTACACCTGGGGCAGCGGCTACGATCTCTTGTTGTCGTCGGACAGCTCGGGCAGCATTGGCGTTTTCACACTCTTGACGCTGCGCGTCTGTTTCGCCATCTTGCGGTGGTACATCTACAGTGACGACCAAGATCTGGCGATCTAGAGTCTCGAACTCTTCTCCCGGGTAGTTCAGGGAGATCGTTGTCTGGGCGACCTAGAACGCAAGGCGGTCCGGAGACGACTCTTGGTTCAGCCAGCGGCAGTGGGCCGCGGTAAGAGGTCGGCGAAACTTCTTGAGGACACGGCACTGGCGTGCGGTGTGTTTGGAGTTCTCATGGATACGACAGGGCTCGTCGAGGTGATTCCCGCGGCTTCCACGATCTTGAGAATAGAGTCCAGATTCAATCTGGTCTTGCGCTTCATGTAGCGTGATGCTACGTGAGCGGCGTTGCGCAAGCCAAGAGGCATGCTGGAGGTCGAAGGAGTCATGTGAGGGCATTTAACGCGCTCACAGACTTTGATTGTGTTAGAGAGCATACCCTCGACACGATCGATCCCGGCGATCAAGTTGTTAGGAGTTGGTGTGTGGGTTTTCTTGGACAGATCTGTTTCGATCTGTTGGTTGGTGGTGACCGCGTTGCCTTCGATGACGAGGCAGGCAGCTGGAGTAGTGGATCTCGCCGACATCGAGCCAAAGCAGATGTCGACGGGGTTGGCGAGGAAGTCCGCCATGCTCTATGGGAAGATGACACCGTTGGTCGAAGCCATCGAGTTGCACGAAGAACCTTGACTCAGCCCCTACCTGGCGCGCCAACTGTCAGATGGTGAGATATGGACAGCCCATGGGGGTGTTAATCCCTGTGGTTTATTTATTCAGCGGGGAGGAGTCTAAGGCTAAGAACTTGAAGGTCGCAAACGAGTACGTGGAACGCAGAGAACACGGCGAGTTTATATTGGTTCGGGACTCCGGAGAGTAATACCCTACGTCCAGTTGTCGATGTAGATTGCTTGAGGATTGGTCGAGGTGATGTTACAAGGGGTCACCTCGTCCGCCTTATATTGGCCAGCGGATGAGGTTGGTTCCCAGACTCCTGGTCGGTTACGACCAGGAGACCTAAATCTACGTTACACATCATGCCATATCCCATCGATCTGCTTTGGGCGAAGTCCACTGAGGTCTTGTCTTGTCTTGTATGCCAAGTCTTGAGGTCGCGCTGAATGAGGTCATCTGGGAATCTTCTGGAAGGTCTTCAGGAGGTCATGTGGGCTACCAACTCGGTCGATTGGGCCCATGGACAGGTCGGCAAGTCTTCGAGTAGGCCGCACCCACTTGTTGGGGACGACTGTGAGCCTGGTCGGTGTGGACCCAGGGGTACCCTAGAAGTTTCCTAATTCTGCAATAGTTGTGTATATCTCTTGGTCCACTTAACTGCGAAGACAAGCCGACAAAACCCTTTGGAGTAGGATATGACAATCATGAGTTTTCAGTCTTTGTAGTTTGCATCCATCTGCAGCAATACAACTAGCTAAGTTTGAAGCATATCCATCTAGGAACTTCACCAAACTTACAAAATCACAAAATAGCTCCTGTTTCATTTTTGAAAGTACATACAGAGCTTCTGGCATTTTCCATGACTCACCATCCTCAGTTACCACCACATGTAGATTTGATGATACGCCAGTCTCTTCCAAATCAACCCTAGCATTGATGGTGTCCTTTGTCTTCCCAACAATTCTAAACAATGTTCCAATAAGGTTTTCGCATATGTTTTTCTCAACGTGCATCACATCAAGGTTATGTGCCAACTTCAGAGATGACCAGTACGACAATTCCCACAAACAAACCCTTTGGCTCCATCACTGTCTATATTCCCGCTTCCTTTTCTTTCCTTGAGGTAGATGATGCTTTCCTGGTCTAACGTCTTTAACCTTCTCTAGTTGCTACTTCAACTCCTCATGGGTAAACTGCTCTTGCTTTTCTCAGTTTTCCATAATCCATCAAAATCCTCTCTCTTTCTTCTCCATGGATGGTCAGTTGGAAGAAAACGATGATACCCAATGTAACATATATTGTTCTTCAATCTCCTTGAGCAAGGATCCTTATCGCAATGCACACTGGCAAAATAGCCTTTCGTGACTCACCCAGACAACGTGCTCAATGCTGGATAATCATGTATGCACCAGTTGACGTAAAATCAGCACCTCACCCAAGCACACAGCAAGCCGAACAAAGCTGGCTTAACACACGTTGCCGAATCCAAAGCGCGCCAGTCAATTTTCCTGAAACTAACAAAGGATAAAAAAACAGTTAGATAAAACCTGGAACTTGCCAGGTGGTACCAGACAGTTCCGTATTTACGTCCTCAAAGCCAAGTAACACGACATATAGCTACAACAAGCTATCTGTCAGCAATATGAATATCATTCGGGAGCTTTAAAACATGTAAACAAGGTATAGCCGAATGCATGACGTAAGCATGATGAAAGATCAGTCTTTATCTAAGCAACCTTGCAGCATGTGTCCATGACCGATTATCAAAGATAGATTACAATAAAATAAATAAAGGGCGAAGCATGATTATAAATTTGTAGTAAACATGCATGCATAGGCCAAAAGCACTAGTCTACCGCATGTCTAGGTATTTTCAAATCCGTCGAGCATTACACCAAACAAGTTAATCCACCGCATGATACGACTTGTTTGAAACCACACCACCAACCATGAATAGATCAATCCACCGCATGATACAATCTAAACATGGAAGGCTAAAAGCATACATTATTTAAAACAAAATTATGAACACGTTTACGCTCGTGGCAGAATTGCCAAATACAGCTGTACAGCCGATTCGGGTTCCGTGGAGAAGGAACAAACAATGCAAGGTTGACATGCTTGAACCTGCAACACGTGGCAATCCAGATTGATTCGAATTCGGCTATTTGAAAGCACGTGATCCATGCACCACATCAAGCTGAAGACTTGAACATGCATCATATAGATCATAAATAAAATAAAGCCGAATCTAATCAATCTAAACTGGGCAATAAGAGTGTTACATGAATTAAACATAAAGCAAAATTCGAAGCAACACATGGTAACTTAATGAATCTATTAGATCTTGCCAAATCTAATAGAGCCGATAACTAGCCCCAAGCTAGATATTAGCCTACTGCATGGCTCTTGATCCAACAAGGAAACCTTCTTGAACCAAGCTTAAATCCACCGCATGATACTAAGCATGGTAACAAGACTACTTGCATCACGGTCTAAATCCAACGCATGATACTAGACATGATACAAGGTTGCCGGTACTTACGGAGGTCGACAGATCGATGATTCCTCTCGAAGAACTCGACGACTCGACTAAAGGAGTCGAAAGTTGGCACGGGGCCGGTTTGTTGTTGATTTGTTCGATCCCTATTACAAAGACTAAGGGTTTATATTTATACCCTTGTCCTAACACGACTCCTGGTCGACCACGAGTACAACATTTATTGCCTAAATTAATGCCCCGACGCCAATATCCGTCTTGCACCCGTCATCAATTCGTCCCTTCCTTATACTCAGGCCATGTCATCACGTATTCCCGAATGTTTTCTTCTCCAAGCGCAAAATAGCCCTTCTGCCGAATGATGGCGTGCTACCGACCGCAGACACCTTTACCGAATGCTTCGAGGAAAATTTCGTGCCGAATGGTGTTTCTTTACCAAACTCGGCCCACAAGTTAGTCTCTTTCCTGTACCAATTTTTGGTGTTAACATATGCCCCTTCAATTACGGGACAAAAGTGATTTTATTCCGGAATTGACCATAAATGCTCAACATCTCCAAGCCGAATGTGTTCAACACCCGTTCTTTCCTCCTCCAAACCGTTGGAGCCTTCGCCCAAATCCAAACCGTAGTTCATTAATCCTTCGAGCTTAAATCTTCAAATGGCGGACCAAGACCAGGCTCTTCAGGTAAATCCCATCCTCCCAAGGCCCATTCGGTATTACTTTTTTCGAATTCCATCCTAGATTTTTTCTTTTGCTTTTTTCTTGTTCTTGATAGGCTCTAGCCGCCGAAATTTTGATTCCCGTCAAGGACCAATCACCATCTTATTTCCTCGGGCCCGTGGGAAATTCCGACCCTTTTGAGTTCATTGAAGCCGAATCTCTGAGGATCCCTTTCAAAGCAGCCTTGTCGAAACCCCATGAATGGCAAGATGCTTTCAAAAACTGGCCCTTGCCCCTAATTGCAGGTTGGAGAAATTGGTACAAGAGGATGCTTGATGATGACAGCGCTAAAACAAGCAATTGGGACGGCCTTCGCATTGCCCATTGTTTGGAATTATCCTTGGCTGAAACACCAAAAAATGAGAATCTTCTGATTGCAGCCTGTCATTTTTGGTCAAATGGTGCTAATGCCTTTCTTTTTGGCCATGGGCCAATGTCTCCCACTTTGGCCGATGTATACATGATAACCGGCCTTGATGTCATAGGATCCGTGTACCCACACAAGTACAAATGCTCCTCTAGTCAAATAGGAGTGAAAACAGGGGTTGGATATAAAAGATATATCCAAAAATATATGTCTGGTGGCCCATTGTCTGATGTTGAGTACAGGGCCTTTCTGAACATGTGGCTATGCAAATTCATCTTCTATGGCAAAGCCAATGAGCCAACCCTGAACCACATTGTAATGGCTGAGGACTTGGCTGTTTGTAATCTTATTCCTCTTGGAAAGTACCTCCTAGGAAGTGTATACCATATGCTTCATCAGACCACCTACTTGATGCACACCAGCCAAAAGATCTCTTGTGTTAATGACCCTTGGTGGTTTGTTCAAATATGGCTGCAGCTATATATGCACCAGATTGTTGGTATTGATCTCAACAACCGGTGTTTTCCTTCAGCCAACTATAAGGAAGGGGAAACCCAGAGCACCAAAGGTTGCCATACTTATGGAGAAGCTGCCTCAACCGTGTCCATCAGCCAAAACATTAGCCAACTTTTTGAGCTCTTCTTCAAAGGTTTTGCCAATCCCCTTTGGCTTCCATATCTGAACAATGATAACTTGACTCTCCCTTGTGAGTTTAGTTTTGAGGCTGGATGTAATGATGTAAAATCCACAGCAATTTTCAATATCTTTATTCATCCATGCATCCTGCCAGCAAAATTCAGTGGAGGAAGGCAAAATCAGAGCACCTTTGAATACTACCAACCAAATATGATGGCCAGACAACTAGGATGCAGCCAAGTGCCCCCAAGGCTATTCCTTCATAAATTCCTCAAGCCCAGAGAGGATATTAAGGAATCTCTGCAAGCAAAAAGGGTCTTTGAGTATCAGTGCAGCTCAACTGTTTATGCACCTAGCCCTTTTGTGCCAATAAAAATAGCTCATCCCTCCTTTACTTCTTGGTGGCAAGAATTTCATGATCACATATTCAATGTGCCAGTACATTCTCTTTGTCTTGAGCTAATGCCTGATTTCCATCCAATTTCAGAGGTAACATACCTATTTTTCCCCTCCTTTTCAATCATGTCTTTCTTTACTAATCAGGATCTTGCTATTCTCTACAGGATACAGTACCTGACCCTCTTGCCAGGACAATCTCTGCCTTGGGATTTCATTCTCCCACTTTGGCTCAACTGATGTCTAGATATGCCACACTAGATCCAACCCTCATCAGTTCAACCCCTGACAAAAGGAAAGCTCCATCCCTGGTTGCTCCTCCAGCTGCCAAGAAGAAAAGAACATCCAAAAGAGTTCTTATTCAGGTTAAAATCTTTTCCTTCCTAAGCATAAAACCACTCTTCATCCTGATCATCTTTATCTTGTGTAATTTCAGACCAGAACTTAGCAACCATCGATTATTACAGAATCTGCCAATGCTCCAACTACTGGTAAAACTTTCACCATCTTATTTCTAACCATTTTCTTCATTGGCATTTACCCTCTACTTATTAGTTGCAGAGGAAACTTTGTTGAGTCAAACTGTGGGGAGTTCTTCTCCTCAACATGTTTCAAACTCAGCTTCACCAAGGATCCAGTCATCCTCTCCTCAAGCAGAAGCTCCAGCCTCACCAAGGATCCAACCATCCTCTTCTCAAGTAGAAGTCCCAAGACAAAGCTTTCTGCTCTGTCTAACAGCCAGGAGTCCCAAGACAAAGCAGAAGCTCCGAACTTACAGAAGTCTCAAGCAGAAGTCCTCAAAATTCAAAAGGAAGCTACAGCAGCTCAAGACAAAGCTTTCTGCTCTGTCTAACTGCCAGGAAGCTGATCAGAAATTATTGGAGGATATCAAAAAGATGATATCAGATGCCTCTAACGTAATTTCAAAATACTTGGGTGTATGATTGTATCAAACAATTTTTAGCCGAATGCTTCATCGTCCCTGTAACTTTACTTACCATAAGCTTTTACTTCCCAATATTTGTCTTGCCTTATTTTGACGAGCAATTCCTAGATGATTCATTCGGCAACTCTGGCCAAACAGTGTCAGGCCCGAAAAGCAACTCGACTGCAACACAGCCGAATTTCAACCAGTCAAACCGAACATGACTCAGCCTGAATCCCAAACGACCTGACGACAGTTTGGTTAGGGGAGTCTCTCCACTTCCCAAATTTCTCGGGCTATGCACCACGATCTCTGTTCACGATCTCTTTACTAGTCCCATAAATAAGAACCTCGGGTGCCCCCAGCCTTTCACCAAGTCTTCTGCTTTCAATCCTTTGCCAATCTAAGCTTCTCTTCCCTAGTACTAGTACTCCAAAAAGCTCCATGCCAGGCAGCAGCAATAGGCGCCAGGCCAGCGACGAGGCCGAAGGGAGCCGCAGTGGTGCTCGCTGGAGGTGGTGATCATTGGTTTCTTTACAGCTCTTTCTAGATCTCTTTTTGTTTCTAACGACCCTCTTTGCGTTTCCAGGCTTATCCAATGGAACCCTACTCCTGCACTGGCCACGACCCCGGCCATGATGGGCGATTCCTCGGGATCGTCCGGCGTTCCCACTCCTCCATCTCGCGCTATGATGATCTTGCCGCCCGCAGGTTTAAGGCGGAGCGCGATGAAACCCGACGCGAGTTGGAGGTTGTCTCCAAAAAGGCCGGAATCACCAAGCTCGACTGGGAACACCAGCGCAAGCAGCTGCTCGAGACCATCGACAGTGAATCTTCTGATTTGTTTAATCTCAACTCAACTTTGAACTAACCGCCATTGCTCCGTGATTGTTGCAGATTGTGACGCGAGCTTAATTGGCTGAAGATGCTGGTGAAGAAGCTGGCGGACAAGGTGAACGCCCCCAGAGACACACCGAAAGGCCGCCTTGGCGCGGTGGAAGACCGCGTCGACGAGGTAGCCCTCCACGGCGTCCGCCTAGGCACCACCCTGTGCCTGGCTGCCATGGCAACGCACACCAACGTCGACTACTCCACGCGATCACGCGGCTTCCACGGTGGCGCGCCGGAGGACGTCAACGACTTCGAGGTCATCCTGGAGCGCCTCGACGGCCACGGCAACGCCATTGCCGATTCCATTCATCCTCAGTCTGTGCTGAACAGGCTTTTTGATTAGTTTGTACTAGGGATGTTGGAATTTCGGCAATAAATATGAAATTTCATCTTCTGCATTCGTCCCGTGATGATTTCCTTTAATTTGTGCATGCGAACCTTTACTATTTTGAACTATTTCGGTAACTCTTACTCTAGCCGAATACGCACAAACTCTTGTCCCTTGGCGTAAAATCTGTAGAAAATCCTTATTCGGGAACCATGAACACTGTTCAATGAAAAACCCTTCGCATTCGGGGAGAAACCCTACCGTTTGGTATTCCCATTAATGTATGCCATCCAGTCATCACTCTCGATGCTCTCTCACGGCTAATAAAATAGCCCCCTTGGTGCTCTGCAAATGCACTCGCATACACTTCCATCATTTCACGCCCTCTCGTCCTCCTTCTCTAGAGAAAAAACCCCCAAGGCCATGGCAGACAAGGGGAAACAGCCAGTCGAGGAGAACATTGCCCCACCAAAGAAGTGAACCATTCAAGAGTAATCTTTTCTTCTTAATCTTTCTCTTGTTCTTGATTGCAACCTCATGATTCACCTTTCTATGTCTTCAGCCTCGACCTGCTACCAGAGGAAATCTTTGGTACAGAAGAGGTTCCTGAGTACATCCTTTCCGATTCCTCTGTTGAAGAAGAAGACGCCACACCAAAACAAAGGACCAACCACCAACTACGCCATCGCATTCGGCATCTAGAACACAACCTGCGGGACATCACCGCCCGCTGTAGTGCCGAACGCGAACGCCGCATGAGCTTGGAGGCGTTGGTAGGGGGTAAGTTCCTCATCCTTAGTTGATTCTCACGCTTAAGTTTCAGATCTCATGCTCAATGAGAATCTGTTTTCTTTTTTCAGATGTTTCTGATAGGTACCACAACTTGAAGGCCTCCTGGGATAGCCTAATGGAATCTGCTAGTCACGGCAATCCCCGAAGCTTCTATGTTGCCATCACGGTGGTCCTGGAGCAACTGAAAAGGGAAGAACTGAAGAGGAAAAACGCGGAATCAAAGAACTGAAGCATACTTTTGCTTCTTCCTCCAGGCCTTCTGCTTCCCACAAGCTCTCTATTGTAATTTTAGGTGGCTGGGTTGCCAGATAAAGAACCTGCGAGAAATGTTTGTAATGTAGAACATTTTTTGTGCTAAGGGCAATACACTTTAGTATTGGCCATCTCCTTTTTGTTAGGATTTGCTCTGAAGGCGGCTTCCTTCCTGAACGCCGGCTGTCTCCATTTTTCTGATGCTTGTATTCCTGATGCTTGTAACCAACGATCAACATCAACACTAGGATAGTATTTCTTCAAGTATCTTCCGTTTATAGCAGTAGTGAACTCTTCTCCTAGTAAAGTTTTTAAGATATACGCATTTCCAGGCGTACACCTAACCACCCGAAAGGGACCTTCCCAATTCGAAGACCATTTGCCAAACGTACTGTACTTAGTCCCAATCGGCAGTAATGCTTTCCAAAATAAATCTCCTTCTACAAATTGCTTGACTCTTACCTTCTTGTTATAATACTTAGCAACTCGCATCTTGTCTTTCTCAGTATTTTCTAAGGCCCTAAGACAAATCATATGCACATCCTCTAATTCGTCCATCATTAAGTCACTGTAATCCTTGGAACTTAAATCCTTTTGCAAAACCACCCTCCTTGAGTCTGATTGCATTTCCCATGGAAAACAGCATGATGCCAGTAAACCAACTCATAAGGAGATGTTTTTGCAGCTCCATGAGGGGCCATTCGGTAAGCCCACAAGGCTTCATTGAGTACCGAATGCCACCTTTTTGGCTTCTGATCAATCTTCTTCTGTGTAATCTTGATCATGATCTTGTTAGAAGCCTCTGCCTGACCATTAGCTTGGGCATAATAAGGAGAGGAATTTAACAATTTGATCTCCATGCTCTCAGAAAATTCTCTGAACTGTGAACATGTAAACTGAGTTCCTTGATCAGTTGTAATTGTTTGAGGAATTCCAAATCTATAGATGATGTGCTCCTTGACAAACTCAACCATATTTTCTGATGTTACTTTCTTCAATGGAATTGCCTCAACCCATTTAGTGAAATAATTTGTTGCCAAAAGCACAAACTTATGCCCCTTGCTAGATGGAGGATTTATTTGGCCAATCAAGTCTATACCCCATCCTCTGAATGGACATGGCTTGATGATAGGATTTAAAGCTGATGCTGGAACTCTCTGGATATTCCCAAACTTCTGACAATCTTGACACCCTTTGTAATACTCAAAGCAATCTTCCAGCATCGTCGGCCAATAACATCCGGTGTGCCTAATAACCCATTTCATTCGGTAAGCCGATTGATGTGCTCCACACAGCCCATCATGAACTTCATTCGTCGTTTTCTTTGCTTCTTCTTGACCCAGGCATTGTAGCAACACCCCATCCAACGATTTGTAATATAAACGTCCATCAAGAAAAAACAAATTTTATAGCTTTATACATGAGCTTACTAGAGACCTTTCGGGATGGATTTTCCAAATAATCAACAATTTCTTTTCTCCAATCTTCTTCTGTTAGGTCACTCCCAAAAGAACAAATATCATTGGCAAATACTTCTTGATTCTCTCTATAACCCGAAGCACTTTGAGCCAACCTGTTTGCTTCTTCATTGTGTTCCCTAGGAATATGTTGTAGAATCACTAACTGAAAACCTTTCAAAATTTCCCTGCATTCCTCGTAGTAATTCCTCAGGATATCATTTCTACATTCATATTGGCCATTCAATTGTTTTATAACTAGCTCTGGATCTCCAAAAATTTCAACTGAAATAGCCTTTGCTTCTTTCAAATATTGAAGTCCCCTGAGTAATGCTTCATATTCAACTTGATTATTTGTGACAGTAGGTTGAATAGGAATAGCAAACTCAAATATTTCTCCCCTGGGTGAAATTAATAAAATTCCTACTCGACCACATTTGCCACATGAGGATCCATCAAAGAACAAAGCCCAAGGAGTAATCTCAAGCAAATTAAGTGTGGATCACGATGTTCAGTAATGAAATCGGCAATAATCTGCCCCTTAACAGCTTTTGCCGATTCGAACTTCAACTCAAACTCAGACAAAGCTAAAATCCACTTGCCAATCCTTCCATTCAAAATTGGCATAGACAACATGTGTTTGATTACATCAAATTTTGATTATACAACACACTCGGCATTCAACAAATAGTGCCGAAACTTTGTACATGAGTAATAAACAGACAGGCAAAGCTTCTCCGCAGCCGAATATCTTGTTTCGGGATCAAGCAATTTTTGGCTAAGGTATGCAACTACTCTTTCCTTTCCCTCAAATTCTTGTATGAGGGTCGATCCAATGGTTTGGGTATCGGCTGCCACGTACAACTTAAAAGGCTTGTTTAATTGTGGAGGCACCAACACTGGTGGTTCCTTCATGTATCCCATAATCTCATCAAAAGCCTTTTGTTGTTCGTCACCCCATACAAACTTTTGATCCTTCTTGATCCTCAACAGTGGAGAGAAAGGCAACACCTTTTGTGATAAATTTGAAATAAATCTTCTCACAAAGGTTATCTTGCCGAGCAGTGATTGTAATTCCTTGAGATTGGTTGGAAGAACAACTTCATCAATAGCTTTCATGCTTTTCTTGCCAACTTGTATTCCTCCTTCATGTACCAAAAATCCCAGGAACTCTCCAGCTGAAACCCCAAAGGCACACTTGTTCGGGTTCATCTTAAGCCAATATTTTCGGGTGCACTCTAGAGTTTTCCTCACATCATCCAAGTGCGATTCATGATACAAAGACTTGATCACGACATCATCAATGTATATCTCCACAATTTTGCCGATCAACTCGTGAAAGATATAATTCATGGCTCTTTGATAAGTTGCACCGGCATTTTTCAACCCAAATGTCATGACAATCCACTCAAAAAGGCCTATATGTCCAGGACATCTGAAGGCTGTTTTTGATATATCTTCTAATGCCATAAAAATTTGATTGTATCCTGCATTGCCATCCATGAAACTAATAACTTTATGTCCAGTAGCGACATGAACCAACAAATCAGCAACAGGCATTGGATATACATCCATGGGTGTAGCTCTGTTTAGATCTCTAAAGTCTATGCAAACCCTCATCTTCCCGTTCTTCTTGTAGACAGGAACAATATTAGAGATCCAGTCAGCATATCTGCATGGCCAAATGAAATTTGCCTCTAATAATCTTTCAATTTCTTTCTTCACGTCGGCCAATACTTCATCCTTGTAGATTTTTCAAGGAGGCTGCTTGTAAGGTTTAAAAGCAGACATGATTGGCAGCCGATGCTCAACAATAGAACGATCTAAACCAGGCATCTCCGAATAATCCCAATCAAAGAAATCTTTATATTCTCTTAGCAACTTGATTAACTCTTCTCTGAAAACTAGATCCAAGTTAGCACTGATAAATGTCGGTCTTGGCTTGTCACCATCTCCTGTCTATTTCCTCCAATTTGTCAACTGACATAAATCCACATCCTATCTTTCCATCAGTTCCATCAATTGGATTCTCCATTAAAAATTGCTATAAGAGCCGACTGCTTGAATCGACTGTTGATCACTACTGACTGGTTCAACAGGACCTTCACCCCAGTCCTTGCCTGAAAAGCAATTTATACCTTGATACTCCCAGCAGGCTGGTTCCACGTTAGCCACGCTTACTGAGTCATCTGCTTGGACCCCTTCTACATCATCATCCACCCATTGAACAAGCTGTTGATGCATGGTAGATGGGATGCGGCAATTTGCATGGATCCAGTCCCGTCCAAGCAGCAAGCTGTATGCCCCTTTGCCTTCAATGACAAAGAAAGTCGTAAGCAAAGTCTTGGACCCGATCATCAGATCTACATGTACACAGCTCTTGGTGTCTGAAGGATTCCCAGCAAAATCATTCAGAACTATACTTGTAGGCGTCAAATCTCCAGAGCCCATACCAAGATCCAGAATGTAGTGTACGACATCACATTGACTGCAGCTCCACCATCAACAAACATCTTGGTCAATGGCTTCCCGTTAACATATCCTCTCAAGTACAACGGTCTCATGTGCCAATTTTTGGCTGGCTTATCGAAAATAGCTTGCTTGGCCAACACCAGCTGTGCCATCAGCCCAAATTGCTCAGCCTCATCAATGTCTGGCGATGCTTCCTCCTGCACAACGTGATTAGCTGGAGCCATGAATTCATTCGGCAATAAGCATACCATGCACGTAAGGGCCGAATGACCAGATCCACTAGGCTTGTCTTTTGGACGCCACACCTGTTTTTTTTTTACTCCTACCTGCTTCAACTCCTGATTTCTCAAGCGTTGAAATCTTCTTTTTTGGCTTCTCCTCAAACCAGGTGGGCACCACTGCTCTTTCTGCTAGACATACTCACGATCTTCTTCTTCTTCATGATCAACCCATATGTGATCAGCATATCTTTTCCTTGGTTGATCATTAACTTCATTTATTTTTATGCGCCGACCATCATTAGGATGCATCCTTCCAAATCTTTCATGGGCGGATCGGTGATTGACAGTATTCTGCCTATACTCAGTATATTTGTCACTGCATTCAGGACAATTGCTCAACGTGGGGAGCTTTAAACCTTCGTTCCAGCAGTGCTTGAAGAAAGCACATCCCCAATGCGCGCGCTCTTGTTCCCACGCATATTCTTCTCGCTCTTTCTGGTGCATGTCTTCCTCATATCTTCGCTTCTCCTCCTCCTACCTTTGTTTCTGGTAACACTCTTTTTCTTGCTGATGCTGCCATTTGTTTAGGAGAATACGCGAAGTCACCCTGGGTTTCGACGATTCCCTAACTTCAATTTGACTTTTCAAGATGTGAGGCACTTCCTTGTGGACTTGTTCAAATGTCACTTGTTGAGCAGGGTCAACTGATCCATCCTGCTTAGCCCTCGCTGAAGTCAAAACCTTCACTTTTCCTTTCTCCTCAGTAGTCACCATGTTGACTGAGAATCCAATCATGTTCTGAGGAAAAGGATTGCCATCTAATTTCATCTTATTGTCAAATTTTAGATGACCTTCTTGAATAGCCTTCTGAATTATCATCCTGAAGACCCTGCACTCATTGATGGAGTGAGAATTCCTGTCATGAAACCCACAATACCTCTTTTCTTTGACCCCATCAGGCCGAAGTATAGAATGCCCATCTAGCAACTTGATTCAGCCTTCCTTCACCAAGAATTCAAAGAGCTTATCAGCCTTAGTCACATCGAAATTGTAGGTGCCCTTGGCTTGCTTGATCCACCTTTGATTCACTGTTAATGGCTCTTTGCCCCACACTATCTCAGCTGCAGCTATCTCTTCTTCATCATCAAATTCCTCTCCCCGATCAGCCCTTTCGAGGAATTGATTGTAGATGTCAGCTATATCACTGTGTTTGGCAAACCTGGAGTCTTTCTTAAAGCCATAAGCTTGGTTGCTCATCAATGATAATCTGTGAGACAATTGGCCAAGATTATCGAACTCCATGCCGAATAGCTTTTCCCGAATAGCTGGCAACATACCTGCTACAGCCATACCAGCCAATTGATCATCTGGTATATTCAGAGAGAAGCACATGCTTTTTGTCTCTCTGAACCTTCTGAGGAACTCCATGGGTGTCTCATTATGCCTCTGCCTCAGGGTGGTTAGATCAATTAGCTTTTTCTCATTACTGCCAGTGAAATAATGAGCATGAAACTTCTGTTCCAAATCCTTCCGGGCCTGTCAATGATAAAGGGAAATATCTGATCCTGAATGCTTCATCCGCAGAAGCTTACCCAAGCTGCATCAAGTATCGAGCTATGTGTTCCACAGTGCTAGTATCATCTTGCCCAGAAAACTTCATGAGATCTGCAGGAGCTTTCACCCTATGCGGTAAGGCCGCCCTGTTATACCATTCTGGGAAAGGCGTGTACACGTGCCCTTGGTTTTTAGGCTTTAGACCGAAATGATTCTGAAGCACACCGGTCATTCTTTGCATCTGGAGATCAATATTGACATCTTGATTCCCTGTTCCTCCAGCAGGCATCCCTGTAGCACCACCATATCCAGGATTCGGGAGAGCATCAATAGCACTGTAATCCATGAATTCTGAATATCCAGCCCCATACATGTTCTTCTGCAGCCTATTATTTGCTGGGGCTATCCTGTAAGTAGAATCGGGTTGAACTCCAGGAGTGCCAAACGCCATCTCTCCATATATACGAGGATTAGGTATTGCTTGACGTGAATTTGGCCGAACCGGTTGGCTGTCCACATGTTGAGTTGGCTGACCACTCATGCTCTATGGAGGCGGTTGAACACTTGTATCTTGGCGAATTGGTTGGCCAGTGACAGTAGCACTTGATTCTCCTTTGAAATGTTTGTCCACACTTGGACCAAAGATGCCAACCATCATATGTGAAAAGCTATTCAGAAATGCAATATTGTGTCTAGCCATTAGGTCCTCCAAAGCTTTCTATACCATGCAAAAAACTTCCTATTTCTCTTCAGCAGATGTGGTATCAGGCTCTCCTGGCAATAAAACTCTTGGCATGTCAGACTTGAGGAATGGTACACCACTGCTATTTTTAAAAAATGACATTAGACACTTCTGCTGAAATTGATCAATAGCTTCCTTAAATTGCAATTGCTGTTCTGGAGACAACTCCTCTAAGGTGACATCCATGACATCATGAATTTCAGGCATCTTGATTAGCTAGATGGTCCCACTGGGCGTGCCAAAAAGTGTGTTGACGTAAAATCAGCACCTCACGCCAAGCACACAGCAAGCCGAACAAAGCTAGCTTAACACACGTTGCCGATTCCAAAGCATGCCAGTCAATTTTCCTGAAACTGACAAAGCATAAAAAACAGTTAGATAAAACCTGGAACTTGGAGGGTGGTACCAGACAGTTCCGTATTTACAGCCTCAAAGCCAAGTAACATGACATATAGCTACAACAAGCTATCTATCAGCAATATGAATATCATTCGGGAGCTTTAAAACATGTAAACAAGGTATAGCTGAATGCATGACGTAAGCATGATGAAAGATCGGTCTTTATCTAAGCAACCTTGCAGCATGTGTCCATGACCGATTATCAAAGATAGATTACAATAAATTAAATAAAGGGCGAAGCATGATTATAAATTTGTAGTAAACATGCCTGCATAGGACAAAAGCACTAGTCTTCCGCATGTCTAGGTACTTTCAAACCCGTTGAGCATGACACCAAACAAGTTAATCCACCGCATGATACGACTTGTTTGAAACCACACCACCAACCAAGAATAGATCAATCCACCGCATGATACAATCTAAACATGGAAGGCTAAAAGCATACACTATTTAAAACAAAATTATGAACACGTTTACGCTCGTGGTAGAATTGCCGAATACAGTTGTACAGCCGATTCGGGTTCCGTGGAGAAGGAACAAACTATGCTAGGTTGACATGCTTGAACCCGCAACATATGACAATCTAGATTGATTCGAATTCGACTATTTAAAAGCACGTGATCCATGCACCACATCGAGTTGAAGACTTGAACATGCATCATATAGATCATAAATATAATAAAGCCGAATCTAATCAATCTAAATTGGGCAATAAGAGTGTTACATGAATTAAACATAAAGCAAAATTCGAAGCAACACATGGTAACTTAATGAATCTATTAGATCTTGCCAAATCTAATAGAGCCGATAACTAGCCCTAAGCTAGATCTTAGCCTACCGCATGGCTCATGATCCAATAAGGAAACCTTCTTGAACCAAGCTTAAATCCACCGCATGATACTAAGCATAGTAACAAGACTACTTGCATCACGGTCTAAATCCACCGCATGATACTGGACATGATACAAGGTTGCCGGTACTTACAGAGGTTGACGGATCGAGGATTCCTCTCGAAGAACTCGACGACTCAACTAAAGGACTCGAAAGTTGGCACGGGGCCTGTTTGTTGTTGATTTGTTCGATCCCTATTACAAACACTAAGGGTTTATATTTATACCCTTGTCCTAACACGACTCCTAGTCGACCACGAGTACAACATTTATTGCCTAAATTAATGCCCCGGTGCCAATGTCCGTCTTGCACCCGTCCTCAATTCGTCCCTTCCTTATACTCAGGCTACGTCATCACTTATTCCCGAATGTTTCCTTCTCCAAGCGCAAAATAGCCCTTCTACCGAATGATGGTGTGCTACCGACCGCAGGCACCTTTACAGAATACTTTGAGGAAAATTTCCTGTCGAATGGTGTTTCTTACCAAACTCGGCCCACAAGTCAGTCTCTTTTCTGTACCAATTTTTGGTGTTAACAGCACCAAAGAACAAAAGCACACAGTTTAAATCCTTTACCCACAACAGCATCGATTGTCCGGACACCCTTCCAAACTTGTTGTAGCTCTTCGACAAGAGGTTCCATTAAGATATCAAAATCCTTTGATGGAGAACTCAGCCCAGGGATCAATAGGTCCATCATGAAGTTTGATTCTTCCATGCATAACCATGTTGGTATGCTATACGACAAAACAAATATTGGTCACATATACTATATGAGTTGTTCATGTTGCCAAATGGACTGAAACCATCAGTTGCAAGACCCAGTCTAAGGTTTCTAGCATCTTTTGCAAATTCTGTCCAACTTTATTGAATTCTTTCAATGCCTCACCATCATTTGGATGCCTAAGCTCATTGTTCACCGGTTTTCGCTTCGACTGGTGACATTGTGCATCCTTTGCTATTTTTGATGAAAGAAACATCCTCTTCATCCTGGAAATCAGCGGGAAATGCCTCAATACCTTCTGAGGAACGCGCTTGTTGGTGTCTGCATCCTTCCATATTGAGTCCGCTCCACGACATACTAGGCACACATCAAGTTTGACATACTTCTCCTTGCAAAACAATATACAATTATTTTTGCAAACATGGATTTTTTCATAGCCAAGTCCCATGGAATGTATGTACTTCATTGCCGCATCGAAAGAGTCTGGAAGACACGCTTTCGGGAATCCTTTTTGTAACAAATTCATTGTTGCATTGAATGCAACGTTACTCATCCGACTGAAAGACTTTATATGAAGCAACTTCACAATAAATGTAAATTATGCATATGAAGATGTCGGTGACACCTTACAGTTCAGATGTTCCTTTACAAATTCATATATTTCCTCACCGAGCACCTAATCCTTGCCCAACTGAGCAGTCAATTCAGACATCCCATCATCTTTAGGGCCTTTATCCTCCTCCATACCTGATATGTGTTGGTTTTCCTGGACCGTTTCCTGATCACCAGCATCCCATGGAGCTGCATTATCCACATCCCCCTCTACATCCGGCAGAATTGCGTTATCATGTACATTTGCATCATCGTCAACCATATCCTCCAAAGCTTCTCCATGATGGATCCATCTAATAAAAGTGGTTTCCATCCCACTCACAAGTGAACTCCAATTTGCTCTATAGTCCCTATAGAGTTATTGAGGCATCGATGACACCGACATTACATTTCTTCGTCCTCGGCGTATCTTGTCCGAAGAAATGCCAAGAAATCCTGGACCCCTTTCTCATGATCAGTGGTAAAACCAGTACAACCAGTTATCCAGTGTCTATCCATCTGGAAAGTTTTTGGCGAATCCAACTCAAAATTACTGACCACAGAACGAATCGAAAAGGAGAACATTCTACAAAATTAATTTTTCTTGATTGAACACAAAATTACTTATCAGATTGACACGCCACTGCAGCAAGTATCACCTAGGTTGCGCCCTTAGGAGTGAGCAGGCGTTGGAAGTTGCAAATCACCACCGGAATGATCTGTTTTGGTAGCCTACTCGCCTCTCTGTTCTTCATTTTCCTGTTTCAGGGCAGCGGGCTGCGAGAAAACTATTTTTGGCTACAGTGTGGCCTTTTCTCTGACCAACTTATTAGAACAACCGCTCCATGCTGTGGTTGTGGTGGAAAGGGTCTCTCATTAAATTGACACAACCAAGAGGTGGTGCAGTGGTAGATAGTGTTGTCTCGTTCCTATAGGTCTCTAGTTCGAACCCTTTCTATGGTAAAATGTTTTTGCAACATTTCATGACCGACTGTAGGAAATAAGCAGTTTCACGATCGTTACTCAGGTCCTAAAAGCAAAACATCAACAGAACGGACCATCAAAACATCAACAAAATTAATTCAGAATGGTGAGTATACTCGACTCAATTTGAAATAGATTAAACCAAATCAGCATAATAAGATGGAATCTCATAGCACTCATCACCACAAAGTTCACACCACCAGCAAGTAGCAAACACAAAAATACAAACAAATTCATCACCACAAAGTACACACCACCTATGAACCGTCTAGCTAGCAATAACACCAGACATGTTTTATCGATTGTCTGCAGCTCAGTCAGAGTTCGATTACTCTTTCTTTCAACAGGGCATTCTCTACTAACAATTGCTAAATCCCTTTCAGCTCATCATTCTCCCATTGTAACAATTGATTAACATGCCCCCTTTCTTTGGTCAGCTCTTTGTTGATGCTCACCAGCGTCGCCACCAGGTTTATCCCCAGCAACGGCGCCAGAAAGCTTGTTGGTATACTATACAATAAAAGATAAATCCGCAATCGCACAGATACCGTTGTAGCTTTCACCCAGGAGTATTCCAAGGTATCGATTTTTTCGGGGAACGAGAAGTGTAGAGAACCTAAACTAATTCGTCCGGGGGTATGGTGATGAAGGATAGAAAGGCAAGGGTAGATTTCGGGTAGAGAGGGGATAGCTAATGAAGTTTGGGACTCGTGACGGTCACAGATAGAATCAAGGCACAACTTGTCGCTCGTCGAGGCTAGAGGGAAAAGAGCCACAAAAAGGGATGAGAAGGGGGCTTTGATGTTGTAACTCCTACTAACCAGAACTAACGTGGTGGACTACAGAGCCTGTCCAAAGCTGTCACCTCCCTAGGGTACCACAACTATTCCGTTGAACAGGGAAGCATTCCAAGGTACCGGAAAGTCTAGGCACCATGTCTACACTAACTAAGCACTACTTTACTCGAATTCAAAGCAAAGCAATTACGATAAGTAGAAACTACTTGAACCACAATCGAGGAACCTAAGAGCGAATAACAAAATGACATGAGACTTAGTTGCTCACGAATCCGAACTTACAAAGTATCCTGGGAGTGAACGACCGAAGGTGTACCGCACCCACCGAGGTACAAGAAGAAGACCGACTCTGACTTCTACTCCAACACTCAACCCTCTCTCCCTACTCTCTTAACACTAACTTCTGGAGGGCTCCGCCACTTGCTTCTAATCACTTGTCACACTATTATACGAGGTGTCAGGCTCTATATATAGCCCCAGTAGGTTGGTGGCTGCAGGAGGGGGTACTTGTAAGTGAGAGAGAGCTGCAGTGCCGAGCAAGGAGGTGCGACCGTATCTCCAGGTGCGGCCGGCCCTATGATCCAGCGCCTATGGACTTGGACGACCTTGATCACTTCTCCTGAGGCGGTTGTAGGTCGGGTCCTTGGGTCGGTTTTGCCCGGCACGCTAGTTGGGCCCTATAGGTGCGGGCGCACCTACGCAATTACTATGTGATGCACCGACAGTGTCAAGGGACATCCAGGATCACTCCTTGATGGCGGTTTCAGCGGTTAAGTGTGGGTCCATCGATCCAAGTGCTTCCAACCTTAGCCTTTTGATCCAACCGACATAAAATCAACGTTTCTCATCCATCCAAGACTTGTTCGTGGGATTATTGGTGCCATGGACCCGAGTCGTGGCATATGATAGGTATGGGCGCACCTAGAGGTACGGCCGGGCCTAGCCCTAGCCAAGTGTGGCCAGCTGTGGCTAGCTGCGGCCGGCTCGCGCCGGGCCGTGGCCGGCTGCGGCCACCGGCGGCCGGCCGTGGTGCGGCCGAGCCCGGCTAAGCGCGGGCCGGACCCGGGCCGTGGTGCGGCCGGACCTGGCCAGGTGCGGCTGGCTGTGGTATGACCGAGCGTGGCAGAGCTGCGTGTTAACACCAAAAAATGGTACAGGAGAAAGGCTGACTTGTGGGCCGAGATTGGTGATGAATACCATTCGGCTGGAAAAATCTCCTCAAAGGAATCAGTAAAGGACGCTTGCTGTCGGCAGTGCGCCATCGTTCGACAAAGGGACTGTTTGCGCTTTTAAAAGGGAAGTTTTCGAGGATGCATGGTGACGTGGCCCGATGCGAGGAAAGAACGAGTTGATGGCGTATACGAGACGGACATTGGTGTCGGAGCATTAATTTGGACATTTAATGTTGTACTCGTAGTCGACCAGGAGTCATGTTAGGACAAGGGTATAAATATAAGCCCTTGATGTATGTAATAGGTATCGAACAATTTCAGAACAAATTGGCTTTACACCAAATTCTCGAGTCCTTTAGTCGTGTCGTCGAGTTCTTCAAGGGGAATAATCTATCCGTCGACCTCCGTAAGTACCGGCAACCTTATGTCTAGTATCATGCGGTGGGTTTAGACCGTGATGCAAGAAGTCTTGTTACCTTGCTTAGTATCATGCGGTGGATTTAAGCCTGGTTCAAGAGGGTTTCTTGTTAGATCATGAGCCGTGCGGTAGGCTAAGATCTAGCTTGGAGCTAGTTATCGGCTCTATTAGATTTGGCAAGATCTAATAGATTCATTAAGTTACCTCGTGTTGCTTTGAGCTATTACTTTATGTTTAAATTCATGTAACACTCTTTTGCCCAATTTAGATTGGTTTGAATCGGCTTTATCTTGTTCAGTGATCTTTATGTTACACGCTCATATCTTTGGCTTAATACGGCACGTGGATCACATGTTCTTTAATAGCCGAACCTGAATCAATCTAAATTTTCACGTGTTGTGAGTTCAAGCTTGCTAATCTTGCGTGAATCTTGAAAGAACCGGGTATCATGCGGTAGATGCAGGTTTTTGGGTTTTTTAGAGCTAATCATCCGGTGGATTAGATTTCGATTCAATCTGATAGGTTTGTCATCTTTGGTAATGTTTGTTCCTTCTTTACGGAACCCGATTCGGCTGTACAGCTGTATTTGGTTATGCTTCCATGAGTAAAACGTGCTTATATGTTTGTTTTAAATAATGCGTGCTTTTAGCCTTCCATATTTAGATTGTATCATGCGGTGGATTAATCTTTTTGTGGTTGGTTGTGTGATTTCAAACAAGTTGTATCATGCGGTGGATTAACTTGCTTGGTGTCATGCTCGACGGGTTTGAAAGTACCTAGACATGCGGTAGACTAGTGCTTTTGGCCTATGCATGCTCGTTTACTTCATATTCATAATCATGCTTTTACTTTATCTGTTTAAATTGTTATTTATCCTCGAGAATCGGTCATGATCATGTGCAAGCATCGTTCGTTTAAACAAAGACCGATCTTTCATCATGCTCATGTCATCCATTCGGCTATTTCATGTTTTCATGTCTAACAGCTCCCGAATGCTATTTGAACTGCTGATAGATAGCTTGTTGTAGCTATATATCACTTTGATTGGCTTTCTAGCCGTAAATATGGAACTGTCTGGTACCACCCGGCAAGTTCCAAGTTTTTATCTAACTATTTTATTTCCTTTGTCAATTTCAGGAAAATTGACTGGCATGCTTTCAGGATTCATCGCGCGTGTTAAGCCAGCTCCTTTCGGCTTGTTGTGTGCTTGGCGTGAAGTGCCGATTTTGCGTTAACACACTTTTTGGCATGCTTGGTGGGACAATCTAATTGATTCAAGATGCCGGACATTCACGAGATCATGGATGTCACCATTAATGACCTGTCTCCAGAGCAACAAGCACAGTTGAAAGATGTCATTGACCAGTTTCAGCAGAAATGCCTAATGTCATTTGCCAAGAATAGAAGTGGTGTGCCATATCTTAAAACTGAGATGCCACCTAATTCTACTTACAAGATAGCCCCGGCCAATAACACGCTGCAGAAAAATATGTATGGTGGGGGATATTCAGAAGTTATGGATTATGGCGCTATCGATGCTTTCCCAAATCCTGGGTATGGTGCAGCTGCAGGAATGCAAGATGATGATATCCTGGTGCAGAAAATGGCTGATGTTATGCAAAATCAATTCGGCCTTAAGCCTAAAATGCAAGGACCAGCTTATACGCCTCCTTTCCCGGAGTGGTACTATAGGGTGATCTTGCTGCCAAGGGTGAAGCCTCCTACAGAGTTCACAAAGTTCTCTGGGCGGGACGATACAAGCACTGTAGAGCATATTGCCCGATATTTAATGAAGCTTGGGGAAGCTTCAACTGATGAGGCATTCAGGGTCAGATATTTTCCTTTATCATTAACAGGCCCGGCATTTCAATGGTTTACTTCTTTGCCTCCTCAATCAGTCAACAAGATGAGAGTTAAAATTTGATAATAAGATGAAACTGGATGGCCACCCTTTCCCTCAAAACATGGTTGGCTTTTCTGTCAATATGGTGACTGCCGAGGAGAAGGGGAAAGTGAAGGTCCTGACTTCAGCTAGAGAAAAACAAGATGGATCAGTGGATCCTACACAACAAGTGACGGTGGAGCAAGTCCATAAAGAAGCTCCTCGCATCCTGAAGAGCCAGATTGAAGTTGGGGAGTCATCCAGGTCCAAGCCCAGAGTAACCACACACATTCTCCTTAACAAGTGGCAGCGTCAGCAGGAAAAGGAACGCTACCAGAAGCAAAAATATGAAGAGGAGAGGCGCAGGTTTGAAGAAGAGGCGCGCAGAAGAGAGCTAGAAGAGCATGCACGAGAGCCGGAGCGTGCACATTGGGGATGCGCATTCTTCAGGCATTGCTGGAACGAGGGTTTGAAGCTCCCCACATTGAAGAATTGTCCTGAGTGCAGTGATAAATACACTGAATATAGGCAGGAAACTGTCAATCGCCGATCTGTCCATGAAAGAATTGGAAGGATGCATCCCAATGACGGTCGACGTCTAAAAAATAAATGAGGTCAATGATCACCCAAGGAAAAGGCAAGCTGACCAAAGGTGGGTTGATCAGGAAGAACAGGAGTGCGAATACATCAGGCAAGAAGGACAGTGGTGCCCACCTGGCTTGAGGAGAAGCCAGAAGAGAAGGGTTCAACGCTTGAGGAACCAGGAATTGAAGCAGGCAGGAATCAAAATAAAACAGGTGTGGCGCCCAAAAGATAGGCGTGATGGATCTGGTCGTTCGGCTCCAGCATGCATGGTGTACTTTCTGCCGAATGAGTTCATGGCACCCGCTAACCAAGTTGTGCAGGAGGAGGTGTCTCCAGATGTTAATGAGGATGAGCAACTTGGGGGATTAATGGCGCAACTGGTGTTGGCTAAGAAAGCCACCTTTGACAAGCCGGCCAGGAATCAACACATGAGGCCGTTGTACTTGAAGGGATATGTCAATGGCAAGCCATTGACCAAGATGTTTGTTGATGGCGGAGTTGCAGTCAACGTGATGCCATACACCACCTTCAGGAAGCTTGGCATGTGCCCCGGAGACTTGACGCCAACAAGCATAATTCTGAATGATTTCACTGAGAATCCTTCAGATACCAAGGGCTGCGTGCACGTGGACTTGATGATCGGGTCCAAGACTTTGCTCACGACCTTCTTTGTCATTGAAGGCAAAGGAGCTTACAGCTTGCTGCTTGGACGGGACTGGATCCATGCCAATTGCTGCATCCCATCTACCATGCACCAGCAGCTCGTTCAATGGGTAGATGATGACATTGAAATAGTCCAAGCAGATGATTCAGTGAACGTGGCCAATGTTGAACCAGCCTTCGGGAAGTATCAAGGCATCGATTGCTTCTCAGGAAAGGACTGGGGTGTAGGTCCTGTTGAACCAGTCAGCAGCGATCAACAGCCGATTCAAGAAGTCGGCTCTTATAACAACTTTTAATGGATAATCCAGTTGATGGAACTGATGGAAAGTTAGGGCGTGGATTCATGTTGGCTGATAAATTAGAAGAAATCGACATTTGAGATGGCGATAAGCCAAGGTCGACATTTATCAGTGCTAACTTAGAGTCAAGTTTCAGAGAAGAATTAATCAAGCTGTTGAAGGAATATAAATGCTTCGCCTGGGATTACTCGGAGATGCCTGGTTTGGGTCGTTCTATTGTTGAGCATCGGTTGCCAATCAAGCCTGGTTTTAAACCTTATAAGCAACCTCCCTGAAAAATCTACAAGGATGAAGTATTGGCCGACGTGAAAAAGGAAATTGAAAGATTGCTTGATGCAAACTTCATTCGGCCATGCAGATATGCGGAGTGGATCTCAAACATCGTCCCTGTCTACAAGAAAAATGGGAAGATGAGGGTTTGCATAGATTTCAGAGATTTGAACAGAGCTACTCCCATGGATGGATACCCAATGCCTGGTGCTGATCTATTGGTTAATGCTGCTGTTGGACATAAAGTTATCTGTTTTATGGATGGTAATGCAGGGTACAACCAAATATTTATGGCAGTAGAAGACATATCGAAGACAGCCTTCAGATGTCCTGGTCATATCGGTTTGTTTGAGTGGATTGTCATGACATTTGGGTTGAAAAATGCCGGTGCAACTTATCAACGAGCAATGAATTATATCTTTCATGAGTTAATCGGTGAAATTGTTGAGATTTATATTGATGATGTCGTGATCAAGTCTGTGAATCATGACTCATACTTGAAGGATGTGAAAAGAACTCTGGAATGCACCCGAAAGCATGGGTTGAAGATGAATCCAAACAAGTGCGCCTTTGGAGTTTCAGCTGGAGAATTCTTGGGATTTTTTGTGCATGAAGGAGGGATTGAAGTTGGCAAGAAAAGCATGAAGGCTATCGATGAAGTTGTTTATTTCAATCATTGCTTGGCAAGATCAATTTTGTGAGGAGGTTCATTTCAAACTTGTCACAAAAGGTTTTGCCCTTTTCTCCGCTGCTAAGGATCAAGAAAGATCAGAAGTTTGTATGGGGTGACGAACAACAAAAGGCTTTTGATGAAATCAAGCGATACATGAAGGAACCACTAGTGCTGGTGCCTCCACAGTTGACCAAGCCTTTCAAGTTGTACGTGGCGGCTGATACCCAAACCATTGGATCGGCCCTTATACAAGAGTTTGAAGGAAAGGAGCGGGTAGTAGCGTACCTTAGCCGAAAATTACTTGATCCTGAGACCAGGTACTCGGCTGCGGAGAAGCTGTGCTTGTGTGTTTACTACTCGTGTAGAAAGTTTCGGCACTACTTGTTGAATGCCGAATGCGTTGTATATTCAAAGTTTGATGTAATAAAACATATGTTATCTATGCCAACTTTAAATGGAAGGATTGGCAAGTGGATTTTGGCCTTATCTGAGTTTGAGCTAAAGTTTGAATCGGCAAAAGTCATTAAAGGTCAGATTATTGCCGATTTCATTACTGAGCATCGTGATCCGTCAATTGATTTGCTTGAAATTACCCCGTGGGCACTGTTCTTTGATGGATCATCATGTGGCAAAGGTGGTGGAGTAGGGATTTTATTGATTTCACCCAGGGGTGAGATGTTTGAGTTTGCTATCCCTATTCAGCCTACTGTCACAAACAATCAAGCTGAGTACGAGGCATTACTTAGAGGGCTTCAATATTTGAAAGAAGCCAAGGCTGTTTCAGTTGAGATTTATGGAAACTCAGAGTTAGTTATAAAGAAATAGAATGTCCAATATGAATGTAGAAGCGATATCCTGAGGAGTAACTACGAAGAATGCAGGGAAATCTTGAAAAGTTCTCAGTTAGTAATTCTACAGCATATTCCTAGAGAACACAATGAGGAGGCAAACAGATTGGCTCAAAGTGCTTCAGGTTATAGAGAAAATCAAGAAGCATTTGCCATGGAGGTATGTGCTTTCGGGAGTGATCTAGCAGAGGATGGTTGGAGAAAAGAAATTGTTGATTATCTGGAAAATCCGTCCCGAAAGGTTTCTAGGAAGCTCAGGTATAAAGCTATAAATTTTGTTCTTCTGGATGGACGTTTATTTTACAAATCATTAGATGGGGTGTTGCTGCAATGCCTGGGTCCAGAAGAAGCGAAGAAGATGATGAGGGCTATGTGGAGCGCATCAATCGGCCTATCGTATGAAATGGGTTATTAGGCAAACTGGATGTTTTTGGCCGACGATGCTGGAAGATTGCTTTGAGTATTATAAGGGTTGTCAAGATTGTCAGAGGTTTGGAAATATTCAAAGGGTTCCAGCATCTACATTGAATCCAATTATCAAGCCATGGCCATCCAGAGGATGGGGTATAGATCTGATTGGCCAAATAAATCCTCCATCTATCAAGGGGCATAAGTTTGTGCTCTTGGCAATAGATTACTTCACCAAATGGGTTGAGGCAATTCCATTGAAGAAAGTAACATCAGAAAACATGGTTGAATTTGTTAAAGAACACATCATCTACAGATTTGGGATTCCTCAAACAATTACAACTGATCAAGGAGCGCAGTTTGTGTCTTCAGAGTTCAGGGAGTCTGCCGAAAGCATGGGGATCAAATTATTTAATTCCTCCCCTTATTATGCCCAAGCTAATGGTCAGGCAGAGGCTTCTAACAAGATCATGATCAAGCTCATACAAAAAAAATTGATCAGAAGCCAAGGAGGTGGCATTCGGTACTCAACGAGGCTTTATGGGCTTACCGAATGGCTCCTCATGGAGCTACAAAAACTTCTCCTTATGAGTTAGTTTATGGGCATCATGCTGTTTTGCCTTGGGAAATTCAATCGGATTCAAGGAGGGTGCTTTTGCAGAAGGATTTAAGCTCCAAAGATTACAGTGGCTTAATGATGGACGAGTAGAAGATTTGCATATGATTCGTCTTAAAGCCTTGGAAAACATTGAAAAGAACAAGATGCGAGTTGCTAAATATTACAACAAGAAAGTAAGGGTCAAGCAATTTGCAGAAGGAGATTTGGTTTGGAAAGCGTTACTGCCGATTGGAACTAAATACAGTACGTTCCGCAAATGGTCCCCAAATTGGGAAGGACCTTTTCGGGTAGTCAGATGTGTGCCTGGTAATGCTTACATATTGAAGACTTTGCTAGGAGAGGAATTTTCTGCTGCAATAAATGGAAGATATTTGAAGAAATATTATCCTAGTGTTGAAATTGATCGTTGATTACAAGCACCAAGATTGCAACGTCTGATGCATAGGAACAGTCAGCATTCAGGAAAGCAGCCGTCTTTAGCGCAAAAAATCCTAATAAAGGAAATGGACAATACTGGATTGTATTGTCCTTAGCACTAAATATTCCACATTACAGATGTTTTTTGCAAGCTTTTATTTGACAACCCAGCTACTTAAGATTACAAAGGGGTGGGAAGCAGAAGGCCTGGAGAAAGAAGAGAAAGTATGCTTCATTCCTCTGATTCCGTTTTCCTCTTCTGTTCCTCCCTCTTCATTTGTTCCAGGACCACCGTAACAGCAACCTGGAAGCTTCGGGGATTGTCATGACTTGCAGCCTCCATCAGGCTGTCCCAAGCAGCCTTCGGGTTACTATATCTGTCGGAGATATCTGAGGGGAAAGAACAGTTGTTAGAGTATGAGGATTTGACCCTAAGCATGGAGTCAAATAAAGATGGAAGTCTTACCCCCTACTAATGCTTCCAAGCTCATGCAGCGTTTGCATTCGGCGTTGCAGCGAGCGGTGATGTCCTGCAAGTTATGCTCCAGATGCCGAATGCGGCGGCGCAGCTGGTGGTTGATCCTCTGTTCCGGCGTGGCGTTCTCTTCTTCTTCAGAGGAGTCAGAGAGGATGTACTCGGGTACTTCTTCAGTCCCAAAGATTTCTTCAGGAAGCAAGTCAAGGCTGGAGAAAATAGTAAGGGGTAAACCATGTGATTGCAAATGAGAGCAAGAAACGGATTGAAAGAAAACTCACTCTCGAATGGTACGCTTCTTAGGTGGAGTGCTGTCCTCTTTGATGGGTTCCTTTCCCTTATCCACCATGGCCTTGGGGTTTTCTCCTCTGGAGCAAGGGGGGAAGATGTGAAGTGATGGAGGAGTATGCGAGTGGATTTGCAGGGCATCCCAGGGGGCTATTTTATTAATTAAGAGAGCGCATTGGGAGTGATGACTGGTTGGCGTACGTTATTGGAATACCAAAAGGTAGGGTTTTCTTCCCGAATGCGAAGGGTTTTCATTGAACATTGTTTATGGTTCCCGAATTGAGGATTTTCTGCGGATTTTGCGCCAAGGGGCAGTGGTTTTTGCGTATTCGGCTCAAATAAAGTTCCCGAATTTATTTGAAAACAGTGAAGTTCGCATCTACAAGCAGAAGGGAATCATCACAATGCAAGCATAGAAATTAAAATTCTTTATTTATTGCTGAAAACCAAGCATCCCTAGTACAATCTAAATCAAAGAGCCTGTTTAGCACAAACTGGGGATGGGTGATTTCAGCAATGGCATCACCGTGGCCATCGAGGCACTCCAAGATGACTTCGATCTTGTCGATGTCTTCTGGTGCGCTGCCCTGGAAGCCGCGCGACTGTATGGAGTAGTCGACGTTGGTGTGCGTCGCCATGGCGGCCAAGCCCAGGGTGGTGCCGAGGCGGATGCTGTGAATAGCCACCTCGTCCACGCGATCTTCTACCGCGGTGAGGCGCTGCGCCGGTGTGTCTCGAGGAGCATTCACTTTGTCCGCTAGTTGCTTCACCAGCGTTCAACTGGTCAAGCTCGGCGTCGTGGGCTGTAACATTACAAAGCAATGACGGTTAGTTTGAGAAGTTGAATTGGATCAAAGTCAATCACTGGGATTTATCGTCAATGGTCTCCAACAGCTGCTTGAGCTGATGCTCCCATTCGAGCTCGACGATTCCAGCCTTCTTGGAAACATCCTCCAGCTCGCGCTGGGTTTCTTCGAGCTCTGCCTTGAAGCGGAGGGCGTCGTAGGGCATGGGGGAGTAGTTGTTCGACTCCGAAGAGTCGTCCGGCAAGGCCGGATTCTTGGCCGGCGTAGGGGTCGGATTCCATTGGATGAGCCTGAAACAAAGAAGATCGTTAGGAGCAGAAGGAAATCTGGAAGGAATCATAAGGGAAGTTGACGATCACTGCCTCTGACGCGCGCCGGCGTGACTTCTTCCGCCTCGTCGGTGGCGCGGTGCCTGTTGCCGCTACCCTCCATTGGTTCTTGGAGCTGCGCTGGTGGTGGAAGAAGCAGGCTTAGATTGGCAAAAGTTTGAAGGCTAAAGGCTTGGTGAAAGGCTGGGGGTACCTATAGTTTTATTTATAGGGATGGCGAAGAGATCGTGGCCCTGGATCGTGGTGCATATCCCAAGAAATTTGGAAAGTGGAGAGGTTTTCTTAACCGAATCGCCGTCGGGTCGTTTGGAATTCAAGCTGAGTCATATTCGGTTGATTGGCTCGGCTGAGTTGCGGTCGGAGTGCTATTCGGGTATAGTACTGTTTGGCCGCGGTTACTAAATGAATCGTCCAAAAATTGCGAACAAGGTGATACAGAGAAAGGAAAATGAAGTTTATAAAAGGCAAAGTTACAAGGACGGTTAATTCGGCTACAAATTGCTTGGTGCAATCAAATGTTCAAGTGCTTTGCAATTACACTAGAGGCGTTTGATGTCATCTGGTGGATGTTCTCCAGCAGTTTCTGATAAGTTTCTTGAGCATTGGATAGAGTGGAGAGTTTTCTTTGAGCTGGTTGGATTCAATCATGGCTGCCGATGTTTCCTTTTGGATTTTCTCTGTTAAACCAGGAAGTTCGGCTATCTTCTTCCTATCAGCTTCAATTTCAGCTGTCAAAGTCTTCAACTCAGCTTCTAGTGCAGCTTTTCTGGCAATCTTCACCTCAAGTGCAGCTGGCAGTTCAGCTGTCAGTTCTTTGTTCCTCTAGATTTGAGCCTGTGAATCTTTCACAAATTGTTTGACTTTGGCTCTCTTTTGCTCAAGAGCTGGTCTGGAGGATTGAATCCTCAAAGCTCGTCTTATTGCTACATAATGATCGTCCAGATGAGAGATGGGCTCTAAGGAGACTTTGATGTTATCAGGGAGTTCTTGATCGATAGATTCAAGTATTTCATCCAAGCGATCAACATCCTTGACTTGGTCCTGGGCATCTTTTTGCAACCAGAAAAAGACTTCTTTAAGGCTTGCCTGATTTTCCTCTGACAGGACTTGGTTTGAAGATGCTTCGTCCTTTTCGGTAGCTGAATCACTCACAATAAATACAGAGCTTGGTGGTGATGTGGCCTGGTCCTGAAAAGGAAAGTTTGCTGAATTAAGGATGGTTTATTGAGTGGAAATAAAGTGTAGATGTTTACACTCACCTCAATTCTGGTTTCCTGGACTGGAGAGGAGGTTTGCTCAGGCTCAAGGGGGATTTCTTGAGTAATCGGCTGAAAAGGAGTTTGAGAATTTCCTGGTGAAGCTGAAGCTTCTAGTTGGGGGGAAGCTGGTGCAGTTCTTGGTAAATTTGAAGCTTCTGGCTGAGGTGAGGATGGGCTCGTCCCTGGTGAAACTGGAACTTCTGCTTGAGGGGGGATGATTGAATCCCTAGTGAAATTGAAGTCTATGCTTGAGAAGAAGGTGTTTGAACCCTTGGAGAATTTGGAATTGAAGCATGAACAAAGGAAGAGGTCTCGACAGGTCGATTCACCAATGTTTCTTCTGCAGGTGATAAGTAAAGAATTAATGCCAGTGTGAATAATGGTCTTGACAAAAGTAAGGTAATCAGGGCCATACCAACAGATGGGACATTGGCAGGTTCTGAAGCTGTTAATGGTTGCTGGGCTCTGGTCTGAAATTGCACAAGAAGAAATTTGTTGGATGAAGAATGGTCTTGTGTTCAAGAAGGAAGAGGTCTTACCTCAATGGGAATCTTCTTGGTGGTTCTTTTCTTCTTGGCGGCTGGAGGGGCGACCAAATATGGAGCTTTTCTCTTATCATAAGTTGAACTGATAAGGGTTGGGTCCATTGTAGTGTATCTGGACATCAGTTGAGCCAGAGTTGTGGATTTGAATCCCAAAGCAGAGATTGGGCCAACAGCATTGTAAGAGAATGTCCTTGCTCTAGGGGCAGGTACTGTGTTCTGCAGGGAGTGACCAAAAATCATGATCAGTAAAGGAAGACATGCCTGGACAAAGGAAAAGATAAGTGTATTACATCTGAAGTTGGCTGGAAGTCGGGCATCAGCTCAAGACAGAAGGAGTGCACTGGTTCACTAAAGATATGGTCATGGAATTCTTGCCACCAAGTGACAAAGAGAGGATGAGCTATTGTTGTTGGTGTGAAGAGCCAGGTATACATAGTTGGGCTACATTGGTATTCAAAGACCCTTCTGGCTTGTATGTTCTCTTTGATCTCCTCTCTGGGTTTGAGGAATTCATGAAGAAATAGCCTTGGGGGCACTTGGCCACATCCCAGCTGTCGAGCCATTATGTTTGGCTCATAATATTCATAGGTGTTGTGGTTTAGCCTTCCTCCACAGAATTGTGCTGGCAAGATGCATGGATGGATAAAGACATTAGAAATTTCTATGGATCTTGTATCCTGGCATCCAGTTTCAAAGGAGAATTCATAAGGGAGGGTCAAATTATCATTGTTCAAATAAGGGAGCCAAAGGGGATTGGTGAAACCTCCGAAGAAGAGATCAAAAAGTTGGCTGACATTTTGATCAATGGATATGGCTGAAGCTGCTTATCCATAGGTTTGGCATCCTTTAGTGATCTGAGTCTCTCCTTCCTTATGGCTGGATGAAGGGAAATGCCGATTGTTGAGATTGATGCCTTCTGGCCAGTGTGCATCTGAGAGGTGGTCTGATGGAGCATATGGTATACACTCCCTAGGAGATACTTTCCAAGGGGAACACGATGACCAGTAGACAAATCTTCAGCCATTGCGATGTGGTTCAGGGTTGGCTCATTGGCCTTGCCACAAAAGATAAATCTGCATAGTCACATGTTCAAGAATGCCCTGTATTCAACTTCACCCAGAGGACCATCTTTCATATGATTCTGGATATACGACTTGTATCTACTTCCTGTCTTCACTCCTTTTTGCCTAGTGGAGCTTTTATACTGGAAGGGATACACAGGTCCTGTGATATCGAGGCCGGTCATCATGTATACATCGGCCAAGGTAGGAAACATCGGGCCGTGACCAAAGAGGAAGGTGTTGACACCATTTGACCAGAAATGGCAGGCTGCAATCAAAAGGCTTTCATTCTTGGGGGTCTCGGCCACGGATAACTCTAAACATTGGGTAATATGAAGGGTTTCCCAATTCCTGGTTTTTGCACTGTTATCTGCGAATATCCTCTTGTACCAGTTTCTCCAGCCTGCAATTGGGGGCAGAGGCCAGTTCTTGAAAGCATCTTGCCACAACTGGGGCCCTGATAAAGCCATTTTAAAGGGGATTCTCCTGGATTCGGCTTCAATAAACTCGCGGGGATCAGAGATTCCCACAGGACCGAGGAAATAGGATGATGAGTTGTCTTCAGCATGAATCAAAAGCTCGGTGGATAGCTCCTATCAAGAAAAGGCGGAAAAAGAAATTTAAGATGGGAATCAGAAAGGTAATACCGAATAAACCTTAAGGGGATGAAGTTTACCTAGATAGCTTGGTCCGCCATTGAAGGTTTGAGCTTGGAGGTTGACGACCTAGGGTTTGGATCTGAGCGGAGACTCCAACGGATTACAGGAGGAGAAAATGGTGTTGAACAGATTTGACTTGAAAACGTTGAGCATTTATGGTCAACTCCAGAATAAAATCACTTTTATCCCGTAATTGAAGGGGCATATGTTAAAACCAAAAAATGGTATAGGAGAAAGGCTGACTTGTGAGCCGAGCTTGGTGATGAATACAATTCGGCTGGAAAAATCTCCTCAAAGGAATTGGTAAAGGACGCTTGCGGTCGGCAGTGCGCCATCGTTCGGCAAAGGGACTGTTTGCGCTTTTAAAACGGAAGTTTTCGGGGATGCATGGTGACGTGGCCCGATGCGAGGAAATAACGAGTTGATGGTGTATACGAGTCGGACATTGGCGTCGGAGCATTAATTTGGACATTTAATGTTGTACTCGTAGTCGACCAGGAGTTGTGTTAGGACAAGGGTATAAATATAAGCCCTTGATGTATGTAATAGGTATCGAACAATTTCACAACAAACCGGCTTTACACCAAATTCTCGAGTCCTTTAGTCGTGTTGTCGAGTTCTTCGAGGGGAATCATCGATCCGTCGACCTCCGTAAGTACCGGCAACCTTGTATCATGTCTAGTATCATGCGGTGGATTTAGACCGTGATGCAAGAAGTCTTGTTACCTTGCTTAGTATCATGCGGTGGATTTAAGCCTGGTTCAAGAGGGTTTCTTGTTAGATCATGAGCCATGCGATAGGCTAAGATCTAGCTTGGAGCTAGTGATCGGCTCTAATAGATTTGGCAAGATCTAATTGATTCATTAAGTTACCTCGTGTTGCTTTGAGTTTTTACTTTATGTTTAAATTCATGTAACACTCTTTTGCCCAATTTAGATTAGTTTGAATCGGCTTTATCGTGTTCAGTGATCTTTATGTTACACGCTCATATCTTTGGCTTAATACGGCACGTGGATCACATGGTCTTTAATAGCCGAACCCGAATCAATCTAAATTGTCACGTGTTGCGGGTACAAGCTTGCTAATCTTGCGTGAATCTTGAAAGAACCGGGTATCATGCGGTAGATGCAGGTTTTTGGGTTTTTTTAGAGCTAACCATCCGGTGGATTAGATTTCGATTAAATCTGATAGGTTTATCATCTTTGGCAATGTTTGTTCCTTCTTTACGGAACCCGATTCGGTTGTACAGCTGTATTCGGTTATGCTTCCATGAGTAAAACGTGCTTATAAGTTTGTTTTAAATAATCCGTGCTTTTAGCCTTCCATATTTAGATTGTATCATGCGGTGGATTAATCCTTTTGTGGTTGGTGGTGTGATTTCAAACAAGTTGTATCATGTGGTGGATTAACTTGCTTGGTGTCATGCTCGACGGGTTTGAAAGTACCTAGACATGCGATAGACTAGTGCTTTTGGCCTATGCATGCTTGTTTACTTCATATTCATAATCATGCTTTTACTTTATCTGTTTAAATTGTTATTTATCCTCGAGAATCGGTCATGATCATGTGCAAGCAACGTTCGTTTAAACAAAGACCGATCTTTCGTCATGCTCATGTCATCCATTCGGCTATTTCATGTTTTCATGTCTAACATCTCCCGAATGCTATTTGAACTGCTGATAGATAGCTTGTTGTAGCTATATATCACTTTGATTGGCTTTCTACCCGTAAATATGGAACTGTCTGGTACCACCCGGCAAGTTCCAAGTTTTTATCTAACTATTTTATTTCATTTGTCAATTTCAGGAAAATTGACTGGCACGCTTTCAGGATTCATCGCGCGTGTTAAGCCAGCTCCTTTCGGCTTGCTGTGTGCTTGGCGTGAGGTGCCGATTTTGCGTCAACACTGCGGCCGGACCTGGCTGTGGTGCGGCTGGACCAGGTCAGGTGCGGCCGGACCTGGCAAGGTGCGGCCGGCCCTGCACCTTTGCTTTTGGTGCAACCCTCTGAGGTTCATTTGTTCATTGTTATTCCCATATCTGTGTACCTGCAAGTAAAAATACAAACAAAGCTCGTGGAACCTCATTAGTACTTAAAAATGTGCATGAAGTTTGTTATATCCTCCTCTCATTCTTGAGATGACGGTCAAAAATTTGTTGTAAGGACCGTCAACAAACTCCTCCACACTAGGTCCTTTGCTCGCCCTCGAGTAAAGTCTAAACTCGACCTCGGCGGATCAGGAGTTGCATGATGTTATCACTCGGCAATTACTTGCACACAAAACTCCATGCTCTTCTTGCTATTTTGAAAAGGTTGGTATGGGAGGATCTTAGCCTTACTTTACCCGTGGGGCTTTTACCTTTCCACCTTGCTTCGGAGGTTGAAAAAGTAGAATAGGTTTTGACTTTGCATCTCTTACTCCTCTTCTTTTCTGGATCCTGTCTCGGAGTTTTTTTTAAAATTTTTCAAAGAGAGACTTGGTTCCTCGGATGGTTCCCTCGATCACTCAAGTAGTATTTGTTACCTCTCCAAAGGCTTTAAGTGAGCCTCAACTTCCTACTTCTATGGCTTGTATGTGGAGATTTCGGTAGGATAAGAAAGACTCACTTGTGGCACATGATGTTGCTGAGGCAAAGACCGGATCCAAGAAGAAACTAGTCATGCAACTTGATCGAGATCTGCAAGGTGTGTGGAATATTTTTGTATTTTTGTAAACACTCCTTGCTTTGAGATTCTCCTCTTACCTTTATTTTGGAGGGGGTCATGCTTTACTCTTTTTTTCTATGCTCTTTGATTAGAGCACTTTTTTCTATGCTTCTTGAGCATATACTTTTTTTCAATGACCCCATTCTCTTGTTGCAAGAATATAAGAAGAGAAATCTCTTTGAAATTTGGAGTATTTATTTTTGGTGGATGGATGGCATGTTTTCTGTAACTCCCGGTGTAGGAGTTAGCATGTAAATGCTGGTGTATGTGATCTCAATCATGGAAGCATGAAAAGATTCTACCAAGGGTCACAACAATTTGGCAAAACTCAATGGGTCATAAGCAAGCATATGTAGAAGGTATATGCATTGATATCAACATTTGGCTTTGGTAGGTAATATGACCATCGAGGAACTTGCCTTGTTTTATTTTCAAAAAGAAATCATCTGAGATTTCACCATACTTTGAGATAGAGAAGATCAACACTGTCGCACCATATCATACTAGTCAACAAACCTAGATTCGGTCATAAGCATTTGCTTCCCACAAAGTTTTATTTCAGGCTCTTGTCTCAAAGTGTACCAACAAATTCAAAAAGGCATAGAGCACAAAGAAATGCACTAGGTTCTTGCAAAGTTTTAACATAGCAACCATTCATCATTTCCAAAGGTAGAGAGGTTGGGGTGGACATACCATCGCTCTTGGAGAAAGTGCGGAATGATGTAGATAAATGTTGATTCGGCTAAACCACAGTGGTGACCGACTGTCACACCCGACTTTCCGAAGAAAACCAAGTGCATACCTATATGCATGCCAGGATCAAGTTTCATGCATATAGTGACATAAAAGTGAATACAGAAACAGTATCACGTAAGAAAAAGAAAGATTATCAGAGATTTACGCTTTATCCTGGAAACGAAGGCTCCAAACATCACAGGCAATCGACTGGGGGTTGCGTACGCCTAGCACCAGCAACATCTTCACATCATCTTCATGCAGCTTCCTCCTTCTGAGCAACATTGTTTAAAGCAAGGGTGAGCACTTGTCGTACTCAGCAAGTGTGGGAAAAAGAATGAATGCAAAGGCTTTATAGTGAACTGGGCTATAAGCATTTAAGCAATTTTAGTTGGCCAAATTTTATTAGCACCTGATTACTAATAAAGTATAAGTTTATACCAACCCACATTAAGCATAAGATAAGAGATACGCCATAAGCACATGGCAAGCATAACCAGAGAACACGATTTAAGTCCATCTTCAAGTTCAATTATCATGTGAGGGTCCAGGCCGCCCGTGACCGTGGGCACGGCTAATCGATTAGTTTTACACTCTGCAGAGGTTGTACATCTTTACCCACAAGTCGCGTAAAAGTCCCGAAGAACTTTAAACCCAACCATGCGATGCTGCGCATGCATCATACCACACTTCCGAGGTGTGATTGCATAGGGACGCTACGAGGCCTTTACAAAGAGTCCTCCCGTGCGTATTAGTTCATAGTAGTATGTCATAGAGGCTATCTTTCGTACCACACTTCTATTACGGACGGTAAGCCATAGAGTCTTCCGTTCCATCACCGCTCCGGAATAGAAGAGCCATAAAAGCATTCCTCCGTCCCCAACCTACTATGCGAGTAATAACCACACAAAGACTTCCCTAATTAATCGGCCAAGACCGAGCCATATAGTCCTTGTGGTTGCACTTGTTGTCCGGGTGGTCGCTCCATGTTCCGATTAATCATATGGTCTTGTATTAACATCCAAAGATATAGCATAAAAGGTATAACATGATTCATCATTAATGTTCATTAAAACCACCATAACCCATGTATAGCAACTAAGCATAGCTACCCAACATAAAGATAAACCCGTTTGATCAAGGCACAGGATAAATAACACTAGTCAAACCTTAAACATGGGTCCCATCATATTAATGCAAGCATATGCAATGAGTGATTAAATATTGTTCTTAGGACAAAAGATCAAGGACACACTTGCCTTTAACCAAAGTAATGTCGTTGCTCAGAATGTCTTCAACTTCAAGCTCTTCCAAGCTTCTCGAACGGCGTTCACTCTAAGCGCATCAATCATCGGGCGCAAACATACACAAAGCAAACAAACACATATACTAAGAACAAAGCACCAATCAAAAGAAAGCTTTAAAAGAACGCACTAAAGGATAGGCTCGGTTAGATGGATCACTAAAGAACACAAAGTGTGCTTGGAAAGAAAAGACTTGGTTTGGTTTAAAGAGATGGTTATGGAAGATTGAGCAAGGACCGGAAAGATCACACTTCGATTGAGCTGAGAAAAGAACGTCTAATGAACGTTTTGCATTTATGAGAGAACAAGACTATGAGCTAGGTTCATTTTAATTAACAAAACAAATATAAAGGGATATTTCAGAAATAAAATATCCCGTGTTGACATTAATGCAATATTAAACTTTATTTACGAAACCGGTGTAAAGAACTAGTCAAGTTTTATTAATAAAGATTCATATAGGAATTAACCGATTAAACATTTAATTTAGAAGAACTAAACTATATGAACAATCTAAACGAAGCTTTGTAATTCGAGTTCATCATATTATTATCAAAAACAGTACCAAATTGGTATTAATCAAGATTAACATTTATTTATAAAGCCGGAGTAAAAACCTAATCAACTTTTAATTATAAAAGTTAATTAATCATTAAGCAAATTAATATTTGACTTATGGAAAACCGAGTAAAAGATCTAATTAGATTTTATTCATGAAAGCATGTAAAGTAATCATCAATCAAATTTAATTTAATTATGAAAAACGATATATAGATCTATATTGCTTTTATTTATAAAAGACATGTATACTAGATATTAATCAAAATTAATATTAATTTTATTTTCAGAAACAAAACATGGTGAAAACACACCACTAACGCGTGCTTTACATTATTATGGACCTAACGCAACTTGAACGGATTAAATCGGAGCTAAAACGAAAAAGATATGAGAGAAACAAGATTGTAAGGACCTGGTCGCGATTAACTATAGCTTTTAGGGGTTAGCAAAGAAAACCCGCAAGACACACCAAACAGTGCTTGCAAAAAGGATACAACTCAGGGTTAGATCTATAAAAGTGCTCTGGTTGGATCTGGTTGTAGGGATCTAAAACATCTAGGGGTTTTTACGCAAGATTTACAAGGCACAAGCAATAGATCTACTCATTACAGGAAAAGGTGGGGGGTTTTCCGCAAACTGGCCGGCCTCATCTTCTTCCCCAGGACAGAGGCAGCCGACGGGCAGGGAGGCCACTGGCCCATGGCGGCGCCGACGATTAGGGTGGCCGGGGGCTCGACTGCGGCGCGAAATCGAAGGAGGAGATCGAGGGGAGTTTGAGGGCGTGCTCACCGGGGTTGGAGATCGACGGAATCGGCCGGCGCTCGCGGTGGCTCTGCGCAGCGGGCGGCGGCGGCTCCCGGCGGTGCACGGCCGGGGCGCGGCGCGCAGGGCGAGGCGGCGGCGCGGGCGAGCGCGGCCGGCGGCGCGCTAGGCGAGGAGGGCGCGCGCGGGGTCGGCCCCGCCCTTTTATGGGCGCGGGTGCGGGCCGGCCGCGGCGGCGGCGGCGGCCATGGGCGTCGGCCGGATGGGCCCCGCCGGGCCGGCGCGGGTGGGCCGGGCGGACCGGGTCGGGCCTCCGGGCTCGGCCCGCTAGGATAGGTTTTCTTTTTTTTTCTGAATCTATTTTCAGTGCGAAAAATAATCCAGAAGATTCTGTAAATTATTTTAAAGCACGAAAAATACTCAGAAAATCACAAAAAATCCAGGAAATTTCCTAGAGATAGATTAAGACACGAACAACCCAAATAAAGCATTTGGTGCTCATGAAAAAGATTTTAGAGCCTTCTATTAAATAGAAATAGCTCAAGGAAAATGAGGATAAATTCCAGAAAAATCCGGAAAATTCTCGGGAGAGTTTAGACAGCTCCTAAACGCATTTTTGAAACCTTTTGCACTCAAGAACCACTAGATGCATCGGCATGAATGCAACACTCTCAACTTTTATTTAATTTAGAAAATCAAACAAGGGATTTTTCCTATACTATATTCCCTGTAAAGAAAATAAATGTTGGAAAAATTTTAAAATTATCAGAAAATCGTTATTTAATTATTATTTCTATTCACATCCTGAAATTGGAAATTTCAGGGTGTGACAAATCTACCCCCCTTAAACGGAATCTCGTCCCGAGATTCGAAAAAGGCTAGCAAGAGACAAGGTTTTTATTTCAACTCTTTTCATATCCTTCAGCAATATTCTTCCTTTCATATTACAGAAATCTTTCCACAGCCTAACTTATATTATAATCTTTAGGTATCGGGGGTCTCGTCTTGCTTGTGTCGTTGTCGCCATTCCCTCTTAAAATGATGATCAAGAAATTTCTTCGGGCATCTGTTGATAAAGTGTCCACCAGCTTTGCAATAGAAACAAGCTTTACTTTCCCTAATATTCCGACGATTCTGTGGTGTCTCATAAATCACTGGTATTGTGACGCCATGAGGATATTCTAGATATGCATCTTCATTGTGATCTTCAGGAAAACCTTGGGCTTGAGACATAGGATGTAGGTGAGAATTGTTATGGGCTTCCCCAGGATATTCCCGTTTTCTCTTCTTACTCATGATCTCCTGTAGCTTGCTTTCTAGCCCAATGGCTTTGTTGATTAAATCTTGTAGACTGGAATAATCGTGTAAGCTTAGTATACTTTGAAGATCTTCATTCAACCCTTTGATGAAATGCTCTCATTTCTTCTTATCACTCTCAGCTGATCTTGGGGCATACAGAGATAATTGAACAAACTTATCCCCGTACTCAGTTACCGTCATCTGTCCTTGCTTTAAGTTGAGGAACTCCTTCCTCTTGAGCTTCATCGCACTCACAGGAGTATAGTGTAAGATAAAGTTGTCTTTGAATTCCTTCCACACAATACTCTCAGGTTGCTGATGTCCATTGGTGTAAGAATTCCACCACTCTGAAGCTGCTCCTATAAGTTGCCAAGATGCATACAAAGCTTTCTCTCCATCATTGCATTGTACCATATCTAGCTTCTCTTCAATTGTCTTGATCCAGTCTTCAGCTTCTAAGGGATAGGTGGTACTGGAGAACATTGGCGGCTCAGCCTTCATGAACTCTGCATACTTATCCTCCGGGGGTGGATATGATAAACCATCTTGATTGTATCCATAGTCACCACTGTTCTCATAGCTTTCTCCTTGGTCACCTCCTTCTTGGTTTTCCATCTGGTTGGTAGGTAAATATACGATCAGAAGGTAACAAGAGTAGTGCAAAACGAGTGGGGGAGAACAAGGAGGTGGGAGGTACAAAAGAAGAACTCAACTAAGCAACTGGTGTTATTGCGGATGTAAGACCCACAATACACCAACACTCACTTCAAAGAAACGAATCAATCAAGTTCATAAAACCAAGCATCATCATGCAAACACACAATTCCACCAATCAATGCATAGCTAAAGGGGAACGACACTACACGTTGTTAATGAAGTCATGGGGTATCCTCCTAATAGATCAGATGTAGCTCCCAGCAGGGGTCTCCATAAATAATGGATTTTTCCCAGATCAAGGAGGCCAAAATTATGAGTTCAACCCAACTGGAATCACCTCAATCGGAGGTTCAGAACTCGAGATATGAATTAAAGAAGACGGCTATGTCAGCAGTGTTGGCAGATTCTGAATGCTCCACTAATTCGTAGGTATCTCCTTGGATACAAAACGAATACTGCTAAATTTTGGACAGAGCGAAGCTGATGAAATTCCTGAACTACTCCAATTGGATTTACCTTAATCGGTTGTCTATAGCCCGAGATATAAAATATTGAAGATAACTAGGTCAGCAGAGTTTACAGATTCTGATAGCTCCAATGTTTCGGGCATAGCTTCTGGAACATATACTGGATAGGGCTGAATTTTTGATAGAAATTCACATATGAAATTTAGGAACTAACCCAACTGGTTTCATGCCAATCGGAGTTCTGTAGCTCGAGATAAAATTGAAACAGTGCTGATGTGTCAGAGAGCTGCGCGAATAGATAGAATGTTAAGGGTAACAGTTCTACCAAGAAATCAAGGGGGTGTTATTGCTTGAGAGAATGGACAGGCGAGGTCGAAGAGATGTTCAAGGAGAGTGAAGATAATATACAAGAATTCATGGTATGGAGAAAAGAAGATGGTTAAGAGGTGAGATCCTTCATCAGAGAGGTCAAGGATAAGGTAAGGAGGGATTGTAGAACAAAAGAGGCATTAAGAAACGACTAGTGCTAACTAGGCTTACGTCCTACAGTCGATACAGCTCTGATACCACTCTGTCACACCCGACTTTCCGAAGAAAACCAAGTGCATACCTATATGCATGCCAGGATCAAGTTTCATGCATATAGTGACATAAAAGTGAATACAGAAACAGTATCACGTAAGAAAAAGAAAGATTATCAGAGATTTACGCTTTATCCTGGAAACGAAGGCTCCAAACATCACAGGCAATCGACTGGGGGTTGCGTACGCCTAGCACCAGCAACATCTTCACATCATCTTCATGTAGCTTCCTCCTTCTGAGCAACATTGTTTAAAGCAAGGGTGAGCACTTGTCGTACTCAGCAAGTGTGGGAAAAAGAATGAATGCAAAGGCTTTATAGTGGACTGGGCTATAAGCATTTAAGCAATTTTAGTTGGCCAAATTTTATTAGCACCTGATTACTAATAAAGTATAAGTTTATACCAACCCACATTAAGCATAAGATAAGAGATACGCCATAAGCACATGGCAAGCATAACCAGAGAACACGATTTAAGTCCATCTTCAAGTTCAATTATCATGTGAGGGTCCAGGCCGCCCGTGACCGTGGGCACGGCTAATCGATTAGTTTTACACTCTGCAGAGGTTGTACATCTTTACCCACAAGTCGCGTAAAAGTCCCGAAGAACTTTAAACCCAACCATGCGATGCTGCGCATGCATCATACCACACTTCCGAGGTGTGATTGCATAGGGACGCTACGAGGCCTTTACAAAGAGTCCTCCCGTGCGTATTAGTTCATAGTAGTATGTCATAGAGGCTATCTTTCGTACCACACTTCTATTACGGACGGTAAGCCATAGAGTCTTCCGTTCCATCACCGCTCCGGAATAGAAGAGCCATAAAAGCATTCCTCCGTCCCCAACCTACTATGCGAGTAATAACCACACAAAGACTTCCCTAATTAATCGGCCAAGACCAGAGCCATATAGTCCTTGTGGTTGCACTGTTGTCCTGGGTGGTCGCTCCATGTTCCGATTAATCATATGGTCTTGTATTAACATCCAAAGATATAGCATAAAAGGTATAACATGATTCATCATTAATGTTCATTAAAACCACCATAACCCATGTATAGCAACTAAGCATAGCTACCCAACATAAAGATAAACCCGTTTGATCAAGGCACAGGATAAATAACACTAGTCAAACCTTAAACATGGGTCCCATCATATTAATGCAAGCATATGCAATGAGTGATTAAATATTGTTCTTAGGACAAAAGATCAAGGACACACTTGCCTTTAACCAAAGTAATGTCGTTGCTCAGAATGTCTTCAACTTCAAGCTCTTCCAAACTTCTCGAACGGCGTTCACTCTAAGCGCATCAATCATCGGGCGCAAACATACACAAAGCAAACAAACACATATACTAAGAACAAAGCACCAATCAAAAGAAAGCTTTAAAAGAACGCACTAAAGGATAGGCTCGGTTAGATGGATCACTAAAGAACACAAAGTGTGCTTGGAAAGAAAAGACTTGGTTTGGTTTAAAGAGATGGTTATGGAAGATTGAGCAAGGACCGGAAAGATCACACTTCGATTGAGCTGAGAAAAGAACGTCTAATGAACGTTTTGCATTTATGAGAGAACAAGACTATGAGCTAGGTTCATTTTAATTAACAAAACAAATATAAAGGGATATTTCAGAAATAAAATATCCTGTGTTGACATTAATGCAATATTAAACTTTATTTACGAAACCGGTGTAAAGAACTAGTCAAGTTTTATTAATAAAGATTCATATAGGAATTAACCGATTAAGCATTTAATTTAGAAGAACTAAACTATATGAACAATCTAAACGAAGCTTTGTAATTCGAGTTCATCATATTATTATCAAAAACAGTACCAAATTGGTATTAATCAAGATTAACATTTATTTATAAAGCCGGAGTAAAAACCTAATCAACTTTTAATTATAAAAGTTAATTAATCATTAAGCAAATTAATATTTGACTTATGGAAAACCGAGTAAAAGATCTAATTAGATTTTATTCATGAAAGCATGTAAAGTAATCATCAATCAAATTAAATTTAATTATGAAAAACGATATATAGATCTATATTGCTTTTATTTATAAAAGACATGTATACTAGATATTAATCAAAATTAATATTAATTTTATTTTCAGAAACAAAACATGGTGAAAACACACCACTAACGCGTGCTTTACATTATTATGGACCTAACGCAACTTGAACGGATTAAATCGGAGCTAAAACGAAAAAGATATGAGAGAAACAAGATTGTAAGGACCTGGTCGCGATTAACTATAGCTTTTAGGGGTTAGCAAAGAAAACCCGCAAGACACACCAAACAGTGCTTGCAAAAAGGATACAACTCAGGGTTAGATCTATAAAAGTGCTCTGTTTGGATCTGGTTGCAGGGATCTAAAATATCTAGGGGTTTTTACGCAAGATTTACAAGGCACAAGCAATAGATCTACTCATTACAGGAAAAGGTGGGGGGTTTTCCGCAAACTGGCCGGCCTCATCTTCTTCCCCAGGACAGAGGCAGCCGACGGGCAGGGAGGCCACTGGCCCATGGCGGCGCCGGCGATTAGGGTGGCCGGGGGCTCGACTGCGGCGCGAAATCGAAGGAGGAGATCGAGGGGAGTTTGAGGGCGTGCTCACGGGGTTGGAGATCGACGGAACCGGCCGGCGCTCGCGGTGGCTCGCGCGGCAGGCGGCGGCGGCTCCCGGCGGTGCACGGCGGGCGGCGGCGCAGGGCGAGGTGGCGGCGCGAGGCGAGCGCGCGGCCGGCGGCGCGCTAGGCGAGGAGGCGGCGCGCGGGGTCGGCCCCGCCCTTTATGGGCGCGGGTGCGGGCCCGGCCGCCCGGCGGCGGCGGCGGCCATGGATGTCGGCCGGATGGGCCCCGGCCGGCCGGCGCGGGTGGGCCGGGCGGACCGGGTCGGGCCTCCGGGCTCGGCCCGCTAGGATAGGTTTTCTTTTTTTTTTCTGAATCTATTTTCAGTGCGAAAAATAATCCAGAAGATTCTGTAAATTATTTTAAAGCACGAAAAATACTCAGAAAATCACGAAAAATCCAGGAAAATTCCTAGAGATAGATTAAGACACGAACAACCCAAATAAAGCATTTGGTGCTCATGAAAAAGATTTTAGAGCCTTCTATTAAATAGAAATAGCTCAAGGAAAATGAGGATAAATTCCAGAAAAATCCGGAAAATTCTCGGGAGAGTTTGGACAAACTTCTAAACGCATTTTTGAAACCTTTTGCACTCAAGAACCACTAGATGCATCGGCATGAATGCAACACTCTCAACTTTTATTTAATTTAGAAAATCAAACAAGGGATTTTTCCTATACTATATTCCCTGTAAAGAAAATAAATGTTGGAAAAATTTTAAAATTATCAGAAAATCGTTATTTAATTATTATTTCTATTCACATCCTGAAATTGGAAATTTCAGGGTGTGACACCGACTTGTTCTAGTGCACTTACCTTATCCCTCGTTGATTAGTGTAGTCGGTGTTATGCGGCACCATGGCGGGAGATCTCAATTGTGTGTTTCAACAAGCTTGGAAGATCTCCCCCACACTTGTTCTGGTACCTTGTGTTATTATTCAAAGAAAAGGATGGAAACAAAAAGGGGGGCTCTACTAGCTGAAGAGCTAGGAAGCCTTTACTCAAATTCAAATATTTTTAGGTTTTGATATTTTTTTGGAGAGCAAGATGCAAGAGCCAACACCATCTTCAAACCAAAATAAGATTTAGTATGAGAGGAACTTACTCGGGATACTCACATATCTCCCCCACACTTGGAGTTTGCATTGCTAAGCAACACAACTCAAGTGTGCGGAGTTCAAGCTTCCTTCATGATGTTCCCTCACAAAAAATTACCTAGGAATTGCAGTCAGTGTAGCTCTCATATTTTTAGGCATTGCCGATCTATTGGTCATTTCAATCTCCACCTGAGACTGTTAGCAACCAAAAATACCCGAAGGACCACTAATCCTAAAAAGACATGCTCTAGCTTTTATTTGAAAAGGAAATCTAAATGGTTATTCGGGCTATCTCCCGATAGTGCTCTGTTTTGGGTCATAAGCTCGACCACTTGAGACCTTCATCTTGCAGCCAATCGAAATGATGAAACCATCATAGTTCTGGCTGCAAGGTTAGCACCAAAAATGACCACGAAATTTGCAATGTTTATGGTAAACAAAAGCACCTACAACCTTCCTTTGAAAGTTAGCACACATAAGGAAAAGAGGAGGTTGTAGGTTCTGTAAAGGTCATTGGTAATGGGGCTTGATAACTCCGGAAACTTTTGATGTGAGCATGGGATTTGTGATCCCTTTAGTGTAAAATCTTCATGCTTGAGTCTGTTTTGAGAATCCAGTGTTCATGCCTCAAGAATGTCCATAGACCACACATGTTCTCTCTTAACCACAAGTCTATGGCATTGGAGATGTGCATCTCGAACCTCAAGATGATATGGCTGCTTTTCATGGTCGAGCACACTACTCACTACCCCTTCAATGGGTCTTTTGATGAGAATTAAGGGTCGATCTCCTTTTGGGATGTAAAAGATATGATAATCTAGGAAGATCCCATACTCTCCAATCTTTGTTTGGACAACTCTAAGGATTCCTCTGTCTTTATGGTTTGACTCGAAATCCATTGGAGATGCTTTTGAGAGAAAGAGAGGGGTTCGTCGGGAAAGGCCTCTAATACTAAGGATTTAAGAATGATATTGATACCGACCCTTGGGTCGTAGAACACATCCTGGTAAGAGAGGTTTCCTACTTGGCACGAGAGTAACTTTAGCTCGGGATGTAGCTAGATTACTTGATCCATGACTTCTGTTTCTCTCAACCACTCCCTGCTACTGATTGCAGAGACATATTCCAACCTTTATCTCCGTATTTGTACCTCCTCTGGGTTGGGTAAGTTGACTAATTCTCTATCGTGTATCGAGTCTCTTTTCCTTCTCGGGGAGGATTTCTCCGTCCAATGTTTATCAAATAACTCATCATAAAACTCGTAGACGAAATCACACGAGGGGTCTTCAACCTCTCTATATGGTTGGAATGGTTCATCTGTGAACCATGTTTTGGTTCTGAAATAGTGTTTGGCATGGGTTCTTCTTCTTCGTCTGGGAATTCGTCAAAAACCCCGTGTAGGGAGTGTTTTCTAGGATTTTTCATAGACCATGTTTTTGTTAGAGGAGTGCAATCCTCTACGGAATGGATGGTTGGGAAAATGGGTTCCTCCTCTATGAGTTTTGGTTTTGAGATAGTGTTTGGCACGGGTTCTTCTTCTTCGTCTGGGAATTCGTCAAAACCCCCGTGTAGGGAGTGTTTTCTAGGATTTTTCATAGAATGTCCTTACACGCAGACAAGGTGATATGAGAGAAAGATCCTCTAGAAGAAGAGTCTAAGAAAACTACTGATTCTGGTCCAAGGCCATCGCGAAAATGTTGCAAGAGAATGGGCTCTGCATTACGAAGTTCTGGACCAGACTCTACGGTCTTCATAAATCCATGCGGCTTCTAGAGATTCGGTCTTGCGTTGCTCAACTAATGACCTCTCATCAGAGTTTCACTACTTGGGGAGTCGGGAAGAATGTTAGGCAAAAAGCCTTCTGTAAACTTTCCCAGTCCCCCTCCATACTTCTCACATCGAGTGAATACTATTGTTTAGCTCTCCCCGTTAATGAAAACGGAAAGAGATTCCATTTCAAGGTATCTTGGCTCATTCCTGCGATAACAAGACACGAACAAAGTTGTTTGAACTCGCGCAGGTGGGAATAAGGACTTTCATCCTTATCTCCGGAGAAGCTTTGCCCTCGGACCATAGCTATGAAGCCGGGTCGTAGCTCATAGCTAGATGTTGTAATGGAATGTGATGAAGGTGGAGGCTCCAAATGCTCGCCCTTTTGAGCGGAAATCTCAAAAAGGGTTGGATCAAAATCCACGAGATAAATGGGGTGATACACAGATGAACTGGGTTCGGGATCAAAACAGCTACCATTCCCAAACAACGGCACCAGAAAGCTAGTTGACGCTCACTAGCGTCACCACCAGGTTTATCCCCGGCAATGGTGCCAGAAAGCTTGTTGGTATACTATACTATCACAGATAAATCCGCAAACGCACAGATACCGTTGTAGCTTTCACCCAGGAGTATTCCAAGGTATCAATTTCCCTAGGGAACGAGAAGTGTAGAGAACCTGAACTAAATCGTCCGGGGGGTATGGTGATGAAGGATAGAAAGGCAAGGGTAGATTTCGGGTAGAGAGGGGATAGCTAATGAAGTTTGGGACTCATGAGGGTCACAGATAGAATCAAGGCACAATTTGTCACTCGTCGGGGCCAGAGGGAAAAGAGCCATCAAAAGGGATGAGAAGGGGGCTCTGATGTCGTGACTCCTACTAACCGGAACTAACGTGGTGGACTACAGAGCCCGTCCAGAACTATCACCTCCCTAGGGTACCACAACTATTCTGTTGAACAGGGAAGCATTCCAAGGTACCGGGAAGTCTAGACACCACATCTATACTAACCAAGCACTACTTTAATCGAATTCAAAGCAAAGCAATTATGATAAGTAGAAACTATTTGAACCACAATCGAGGAACCTAAGAGAGAATAATGAAATGACTTGAGACTTAGTTACTCACGAATCCGAACTTACAAAGTATCCCGGGTGTGTACGAGCGAAGGTGTACCACACCCGCCGAGGTACAAGAAGAAGACTGACTCCTGCTTGTACTCCAACACTCAACTCTCTCTCCCTACTCTCTAAATACTAACTTCTGAAGGGCTCCGCCACTTGCTTCTAATCACTTGTCACACTCTTCTACGAGGTGACAGGATCTATATATAGCCCCAGTAGGTCAGTGGCTGCAGGAGGGGGTACTTGTAGGTGAGAGGGAGCTGCAGTGCCGAGCAAGGAGGTGCAGCCGACCCTATGATCCACCACCTATGCACTTGGACGACCCCGATCACTGCTCTTGAGGTGGTTCTAGGTCGGCTCCTTGGGTCGGTTTCGCCCGGCACACTAGTTGGGCCCTATAGGTGCGGGCGCACCTACCCAATTACCGTGTCATACGCAGATGGTGTTGAGGGACGTCCAGGATCACTCCTTGATGGCGGTTGCAGCGGTTAAGTGTGGGTCCATCGATCCAAGTTCTTCCAACCTTAGCCTTTTGATCCAACTGACATAGAATCAACATTTCTCATCCATCCAAGACTTGTTCGTGGGATTATTGGTGCCGTGGACCCGAGATGTAGCATATGATAGGTACGGGCGCACCTAGAGCTGCGACCGGGCCTAGCCCTGGCCAAGTGTGGCCGTGGCCGCCGCGGCCGACTACGGCCCGGGCCGCGGCCGGCTGTGGCCACCTGCGGCCGACTGTGGTGTGGCCGAGCCTAGCTAAGCTGCGGCCGGACCTTGCTGTGGTGCGGCCGGACATGGCCAGGTGCGTCGGCCCTGCACCTTTGCTTTGGTGCAGCCCTCTGATGTTCATTTGTTCATTGTTATTACCATATTTGTGTACCTGCAAGTAAAAATACCAACAAAGCTCGTGGAACCTCATTAGTCCTTAAAAATGTGCATGAAGTTTGTTATATCGTCCTTTCATTCTTGAGATAATGACGGTTAAAAGTTTGCTGTTAGGACCGTCAACACTCTTCCATCAGGGCAATGTTTTCCTGCTATAACAATGCCATTTCATTCAACCGGGTATACTCCTGTTGCAGCAAGTGATAAGACTTGTCCATGCATTTCTTTGTATCCTTCAGTTGTTCATTCTGCTGCTGTAACGATTGCTCATACACATGCTTCTAATTTAGAGCCTTTTGCAGCGACTTGAGCCCACTCACTTGTTGTTATTGTGTTGACGGTGAATTTCCATCAACCTAGCCACAAGTTTATCTTTAATGTTGGCATTGATTTATTATTATAACAAGTGTAACTAACCCCCCGTATGTAACAAGTTCACTCTTGCATGTCGGTTTTGGAGTTTATTGTTTACGCATGAAATCTGCGCTAAAGAGGAGACTTTCGGGATAAGTTCATCAAGCACTTTGGAAGAAGATCATGAAGCCCGACAAGAGTCAAGACACGCGATGAACCTGACTCCAAATGACCCGAGGACCGAAGCGTCAACATGCGAATCTTTAGTGACTCAACCAGAAAATTGTGAAGCTTGGATAGCAAGGATTCAAGCCTTAACCGCGAAGGAAACGACGTCAAAGGGCTACATGCAATTGCACACAAATAAGGAATCACACAAGAAGCAACCGAGGAGGAAACCGGGGCTGAACCGGGCCAAAACGGGCCTGGGCCGACCGGCCCAGCCCATTCTGGGCCCGGTTCGACGCCCATTTTGACCTAGCTGTCATTTGGACTATTTATAGCCCCCTCACCAAGAGCCACGGAGAAATTCATTCGTCATCCGCCGCCAAGAAGCAGAGAAGGGAGGGACACCGTTCTGGAGAGGAGAGGGTCGAGATGGTTGACTCGGGTTCCCCTAGACGACGTGGGAACCTTGCATGGAAGACCACGTCAGAGTTCCCGGAGCTAGGATCAAGGTCGAGGTAGGATCCTAGTGGTGATATTGTCCATGTATTATACTCTCATGTTGAATTTGCAAGTTTTAAATCCGATTTCTTGCGATCAAGTGCTTTCACTATGACTTTATCTTCGTTTGGGTTTTCTTCTTCTCCAGTCTATTCCGGATAGATGGCATAGGATGTTCTTGTAGCCATGGTGGCTAGAGGTGCATACCTGACCTAATGAGTGTTTTCATCTTGTCCTTTGGACTCGCCCTAGGCTAACCCGCACGAATAGGGGTGCGTTGTGACATAACGGTGGCTCCAAAGGGCGGGCGTCTTCGGAGTTGGAACAGAAGCCACGATTTAAAAAGGCTTTTGATGAGATTCAATTTTCTTTGTTCATCTATGCTTGGAACTTCAACAAGTGCTCGATCCAATTTCTCTTGATTGGTTTTACCTATCCCTCTATATCTTTTGCTACCTTTGGTGTTTCTTAGATTAGATTGGTTTTCTTGGTGTTTCCTTATATTAGATGCAAAACCCCTTTTCAAGATCAAAGTGTTCTTAGCTTTATTAGATTGGATATTGTGTTACACATTGTTCCACGGATTCGATACCTTAGGTTCACACTTGAGGGAAGAAGGGTCCCTTGACTGCGACGGAAGACTTGTCCACTTGCAAGTCCAAACGATCTTTGATACAACTATTAACCGTCAAAAAGCCCCGTTTTCTGGCGTCGTTGCCGGCGAACAAGTAATCAAGATTCAATCTAGCATTGTGTTTGTGAATATTTTTAGTTTTACTCTTGATTTTTCTTTTGCATCTCTTAATTTTGATCATCCTCAAAACAAAAAAATCAATCTAGGGTTTTGCTAACCCCTAGTTTTCTTTTTAGCTTTTGTATATATTTTTTTATTGCTAACCCTAACAGGTGATGGACGGCTACATCTCTGACAAAAAACATATATTCTGTCGATGGTCTAGAAAATTTTTGCAGGCAAATGTGACGTGCAACACAAGATCTAAAAGCAGAGGCCGAAGAGCGTTGGAATCTCCAAGAGAAACTCCACCTCCAAGATGGAGAGGAGATCAACCTCATCGCCACTCATCCTAGGGAGATTGTTCCTCAAGATTGTCGGAGCAATCGACATCGGCAAGGGGGAGGTCATGTTCGAGGTCGATGGCGTGAGGAGTGCATTCAAGTCAACCATGATTCGAGGTATGAAACACGATTCATGTTAAATACATTCTACCTCATCATTACATTGGAAGGGAGGAGTCAAGGGAGAATGAAGCGAACAATACACAAAAGTTGTTGCATCCGTCAAGACCAAGAAACAATGCCTGCTTGCAAAGGCCAAAAAGATGACTAAGCCGAAGAATAAACCTACACCAACGGCATGGATGGTGTAGAAGTGGCATCCCCAAGATTGCAACACCCTTAAAGAACATTGATCCGGAGCGAAGAGAAGAAGTTTAGCTATAGCCTATAAACGAAGCGCTTGGCGGGAGGCAACCCGTTCTTCAAGTCAAGAATAAGCTACCGGGAGGACAACCTGTTGAAGAGTCAAGCTACCGGGAGGGCAACCCGTTGAACTTTTCAAGTTTGTCAAGTAAGTTGGTCTTAAAATTTTCTATGCATTGTATTATAAATTTCTATGTGGTTGAATGTTTTTTAGAGACAATATAATTTCTTGGTCATTTTATTCGAATTTTATATTGATCATAAACCGATGACTTGAGCCATCCCAAGTTTTGTTTGCATCTTTTAGAGAAACTAGTATAAAAAATTCAGCACCTACCCCAACCTTTCATCCTCTCCATGGTGTTAAGGGTGGCTTGTTTTACATGATAAAAACACGCGAGTAGAGCTGTCAGGTATTAGGGGACTAATGGGCCGGGTCTAATAGGCTGGCTCGGTAGGCCCATTAGGGTTACGTTTAGGGATAAGATCGAATCCTTACTTAGGGGTCAAGGAATCCTCTCTTTATGAGGGAAGATGTATCAATAAAATCAAGCAAGAGATTAGAAGGAAAACCCTGTCGTATGGATCTCCCTGGGCCCACTACCTCGGTGGGTACCAGGACTGACTACTCGGTGGGCCCCTGGGACTACTCAGCTTGTGCCACATGGCACCTGATGGCGTGGGGCGCAGGGACTATGGTGGAGAAGTACTCGGATAGGAAGCTATACATGTCCTGTACTATATAGAGAACTCCTAGACGTACCCAACTAGTACTCTCTCCTCGAACCGACTTGTAACCTTGCCTCCCGGACTATATAAGGCGAGGCAGGGACCCCTCTCTCTCTCATACGCATAATCTTGTAAACACACCCAATCAATCCAGAGCTACACAGCACACAGGACGTAGGGTATTACACACCTCGCGGCTCGAACCTGTCTGAATTGTGTGCCACGTGTCTCTTCCTTCGAGTTACCGATCTCGGCGAGGCCACATTCATCTACCTCGGGTACTCCCCTTGGTAGGTTGCCGGTCTAAAACACCGATAGCTGGTGCGCCAGGTAGGGGATCTCACCGAAGATCTCATGGCGAACTCGACGGCTTCAATTCTCATCCAGCCAACCGTCACTTTCAACCGCGGCGACACCATAGTTTTCGGGTCCTGGGTGTGCACTGCTGATGGCACCGGATCCTTCCAATGTCGCCTCACCATGACTCCCAACCCAAGCACTAGGCTCGTGACGCTTCCCGAAGTGGTCATGGGCGAACTCGCCGGAAAATTCTGCGAAATCTCGCTCTTCAACCAACACGCCGACTTCGAGTTTGGATCCGCCTGCAACTCGAAATCGGCGTCCCCGTGGGCCATCGCATGCGAGCCGGCTTCTGAGCCATCGTGTGCGGACTTCCCACTCCACGAGCACTTCCCATACGGCATCTGCAATGCTAGCAAGGCCCATGCGAAGGCTCTCACCACGCGCCGGGCCGGCAAGGAAATCGTCTCCGACTAAAACTCGGACTCCAACCCCGTCTTCGGCTACTACTCGGACTCCTCTTATGAGTTCGACTTCGGATCGGACCCCGACGAGCCCGAGTCCGACAACCCCACAACCAAGCAACCACTGTCAGGGCTAGCCACCGGCCTGGTTATAGCATCTACACCCACCAGGAGATTCCTCTATTGGCCAGACCGCAAGCCTGCAGACCTGACAGATGAGAACTCATGTTGCGTTGTCTGCCTCGACTCTCTTCCCTTCCACGAGGGAACACCACTAGCTCCAGCGGAGGAGCACACTCCAACAGAGGTGGCGACTACTGACTCCAGTCTCGTCTCTCCTGATCGCCAAGTCTTCATGACTACCAACGAGACGCCGAGACCCCCTGGGACACAACCTGACCGCTACATCGAAGATATCTCAGCAGACGAGTTGTATGCTAATGCACCCACAGACGAAACCAGTGACGACAAGAACGCCCGATGTGAGCGCAACAGGAAGCGTAACAAACGGTGTAGACATCTTTGTGAGAGCCTCCCCATACGAAATCTCACATAAGCACTCAACCAAGTCGAAAGCCGGGTGCATACTACCCCTGAACAGTGCCTCACGTCTATCACTACGACAGAACGTCAGGCTCAGGGGATACGCGTAGGAGAAGTCATCGCTAAGCTCGCGGAGGATGCCTATTTCATGAGAGTCGACAACAGAGTCACTCAAGTGCCTCCCCTTAGAACTCGTGACGCCGACCTTGAAGCCACAAGTCACAGTCCAGCTGACAACGGAGGTTGAGCTAACCCTACAGCATAACTACTGGAGGTTCAGCTTCTCAGCGACTTGTTCGGCGATTGGCGCCATCTGCTCCAGAAGCTCCTTGTACTGCTCGTCTGTACAATTGGCGGCTAGTCCTCCCGCGACTACATCAACTGGAGCCTTGGGGAAGTATGACTTCATGAACGCCAAGACTTGGTTCGGGATGGACTTCGCCAGATGCTTGACATAAGTAGCCAGACGACCAGGAGCCTCTTTCAGCCATTCTACCAACGAAGCTATCTTTGGCCCGCCCTGGTGTGGCACTAGCAGCCTCGCGATGAGAAGTGAAGCTTCTTCAAGTTCATTGAGCCGTCCCCGCAACTTCACGCAGTCTTCATTGAGCTTCTGCAGAGATTTATAGCAGTTGACAAGGTCACGATCCGAGGCGATCCGAAGCTCCATGTGCATATTGCACTCATGGGACAGCTGCTTATAATCGTACTCAAGTACCTTGTGGGCATCCTTCTCTCGGTAGAAGAGGTTCTTCCTATCAACCTCTGATGCCTTCAGTTGTTCCACTCGGGCCTCAAGATCTGCAAACAACTCAAGGGAGATGTCAAACTACTACAGGGTACCTCCAATAAGTACTTAACAGGCCAACATCGGCATACCTTTGTTCTTCTGGCGCAGTGACTTGTTCTTGCGGACCAACTCATCGCTCTTCGCCTGCATGTCTTGCACCTCGTTGTGGTACTGGGCGAAGGCGCCATCGAGCTTGGACTGCAGCATAGCGGAGTGCTTCCTGGCCTTATTGAGTTCCTTCTCCAGTGATTCAGCCCGGAGCACTACGTCGCCATTGTGGCAACCCGCCCGGGAGAATACCGTACTATCGCCTAAGACCGATCCACTTTGGTCATTAAGCCATAGTAAAGTATCATCCTGTCGTTGGTTGCCGGGTTAACGCCCGGTAAATCACTCGAACGTCGAACAGAGGATCGACACATGCATTAAAACTCACGCGAAGGCGAGTCCAGAGTACAACATGAATTAACATTTTATTACAAACCATTGTTCATGACATGGAGTAAAGGTTCAGAGTTCGAAAATACAGCGGAATAATTTAAACTAGCATAACGGTGAACATCACAGGAGGCCGTCCGTGATGTCATCACTTGTCGTCACCCTTCTGATCAAGCACACCTGCAACAACACTTTTAAAGCAAGGCTGAGTATACTAATACTCAGCAAGACTTAACCGTCGGGTGATAACTACATCACCAACTCTAGACATGAAAGTCTTTTGGCCGATGGAGTTTCTTTTGCAGGAAAGCCACTAAGAGTGGATCCTTACTTTCAATCTTTTAGCACAAGTTCTATTTGATTACCATTTCTAAATGTGCCAACTAATTCAATCAAGAATTGGGCAAGCAATTAATTCAACCAACCATATTTCTCGGGTTCCATCATTATGGGATATCATGGCCAGTAGAATAAGCAGTCTCGGATAACGGTGAGAGGCCGACAATCGATTGATTTAAACCTTGCAAGGTAGACCCAAACACACGGTCGGCTGCCCCCGCGAGGACAACTCCCCCGTGCCGTCCCCATAAATCTTCAGGGTTGGGATCGAATCTTACGGTCCCCGGTGCAAAGCTATCCGCATACCCCGCGAGATACCCGAGTCACCATACACCACCCTTTCCGTAGCTAGCCGGTAAGGGAGATTTCTCAAGAGTAGTAATAGTAGGATCCCGTGCCGCCTCATTAAGGTACTAGGCTTACCGGCCCCATAACCGGCATGTGCTTAGTACGCTCAAAAGCTTAGCCCACATGCCCACTGGACCGGAGCCCAATCCCATGCTCTTACCACATGAGCGTTCCATTTAAGGATATCTTATGATTCCTATCTAGGAACCTATTCTCGCGAGTGACGAACATCACTCGACTTCTATCGGTCCTATAGCATGGCAGCTATCGACCTAGCATACTAGTGATAGAACATAGGTACCTAAGGATCATGCATCTAGGGTTTCAATTCAATTCCTGAAACGTAAATGCACAATCATAGCAAACATAATTGCATAATTTTTAAAGGCGGGGTTAATGATCCGGGGCTTGCCTTCGCTGGCAAGGTTGGCCTTGGGCCCTTCTGGACTTGGGTCCAGGTCTTGAGCTACGTTCACGCACGGCAGCACTTCGTTAGCACCTTCGTCTCCTCCTTCCGGCACGAGCGTACGTCTACTGGCGGAAAGATCTACACGAAGATGCAAATGCAAGATTCATTCGACGGTTTTTGCTTCAATCAATTATAAACCATATTGACAACCAGGGGTGTATTTGTTGGGCACATTCACCTAGATAAGAATACATTCAACATACTCTTCCTTAAAGGAACAATGTGCAACACTTTATTAATTATTCTTTTTGATGGTGACTGTGTACATATATATGTAAATAATTTAATTTAACTTCATCAACAACAGTGGGTAGGTACATTTAACCTTTTTAACATGATTTGCAACCACACTCAAGTTACATGGGTGGTTGGGTGATTTTTCTTTATTGCACATTTGAATAAAAGTTTTCTTTATACTTGTCATTTCACGTGAAAGCTTTTAATCATTTTCCTTTCACAAGCAAGATATAAATAATGTTTTCATCCTTGAATTAATTTTTCATTAGCAATGAGAACTAATTATTTTTTAATTAAATTAGATAACATTTTCAAAATGGAAAAAGAACTAAATAAGGGCTTTTCTTTATTTAATTTCCCTTTAATGGAAAAAGGGTTTTTAAGTCTTTTATTAAACAATTAAATTACCAAAAATTAGTGGGGTGTTTCTTAAGCCTACTAGCATCTATACTGGTCCATTGGACCCACATGTAAGTGTTGGATGTTAGGAAATTAAATATTATGGAAAATATCGAAGGTTATCTAGTGATTCAATTTAAATGCATATAAAAATAATTAAGCACCAAAATGATCCAAATTTTCTTGTGCATGCTCTCTGGTCCTAAACAAGCTTAGAAAACCAACATGTTCACATGGAATCTCTACTGAACTTGGTTTATTAATTTACAAGGAAAAACATGAATCAATCAAGAATAATTATTTCTGTTAATCCAAAATTCATGATTAATTCACAAGATGTGCATTCTGGTATTACAAGACAGTGTGCTCAAGTTGGGGTCAAAAACATAAATATATTTAACACGAAAAATCATTTATGCAGTTCCTCCAGAGATAGAAAAACATTTTTATAAAAAGATTTACATGATAACTTTGTGCAATTTTTGGCACAGGAGCTACCCATGACCTAACACACAACATATCCAAAAATTAGCAACAGAGGTCCTATGGTTTTTGAGATATTGCAGATCTAGTGTTTTCACATTTGTATTTTTCATGCAAAAACTAAAAGGAATTAGCTCAGGCCAGAATAACAACAGTTGTAGTATAAATCACCACGGATCCAACAAAATTGTTTTCACATTTTTCTGAATTTTCTGTGATTTTCTACGCAATTTACAAGAAACAGGGAAATTGCGATACTATTGGAGTTACCCTTTTGCGAATAGGACCCTGGAAAGACTTGCACGTTTGCAATGTAGCCCCTAGGGGCGGCTAGCCGGCGCGGGCTCGCCAATTCTGGCGAGGCCGGCGGCGCTCTTGCCCGGGGAAGGGGTGGAGGAGGGCCTAGGGGTCACTAGGGTTTGATTTGCACCGGATTTGAGGGTGAAGGCGACCGGCGGTGGGGTGCTCGGCGGTCGCCGGCGGTGGCCGCCGCCGGAGCAGCGGGTCCGGCGCGGTGGGGCGGCTCGCGGAGGGGCGGCACGTCCGTGGGCTGTCACAAGTGCCAAGGACCGTGGGGGAAAGGCGGTTTGGTGCCTAGCCGGCCGGCCGGGAGCTCGCCGCGGCGACCGCCAATGGCGCCGGCCGGCGGCGGCTTGACTGCAGCTCGGCCGGCACGGGAGGACGGCACCCCCTTTTTAAGGGTGGCCAGGGAGCATGCTAGTGACTACATGGTACCCACGCCGGCATCTAGGGACACGAGCTGGCCTCGGGAGGAGTGGACCGCAGGGAACGGCACCGAACGGACCGGGGGTCCGTTGGGCGTTCACCGCCGGTCGGCGCGCGCGCGAGGAGGAGGGGTGACTTCGAGGACCCTCGGTGTGCGTGAAGCCCGGGGAAGGAGCAGCGCGCGGCTCGGACCCCCGAGGCGCGGGTGGCCGGCGCAGGCGGGCGCGGCGGCGGCGCGGCGGTGCGCGGCGTCGCGCCCCGGGCGCGCGGCGGCGCGGCCTGGCGCGCAGGGCGCCTGAGTTATTCAAACTGACCCGGTTCAAGTAGGTTTTTCTCCCAAAAATTGAATAAAAGTGCACAAAGCAATGAATAGGAAAGTTGTAGATCTAGCTACCCTCTACAACTTTCAAAAAGGCCATATGGTGTTTTTCTAAACGGATTTTGCAGGAACGTCGTGCCAACTTTGAATGTCGACACGTTCTGGAAAACAGGGAAATCTGTCTTGCAAGGGGTTTTTCACAATTTTCCTCTCCAAATTTGAAATGCCAATCTACATGAAAGTTGTGTCCCTCAACAAGATGGACAACTTTCATAAAGGTAGATTTTGAAGTGTTTAGGTGAATTTTGGGGAACGCGGCAAAAGTTCCGGACAACATTCGCTGACGTCAACGGTTAAGCCGGTTTTGACCGTGTCTTTGACCAAGGGTCGACTACGGGTGTGTGCAAACTTGGTCAAGGGGTTCATTAGGGTTCATTGGCGAGGTTTTCGGGTGATGACCCAGGTTGACCTAGGTTTGACCGAGGTTTGACTGGGTTTGACCCGGCTGATCCGGTCATTAGCGTTAATGACGGTATTTAAAAACCTGGGGCGTCACAGTCTACCCCCCTTAAGAAGAATCTCGTCCCGAGATTCGAAATTACAAGGGGAGGTGAGGAATGATTCGGGGATGGAAGTGTTACCCATGATATTCAGTTGGCTTTGCTCCACTTGAGGACTTGGCTTGTTGTTGTTGATAGCAGATCCGGGGTTCTGCTTCTGCTGTTGGGGCTTCTGCTGTCTGGGTTTCGGGCACTTACTGACAAAATGCCCGGGCTGTCTACAATTGTAGCACAACCGGGGAGGAAGATCTTTGGGTTTGGAGATCGGTTGCTGGGCTTCCTGGATAAGGCGGAGCTTCTTTCTCTCCTTTTTCTTTGCCCTCTTCGTGGTTCGCGAAGATGTTGCACTAGCAGGGGGTTGAGTGGCACTGCTAGGGTTACAGCTTCGTTTGCCTTCACGCGGACAAGTTTCCGTACAGGTAATTTCCCACTCACTTACATCTATCTCAGAAAGTTCTCGTATCGCCTTTATTTGCCCTCTCTTCTGCCCTAAGATCCATTGGTAGTCGAGAAGGTGGTAATATGGAGTCGGAGGCTTGGGGTTGATCTTGACTAACATACTGCTCCAACAGATTGAACAAACGGGCTTGTTCGACCATAGAGGCAGATAAGGACTGAGAGAGACTGTCTGCCAAACTATTCTGATATGGTTTCCCATAACGTCCTTTGATGATATCGTACACTATCTGATTCAGCACAGACTTCTGCCCTTCTAACAGTTGAGTTGCGCTGACAATGGCGTTTATGTCACCCTGGGTAGGCACTTCGGGTGAACAGGGCTTGGAAGGTTGAAGCTTCGATTGCATCGATGGCATTTGTTGCAGTTGTTGAGACATTTGCTGTTGGGTCTGGAGGAGTTGGCACAACACTTCGGTATGTGCTGCTATGAAAGCTTCAGTCAACATTGTGGGCGGCGGTTGCGTACGATCGCCACTACCCGATGCTTCAAAATCATTGGGGTTATTCCGCGCCGGTCGGAACATCTAAAATTTGAGTCCCTAATTAGCGCATGATCGGAATCTCACCCAAGCTTATAATTCAGACATATTGTACGAGACTCGTTCACGGTAAGCAATGCAAACCGGACATTCCAACAGTCACAATATCAATTCGGTAAAACTTTGCCTACACACATCCCATGATCGGGAGTGTAGATGGAATAAAAAGTACAAGGTGCGTCCTCTTACTACCTTATCGCCGTTCATGAGGAAGCGGGCGATGAATGTGCACATGTACAGCTAATAGTAGACACAATCCTCCTACTATACAGAGGTACATCCCTAACAATGTCCAGCGAAATGACTCGAGCTCTTCCGAAGACAGAGACATGGGTGGCAGCTTGGATTGATTTCTGCTTTCGGTCTACTCCGAGCTTCTTCTTGATGTTGGAAACGAAGACGGAGAACAGTTTGCTCGGGAAGATTGAAGTAGCTGGGAGAGGTACTCTAGTGGCAAGTAGCCAGGCTAGCTAGAAGAAGAACGAGAACAGTGATACTGCCGAGCTCTGATGGAAATGGAGCTTTCGTATCGGCGGTTCCTGGGTAAAAGGTTCCATTTTATAGCCGATGCGGGGCTGTAACGGTCAGTCGATCCAGTCGGTTATCTGGTGTATACAACACGGAGCTCGACAAGGTCAGCTCACGCGATCTCAGCGTCGTGAATACGGTTGCGGAAATCGAGAGTAGAGCGACGTCATGGCGTCGTGCGACCGTGATACTGATGACGATGGGGCTCAACGGTCTAAATAATCGACTGTGATGTGGAGCGAAACGAGAAAGGCTTGGTGTACTACGCTTCACGCTTGTGATAGCAACACTGAGAAGCGTAGCATAAAGCTTCGATCGATCCTGGGCGTACTTCCTTGTTTGATTTTTGAGAATTTGAGGATTAGAAGCACGGACCAAGAATGAATGCACGATGGATGACTTTTCCATGTTGACTATTCGAGAACCTTGACTGCTTGAGAAAAGTTTCTACTTCTGCTGTTTTCCACTTGGCTAGCGGAAAAAGGAATCGATGCTGCAAGATCGTCAAGATTCACGGCAAGGGACCAATTGGTCAAGGATTCCCAATAGGCCATTTACAAGGAAAGGAAGGCTAACGACAGAGTTCCACAAGCTCCTGTACGAAAGGTGACTTCAAGTGGAACTTCAAGGAATAATCTTGCTCACATCTTTACTTAATTTGCAAATTTTGGGTCTGACAACTCGTTGTTTTGAAAGTGCAACACTTTTCAAAGTTGATGCACTGCATATGCTTGTGCAGCATGGTGCTTATGATGCACGTTAGAATGACTCGGTGACCCATATGCGTTGATGATTGGAAATGCAATCAATAGTAGGGGGAGGATCTGTGTGACGAGTTGCTATCTCACAACCAAGATACCTAGCGCGCTCCTAGTGGCAGTCGTGTGGCTGCAGCACACACGATACCCTAGGTTCCGTCGCAGCACCTTTGACTATGAGGTAACGACATCACCAAACAAGAGAGGTAGGGTAAGGGTACGGAGTTTCATGCGGATGCACGTTAGTATACCCATGCTTCCCAAATGCATATGCTAGGCAGCGCATGCTCAAAAGCCACATTTAGTTTAACTCAAAAGGTTTGAGCAAGACCGAAAAGAACAAGTTCAGGATTGAGGAATTGATTAGATCTGTGATTGACACGAAATTGGTGGAGCACAGAACTTGATTGATCACAACTTAGCATAACTAATGTTTTACGAACATCATTGCTGAAAGAAATGTTTACCAAGGCAGTACATCGATGAGAGTTTTCAGAATTACCAACAACATTTAGGATTACAAAGCAGACTAGCTGCGATGACAAGGTTTCTAGTTCAACTGACAGCGAGAGTCGACCAAGGGTGGTCATGTTACACTAGGATTCCTCTCAACACTGGATTTTTATTCCTGACAGACCAACTTCCAAAGGTGGGATCTTCCACTCTGAAAGTCTACGGTGACTCGGGTCCAGACTCAATTCCAGATTCACCCTGGATATCTTCAACCTCTTCTTCTTGCGCTGGTCCAGGAATGACAGGTTCTGGGGGTGGAACGGCTAGAGCTTCCAATTGATTTTCTAATTCCAACATATACTGATCGTTATGCTGCAACAAGAAATTCTGCTCATGGATGATCTCAGTTAACTCTTGTATCTTTGCCTTGTCCTTGCGTCTTTCCTTCTTGAGAGTAGCGATCATTGCTCGGGCTTCCTTCAATGCTTGAGCTGAACACTCTACTTCCTTAACTTTGTATCTATAGATCTGATGTCTATAGAATACGCTTTCTCCCACCATTCGTTGGTAGGTATCGTACATGGCTTCTGAGAAGCGGACTGAGGTGACAAGATCAGGACTATAGTGAGAGTTGCTCTGGGCTGGAAGGATAGTTTCTCGTTCACCACCCGGTGCAATATGTCGCTCGGGTACCGGAATGACTTTAGCCGCAGAGTTGGCTATCTCGGTCGGGTGCTTTCCACAGAAAGTGGTGAGTGCTTCGAGAGCAGCCTTCTGCACCGTGTCGGACAAGTTTCTTCCGTGTGCCGTACACTCCCACTCATCCCAAGCAGGATTGGTCGGGCATGCTGAAATCTTCACCTTCACTTCACAACGAAGGAGTTGACTGGTGGTCATGATCTCACGTGTCGAGTACTCTGGATAAGTGGTGTACCCAAAGCTCCTTAGGGTGTCCCACAAAAGTGCAGGAAAACCACCCTCCTCGAGGTAGTCCACGAGAGTCCATGATTCCACATCGGTCGATGTAGAGCCAACGTTGTCCATCTGGGCATACGACAAAAGTGAGAATCAGGCGGGTGCGAGTGTACAAAAGTAACTCGATCCATGAATTGGGTAAGGGTTAGTGTATGGGGTAACTATGCATACTTAAATACCATCGTATGCTGAGCTCGAACGAGCAGGCATACCAATGATACATAGTCTGGCAATCGGGAACCGAACATCCTACTCAAAACCAGAGTCCAACACTTCTTAACTTTTGCGTAGCAACTTAGCAAGGTTATGAAACTCAAGTTGGGTACTCAAGGTTGAGCTAAGGAACTAGAAAGGTGCTGAACCAAGCAAGGTTCACAGGTTCTAGGGGGATGTCAAGACAGGGTTGACTACCAAGCATAACCTGTGGCAGACCAAGGTATGATCACGAACTTTAATGAGTGGAAACTGGATTAGATTGAAGCAACCTAGGTTAAGATCATCTAGACGAAAGGTTCTTGGACCAGAACAGCAATTTTAAGCAACACTTTTATTAAATTTAAGCTTGCCAGCACTTCTACACCTAAAGAAGCTAAACAGAACAAAACACGCTATAACTATTTTACCTCCGAGAGCACGGAAAAAAAGACGTGAGTTCAGTTTAGGTTCTTTCTCGATTTTTAACATGATGCAAGGCGTCCTATTCGTCCTCACAAGGCAATCAAGCCAAAATTCGAAGTTAGCGCCGGTGGCATGGCACATACACGTATATCCCTATAATAACTAGTCGAGGTCTAGTCGATGCTTACTTAGCGGACTTACGTAACGGGGTTAGTGTACCTGTAGAAGATCACAGAACACAACGAACCTTTCATGCCAGCACTCATGAAAGCGTCCACATACATTACCGTTCACTATAGAAACGGCATCCATGCGTTAAGCCGCTGCATGGACAGCATCCAACCTCGGACATTCTCCGTTTGAATGGAGCATATCCTTGCCTCGCATGAGCGACATGCGGAATGCTCACGTATGAAACACGTGGCAAGACAAAACTCATAGCCAGACGCGAAGATGGGATCCGTGGAATGGATCACTCCATCAACCCTCGCAATTCCGGTGATGCGGAACAGCACACGTATAAAACACGTGGCTCCTAGTTTGGTTGTGCGAGAAAGTAAGTCTGACATAAAGTAATGTGCTGGAAGTTAGCAAAATAGACCATAGATTAATAAGCCACCTGAAAGAAAACCAAAAATTTCCCTCTAGGGCCTCTCGGTCTAGTTTATCCTTAACGGACCAATGTATTTTGCAAATCAAACAATCTTGGAAATTTTATTCGAAAATCAGGTGATTAGAGTTGTTAATTAAACTCTGGTGCATGCAGTCACTCTGATACCAGCTGTGGCAACCCGCCCGGGAGAATACCGTACTATCGCCTAAGACCGATCCACTTTGGTCATTAAGCCATAGTAAAGTATCATCCTGTCGTTGGTTGCCGGGTTAACGCCCGGTAAATCACTCGAACGTCGAACAGAGGATCGACACATGCATTAAAACTCACACGAAGGCGAGTCCAGAGTACAACATGAATTAACATTTTATTACAAACCATTGTTCATGACATGGAGTAAAGGTTCAGAGTTCGAAAATATAGCGGAATAATTAAAACTAGCGGAACGGTGAACATCACAGGAGGCCGTCCGTGATGTCATCACTTGTCGTCACCCTTCTGATCAAGCACACCTGCAACAACACTTTTAAAGCAAGGCTGAGTATACTAATACTCAGCAAGACTTAACCGTCGGGTGATAACTACATCACCAACTCTAGACATGAAAGGCTTTTGGCCGGTGGAGTTTCTTTTGCAGGAAAGCCACTAAGAGTGGATGCTTACTTTCAATCTTTTAGCACAAGTTCTATTTGATTACCATTTCTAAATGTGCCAACTAATTCAATCAAGAATTGGACAAGCAATTAATTCATCCAACCATATTTCTCGGGTTCCATCATTATGGGATATCATGGCCAGTAGAATAAGCAGTCTCGGATAACGGTGAGAGGCCGACAATCGATTGATTTAAACCTTGCAAGGTAGACCCAAACACACGGTCGGCTGCCCCCCGCGAGGAAAACTCCCCAGGCCGTCCCCATAAATCTTCGGGTTGGGATCGAATCTTACAGTCCCTGGTGCAGGCTATCCGGCATACCCCGCGAGATACCCGGAGTCACCATACACCACCCTTTCCGGTAGCTAGCCGGTAAGGAGATTTCTCAAGAGTAGTAATAGTAGGATCCCGTGCCGCCTCATTAAGGTACTAGGCTTACCGGCCCCATAACCGGCATGTGCTTAGTACGCTCAAAAGCTTAGCCCACATGCCCACTGGACCGGAGCCCAATCCCATGCTCTTACCACATGAGCGTTCCATTTAAGGATATCTTATGATTCCTATCTAGGAACCTATTCTCGCGAGTGACGAACATCACTCGACTTCTATCGGTCCTATAGCATGGCAGCTATCGACCTAGCATACTAGTGATAGAACATAGGTACCTAAGGATCATGCATCTAGGGTTTCAATTCAATTCCTGAAACGTAAATGCACAATCATAGCAAACATAATTGCATAATTTTTAAAGGCGGGGTTAATGATCTGGGGCTTGCCTTCGCTGGCAAGGTTGGACTTGGGCCCTTCTGGACTTGGGTCCAGGTCTTGAGCTACGTTCACGCACGGCAGCTCTTCGTTAGCACCTTCGTCTCCTTCCGGCACGAGCGTACGTCTACTGGCGGAAAGATCTACACGAAGATGCAAATGCAAGATTCATTCGACGGTTTTTACTTCAATCAATTATAAACCATATTGACAACCAGGGGTGTATTTATTGGGCACATTCACCTAGATAAGAATACATTCAACATACTCTTCCTTAAAGGAACAATGTGCAACTCTTTATTAATTATTCTTTTTGATGGTGACTGTGTACATATATATGTAAATAATTTAATTTAACTTCATCAACAGCAGTGGGTAGGTACATTTAAACTCTTTAACATGATTTGCAACCACACTCAAGTTACATGGGTGGTTGGGTGATTTTTCTTTATTGCACATTTGAATAAAAGTTTTCTTTATACTTGTCATTTCACGTGAAAGCTTTTAATCATTTTCCTTTCACAAGCAAGATATAAATAATGTTTTCATCCTTGAATTAATTCCTCATTAGCAATGAGAACTAATTATTTTTTAATTAAATTAGATAACATTTTCAAAACGGAAAAAGAACTAAATAAGGGCTTTTCTTTATTTAATTTCCCTTTAATGGAAAAAGGGTTTTTAAGTCTTTTATTAAACAATTAAATTACCAAAAATTAGTGGGGTGTTTCTTAAGCCTACTAGCATCTATACTGGTCCATTGGACCCACATGTAAGTGTTGGATGTTAGGAAATTAAATATTATGGAAAATATCGAAGGTTATCAAGTGATTCAATTTAAATGCATATAAAAATAATTAAGCACCAAAATGATCCAAATTTTCTTGTGCATGCTCTCTGGTCCTAAACAAGCTTAGAAAACCAACATGTTCACATGGAATCTCTACTGAACTTGGTTTATTAATTTACAAGGAAAAACATGCATAAATCAAGAATAATTATTTCTGTTAATCCAAAATTCATGATTAATTCACAAGATGTGCATTTTGGTATTACAAGACAGTGTGCTCAAGTTGGGGTCAAAAACATAAATATATTTAACATGAAAAATCATTTATGCAGTTCTGCCAGAGATAGAAAAAACATTTTTATAAAAAGATTTACATAATAACTTTGTGCAATTTTTGGCACAGGAGCTACTCATGACCTAAGACACAACATATCCAAAAATTAGCTACAGAGGTCCTATGGTTTTTGAGATATTGCAGATCTAGGGTTTTCACATTTGTATTTTTCATGCAAAAACTAAAAGGAATTGGCTCAGGCCAGAATAACAAAAGTTGTAGTATAAATCACCACGGATCCAACAAAATAGGTTTCACATTTTTCTGAATTTCTGTGATTTTCTACACAATTTACAAGAAACAGGGAAATTGCAATACTATTGGAGTTACCCTTTTGCGAATAGGACCCTGGAAAGACTTGCACGTTTGCAATGTAGCCCCTAGGGGCGGCTGGCCGGCGCGGGCTCGCCAATTCCGGCGAGGCCGGCGGCGCTCTTGCCCGGGGAAGGGGTGGAGGAGGGCCTAGGGGTCACTAGGGTTTGATTTGCACCGGATTTGAGGGTGAAGGCGACCGGCGGTGGGGTGCTCGGCGGTCGCCGGCGGTGGCCGCCGGCCGGAGCGCCGGGTCCGGCGCAAAGGGGGGCGGCTCGCGCAGGGGCGGCACGTCCGTGGGCTGTCGCAAGTGCCAAGGGCCGTGGGGGAAAGGCTGGTTTGGTGCCTAGGCGGCCCGGCCGGGAGCTCGCCGCGGCGACCAGCTAATGGCGCCGGCGGCGGCTTGACTGCAGCTCGGCCGGCACGGGAGGACGGCACCCCCTTTTTAAGGGTGGCCAGGGAGCATGCTAGTGACCACATGGTACCCACGGCGGCATCTAGGGACACGAGCTGGCCTCGGGAGGAGTGGACCGCAGGGAACAGCACCGAACGGACCGGTGGTCCGTTGGGCGTTCGCCGGCCGGTCGGCGCGCGGCGCGAGGAGGAGGGGTGACTTCGAGGACCCTCGGTGTGCGTGAAGCCTGGGGAAGGAGCAGCGCGCAGCTCGGACCCCGAGGCGCGGGTGGCCTGCGCGGGGCGCGCGCGGCGGCGCGCGGCCGGTGCGCGGCGTCGCGGCCCCGGCGCGCGGAGGCGCGGCCGGCGCGCAGGGCGCCTGAGTTATTCAAACTGACCCGGTTCAAGTAGGTTTTTCTCCCAAAAATTGAATAAAAGTGCACAAAGCAATGAATAGGAAAGTTGTAGATCTAGCTACCCTCTACAACTTTCAAAAAGGCCATATGGTGTTTTTCTCAACGGATTTTGCAGGAACGTCGTGCCAACTTTGAATGTCGACACGTTCTGGAAAACAGGGAAATCTGTCTTGCAAGGGGTTTTTCACAATTTTTCCTCTCCAAATTTGAAATGCCAATCTACATGAAAGTTGTGTCCCTCAACAAGATGGACAACTTTCATAAAGGTAGATTTTGAAGTGTTTAGGTGAATTTTGGGGAACGCGGCAAAAGTTCCGGACGACATTCGCTGACGTCAACGGTTAAGCCGGTTTTGACCGTGTCTTTGACCAAGGGTCTGACTACGGGTGTGTGCAAACTTGGTCAAGGGGTTCATTAGGGTTCATTGGCGAGGTTTTCGGGTGATGACCCAGGTTGACCTAGGTTTGACCGAGGTTTGACTGGGTTTGACCCGGCTGATCCGGTCATTAGCGTTAATGACGGTAATTAAAAACCTGGGGCGTCACAGCCATACCCCTGGAGCATATCAGACTTTGTATTCACTTATATGTCACTACATGCATGAAACTTGATCCTGCCATGCATATAGGTATGCACTTGGTTTTCTTTGGAAAAGCAGGTGTGACATATGCTAACCAAGACTAAACTAACTTTAGTTTAAACCAAGAATAAAGCTTCTAGAGCAAAGTAAAAGCTGAATGTAATTGACTCGAAAGATAAGATAGAAAGATAACTTGAATTCTACTTGAGTCTAAACAAAGAAAGGATACAAGAGCAATAGCGGAACTCTGAAGAAGACTCCTCCGGAACCCTGAGACTTGCTCGACTCGACTCTAACTCCCAAGCTACACTAATCCTACTCTAAGTGAACAAAAGAGTGGAAATGAGATGCTCCAGCGATGTGTGTTCAATCCAGCGGGTGTGAGGCTCCTTTTATAGGTAAGCAAGGTCGGTTGAGCGCGTGGGCCCATTTTCATAGGTGCGGCCGAATGAGGAGGTGCGGCCGGCCCTATGATCCACCGCCTATCGACTTGGAAACTCCTGAGGCGGTTGAGGGTCGGTTGCTTGGGTCAGTTTCGGTCGGTATGGTGGTTGGGAGGTGCGGCTTGGCCACCACAAAGCCGTGAGATGAACTGCCTTCGCTCATTGATGCTCAGGATGGTCTTGGAATGATGGTTGTAATGGTTGATCCGGCGGAGAGGTGGACCCGTTGATCCAAGTGATCACAACTTCATCAATTCGATCAAACCGATGTTTCCTTGATCAATCTCGTTCATCCAAGTTGTGCACACGGGGAAGGACTTGATTGGGACCAAGGATGTGGCTTGGGGCAGGTGCGGCCGCACCTGCAAGGCCGGCCGCAGCCGCCGGAGCCGACCGCACTGCGGGGGCCGGTCGTGCCTGGTGGTGCGGCCGTGCCTGGCTTGTCTGGAACGTTGGTTCCATTTCCCTCCTAAATGTGTACCTGTCCATAAAAATTGCAACACAACTCGTGCAACCTTATTAGTATAAAAAATGTGCATGATTGTTGTATACTGAAGTACCGATACGGAAAACCAGAGAGGGGGGAGTGAATGGGCGCCGATAAAAATTCTTCTCGAAGGATATGGAGACTCCAACAAGACGAGCACGACTTCCAACACACGTCTCCGACTCACTACCCAAATTGGCCAAGCCCACGTAGCCACTAGAGTGCCACTGGACCTAGGAACCAACACACAGCCTTCCGAGTCAAAACTCACCAACACGCATAGCGGAAACTTGCACGGCTTGCTGCCTGTGCTACACCGGTCAGACCGATGGCCTGCATCGGTCAGACTGGTGACAACGGTCAGACCGGTGGACAGAGCCAGTCAGGCCGGTGGCTACAACAGCCGCACAACACGCATTCTAGAGAGCCTCAGTGACTTCTCTAGGCCCTGGAACAAAAACACCCCCAAAAACAACCTCCAAGGAAAGAAAACCCTACACAAAACCTAACAAAACAACTCCAAACAGACCAAGAACTGACTAGCAACACCAAGACCCAAAGACACACAAGTCAAGCAGTTCACCTGAGGCACATCCCACAAGTGACTCGCACCGGTCAGACCGGTCAAGAGCACCGGTCAGACCGGTGTAGCCTGGGCAGGTCGAGATGAACAACACCCGCGGGTCAACTCCTCCAAATCCAAACTTCGATCTCCCAAATCACTCAACGGACTTGAACAAGACTTTGGCAATAATAGGAACACCTCATAAGTAGTCCATAGCCAAGATTTTGTCCACCAAAACTTGCCAAATCAAGAGGAATCGAAGAAATCCCACCAAGAACTCCTCTAACCCTAGAACACCGAAAACCCCAAAATCAAGACCCTTAACTCACGGATTTGGGAGGGGAATTAGAGGCCAAAGAACCACGAAGGGTTCCCACAAATTCCCCCCATCAAATCCCCAAGAGCAAGGTCCCGAAAACACCCCAAGAAAACCACCAAGAGAGGGCAACAAAAATCACCACCAAGAACAACCGGGAACAACACAACAAAGCCTTGAGGAACCACGCCGAATCATCTATACATACCAAGGAGGTTCATACAAGGTCTAGCTTGCCGCCCGATCGTCCAACCCTCTCACAAAAATATCACCATGAAGCTCTCAAGCTAGTCCTATGGAAATCCTAAGAAAATAGGAAGGAAAAGTAGGAAAGCAAATGAACTAGGGTTCCGAGAGATGGCTGCCATCCTCTCACCTCTTGGGTTATATAGGAGGCAGCCGAAAGTCAAAAATACCCATACTTAACAACTAGGGATACAAGCCCCTCAAGGGCGGTTTTGGAAGTCTTCAAGTTTTGTCCATCGGACGGATGCCCGGCGACCGCAACTTGCTTAGCCTCGACGCAAGCCTTGTGATCCTGACGCGTGTCCTCCGCTTCGAAGATTCCGGACTACGTCGTTGCACACCGGTCAGACTGGTGCTCCCCACCGGTCAGACCGGTACCCACCGGTCAGACCCACCAGTCAGACCGATCTGGCGTTGCTGCAGCACCGTCTTCGGTTCTCCGATCTTGGCTTTGTGGATCAACCAAGGAACCCAGTGTTTTCTGGTGAACCACAGGAAACCCTGCGAACTCGGTTTAGCCTCTGCCAATCGCCACTTGTTGACGGTGTATTTTGGTGCACCTAGCATGTTCATTACACTTTGGTTTGGATTTGATTATGGAACTAACCCGCCACTAGGCACACTAATCATATAACAAGTTCATCTTTGTGCATGCATTTGGAAGTGTTGTGTTTATGTAGGAAAACATGGACATAAAGGACGGATTCGCAACAAGTTCAAAGGAGCATTCATGGAGTCTTGTTCGTGTTCATGAGCTTGCTGAAATCACTTCCAATGGTGGCGAGGACCGAAGTGTTATGAGGAACACCCCCGGGGATTGAAGCGTAAAAGATCAAACTTCATGCAAAGAGAGCCTCCATCTTGATCGCGAGGATAACAGCGTCAAAATCATGCAAGTGGAGGGGGCAAAGTAGATAAGTGCGCGAGGACCCACGGAGCAAAAGGGGCGACCGAACCGGGCCGAACTGGGCCTGGGCCGGCCGGCCCAGCCCACTTCGGGCACCGGTTCGGTCCCGTCTTCCTTGCCCTCGAAGGATCTTCAACCCTAAAACCACCGACGCGCCGCCAACACCGAGGGAGGAGTTATTCGCACCAGAAGGCCATCCACAAGCTAGAGAGAGAGGAGGAGGATCTCCGGCGGGAGATCAACCACCTCGAAGGAAGCACCCTCTCGTGGAGAAGAAGGAAGACACCGGCGGAAGGGAAACCATGATCAACGGTGCCATGATCAGCACCTTGATGGGGTAATCTTCTCTTTCGTCCATGGGTTGTAATCGATCTTGAGATGTAATCGCACTTTGTCGGATTATCTGTCTATCATCTTGTGTTGAATATACTTTAATGCTTAAGGCTTGCAACCGTGCCGTAGAGGGAGTACGAGCTCCAATGCTTCCTTGGATCCATTCAATACGCCGTGGCCATCAAAGGTCTAGTCATGAATACCTTCGCGTAGTGACAGTACGAGAGGAGGGAAAGGGCGAAACCGTGGTCACATCCCCGATAGATTAGATTGGTTTTTCATGTCTTTAAGCGATTGCATGCTCTAGTATCGTAGACCCGTGGGCGAGTGTCTTCTATCTTGATCGTTTATCATTCTCTCTAGTGTAGTTTAGTGTTTTCTAGTATAATAGTAGTTAGGGTTTTAGTAGCTAGTGTGTCGTTGTTGATCGAACGCTTGTAATCCCATTGCTCCGCGGATTGACAAGAACCTTGGGAATCCCGTGGTGAAAAAGGTGTGGGGTCCGTACGCTTGCGGATCGTAGAGGGATACGTCTTTTATCCGTCAACAAGCCCCTTTTTTCCGGCGCCGTCGTTGCCGGGGAGCAAGTTAGTTTACATCGTTTGATTTGCATCTAACTTAGTTTTATATTTAGTTTATCTTTTATTTGCTATATCTAACATATATTATCTAGAAAAACACTTGTTTCTTTTTTTGTTTTTGTTTTTATCTTATTGTCTAGATGGAGTTCGTTAATCAACCCGTTGAAGAACCGGAGAAATCATTAAGGGATTACGCTAGCCGTCGATGTGAAGACATAAAGGTACAAGAGTCGGATTCGAAGCTCGAAGCGACCAAGTATGAAATTAAATCCAAGATCATCAAGATGGTGGCGGAAAACCCATTTGAAGGGATGGTTACGGAGAACCCATATAGACACATAAGGGATTTCACGACAATATGCAACACGGTGCGTCAAGAAGGAGTTCCCGATGAATGGTTCAAATGGAATCTCTTTCCCTACTCACTTGCCGGCAAAGCAAAGACATGGTATTCGGTTGCGTCCTTTGAAGTTGAAGGCAATTGGAACAAGTTGACGAAGAAGTTTTGCGAGAAGTTCTTTCCAATTAGCAAGGTTCAACATCTAAGGAGGCAAGTGATCACTTTCATGCAAGGAGAAGAGGAAGGGATAGACCAAGCACGGGATAGGTTTAATGAATTAATCGAACAAGGACCAAAACTCGGCTTCACACCGTGACGTACTCTTGCATACATTTTTCTTTTCCCTAACCCCTAGTTGCATGCGACACGTAGAAATGTGTGCGGTGGGGATCTCATGGAGAAAACACTCACGGAAGCTGCCCAACTTCTACAAAAAGTTAGTAAAGCGGCTGCCATGCGAAGAGATTGGGAAACAAGACTTGCGGAAGAGCCGAATTCAATTCAAGGAAGAAAAAGCTTGCTGATTTTTCTAAAGAGGCAACCCGGAAGTCACAAAAGAGGAGCCAATCATGGAAAAGCTTGAACAAGAACACATCAAGTCAAGAACTACACCAAACGTCGACTTCGCCGCACCAAATGAGACGAACAAGAGAAGCATGTCAAGCGCGAAGCCACTAAGGGAGTTCGAACCAATGGATTGGGTTCCCATTGATTACGGAGAAGTATTCGACAAGAGAAGACCGTTCCCTAATCAAAAGGGAATGGCAAGAGCATTGGAAGTGGATTTCCCACCGGAGAAGAAAGCTGAAAATTCATACAACCTCGAAACCACCGGGTGAGATTTTTGAAAAGCTCTTTGGAGATGACGTGGTGGATCCGGAACATATTGCCGAGGTGAAGAGAATCATGGGGATCAAGCCCGAAGCATCACCATACGCTCGCCTTGCTGAAATTTACTCGATAGGATCCGAAGAAGAAGAGAAGATGACGCCGCACTTGAGTTGCGAGATCAACGGAGTTCAATGCAAAGCTTTATGCGACATCGGAGCCCAAGTAAGTGTTCTATCTTCTAAAATTTATGATAAAGTTCAATACCATAACCTAGACTTAGCTCCAACATCAACGAAATTAATTATGGGAGATGGTAGAACTATCAAACCTCTAGGTATTGCTTGCAACATGAAAGTAAAAATCTCTAGAAACTATATACCAACCGATTTCTTTGTTATTGATGCTTACCATAGTAATTCTGATCATATAATCCTAGGTAGGCCTTTTCTTAAGTTGGTTGATGCCGTGTTAGATGCCGGAGAAGGCAAATTAACAATGAACCTTAATGGAACAAAGTACACATATAACTTTCTTCGTGCTTCTAAACACCTTACACCTTTTCCTCCCGAAGATGAAGAAGTAGAAGAGATAGATAGCCTTTGTTTTGTTGAAACCCTTAGAGACCCGCTGCAAAGGGCGATGGAAAATCAAATTAGTAATCAACAAGATGAAGAACTAGAGGAAGCGAGAAAGGCCTAGAGCCGCATGATGGTAGCATGGAGGAAGAGAAGTTCGAAGACATAGGAGAAATCAAACCCGAGGAGCCGCAAGTGCCCGAAGTAGACCTTAAACCTTTGCCCAAGGGATTAAAATATGAATTTTTGGGCCCAGACAAAACTTATCCGATCATTGTGAGCGACGAGTTGAGCCCCGAAGAAAATGAAGCGTTGCTGATTTTATTAAAAAAACATAGGAAGGTGATTGGATATTCAATTAATGATCTCAAAGGTATTAGCCCAGCCTTTTGCACTCATCGTATACCAATGGAAGACCAATGTAAGCCCGTAGTGGACCACCAAAGGAGGCTAACCCATGCCATGCGAGAGGTAGTAAAGAAAGAGGTTATCAAGTTACTTGATGCCGGAATCATCTACTCGGTTCCGCATAGCGAATGGGTGAGCCCGGTACATTGTGTACCGAAGAAAGGAGGTTTGACCGTGGTGAAGAATGAGAAGAACGAATTGATACCGCAGAGAACCGTGACCGGGTGGCGGATGTGTATCGATTACCGTAAGCTTAACAAAGCAACGAAGAAAGATCACTTCCCCCTACCGTTCATAGACGAGATGCTCGAGAGGTTAGCAAACCACGCTTATTTTTGCTTTCTCGATGGATACTCGGGGTTCATGCAAATTCCTATTCACCGGAAGATCAACATAAGACAACGTTTACGTGTCCTTACGGAACGTTTGCATATAGCGGGATGCCCTTCGGCCTATGCAACGCTCCGGCCTCTTTTCAACGTTGCATGATGGCCGTGTTTTCGGAATTCATCGAAGAAATTGTTGAAGTGTTTATGGATGATTTTTCCGTTTACGGGAAGACGTTCATGGATTGCTTAGCAAACTTAGAAAAGGTCCTTACAAGGTGTGCGGAGGTAGATTTGGTTTTAAATTGGGAAAAGTGCCACTTCATGGTTAAGCAAGGCATAGTGCTCGGACATGTTATATCCGAGAGAGGAATTGAAGTGGACAAGGCTAAGGTAGAGACGGTTGAGCAACTCCCACCTCCTACGGATGTTAAGTCCTTAAGGAGCTTTCTAGGCCATGCCGGATTCTATAGAAGATTTATAAAGGACTTCTCGAAGATCACTAAGCCTTTAACGCACCTTCTTCAAAAGGATGTGGCTTTCGACTTTGATGAGAAGTGTCTAGCGGCATTCCGGACCTTGAAAAATGCTTTGGTGAGCGCTCCCATCATCCAACCTCCGGATTGAGTCAACCTTTCGAGATCATGTGTGACGCAAGTGACTACGCCGTAGGCGTGGTCTTGGGACAAAGAAAGGAAGGCCGAGTTCACGCCGTTTACTACGCTAGCAAAACTCTTAGTGGGGCACAAGTAAATTATGCCACTACTGAAAAAGAGTTGCTAGCGGTGGTATTCGCTTTCGAAAAATTCAGATCTTACATCGTGAACTCGAAAGTCATTGTTTACACCGATCACGCAGCCATCAAGTATCTCTTGGCTAAGAAGGAAGCTAAACCACGTTTGATTCGTTGGATCCTTCTTCTCCAAGAGTTTGATGTTGAAATTCGTGATAAAAGGGGGGTGGAAAATGTTGTGGCCGATCATTTGTCTAGGATGAATCGTGGACAAGATGATAAAGAGCCCATAGAAGATAAGATGAGAGATGACCACCTCTATAGAGTGCTTGATAAAGATACTTGGATGATCGACATCATTCGAGCAATTCGAAAGATGCCCCTCGATCATCTAGACAAAAACACTCAAAGGAAGATAATCTCCGAAAGTAAGAAATACTTTTGGGATGCGCCATACCTCTTCAAGCTTGGCAATGATGGAGTGATGAGAAGATGTGTGCCAAGAGAAGAGAGGCTTGAGATTCTAAGGAAGTGCCACTCGGCGGAGTACGGTGGACACTATAGCCATTTTCGAACCGAAGCAAAAGTATGGTCGAGCGGATTCTATTGGCCGGAGATGCATGAAGATACTAAAAGATATGTTGCGTCATGCCCCGAATGCCAAAGAACCGGAAATATCTCTCAAAGAAATTCTATGCCTTTGAAATACAACTTGCAAATCGACATATTCGATGTATGGGGCATAGACTTCATGGGGCCTTTTAAAAACTCATTTGGATTCGAGTATATACTTGTTATGGTTGATTATGTATCCAAGTGGGTAGAGGCTATACCATGTCGTAAAGCTTCCACGGAGGAGTCCATCACTATGATCAAGAACGTGATTTTTCCCCGTTTCGGTATCCATCGAGAATCTTGATAAGTGATGGAGGAACTCATTTCACCGGAAGAACTTCAAAAGGTGCTTGTCCAAGTTGGGAATTGAGCATAGGGTCTCCACGGCCTATCACCCACAAACCAACGGACAAGCGGAGACGTCAAATAGGCAATTAAAAAGCATACTCAACAAGACCATAGAGAAGGGAGGCAAGGATTGGTCAAAGAAATTAGACGGAGCTTTATGGGCTTATCGAACGGCGTTTAAAACACCGATAGGTATGACCCCTTATCAATTTGTCTATGGAAAAGCTTGCCACCTTCCGGTTGAGTTGGAACATAAAGCCTATTGGGCGATTAAAGAGATGAACCTTAATCTCGATGCCTCGGTGGTGAAACGAAGAATTCAAATAAGCGAGCTAGAGGAGTTGAGGTTGAAAGCATATGAAAACGCAAGCATATACAAGGAGAGAATCAAAAGGTGGTATGATAAAAGATTGAAGAAAAAAGAATTCAAAGAAGGAGATAAGGTCCTCCTCTACAATTCGAGGTTTAAAACCTTCGGAAAGGGGAAATTGCAAAGCAAGTGGGACGGACCTTATGTTGTGCATTCGGTGTTCTCCAACGGAGCGGTAACCATTATGGATATAAACGGCGATCAATTTGTGGTGAATGGACAACGGCTTAAGGTTTACTACGAACCCGATGTCGTGCCCATTCATCATGTTGACGTCTTTACCATGGAGGAAGAGCCCGAACGTCCCGCCTAGGACGAAAAACAAGGCATCAACTTCTGTAAATAATTTTTCTTTTAGCTTTCTAGAGTTTTTCGCGAAGATTTACTGCGCCAACTTTTTCCCATGGGCCGAGGAAGAAAAAATAGGGCGGTGTGCGAAAAACCGGCCCGGCCGGCCCCGCCCCCGAGGGTGGGCCGGCCGGCCCGGGCGGACCGGCCTAGGGTGGGCCCGACGCCCGATGACCCCGAATTTCGCCCGAATTGCTCCTTTTTGACTTCCTTGTTTGGTCGGAAAATTTTAAGGGAAGTGTAAAAAAGGAAAATAAGGTTCCCAGGGCTTTTCTCTCAGGACTATTTATTTGGCCGAATTGGGAGCTCGAGAATCAAACCTTTCAAGCAATGTGTTGCACCCTTGTAGCAGCCATTGAGCCTCCAAAAAGCTTAGAATTGAAGCTAGAAGCCAAGAAGCCATCGATGGAGGAGGCGATGCGATGCGAGCTCAAGCTACCCGTCAAGAGGACCGCACGTATCCATTGCGGAGGACGTGTCCCGACCGGAGCTCTTGCATCTCGCAACCCCGTCGAAGGAGAGAAGGTCCCTACACCCGTTCGAAGGTCGGCACGCCTCCAAGGCATCAAGCGCAAGGATTACAAGGAGGTGTCGCCAGAGCCTAAGGATTATGGGGATAGCGACTACTCCGACGATCGTAGCCCGAGCTCGTGGGCGGCTGCCGGTAGAGACGATGACGATTGGGATGAGCAGCACAATGATTGGACTCCCGAAGGCCCCAACGGCGACGGCAACGGCGGTGGCGAAGGCAACGACAATAGAGGTGGCGACGACGGTGGTGACAACGGTGGAGATTATGGCGACGACGACCCCTTCGGATTGCATCCGGTGTGCTGTCGAGTTTGCCGTCAATCCATCGCGAATCTCTACACGTCGGCCGACGAATGTCTCCAAGCCATGGAAGCCATGAAGCAGCGTATGGAGGACTTGGAGCGCGTAGTTGAAGATGACTACAAGTTCCTTAACCGTAACGTGCGCAAACTTTTCGGCATGGTTGGAAACATGAGAGGCAAGTGGTGCACATCTTGCCTGAAGTACCACTAGATCTAGTTTTCCCCTTAGGATTTTGTAAGATACGACGAGGACGTCGTATGTTTTAAGTGTGGGGGAGAGCTAGCTCGCTAGCCTTAGCTTTTGAACTTCAAGTTTAGGTTCGGTTTAATCTTCGTGTGAGAGTCTTAGTGTTTTAATGAGTCTTTAGTTTTTGAGTCTGTTTTAAAATTTTTGCAAGTGTCTTAAATTAGTGTTGAGTCAAGAAACTCAAATAAAAAGAGTCTTTATATATATATTTGTGTTTTATGTATTGTTTATCTTTATTTACTTGTTTGTTTAATCTTCAATTCTTAATATATGAACACAAGTATGTGGTTTGAAAATCGTTTACCGTGGTGCTTAGTGGAATCGCTACTACTTAAAGTACCCATACCGCACTTTGATCTTGAGCTTCACATGCTAGTTGTGCTATGTTCGATGCTAAAAATTGGAGGATTTCAGTTCTGAAAATTATTTTAAAACCCTTGTAATAAAGGTTAGCAAAACCTCCTTTTCCAAGTTGTGAGTAAGAAAAAATTCCTATCCAAAGCCAAGTTTATTTTTTTCGCTCCACCATAAGTGTGATTAGCACGATGAGTTAGGCTAGGACCCTTCTCTCTTGGTGAGTTTTAGTTTCGAGCAATGATCATGTCCTTGTGCTTATCTTTTGTTGCTAGCCTCGTCATATATTCGGTAACATGACTTTCACAACGGAAGTCACGTACATCGCCGAATTCCATACCCAACCCTATACATCTCTTTTGTACATCGTATTCCTTGAACACAACCTATTTTCAAAGTTTCGTCTCGTCTCTAGCATGATTTATTTAAAATTTCAGATTGTATGCATGCGAGGAAAGAGAGAATTGAAAGCTTTGAAAAGTTGTCAAGAGAGAGAAAAATAAAGTGAAAAAGTATGTGTATGGAAAAGAAAGAAAGAAAGAAAGAAAGAAAAATCATATGTGAATGAAAGAAAAAAAAAGAAAAAAGAGAAAGATGAGTTAGCAATAAAGGTATGAGGGGATGGATCAAGTGAAAGAAAAGAAAAAAAATAAAGTGTAAGGAAGGATGTCACGTTGATTATGAGACGAAACTTTTACTCTATTTCCAACCATGTGCAATCCGACAACGAGGACATCATTGGTGCCTTGAAGTCACAATTTTCTTTTGCCCTTGCACATGTCCACCATTCTAAATCTTCTCATCCTTGATATCCCTACATATGGTTAATTCTCATGATCATTGGCTTTGAAAGGTAGACAACCGTTAGAGGAAGTTCTTAGTTTGACAATACTTGTGTTGATTGCGCTAGCCCTACCTATAGCTCCACTTTTACATAATATATGAGAGATCAATGGGAGGTGAGAGTTTTGTAAAATTTGGTTAGGATAGCCACTTCATATGAGTGACTTGAGAGAGCTTGGAGAAAGGTTTTTGTCTAATACTTGTTGCAGGAATTTTTGTTTTGAAAACCATAAAAACCCTCCGATGGAAGCAAAGGAGTAAGCATGGCTGAAATTGAAGACTTCAAGTGAAGGGTTTGAGTTGTGGGGTGAATCTTGACGTGGTAAAAATTCTAAACGCCCATGTTTATGTTTGATTATCATTACTTTGTGTTTATGTATTAAAGATGAAGGGATTGACTAACTTGTGAAGAAGGATAAGTGGTACACGATTTCACTCCTTGGACGAAGTTCTTTTACGAGTACTTGCTCGAGGACGAGCAAGAGCTAAGTGTGGGGGAGATGTTGACGGTGTATTTTGGTGCACCTAGCATGTTCATTACACTTTGGTTTGGATTTGATTATGGAACTAACCCGCCACTAGGCACACTAATCATATAACAAGTTCATCTTTGTGCATGCATTTGGAAGTGTTGTCTTTATGTAGGAAAACATGGACATAAAGGACGGATTCGCAACAAGTTCAAAGGAGCATTCATGGAGTCTTGTTCGTGTTCATGAGCTTGCTGAAATCACTTCCAATGGTGGTGAGGACCGAAGTGTTATGAGGAACACCCCCGGGGATTGAAGCGTAAAAGATCAAACTTCATGCAAAGAGAGCCTCCATCTTGATCGCGAGGATAACAGCGTCAAAATCATGCAAGTGGAGGGGGCAAAGTAGATAAGTGCGCGAGGACCCACGGAGCAAAAGGGGCGACCGAACCGGGCCGAACTAGGCTCGGGCCGGGCCGGCCGGCCCCAGGCCGGCCGGCCCGGCCCCACTTCGGGCACCGGTTCGGTCCCGTCTTCCTTGCCCTCGAAGGATCTTCAACCCTAAAACCCCCGACGTGCCGCCAACACCGAGGGAGGAGTTATTCGCACCAGAAGGCCATCCACAAGCTAGAGAGAGAGGAGGAGGATCTCCGGCGGGAGATCAACCACCTCGAAGGAAGCACCCTCTCGTGGAGAAGGAAGACACCGGCGGAAGGGAAACCATGATCAACGGTGCCATGATCAGCACCTTGATGGGGTAATCTTCTCATTCGTCCATGGGTTGTAATCGATCTTGAGATGTAATCGCACTTTGTCGGATTATCTGTCTATCATCTTGTGTTGAATATACTTTAATGCTTAAGGCTTGCAACCGTGCCGTAGAGGGAGTACGAGCTCCAATGCTTCCTTGGATCCATTGAATACGCCGTGGCCATCAAAGGTCTAGTCATGAATACCTTCGTGTAGTGACAGTACGAGAGGAGGGAAAGGGCGAAACCGTGGTCACATCCCCGATAGATTAGATTGGTTTTTCATGTCTTTAAGCGATTGCATGCTCTAGTATTGTAGACCCGTGGGCGAGTGTCTTCTATCTTGATCGTTTATCATTCTCTCTAGTGTAGTTTAGTGTTTTCTAGTATAATAGTAGTTAGGGTTTTAGTAGCTAGTGTGTCGTTGTTGATCGAACGCTTGTAATCCCCTTGCTCCGCGGATTGACAAGAACCTTGGGAATCCCGTGGTGAAAAAGGTGTGGGGTCCGTACGCTTGCGGATCGTAGAGGGATACGTCTTTTATCCGTCAACACCACTCATGGCTGGACTCCCACGTAGTCCCGGCTCAACCTTGGTTTTGAGGCTCTACCAAGAAACCGTCCATGACATCACCTTGCTGTTCATGCCACCATGTGGCCTGCACTTGACCCCGCTGGCCACCAGGTCCCTTGAACGAAGCCTACTTGTCTTCTCCACACCTAGAGGCCTCACCGGCGATGACCTTTCGCGCTTGTTCTTCACTTGAACCAACACCAGTCAAGACGCAACCTGCACCTGCAATACTTAGCCAAGAATCAGTCCACACAACGTTGTCAATCACTCATCACACAAGGAAGCGACCATCCACCGGTCCTCGAGCCACACATGGTCCTCAATCTCCCCCTTGATGAGTGCATTAACAACACAAAGATAAAGTAACAAGAGAGAAAAGAAAAATGAAAAGAAACGAACAAAAAGAAACTCCAACATGAGATCGAAAGCCAAACAAAGGCAAAGAGCAAGATCACATGAAGAAGAACAAGTCTCAGAACACTTAGGCAAGGGCAACGGCTCGACACATCCGAGACAAAACCATGCTCAAGCAAAGAGCGCAAACCATAAAACCAAAGCTCGAAAAGCCATAAAGAGCTCCCCCTACACACATGCAAGCTGCCCCTGAACCAAAGCAACTCCCCCTGGACGAATGCATGCAAACCACTTGAAGAAAATAGAGCAGCTGCATCAGTTCAGCTCTGACTGGTCAAACCGGTCGCCACCACCGGTCAGACCGGTGCCCAACATATGAACTGGGCCAGCACTCTGACCGGTCAGACCGGTGACCTTGACCGGTCAGACGGGTGTGCAACAGAGCCCAGAAAAGGCTCGAAACCACCTGAAAACCTTCTAAATGCATCCAGCAAGCCATTTGAGGACCATGCGTGGTTCGAGGACCGGTGGATGGTCGCTTCCTTGTGTGATGAGTGATTAACAACATTGTCTGGACTGATTCTTGGCTAAGTATTGCAGGTGCAGGCTGCGGCTTGACTGGTGTTGGTGCAGGTGAAGAACAAGCGCGAAAGGTCATCACCGGTGAGGCCTCCAGGTGTGGAGAAGACAAGTAGGCTTCGTTCGAGGGACCCGGTGGCTAGCGGGGTCAAGTGCGGGCCGCTTGGTGGCATGAACAGCAAGATGAAGTCATGGACGGTTTCTTGGTTGAGCCTCAAAACCAAGGTCGAGCCGGAACTACGTGGGAGCCGAGTCATGAGTGGCGATTGGCGGAGGCTACACCGAGTTTGCGGGGTTTCCAGTGGTTCACCAGAAAACCACTGGGTTCCTTGGTTGGTCCACAAAGACAAGAGCGGAGAACCGAAGACGGTGCTGCAGCAGCTCTAGAGCGGTCTGACCGGTGTGCGACGACTTAGTTTGAAATCTTCGAAGCGGAGGACACGCGTCAGGATCGCAAGGCTTGCGTCGAGGCTAAGCAATGTGCGTGTTGACGCAAAATGTGCACTCAGCGCCAATCACACAGCAAGCCGAAACGCTTAGCTTCGCACGCGCAGAGAAAGAGTGACGTGCCAGTCAATTTTCCTGAAAATTAACAAAAGGTAAAACGGTTAAATACCAAAACTTGGAACTTACCGGGTGGTACCAGGCAGTTCCATATTTACGGCTAAGAAGCCAAGTAAGATGACATGTAGCTATGCAAAGCTACCTGTCAAAGAACCACGACCATTCGGGTAACCGTAAAGGGAAAAAGAACATTGCCGAACGGATGACGTAAGCATGACAACAATCGATCTTTGGATAAACACGAATGCATGAGCAAAGCTATGACCGATCTTCATGAAGATTAACATTAAATGAAGTAAAGCACGTACATGATCATGTATTAAAATAAGCATGCATAGATCCAAAGCATTAGTCTACCGCATGTCTAATTACTTCAAGATCCGTCGGGTACGATCACAAGCAAATCTATCCACCGCATGATACAACTTGCATGAAAGAACGCACCACTTTCCACAAATAGATCTATCCACCGCATGATACGACCTAAATATGGAAAGCTAGAAGCACACGTCTTTTAAAACATAAACAAAGCACGCGATCTACTCGTGAAGGCATAACCGAATGCGGCTGAACAACCGATTCGGGGTCCATGAAGAAGGAACAAACATTACCACGTGAATAAATCTATCAAGCTGAATTGGAAATCTAATCCACCGGATGACTAGCTCCAAAGCAACCCAAAAACCTGCATCTACCGCATGATACCCGGCTCTTTCAAGATTTATACTAACAAAGCAAGCTTGAACCCGCAACACGTAACAACCTAGATCGATTCGGTTTCGGCTATCGGAGAGCACAAGATCCACGTGTCAAAATCGCGAAACCTGCCCATGTATGGATCTGTAAAAGGGGTAAAGCCGATCCAAACCCATCTAGATTGGGCAAGAGTGTGTTACATGAATTAAAACATAAAGTAAAACTCATGATAACACGGGGTAACTTAATGAATCTATTGGATCTTGCCAAAATCCAATAGAGCCGATAACTAGCTTCGAGCTAGACCTTAGCCTACCGCATGGCTCGTGATCTAACAAGAAACCCTCTTGAACCAAGCTTGAATCTACCGCGTGACACGAAGCATGGTAACAAGACTACTTGCATCAGATCTAAATCCACCGCATGATACTAGACATGATACAAGGTTGCCGGTACTCACGGAGGTCGACGGATCGATTGGCCCTCTCGAAGAACTCGACGACACGACAAGGACTCTAGGGTTTGGCGTAAGGCCGGTGTGTATTGAGGAATGAACGTGTCTTTTACATACATCCAGGGATCGTATTTATACCCTGCTGATTACAACTGCGAATGGATTTATTGCCTAACTAAACTTGATCGCCTATCCATCCATTCGCTTCCTCTGATCGAGCCACGTCACCGTCCAATCCCGCAAAATCAGCTCTACTGTTCCTTTGCCGAATTGGAGCAGATAGCCGACCGCGGATCCTTCTGCCGAAAATCTCTGAAGATATCTTCCCTTCCACCAGACGTACTCTTTTCCGAATCGGACCCACATGTCATACTCCTTGCCAAATTTTGGTGTTAACACATGCCCCTTCAATTGTGGGATAAAAGTAATTTTGTTCCACAATTGACTCCAGCCACAAATTCTTGAGCCAAACCTGTCAACACCTGTTCTTCGCAATCCGCCGGATTCCTCGTTCAGATCCAACCCTAGATCCCCTTCGTTCCGAGCTCGAATCTTCAATGGCAACTCAGAACCAAACTGCTCAGGTAAATTTACCCTTCCGAGCTTTTGTTCGGCATTAGGTTTTCAATTTTATCTGAGATTTCCTTCTTCCGCTTTCCTCCAGGAACCTTCCACTGCTCTTCTGATTCCTATTGAGGCCAATTCGCAATCTTATTATCTTGGTCCCGAAGGGAATCCTGACCCTCGAGATTTCATTGCCGCTGAATCTCAGAGAATCCCTTTCAAGGTAGCGTTATCTCCACCTCCCCAGTGGCAAGATGCGTTCAAGAACTGGCCTTTGCCCCCAATCGCAGGCTGGAAGACTTGGTATCGGAGGATTCTTGCGGATAAGAGTGGATTGACCAATCTGGATGCTCTCCGCATTGCTCAATGTCTGGAGTTATCCGTAGCTGAGACACCCAAGAACGAAGATCTTCTGATAGCCGCATGCCACTTCTGGTCAAATGGCGTCAACGCCTTCCTTTGTGAGCACGGCCCAATGTCTCCAACTTTAGCCGATGTGTACATGATCACCGGCCTTGACATTACCGGGTCTGTCAAGCCTTGGACTTTCAAAAATTCCTCACGCCAGACAGGGGTAAAGCCAGGGAATGGCTACAAGAATTATATTGCGAAGCACATGAAAGACAATCCCCTTGGCGAAGTTGAATACAGAGCCTTCTTGAACATGTGGTTGTGCAGATTTGTCTTCTGTGGCAAAGCCAACGAACCCACTCTGAATCATATCGCAATGGCGATCCACCTGGCCAGTGGCAACCGTCTTCCTCTGGGAAAATTCCTTTTGGGCAGTGTATACCATATGCTTCATCAGACCGTTACCCAAATGTACACCAGCGAGAGGATAGCATGCGTCAATGGCCCCTGGTGGTTTGTTCGATTTGGCCGCAACTTCACATGCATCGGATTGTAGGCGTCGACTTGAACTCCGGGTTCTTCCCCCGGTCCAATCCCCCCGAAGGAGAGCTTCAAGTCACCGAGGATGCCAAAGCTATGGAGAAGCGCCTTCAATCGTTATCGTTCAAAGGCCAGACATCACCCAACTTTTCGAGTTGTTCTTCAAAGGCTTCCCCGATCCTCTTTGGCTCCCTTATCTAGGCTGTGACACTCTGACCTTCCCTGTCGAGTTCTCCTTTGAGCCCGGCCATCAGGATGGGAGATTCCTGGAAATCTTTAACATCATAATCCGCCCATGTATATTACCGGCCGAGTTCAATGGAGGGAGACAGAACGCCAGTACTTATGAGTACTATCAGCCTAACGTAATGGCTAGGCAGCTTGGATGCGGCCAGATACCCCCAAGATTGTTTTTGCATGAGTTCCTCAAGCCCAGGGAGGAAATCAAAGAATCGACGCAGTGCAGCAGAGTTTTCCAATATGTGTGCAGTCCCACTGTCTACACATGTCCTTTTGTGCCTGCAATCGTAGCTCACCCCACCTTCAGCTCATGGTGGCAAGAATTCCATGACCACATCTTCAATGAACCTGTTCATGTGTTCTGTGCAGAATTGGTGCCCGATTTCCTGCCGACTTCAGAGGTAACACAATGAGCCCCTTGATCAGACTTTTCCCTCTTTCATTCATGGTCCTGACCTTCATCTTCTGTCCACAGAACACAGTTCCTGCCCCTCGAGCCAGGGTAATAACTTATAATGCCGAAGGCCCGATTTCAGCACTGGGGTTTAAATCCACAACCCTGCGCCAACTAATGGACAGGTATGCTACCACTGATCCCAGCCTTTCCAGTCTTGCTGTCGACAGGAGGCAAGGTCTGCATCTGATTCCCCCTCCGAGCGCTAAAAGGAGGAGAACTGTCAAGAAAGTGCTGATTGAGGTAAACTCCTTTACCTTCTTGATCACTGAGTCACTCTGTTCTTGATGGATCATATCATTGTGTATTTCAGACCAGAGCCCAACATTCTTCAGACCCAGCACCTGCCAATGCTCCGCCCACTGGTATGTCTTTTACTGTTCTTTTCAAGGATGAGCACTGGCACTCACTTCTTCAATTGGGCGCTTGCAGAAGAAGCCGTGGGAGAACCACTTGTAGATGTTCCAGTGGTTCAACAAGCGAGCCCTTCCGGGGTTGAATTGCCCATCCCAGTAGAGATCTCATCTTCATCACCTTCCGCAGAAGCAACACGTTCTCCAGAGATGAATCTCCCCACTGAATTAGAGCCACCAAATTCCCCCAGGATGCCATCGCCTATCAGTCAAGCAGCAATGACCAACCCAACAGAGGAGGATCCAATTCTTAACCAGCCAGAAACCCACGAGTCATTGATGGCTGCACCAGCATCTCCTGACTTGGAGGTTTCGGCTCTACTCGGGACGCCTATTTCGCCTGCAATTGCTCCCGCTCAAGAAGCTACTCATGAGGTACCCAATTCTGCTCTTAATCTCGATACCTTGGCGTTAGCATTCTCACCTCGGCAATGTCGTTTTCAGGATCACGCCCCGTCATCATTGATCTTGCCATCAGAGGGCCCATCAACTGCCGACGTGATGAAAGAAATAAACCAGCCGCTGCCAGATGAGGTGTTGCTCAAACTCAAAGAAATTGCAGCTTGGCTAGAAAAAGATGTTCAGGATCAGCTCAATGATCTCTACCACTTTGAAGAGATGTTTGAACCCATTAGTCGAAGACTCCCTGATGACATCAGAGCTTTCTTATCATCCATCTACGACTTAGAGCCCTTTTATGTTCCCTTAAGGCGCACCTGGAGGAAATTGCGCTCCCGTTCGGCCATTGAAAAGGAGAGAACTGATGCTGAACAGGCCATGAACGGGATACAATCCCAAGCAAAAGGTCACAGAGATGCCTTGGCTGACCTGCAGGCTTCTTACGATCTGAAAGTTGCCAGAAAGGCTGCTCTAGAGGCGGAATTAAGAAGCCTGTCGGCGGAGATGGAGATTGACCAGAAGAAAATAGCCGATCTCCCTGGATTGATAGCAAAGACCGAAGCGGAGGCAGAATCGGCTGTTACCAGAGTAAAGCAATGCGATGCAGAGCTTACTGACTTGTCTGATGCTCAAAAGGACTATCAGGAGATCTTGGATAATTCCCACTTGATAGTATCCAATGTTCGTCATGCACTCGCAAAACTCCTTAATGCTTGAATGTCCTTATTGATGTGTACCTGAATTGGTCGTTCTTGTAATATTTCCTTTGATTTGTTTCCTTTCCTTAGCGTACCTTGAGATGTGATGCTGAACGACCCATTCGGCAGTGAAACGTTAACTCCCGAACGATACCTTGAGTTCCTTTAGCCGAACCAATCGACTCGCGCGCGGCCCAGCTTAGAACTCCAAACGACCCACCGGCGGGCTGGTCAAGGAAACCTCTCTGCCTTCCGATTTTATTGGGACGTGCGCCACGAACCACAGCCACAACTCGAAGCCACGATTACCCTGCCAGGCCTATAAATGTTGCCATAGGTGCCCCTAGCTCTCCATCAGGCCTTTTAGCTCTCGAATCTTTGCCGATCTTTGGTCTTCTTGTGAACAGTGCACATCCCCAAACCGCAATGGTGCGCCGCCTCAACCGCCGCCGCGCCTCTGACGAGGCTGAGGGAAGCAGCGCTAATGCGCGCAGGCGGTGATGATCATCAATTTCTCCTCGTCGATCTCCCCTTTGATCTTCTTTTGCCTTGACAATCATCTCTTCTTTTCAGGTTGATTCAGTGGAATCCGCCTCGCGCGCCGGCCAATCAGCCTCTCCCTGACGACTCTTCGGAATCCGATGGCCACTCCCCGGTGCCGTACGGGGAAGCAGACGCTATCCGCTTCAAGGAGGAGCTGGAGGCGTCCCGTCTTGAGCTGGAGAACGTCTCCAAAAAGGCGGGCGTGGCCGAACTGGAATGGGAGGACCAGCGCAAACAACTGCTGGAGGCCATTGACGGTATTGTCCTGAGATTGATTCTTGGTCCAGCTCGGCCTTTGATGCTAATCTCTTCTTGTTTGTCTCTTGCAGCCCGTGATGCTGAGCTCAACCAGCTAAAGGCGCTGGTGGAGCAACTGGCGGAGAAGGTGAACGCTCACGGCGACACGCCGGCGGAGCGCCTGGCTGCGGTGGAGCGCCGCATCGACGAGGTGGCCGTCCATGGCGTTCGCCTGGGCACCACCTTGGGCCTGGCCGCGATGGCGACGCATACGGACGTCGACTACTCCACCAGGCCGCGTGGCTTCCAGGGCGGCGCGCCGGAGGATATCGACGAGATCGAGCTCATCCTGGAGCGCCTCGACGGCCACGGCGACGCCATTGCCGAAATTACCCATCCCCAGTCTGTGTTGAACAGGCTCTTTGACTAGATTGTACTAGGGATGTGTAAATGTCGGCAATATATGATGAACTTTTGAATTCTGCACTTGTTCCGTGACATTTCCCTTCGCATTTGCTTCTGTGAATTCGTCCTCTTTGAATGCATCTGGGAACTGTCTTTAGCCGAACGCTCGCAAACAACTGCCCCTTGGCGCAAGGTCCACAAAGGATCCCAATTCGGCAATCCGTAAATACTGTTCAAAAGAAAACCCTTCGCACTCGGTGGAAACCCCTGCCGCTTGGTATTCCAACAGTGTGTACTGGCCAGATCATCACTCCCAATGCGCCTCCTTGGTCAATAAAATAGCCCGTGGGGTGCTGCGCAAATCCACTCGCACACTCCTCCATCACTTCTCGTCTCTTCTTCGCTCGCTAGAAGAAAAAACCCCAACGCCATGGACAAGGGTAAACAGCCTCAGGGGAGCGGCTCGTCAAGGAAGCGTACGATTCGGAAGTGAGTTCTTTCTTGATCCGCTCCTTGTCCTCCTCGCTTGATCTTGCGCTTCATGTTTTCCTCTGCCTCTTTCAGCCTCGATTTGCTTCCTGAAGAGGTCATCGGAACCGAAGATGTTCCTGAGTACATCTCCTCCGATTCTTCTCCCGAGGCGGAGGACGCCACGCCTGAGCAAAGGGTGATTCATCAGCTGCGCCGCCGTGCCCGGCACCTGGAGCGTGACCTCAGGGATATGTCCGTCCGCTGCCAAGCCGAACGCGAGCGACGTATGGCGCTAGAAGCGCTAGTAGGGGGTAAGCGCTTCTGCTCCTCTTCATGTTTGCATCTGGATTTCTTGCCCCTAACCTTGATTCTTTTGCTCCAGATGTCTCTGACAGGTACAGCAATCTGAAGGCGGCCTGGGATAGCTTGGTAGAGGCCGCCAATCGTGGTCATCCTCGTGCGTTCCAAGTTGCCGTCACGGTGGTCCTGGAACAACTGAAGAGGGAGCGACTCGAAGAAGTAAAGAAAAGATTGAATCATACTTTCGCTTCTTCCGCCACGCCTTCTCGCTTCCCTCCCTTTAGTGGACTTGACCATCGTGGTCGCTAGATGTAATCTTGTGAGAAACAGTTGTAATGTAGTATTGAGCTAAGGGCAATGCATCGGGCACTGGCCATTTCCTCTTGTTCATGGATTTTTTTGTTCTAAAGGCGGCCTCATCCTTGAGCGCCGGCTGTTTCTGTGTCAGATGTGTGTAATCATCGATCGATTTCAATGCTAGGATAATACTTCTTCAGATATCTTCCATTTATTGCGGCGGAAAACTCTTCTCCCAAAGAAAGTTTTCAATATGTATGCATTACCAGGAACGCATCCGACCACACGAAAAGGCCCCTCCCGGTTAGGGGACCATTTGCCGAATTCATCGTATTTAGTTCCAATCGCCGTAGCGCTTTCCAAACTAGATCGCCTTCTCGCGAATTGCTTTACTTTTACTTTCTTGTTATAGTATTTGGCGACCCGCAGCTTGTTTTTCTCGATGTTCTCCAGGGCCCTGAGACGGATCATGTGCAAATCTTCCAACTCATCCATCATTAGGCCGCTGTAATCCTTGGAGCTCAACTCGTTTTGTAGCACAACTCTCCTTGATTCTGATTGCATCTCCCAGGGTAGGATTGCATGGTGCCCGTAAACCAATTCGTAAGGAGAGGTCTTTGTAGCTCCATGGGGGGCCATTCGGTAAGCCCACAGCGCTTCACTGAGTACCGAATGCCACCTTCTCGGCTTCTGATCGATCTTTTTCTGTATCAGCTTGATCATGATCTTGTTAGAAGCCTCTGCTTGACCATTAGCTTGGGCGTAATATGGTGAGGAGTTAAATAATTTGATTCCCATGCTTTCGGCAAAATCTCTGAATTCCAATGACACGAATTGTGCCCCTTGGTCAGTGGTAATCGTCTGAGGAATCCCAAATCGATAGATGATGTGCTCCTTGACGAACTCGATCATGTTTTCTGACGTCACCTTCTTGAGTGGGATTGCCTCGACCCATTTGGTGAAGTAATCTGTAGCCAAAAGCACGAACTTATGCCCCTTGCTAGATGGTGGATTGATTTGGCCAATCAAGTCTATACCCCAGCCCCTGAATGGCCATGGCTTGATGATGGGATTCAATGCTGACGCAGGGGCTCTTTGAATATTCCCGAACCTCTGGCAATCTTGACACCCCTTGTAATACTCAAAGCAGTCCTCTAATATCGTCGGCCAAAAGCATCCAGCTTGCCTGATAACCCATTTCATCCGATAGGCCGATTGGTGCGCTCCACATATCCCATCGTGCACCTCGCTCATCATGTTCTTGGCTTCTTCCGGGACCCGAGCATCGTAGCAATACCCCATCTAATGATTTATAGAACAAATTATCATCCAGAAGAACGAACTTGATTGCCTTGTACCTGAGCTTCCTAGAGACCTTCCGGGATGGATCTCTTAAATAATCAACGATCTCTTTCCTCCAATCATCTTCTGTAAGATCCGTCCCTAGTGCGCTCACCTCGCAAAGCAAATGCTTCTTGACTCTCTTTGTAGCCAGAGGCGCTTTGAGCCAGCCTGTTTGCTTCCTCGTTATGCTCTCTAGGAATGTGCTGTAAGGTTACCAGTGGAAAGCCCTTCAAGATTTCTCTGCATTCCTCGTAGTAACTCCTCAGCGCCTCGCTCCTGCACTCGTACTGGCCGTTCAATTGCTTGATGACCAATTCTGAATCTCCATAAATTTCAACCGAAACGGCCCCGGCTTCTCTCAAATATTGAAGCCCTCGAAGCAATGCCTCGTACTCGACTCGGTTATTTGTGACAGTGGGTTGTATAGGAATGGCGAATTCAAACATCTCACCTCTGGGTGAAATTAGCAGGATCCCTACTCCCCCACCTTTGCCACATGATGACCCGTCAAAGAATAAAGCCCACGGGGTAATTTCAAGCAGATCAATTGAAGGGTCACGGTGTTCAGTTATAAAATCGGCAATGACCTGACCTTTGATGGCTTTTGCCGATTCATACTTCAACTCGAATTCTGATAGAGCTAAAATCCATTTGCCAACCCGACCATTCAAGATTGGCATAGATAACATATGTTTTATCACATCAAACTTCGAGTATACAGTGCATTCGGCATTCAACAAGTAGTGCCGAAACTTTGTACACGAGTAGTATACGCAAAGACACAATCTTTCTATAGCCGAATACCTGGTTTCAGGATCAAGTAGTTTTCGGCTAAGATAAGCTACTACCCGCTCCTTGCCTTCGAATTCTTGAATAAGGGCCGATCCAATAGTTTGGGTATCGGCCGCCACGTACAACTTGAAAGGCCTGTTTAGCCGGGGAGGAACCAAAGACCGGCGGCTCCTTCATGTATTGCTTGATTTCCTCGAAAGCCTTTTGTTGTTCGTCGCCCCATGTGAATTCTCGATCCTTCTTCGCCTTCAAAGCAACGGAGAGAATGGCAACACCTTCTGTGATAAATTTGAGATGAACCTTCTCACAAAGTTGATCTTGCCGAGCAGTGATTGTAACTCCTTGAGGTTGGTTGGAGGAATGACTTCATCGATGGCTTTCATGCTCTTCTTGCCAATTTCGATCCCTCCTTCGTGGACCAAAAACCCCAAGAACTCTCCCGCTGACACCCCAAATGCACACTTGTTTGGATTCATCTTCAGACCATGCTTCCGAGTGCACTCCAGGGTTTTCTTCACATCTTCCAGATGGGAGTCATGGCTTAAGGACTTGATCACTACGTCGTCAATGTAGATTTCTACGGTCTTGCCGATCAACTCATGAAAAATGTAGTTCATGGCCCGCTGATAGGTTGCACCGGCATTTTTCAACCCAAATGTCATGACGATCCATTCAAATAGGCCTATATGACCAGGACACCTAAAGGCCGTCTTCGAGATGTCTTCTATTGCCATAAAGATCTGATTGTATCCCGCGTTGCCATCCATGAAGCTAATCACCTTGTGCCGGCATAGCGGCGTCAATCAATAAATCGGCAATAGGCATCGGGTATCCATCCATGGGAGTAGCTCGTTTAGGTCCCTGAAGTCTATGCAAACTCTCATTTTTCCATTTTTCTTATACACAGGGACGATGTTAGAAATCCACTCCGCATATCTGCAGGGCCGAACGAAGTTTGCGTCAAGTAACCTCTCGATTTCTTTCTTCACATCGGCCAATACTTCATCCTTGTAGATTTTCCGGGGCGGTTGCTTATACGGCTTGAAACCAGGCTTGATTGGCAACCGGTGCTCGACGATGGATCGATCCAATCCAGGCATCTCCGAGTAATCCCAGGCGAAGCAATCTTTATATTCTCTGAGAAGCTTAATTAAGTTCCCCCTGAAGTCTGGTTGCAAATCTGCACTGATGAACGTCGGCCTTGGTTTATCACCGTTTCCAATGTCAACTTCTTCCAGCTTATCGGCCGACATAAATCCTCGTCCTAACTTGCCATCAGTGCCATCCACGGGGTTCTCCATTAAAAATTACTGTAAGAGCCGACTGCTTGAATCGGCCGTTGGTCACCGCCGACGAGCTCAACGAGACCTTCTCCCCAGTCCTTCCCTGAGAAGCAATCGATGCCTTGGTACTCCCAGAAGGCTGGTTCCATGTTAGCTACGCTCACGGAGTCATCCGCCTGGACGATCTCGATCTCATCGTCCACCCACTGGATCAGCTGTTGATGCATGGTGGATGGGACGCAGCAGTTGGCGTGGATCCGGGCCCCGCCCAAGCAAGCGAGGCCGTAGGCTCCCTTCCCTTCGATGACGAAGAAGGTGGTGAGCAGCGTTTTGGACCCGATCATCAAGTCCACGTGAGCGCATCCTTTGGTGTCCGAGGGGTTCCCGCGAAGTCGTTCGGTGATGATGCTTGTTGGTGTCAGATCGCTCGGGGTCATGCCAAGCTTCCTGAAGGTGGTGTACGGCATCACGTTGACCGCCGCGCCACCGTCGACGAACATCTTGGTCAATGGCTTGCCATTGACGTATCCCCTCAGGTACAGTGGCCTCATGTGGCGATTCTTGGCCGGCTTGTCGAAGACGGCCTGCTTGGCGAGCACTAGTTGCGCCATCATCTCCTCGGCGTGCTCGTCGTCGAAGGAAACTTCCTCCTGCATGACCTGGTTAGCAGGAGCCATGAACTCGTTCGGTAGGAGGTATACCATGCATGTAGGGGCCGAACGCTTCGATCCTTCTGGCCGATCCTTGGGGCGCCACTTCTCGCCTTGTCCGGATCCCGCTTGTTTCAACTCGCGGTTCCTCAAGCGTTGGACCCGCCTCTTCGGCTCTTGCGCGGCACCGGGTGGGCACCATTGCCCCTTCTCGCGTACGTAGACATCTTCATCCTCCTCGTGGTCAGCCCACCTGAGATCGGCTCGGCGCTTCCCGGGATGATCAATGATTTCAATTTTTTGCCGCCGATCCCCATTTGGGTGGATCCTTCCAAGTCTTTCATGGACGGATCGGCGATTGGCGCTTTCTCGCCCGTATTCGCATATCCGTCGCCGCATTCGGACGTTCCTTAATGTGGGCGGTTTCGTGCCCTCATTCCGGCGAGTGTCCGAAAAAGGCGCACCCCGGGGGCGCGCTCCGCGCGCGCGCGTGCCGTTCCTGATTCCATCTGCGCGCTTCCTCCTCAGCCCTGCGTTGCTCCTCCTCGTGACGACGCTCCTGGTAGCGTTCCTTCTCAATCTGGCGCTGCCATTTATTGAGGAGGATGCGCGACGTTACCTTGGGTTTGGGCTTGGACGATTCCCCGGTCTCGATGTGGCTCTTGAGAACGCGGGGGGCGTCGCCCTGTACTTGCTCTATGGTCACCTGGCGCTTCGGGTCAACTGATCCCTCTTGCTTGGACCTGGCCGAGGTCAGGACCTTGACTTTCCCTTTCTCTTCGGCTGTTATCGCATTGATAGAAAAGCCGAGCATGTTCTCGCGGAAGGGGTGGCCATCCAGCCTTCATCTTGTTGTCGAACTTGAGATGCCCTTCCCGGATAGCCTTCGGATCCTCATCCTGAAGACCCTGCAATCGTTGATGGAGTGCGAGTCCCTGTCATGGAAGCCACAGTAACGTTTCGCTTTGACTCCATCAGGCCGAAGCATAGAATGCCCCTCGGGTAGCTTGATTCGGCCTTCTTTTACCAAGAGCTCGAACAACTTGTCAGCCTTTGTGATGTCGAAGTCGTAAGTTCCTTTGGTCTGTCTGACCCAACGCTGATTCATTGTTAGAGGCTCTTTACCCCACATGATTTCCGCCGCAGCTATCTCTAGTTCGTCGTCAGAATCCTCGAACAAATCAGCTTTGTCCAAGAATTGATTGTAGATATCGGCGACGTCGTGCTGCTTGCCAAACTTGGGGTCCTTCTTGAGGCCATAAGCCTGATTGCTCATCAGGGATAACTTTTGTGACAGCTCGGCCAAGTTCTCGAACTCCATCCCAAATAGCTTCTCACGCACGGCTGGCAACATCCCGGCGACGGCCATATCGGCCAGCTGATCATCCGGCAAGTTCAATGAGAAGCACATGCCCTTGACTTCTCCGAACCTTCGAGGAACTCCGGCCGGTGTTTCACTATGCCTTTGTTTTAAGGTGGCGAGATCAATCAACTTCTTCTCAAAGATCGCCGCCGAAGTAATGAGCGTGGAATTTACGCTCCAAATCTTTCCACCTCGGCCACGCATTCGGGCGGCAAGGACGAGAACCACCGAAAAGCCGGACCCGTCGGCCGAGGCGGGGAAGTAGCGAACCCTGAACGTCTCTTCGGCCGAGCACTCCCCAAGCTGCATGAGATAACGAGCGATATGCTCGATCGTGCTTGTATCGTCCTGCCCAGAGAACTTTGTGAATTCTGTCGGCGGCTTCACCCTTGGTGGCAGGAGCACGTTATAGTACCATTCTGGGAATGGCGGCCTGTAGGTGGGGCCCTGCATCCTTGGCTTGAGGCCGAACTGATTCTGCATCAATTCGGCCATCTTGCGTGCTAGGGCATCTTCCTCCTGAGCGCCTGTAGCCGGCGCGTACCCTGGGTGCGGAAAGGCATCGAACGCCCCGTAATTCCCCACTTCATGATAGCCACCGCCGTATAAATTCCTCTGGAGCCAGTTGGTGGACGGAGCTATTCTTCGACTGGGGTCGAGTGGGGCCCCAGATGAGCCGAACGCTAGGTCTCCGTACGTGGGCCGGCACGGATTCGGCCGTTGCACGAGCCGACCCGTGCCGCTTTGTGGTGGCGGCGAGATTGGTTGACTTCCGAAGCTTGCAACGAAGGCCGAATCGGCTGCCCCCCGGCGCCGGTGGAGGAGGTTGGAACGTTTGGCTCCGGAGCTGCGAGGAGGGGGCCGCCGCACCGGGCCCCGTGGTGGCGGCCGAGAGCTTGATTCGCCCCGGCTCCACGGTGCTCTTTCCGGCGTACGCCTTTCCGAACGCCTGCCCCGCGCCCGGACCAAAGAGGGCCACCATCATCTGTTGGAGCGACCCAAGGAAAGCTTGATTGTGCTTGGTGAGCACGTCGTCCATTGACTCTTGGAAGATCCGCGCGCACTCTTCCTTTTCTTGCTGGGTCGTAGCGTCGGTTTCTCCCGGCAACAGCACTCTGGGTAGGCCATTCTTCAGATATGGTACACCGCTTCGATTCTTCTTGAATGACATGAGACACTTCTGTTGGAACTGATTCACGGCGTCCACGAGCTGCTGATGCTGCTCTGGAGAAAGGTCCTCAATGTTGACATCCAGAAGGTCTGTGATCCCAGGCATCCTGAACCAATTCGGCTGTTGGTCCCACTGGGCGTGCCAAAAAGTGTGTTGACGCAAAATGTGCACTCAGCGCCAATCACACAGCAAGCCGAAACGCTTAGCTTCGCACGCGCAGAGAGAGAGTGACGTGCCAGTCAATTTTCCTGAAAATTAACAAAAGGTAAAACGGTTAAATACCAAAACTTGGAACTTACCAGGTGGTACCAGGCAGTTCCATATTTACGGCTAAGAAGCCAAGTAAGACGACATGTAGCTATGCAAAGCTACCTGTCAAAGAACCACGACCATTCGGGTAACCGTAAAGGGAAAAAGAACATTGCCGAACGGATGACGTAAGCATGACAACAATCGATCTTTGAATAAACACGGATGCATGAGCAAAGCTATGACCGATCTTCATGAAGATTAACATTAAATGAAGTAAAGCACGGACATGATCATGTATTAAAAATTAGCATGCATAGATCCAAAGCATTAGTCTACCGCATGTCTAATTACTTTAAGATCCGTCGGGTACGATCACAAGCAAATCTATCCACCGCATGATACAACTTGCATGAAAGAACGCACCACTTTCCACAAATAGATCTATCCACCGCATGATACGACCTAAATATGGAAAGCTAGAAGCACACGTCTTTTAAAACATAAACAAAGCACGTGATCTACTCGTGAAGGCATAACCGAATGCGGCTGAACAACCGATTCGGGGTCCATGAAGAAGGAACAAACATTACCACGTGAATAAATCTATCAAGCTGAATTGGAAATCTAATCCACCGGATGACTAGCTCCAAAGCAACCCAAAAACCTGCATCTACCGCATGATACCCGGCTCTTTCAAGATTTATACTAACAAAGCAAGCTTGAACCCGCAACACGTAACAACCTAGATCGATTTGGTTTCGGCTATCAGAGAGCACAAGATCCACGTGTCAAAATCGCGAAACCTGCCCATGTACGGATCTTAAAAGGAAAAAGCCGATCCAAACCCATCTAGATTGGGCAAGAGTGTGTTACATGAATTAAAACACAAAGTAAAACTCATGATAACACGGGGTAACTTAATGAATCTATTGGATCTTGCCAAAATCCAATAGAGCCGATAACTAGCTTCGAGCTAGACCTTAGCCTACCGCATGGCTCGTGATCTAACAAGAAACCCTCTTGAACCAAGCTTGAATCTACCGCGTGACACGAAGCATGGTAACAAGACTACTTGCATCAGATCTAAATCCACCGCATGATACTAGACATGATACAAGGTTGCCGGTACTCACGGAGGTCGACGGATCGATTGGCCCTCTCGAAGAACTCGACGACACGACAAGGACTCTAGGGTTTGGCGTAAGGCCGGTGTGTATTGAGGAATGAACGTGTCTTTTACATACATCCAGGGATCGTATTTATACCCCTCGATTACAACTGCGAATGGATTTATTGCCTAACTAAACTTGATCGCCTATCCATCCATTCGCTTCCTCTGATCGAGCCACGTCACCGTCCAATCCCGCAAAATCAGCTCTACTGTTCCTTTGCCGAATTGGAGCAGATAGCCGACCGCGGATCCTTCTGCCGAAAATCTCTGAAGATATCTTCCCTTCCACCAGACGGACTCTTTTCCGAATCGGACCCACATGTCATACTCCTTGCCAAATTTTGGTGTTAACAGTGCGGTCGCCGGGCATCCGTCCGATGGAGAAAATCTAAAGACTTCCAAAACCGCCCTTGAGGGGCTTGTATCCCTAGTTATTAAGTAAGGGTATTTTAGACTTTCGGTTGCCTCCAAATAACCCGTGAGGTGAGAGGATGGCAACAATCTCTTGGAACCCTAGTTCATTTGCTTTCCTTTGTTCCCTTCCTATTTTCTTAGGATTTTCTATAGGACTAGCTTGAGAGCTTCATGTTGAGATTTTGTGAGAGGGTTGGATGATTGGGAGGCTAGCTACACCTTGTATGAACCTCCTTGGTATGTATAGATGATTCGGCGTGGTTGCTCAAGGCTTTGTTGTGTTGTTCCCGGTTGTTCTTGGTGGTGATTTACGGAGCCCTCTCTTGGTGGTTTTCTTGGGGTGTTGCCGGGACCTTGCTCTTGGGGATTCGATGGGGAAATTTGTGGGAACCCTTCGTGGTTCTTTGGCCTGTGATTCCCCTCCCAAATCCGTGAGTTAAGGAGCTCGATTTTGGGGTTTTTGGTGTTCTAGGGTTAGAGGAGTTCTTGGCAGAATTTCTTCGATTCCTCTTGATTTGGCAAGTTTTGGTGGACAAAATCATGGCTATGGACTCCTCATGAGGTGTTCCCATTATCCCCAAAGTCTTGTTCAAGTCCGTGGAGCGATTCGAGAGATCGAAGTTTGGATTTGGAGGAGTTGACCCGCGGGTGCTGTTCATCCCGAGCTGCCCAGGCTACACCGGTCTGACCGGTGCTCTTGACCGGTCTGACCGGTGCGAGTCACTTGTGGGAGTTGCCTCGGGTGAACTGCTTGACTCGTGTGTCTTTGGGTCTTGGTGCTGCTGGTCAGTTCCTGGTCTATTTGGAGTTGTTTTGTTAGGTTTTGTGTAGGGTTTTCCTTCCTTGTAGGTTGTGTTTTGGGGGTGTTTTTGTTCTAGGGCCTAGAGAAGTCACTGAGGCTCTCTGGAACGTTTGGTGTGCGGCTGCTGTAGCCACCGGCCTGGCCGGCACTGTCCACCGGTCTGAGCGGTGTCACCGTTCTGATCGGCGCAAGCCATCGGTCTGACCGGTGTAGCACAGGCAGCAAGCCGTGCAAGTTTCCGCTATGCGTGTTGGTGTGGTTTTGGCTCGGAAGGTTGTTGGTTGGTTCCTAGGTCCAGTAGCACTTCAGTAGCTGGGTGGACTTGACGAACTTGGGTAGTGTCGTATGGACCTCCCTGGGCCCACTACATCGGTGGGTACCAGGACCGACTATTCGGTGGGCCCCTGGGACTACCAGCTTGTGCCGCACTGCACCTGATGGCTTGAGGCCCAAGGGCTTCAGAGGAGAAGTACTCGAATAGGAAGCTATACATGCCTTGTACTATGTAGAGGACTCCTAGACGTACACGGCTAGTACTCTCTCCTAAACCGACCTGTAACCCTGCCTCCCAGACTATATAAGGCGAGGCAGGGACCCTTCTCACTCATTACACATCATCTTGTAATCACATCCAATCAATCCAGAGCTACGCAGCATACAGGATGTAGGGTATTACGCACCTCGCGGCCCGAACCTGTCTAAACTGTGTGCCACGTGTATCTTCCTTCGAGTTACCGATCTCGGCGAGGCCACATTCATCTACCTCGGGTACTCCCCTTGGTAGGTTGTCAGTCTAAAACACCGACAGCTGGCGCGCCAGGTAGGGGCTTTTGCTGGAGATCACATGGCGAACTCGACGGCTTCAATCTTCATCAAGCCAACTGTCGCCTTCAACCACGGTGACACCTTCGTCTTCGGCTCCTGGGTCTGCACTGCTGACGGCGCTGGATCCTTCCAGTGCTGCCTCACCATGCCGCCCAACCCGAAGACCGGGCTCATGACGCTTCCCTAAGTAGTCACGGGCGATCTTGCCGGAAAGTTCGGTGAAATTTCGCTCTACAACCATCACATCGACTTCGAGCTTGGATCCGACTCCAACTCGAACTCGAACTCACCATGGGCCATCGCATGCGAGCTGGCTATCGAGCCATCGTGTGCGGACTCCCCACTCCATGAGCACTTCCCATACGGCCACTGCATCGCTAGCAAGGCCCACGCGAAGGCTCTTTCCGCACGCCGGGCTGGGAAGGAGATCATCTCCGAGTACGACTCGGACTCCAACCCCATCTCCGGCTACACCCGCCGGCAGATTCATCTACTGGCCAGACCGCAAGCCCGCAGACCTGACAGATGGGAACTCACGCTGTGTCGCCTACCTCGACTCACTTCCCTTTCAGGAGGGAACACCGCTAGCACCAGCTGATGAGCACATTGCAGCAGAGGTGGCGACTAGCGACTCCAGCCTCGGCTCTCCTGATCAGCAAGTCTTCATGACTACCAACAAGACGCCGGGACCCTCAGGGACACTCCCTGACCAATATCTCGAGGATATCTCAGTAGACGAGTTGTCTGCCAACGCACCCGCAGACGAGACCGATGCCATCAGGGACGCCCGACGTGAACGCAAGAGAAAGCGGAAAGAACGGCGCCGACATCTTCGCGAGTCCCTACCCATCCGGAACCTCATGGAGGCCCTCGACCAAGTCGAAAGCCGGGTGCACACTACCCCGGAGCAATGCCTCATGTCTATCACCACGATAGCACGTCAGGCTCAGGGGATGCGCACGGGGGAAGTCATCGCCAAGCTCGCGGAGGACGCATACTTCATGCGAGTTGACAACAGAGTCACTCAAGTGCCCTCCATCAGGAACCGTCAGCAAGACAACGAAGCCACAAGTCATAGTGGAGCTGACAACGGTCGCAACCGTACCCGAGGGGAGCTACCGGCTAACCCCAACCGTACCCGGGCATCGGCCGGTGGACCTTCTCATGGTGGTAACAGTGCCGGCGGCGCAGGCGGCAACCGTGAGATCATCCCTCATCGTGATCCTGGCGGCGGAGGCAGCGACGGCGGGAGCTCCAACCATGGGGCTGGCAGGAGAGCCGGGGGAGGAGGCGACCGCGGCGGCCAAGTCCACACGAACAGCCACGCCTCCGGCGCTTCACGTGGCGGCTTCGACGCCCACCAAAAAATCGAAGAACTACGACGCAAGAAGTCCTGCACGGCAGGCGACAACGACGGCTTCCCCGCCTTCTCTTCACGTCTTCGCAATCTACTTATCCCGGAGAAATTCAAACCTCTGGGGATCACCAAGTATGACGCAAAGCAGGATCTAGTACAGTGGCTCAGATGCTATGCCCTCTCCATCGAAAACACTGGTGGAAATAATGACACGAAGTGCCTCTACTTTCCCTTCTGCTTGGATCAAGCTATGCTTACATGGCTCGAGTCACTCGAGAAGTACTCGATCGACAAGTGGGACCAGCTCAAGGAACAGTTCACCAGCAACTTCGCAGGCACTATGGGTCGCTCAGGTACTCGCATGGACCTGGCAATGGTGAAGCAGGAATAGGGCGAGACCCTTCGCAAATACATGCGGTGCTTCTTCGACAAGCGCGCCACCGTAGTCGACGTCACCGACAAGGAGGTCATCGACCTCTGCCAAGACGGTCTGTACCACCATCGCACATTTGAAGACTTCGGTCGTCGCCGCCTGAGCTCCATCACCCACCTCAAGGACATGATCACCTCCTGGGCTGATGAAGAAGACAAGGCTAACACCAAGTACGACGCCATCCATGGCAAGAGCAAGCAGAACACGGGCGGCAACAGCAACAACAACGGGAACCAAGGCGGTCGCAGCAACAACTACTCGGGTCCCAATTGCAAGCGCAAGCCAGACAACACTGTCATGGCTATCCAGCGCCCTGCGAAAGAAAACTCGAAGAAGACCTCTGGCGGCTTCAAAGACTTGCTGAAAGAGAAGTGTCGGTGGCATCTGGACGGCAACCACACCGCCGAGCAGTGCTACCAACTCCGGTGAGCACTCAAGGACACTCCAGAACCACGACACCCTCATGACATGAAAGGCAAGAAAAAGGCCGACAAGGGCAACGACGACTTCTAGGAACCCGACAAGATGGTGAACGTCCTCTTCGGCAGACTACCCAACCGACGGGCTCAGAAGGCCACCCGACGAGAAGTCTTGAGCATTGAACCAGCGGTCCCGACCCCTCTCTGGTGGTCGGAGGTACCCATTACATTCTTCCGCGCGGATCAATGGACAAGCTTCTCTGAACCAGGATGGTTTCCACTCATCCTGAAGCCAGTAGTCGTGGGCTCTAGACTCAACAAGGTCCTCATCGACGGTGGAAGCGGGCTTAATGTCCTTTTCACCAAGACCTTGAAGAAGATGAAGCTCGACATCACCCACATGCTCACCAAGAGCACTTCACCCTTCTACGGCATCATCCCCGGGAACGCGGCTATCCCATTGGGCTCAGTGGTCCTACCAGTTACCTTTGGGGAGACAAGGGAAAACTACCGCACCGAGTACATGAAGTTCGAAGTCGCGAACTTCGAGACTTCCTACCGTGCCATCCTCGGCAGACCAGCCATCGCCAAGTTCATGGTGGTACCTTACTACACGTACTTGGTACTCAAGATGCCAAGTCCAGCCGGCGTACTCTCGTTGCAAGGGGACTTGAAGATATCCTTCGACAGCGACACAGAAGCTGTGGAACTCGCAGCCACGAATCAAGTACCCAACGCAATGATGGAGATCTACGCTGCATCCAAGAAGCTTGCCCCAAGTGAACTCGACATCCCAGAGAAGTCGAACAACGCCAACAAGCCTCAGCCAGCTGAGGAGGTTCAAGTCAAGACAATTGACCTCGGGACATGCGACAGCAGCAAGACCGCCACCATCGGGGCGGGCCTCGACCCGAAATAGGAAGACGCGCTCATCAGCTTCCTCCGGCTTAACCAAGACATCTTGATGAGGAAACCAGCGAACATGCCAGGGGTGCCCAGGAATCTGATTGAGCACTCACTCAACATCGATCCTAAAGCTACCCCTATGCGACAACACTTCCGCCGCTTCGCCGACGACAGACGGGATGCCATCAAGAAGGAACTCGCCAAACTACTCGCGGCTGGCTTCATTAGAGAAGTATTCCACCCTAAGTGGCTCACCAACCCCGTCCTCGTCCGCAAAAAGAACTCGAACGAGTGGAGGATGTGCGTCGACTACACCGACCTCAACAAGTACTGCCCCAAAGACCCTTTCGGGTTGCCGTGGATAGACCAAGTCATTGACTCCACGGCGGGCTGTGACCTGCTCTGCTTCCTCGACTGCTACTCTGGGTACCACCAAATCGCAATCAAAGAGGAAGACCAGGAGAAGACCACGTTTATCACCCCGTTTGGCACGTACTGCTACACGACCATGTCCTTCGGGTTGAAGAACGCCGGCGCTACCTACCAGCGAGCTATCCAGGCCTGTTTCAAGAGGCAGCTCAACAAGAACGTCGAAGCCTATGTGGATGACGTGGTCGTCAAGACCAGAAACTCCGACACGCTCATCGCCGATCTTGAAGAGACTTTCACATCCTTGCGAGAGTATCGCTGGAAGCTCAACCCGAACAAGTGCGTCTTCGGCGTACCTTCGGGCAAACTACTCGACTTCATCATTAGCCATCACGGCATTGAAGCCAATCCCAAGAAGAGCTCCACCATCACTAGCATGAAAGCTCCGACGTGCATCAAAGACATGCAGAAGCTAACCGGGTGCATGGCGGCCCTGAACAGAATCATCTCGAAGCTTGGAGAATGGGGGCTCCCTTTCTTCAAACTACTAAAGCATCAAGAGAAGTTCGCGTGTACTCCAGAGGCAGACCAAGCCCTTGCTCAGCTCAAGGACTTCTTATCCAGGCCACCAGTCCTCACGGCTCCTCGCAAAAAGGAGCAGCTACTGCTCTACCTCGCTGCGACTACTCACATGGTCAGTACTGCCATCGTCGTCGAGCGGCAGGAAGACGGCCACGCCTACCCAGTCCAGCGACCAGTCTACTTCGTCAGCGAGGTCCTGTCAGAATCTAAGGCACGCTATCAACCAGTACAGAAGCTACTGTACGCAGTGCTCATCACCTCGCGGAAGCTACGACACTACTTCCAGGAGTACTCGATCTTCGTCGTCACCGACTATCCGCTCGGCGACATCTTGCGGAACCAAGATGCTACTGGAAGGATCTCGAAGTGGGCAGTCGAACTTAGCACCCTCAACATCGACTTCAAGCCACGGACAGCAATCAAGTCGCAGGCACTAGTCGACTTCATGGCGGAGTGGCGGGAAAATCAGCTACCTACTCCAACCGAGCGCCCAGAGCACTAGGTGATGTACTTCGACGGCTCGCTCAAGCTTGAAGGCGCAGGTGTAGGGGTACTCCTGATTTCCCTAACGGGCGAACAACTCAAGTATGTCCTGCAGATCTTTTGGAAGGTCTCAAACAACGAAGCTGAGTACGAAGCTCTACTACACGGGTTCTGCCTCGCAGCCTCACTGGGCATCAAGCGACTACTAGTCTACGGCGACTCCGTAGTGGTCATCAACCAAGTCAACAAGTCCTGGGACCACAACAAGGAGAACATGGACGCCTACTGCCTAGAAGTCCGCAAGCTCGAGAACAAGTTCTACGGTCTCGAGTTCCATCATGTCCTCCGCGACAACAATGTTGCAATGGACGTTCTGTCGAAGCTTGGTTCTACTCGCGCTCAAGTACCAGCGGGTGTTTTCGTCCACGAGCTTCACACGCCATCCATCCCGGAGCCGGCGCCACCGACCACTGATCCAGCACATCTCCCAGCTGGCCAGGAGGTCATGATGATAGACGTGGACTGGAGGCAACCCTTCATCGACTACATCCGCGAGCAGAAGGTTCCCTCGGACAAGAACTTGGCCGAGCAACTCATCCGCCGCGCCAAGTCCTACGTCCTAGTCGGAGACAAGCTCTACAGGCGGGGCGCATCTTCTGGAGTACTCATGAAGTGTGTCCCCCGAGAAGAAGGCTAGGGCATCTTGGAGGAAATCCACAAAGGCGTCTGCGGCAACCACGCGTCTTCACGCACGTTGGTCAGCAAGGCCTTCCGACGAGCTTTCTACTGGCCCACAGCTCTGGGCGATGCCGAAGAACTCGTCAGAAGGTGCCAAGGGTGCCAATACTTCGCCAAGCAACAACACGTCCCGGCCTACAAGCTAGTCACCATACCGCCAACCTGGCCTTTCGCCTGCTGGGGGCTCGACATGATTGGGCCTCTCCCGACTGCGCCAGGTGGATTCAACAGAGTCTTGGTGGCCATCGACAAGTTCACCAAGTGGATCGAGGTCAAGCCGGTCACATGCCCCAAGGCCGACAGAGTACTCGACTTCTTGGATGAACTCGTGCATCGCTACGGACTACCCCACCGCATCATCACAGACCTGGGCTCCAACTTCAACAATCACCAGTTCTGGGAGTACTGCGAGAACAGCGGGATCGACATCCAATATGTCTCAGCTGCCCATCCTCGGGCCAATGAACAAGTCGAGCGCGCCAATGGGATGGTACTCGACACTCTCAAGAAGTGACTGCACGATGCTGCTAACTCAAAAGGAGGCAAGTGGATCAAGGAACTACCCAATGCGCTCTGGGGACTACGTACTCAACCCTGTAAGCCAACGGGACAATGGCCTTACTTCCTGGTCTATGGCTCCAAAGAAATTCTCCCTGCCGACGTCATGTGGGATTCACCAGCAGTTGAAGGCATATCTGAAGATAGCAGACGAGTTGATGTCGATGGACTCGAAGAAGCTTGCTGTGCCGCCCTCATCCAATCAGCAAGGTACCTTGAGGGTATCCGACGCTACCATGATCGCAACGTCAAGGAACGCTCCTTCAACGTTGGTGATCTCGTCCTCCGCCGCATCTAGAACATGGAAGGACTGCACAAGCTCAGCTCACCATGGGAAGGTCCCTTCACAGTTGCAAAGGTGACCGGACCAGACTCCTACCGCCTCCAGACGCTTGAAGGTGAAGACGTCAGTAACTCATGGAATATCGACCAGCTCTATCGATTCTACGCCTAGTCTCTCGACTACCCTAGGGGCTCAAGTCTGCACAACTACTCCAAGACCCTTTCGCTGTAAGCGGCCTCCGGGTCCAGGCACTAGTCTCCGGACTACTCTACTCCAAGATTCAGCGTTCACGGCTACTAACGGATCTCGGGATGCTCAGAGCGACAAAGGACTCAAGCAACGGTGTATTAAGAGACCATGTACTTCTAGATCCAGCCTATACGGCTACTAACGGATCTACTGATAAGTGACTATGCGCCCTAGCACCACATAGCCGTAGGCGGCCTCCGGGTCCTGGTGACTACTCTTGTAAAACGGCCCTGGCCATCCAGGTGTACTTCTTTTAGTAATAAAATTTGATTATTTACCAACTGACTTACTGTGTTTCCGTCAACGGGCCTACTGGCGAGTACCACTACTCGTGACAACTCCAAGCTGAGAACTCCGCATACATATCTCGCGACAACGAGTTCTCATTTCTGAAAGTTTTCTCATTCATAATCAAACAAGTTCAGTACATCTTTGTTTATACACAACTATTGCTACAAGCTAACCCTACAGGACTACTGGATGTTCAGCTTTCCAGCGACTTGTTCAACTATTGGCGCCATCTGCTCCAGGAGCTTCGTGTACTGCTCATCAGTACAATTGGCGGCTAGTCCGCCCGCGACTACGTCCACCGGAGCCTTGGGGAAGTACGACTTCATGTACACCAAGACTTGATTAGGGATGGACTTCGCCAGAGGCTTGACGTACGTCGCAAGACGACCAGGAGCTTCTCTCAGCCGGTCAACCAATGGAGCTATCTTCGGCCTGCCCGGATGAGGCACCAGTAGCCTTGCAATGGGAAGTACGGCTTCTTCAAGTTCCTTGAGCTGTGCCCGCAACTTCTCGCAGTCTTCATTCAACTTCTGCAGGGATTTGTAGCAGTTGACGAGGTCACGATCCGAGGCAATACGGAGCTCCATGTGCTTATCGCACTCGTAAGCGAACTACTTATAATCATATTCAATACCTCGCGGGTCTCCTTCTCCCGGTAGAAGAGGTTCTACATGTCGACTTCTGAGGCCTTCAGTTGCTCGACCCGGGTCTCAAGCTCTGCACCCAACAAACAAGGCGGAGTTAGACCACTGCAAGGCACTTCCAATGGGTACTCGACAAGACAGCAGCATACCTTTGTTCTTGTTGCGAAGTGACTTGTTCTTGCGCACCAGCTCGTTGCTCTTCGCCTGCATGTCCTGGACTTCATTATGGTACTGGGCGAAGATGCCGTCAAGTTTCGACTGGAGCATGGAGGAGTGCTTCTTGGCCTTCGCGAGTGCTTCCTCAAATGCTTCCGCCCGGAGCACTGTATCGCCGTATCCCTGGAGCATGTCAGATTTTTGTCGGGATCTCTCCACGACATCCTACAGCAGACAATAACTGTTACTCCGGTAATCAGCACTTATGGCAGATTGACTACTCAAGGGTACCGACAACTTGCCTTCATCCACTGCTCAGCCTGGCGCATCGCCTCCAAGTGACGTGCTACTGCCGCCGGGTCGACGAGATCGTCCGCCAGAAGTTCGATCCCACCACAACTAGTCTTGGAGGTCCCGGACATCGGTGCCAAACGGATCGGCTCCGCGTCCTGAATCTCCGGTGAACGGACAACTACTTCCAGGCTTGAATCTGGCAGTACTTCGTCGCGTTTCTCTTCGGCCATCGCAGGGGCTCCTCCGCTGGCTACCTCCGCCGGCTCGGGGGCTGCTCCGGCGACCTCTTGGATCTCTGGCACTACGCCTTCAACGGGTACAGCCTCGGGGATGGTGCTTCCCTCGGCTTCGACCCCTGTCAACAGACAACACATGGATTAGTCTCCCTCGGTGGCTACGACTACTCTTTGAGGAAAACTGCGCCTGCGCAGTGTACTCACCTTGTACTATGTCGGCCTCCGGCAGCTTAGCCTCCACGGCCGACGCCTCGGTCTCAGCATGGGAAAGGGGAGCAGACTCCTCAGCGGCATGTGCGGAACCCTCTTCAGCCACTACTGCGCTGGGTTCATCTCCCTCCCGGGACAAGTCTGTGGATTTCCTGCACAGTACACAATTGGTTGTCAACCAAGTATGACTACCAACCTACATGTACTACTCGGGAAAGATGTTCACTTACAAGCTCGACCGGACAACAGTCACGGTCGGGGCGCCAAGTATGCTGGCGATGTCGACAAATCTGGCTTCAGCAGGCGCCTCTTCCTCGGCTTCAGTAGCCACTGGCTCTTCAGCGGCAGGAGTCATGCCTGGCTTTGTCCTGTCCTCAGCAACTGGCGCCTGCGGGTCGATTTCTGTCATGGCGGGGGTTGGGCTGCGGCTTCTTTCAGCCGGCTCCCCCACTGTCTCCCAGTCGCCTTCGTCCCCGTGGTCTACGGGGTCGGATGGCGAAATCTTCTACAAGCAACAGAATTTTGTCATCAGCATACACAACATCGAAAGACAAGTACCCGACTACCCTATTCGAGGACTTTACCTCTTGAGACGTGGTCCCAGTGACTTTCAGCTTCTTGGCCACGCGCTTGCGTGCCACGTTGCGCAGCCTCCTCAGCGGCGCAGGCAAACTAGCCTCCAAACTAGTTGGAGGATATTGGATGAGAGGAACATTGGGTAGTCCAGGGCGGCTGAACCTCGACCGCAGCTGGAACCACTCCTGAAGCATCTCCTCGTCCTCTTCATCTGATGTGTCTTCAATGATGACGGTGTCGTCACCTTCTCTGACTTCGCGGCCCTCCTTAGCCTTGCCCTTCCAGTCCTCTGGGATTTCCACAAGTTGGGCAGGCGAAGCCGGCTCAGAGACAAACTTTACTATGTCATCCTGCAAAAGGCACATTGGGTGAGCACCACTACTACATAATAATCATCACTCGACACTGAGGGCGGCAATTGACCTCATTCGGTGGATGAGCGGCGGAGTACTTGGGGACCGGACAGGGTGTGTATGCCGGCATGTCCTTGAAGATCCTACCCAACCTATCGATGATGTTGTCATCATCAATCTCGCCGCCGGGCATCCGCGACGAGTCACCCTCGCCTGTGTACTGGTAGCCAAGGGTGTCGCGAGCCATCAACGGCTGCACCCTCCTCTTCATAAAGCTGAAGCCCACATGTTCGGCCCTCAGCTCGACTTCCCTCAAAGACTTGATCTTCACCAGCAGTTCGGGTAGCTGGATACCCACCTGCATCGTTGGCTCGGTATTCCACTAGGGTCGGTGCTTCGGCTGCTTCCCGCTGGGCTTCGGCAGCTCCGGGTGGTGGTTAGTGACGTAGAACCACTTCGACTTCCAGTCTTGGTTGGAGTCAATCAACTTGTACGCTAGGTACTGCTGCGCGGCGTCCTCGTGCATCTGGATGCCGGCCCCTCCGACTACTCGCGGGTCGTTGGCGCTCGGCTGGGGCTTCATGCGAAAGAACTTCCAGAAGAGTATCCAGTGGGGCTTGATCCCCAAGAATGCTTCACAAAAATGGACGAAGACGGAAGTGTGGAAGATGCCATTTGGGTTGAGATTGAGGTACTCGATACCGTAATACTCCAGAAGCCCCTTGAAGAAGTTGCTTGCTGGGAGGGCCAACCCGCGCTCCATGAATCACGTGAACATCGGGATCTCATCTGGATTCTTCTCCATCGGGTATGGATCTCCCGCGGCGGCACGCCACGTGTCGACCTCCTTCTCTCAGAGAAATCTGCTGTTCAGCAGCGCCAACAGGTCCTTAGTCTTGGCCTTCGATTTTCTCCACTCCTTGTTGGGATTCGGGCGCGGGGGAGACACTGGCGGTGTTGACCCTGCGGCGGATCTAGAAGCCTCTTCCCGGGATCTCTTCTTCCCGCCGACGGTCTTCATGCTCTTGGATGTTGAGGGCTTCATTCTCCAAGTACAGTGGGTTTTCACTCGCATTCGCTCAGGGGCTACAGTGGTGGCTACTGGCGGCGGCGCGCTTGGATCTACGATTTCCACTGAGGTGGCAGTGTGCACTGGCGGCGGATTCTAGGCGAGATCTACTACGAATGGCTGCAAGTATGGGAGTGAAAAACCCTAAGGGTTTTGGCTTCTATTTATAAGTCAACAGGCGGCTCCGCAACGGCCGAATGGATATGTTTCAAAACGGCTGACTCAGCGGCAGCACCTGACTCTTCATCTTCCAGTAGTCGATGCACCTTATCTCGAGGGCTCGGCTACATCTAATCAATTCCTTGGGGAGTGAAAAGATTCAAGAGCAACTCAGGACACATTCTACATACAAGATGACCCTTCAATTCGAGATGAAGTACTCGACTCAAGGCTCGGGGGCTCCGTGCCACATGTCCTTCGGTTTTTTCTCCGGATTTTGTAGGATAATCTTGCCAGAACTTCAGATTGACCCTCAGCCAGAGTCTACGACTCAACCTACGGCTCGGGGGCTACTCCATATGGAGTGCGATTTTGCAATCGCACTTCCATATAAATTTCGGCTTCAAGACAACAGGAGTATTGTTAAAGACCTTCAAGGGCAGAACTCGAGGACGCTTGGGGACTACTTGAGAAGATTTCTGGATTACTCAAAGATCAGCTGGAGTACCTTCCAGCCTCGGGATGCTTCAAGTATTCTTGAGGACTTTCAACTTGTAGTACTCGGAGACGCTTGAGGACTACTCGTTGAGGCCATGAAAACTACTCAAAGCCATCCTACTCGACTACAAAGTACTCGGGGGCTTGTCGTATGGACCTTCCTGGGCCCACTACTTCGGTCGGTACCAGCACCGACTACTCGGTGGGCCCCTGGGACTACCCGGCTTGTGCCGCACGGCACCTAATGGCGTGAGGAGCAAGGGCTACGGAGGAGAAGTACTCGGATAGGAAGCTATACATGCCTTGTACTGTGTAGAGGACGCCTAGACGTACACGACTAGTACTCTCTCCCTAAACTGACCTGTAACCCTGCCTCCCGGACTATATAAGGAGAGGCAGGGACCCTTCTCTCTCATTACGCATCATCTTGTAATCACATCCAATCAATCCAGAGCTACGCAACATACAAGACGTAGGGTATTACGCACCTTGCGGCCCGAACCTATCTAAACTGTCTGCCACGTGTCTCTTCCTTCGAGTTACCGATCTCGGCGAGGTCACATTCATCTACCTCGGGTACTCCCCTTGGTAGGTTGCTGGTCTAAAACGGAGACGTGTGTTGGAAGCCGTGTTCGTCTTGTTGGAGTCCTCATCTCCTTCGAGAAGAATTTTTATCGGCTTCCATTCACTCCCCCTCCCTGGTTCGCTGTATCGGCCCTTCACCATTTCGAGCTCAAACTTCTCCCCCTTGTTGGCAATGCATGAATCAAGCCAAAAATGCAAAACTTCCAACCTAGAGCTTCTCTGCCCTTGGTGCACTTAGCTTGGTGCACAAATGTTCCTTCCTTTGATTGCTTGATTTGTAGCCCGAGGAAGAACTGCAACTCACCCATCATGCTCATCTCAAATTCCCCGCTCATATCCTCTGCAAACCTTGCAACAAGAGAGTTAGACGAGCCACCAAAGACAATATCATCCACGTACACCTGCACAATCAGGATTTCTCTGCCCTGCCTGAGTAGAAACAAGGTCTAATCAACCTTCCCCATCTCAAAACCTCTCTCAAACAAGAACCCCCTCAACCTACCATAAAGCACCTTCCTCAACTTGTACACCCGGTGGGGGTACTTCTCACTCTCAAACCCCAGTGGTTGCCTCACATACACTTCTTCCTCCAACACACCATTTAGGAAAGCACTCTTCACATCCATTTGGTGCAATTTGAACCCTTTAGCCACAGAAAAGGCTAGAAAGATCCTTATTGCCTCCAAACGGGCTACGGGAGCAAAAGTCTCCTCGTAGTCGATCCCCTCCATCTGAGTGAACCCCTGTGCAACAAGCCTTGACTTGTTTCTCACCACTTCACCTTTCTCTCCCTCTTTGTTATTCCACACCCACTTTGTACCAATCGACTTACACCCTGGGGGAGGGTCAACCAATTCCCAAACCTGGTTCCTCTCAAAGTACTCCAACTCCTCATGCATCAAATTAACCCAATTATGATCAGATAGTGCGTGTCCAATGTCTTTGGGCTCAAAAGTAGCAACAAATGCAGCATGAGTGAAATGAGAATTGTTTCGAACCCTCGACCGTGTAGTGCGTTCAGTCAAGTCGCCGATGATCCTCAAAGCTGGGTGATCCGCTTGTACTCGCCGGGGAGGTTCTCGCCTTGATGCTAGCTCCCCTTCAACTGTAGCTTCTCGATCTTGATTTGTCGTCGTAGGTGTAGGAGAGGGTCCGTCCACTACCGTAGTCGAAGTAGTAGGTACTTGTTCAGCTAGGGGCACCTCACCGCCATCTTCATCGTCTCCATGTTCTTGCTCCTCCTCCTGAAAAATCTCCTCGCCAAGTTCATCATCACCTGCACACTCAAAGACAAGCTGACTACGTGGCTGTGTCTCGTCAAAGGTTACCTCGCAAGTCTCCATGATTTGGTTAGTTTCAAGATTGAGCACACGATATGCTCTAGAATGAGATGCATAACCAAAGAAAATACCATCGACCGACCTAGCCTCAAACTTATCCAACTTCTTCCCTTTCTTAAGAATAAAACACTTGCAACAAAAGACATGGAAGTGACTCACTTTGGGTGTGCGACCATGCATCAACTCATAGCAGGTTTTCTTCTTATGCACTCTGAGGTAGATCCTGTTTGACACATAGCGCGCGGTGTTCACCGCCTCAGCCCAGAACCTTCTCGGAGTCCTATGCTCATCAAGCATCGTCCGAGCCATCTCACACAAGGTCCTGTTCTTCCTTTCCACAACGCCATTCTGGGGAGCCCTATACGGACTCGAAAACTGGTGTTCAAGACCCAAGTCATGGCAAAAGGTTTCGAAATGAGAGTTTCTGAATTCTGAGCCATTGTCACTGCAGATTGCTCATATGGCATCTCCGTGCCTCTCGTTTCTCAACCTCAAGACAAAATCTCGAACAAAACCAGACGTCTCCCCCTTATCCTCGAGAAAGAACACCCACGCATACCGAGAGTAGTCGTCCACCACAACAAGGACATACCACTTCCCACCCGCGGATCGTACATGAGCTCGGCCAACAAAGTCCATATGGAGCAGCTCACGTGGAAGCTCAGTCATCACATCAGTGAGAGGCGGGTGAGAAGAGGCTACCATCTTGGCATGCCTACACGGCGCACAAACCAACTCTTTCTCAAGCCTCAACCATGGCAATCCTCAGACCAAATTGTGTTTACTCAAGCGAGACAAAAGGTCAAAGCTCAAGTGACCCAACTTCCTATGCCACTTCCACAACTCACTTGAAGAACCAGCCAAGAAACAACGCTCCACACCAGAAGACTGAGAAAAATCAGCTCGAAACACCTGACCCTCGGCAACGACCATACAGACAAGGTCCCCTCGAGAATCCAAAATCCGAGAACCACCAGGCCGAAACAACACCACAAAACCCTCATCCAACAGCTAGGACACAAAAAGCAAATTGTATCCAAGCGATTGAACAAGAGCAACACGCCAGAGAGTGATCTTGTCACTCACCTTAATCTCACCTTCTGAAAGCACACGCCCATGCCTATTGTCCCCAAAAGTGATGTACCTCCTTGTCACCACCGGGACGAGACTTGAGAACCACCCCCTGTCTCCGGTCATATGCCTCGAGCAACCAGAGTCAATCAACCAAATGTTCTTCAAGTCTCCCACCTGAAATTCAAAAATGAGTACGTGAGCGAACAAATGACTCAGCACTGGGGTTAGTACCAAAAGAGTAAAACCAGTGCCGAGCCATTTGCTCGAAAGTGGGGTTAGCACAAACCAAACCATCTTTCCTACCAAAGCTACCTCCACGAACACCACCACAGTAACCACCATGAGGGAAACAACCCTCTCTACCTGGAGGAGGACCAAAACCACGAAAGAAAGCCCGTGGACTGTCCCTCCTCTCCATGTCAAAGCTACGGATCCTCCCATCCCCGTATTGAGCACGAGGGGGAGAATGCCTAGCAAACTGACCTCCTGCAAACTCTCTAGCCCAACCACCAGAACCACGACATCCAGAACCAAACCTCGCACCTGTACGAGCACGAAACCCAAACTGTTGTCTGTCTAGGCCTGCACCGGTCTGACCAGTGCCCCTCACCGGTCTGACCGGTGTAGCCCGGCCAGCAGCACCTCCAACAGCCTTTGGCTCTCCCCAAGCCAGAACTGTCCTCACACTCACCTTGGCCCTGGGCATCTGCACACGAGGCTCAAGTACACCATCGGAAGGGTGGTACTTGTCCTTGTTAGCCCACTCCTTCGCCATTCTCTCCTCTCCCTACCTCTTGAAGCAAAACTCATCCTTATGGCCATCTCTCCCACAATAACCTCACAAACTTAGGCTTAGGCTTGGGTTGGGGATGCTCACTTGGTTTGTCTCCACTTGACTTCTCCACGGGTTTCTCCTCACTAGCCTTCTCACTCTCCTTCCTAGAGAACACTCTCCCCGAAGTGCTCACAAACTTGATAGGCTTTTGGAAATCATTTGTTTGTGGGGGAAACCCAGATGGAGCCGGGGTTGTGTCTAGTTGGTTCCTAAGATGGTTAGGTTTGGGAGAGAAATCATTTTTGTGGTGGGTTTTCGGTGGCTCTGGAATGTTTTCTCCATATCCTTCACCAACCTTGTTCGCCCCAAGTCCCTCACCATTCTGCCTCTTGAATGTCTCAATCATTATCCTCAACTGAGGCTCATGACTAGACAACCAACCCATCAACTTTCTCAACTAATCATTCTCATCCTGCAAACGATCAACATAATGTGCAAGTTCCAAATTCTTCAAAGCATGCATTTCATAGGTAGAGCAAGATGTAGGAATTGGTTCTTTCAGCTTAGCCTCAAGAGAAACAGCGTAAGCATGCATCTCATCAATTTTAGCATGCAAGATAGGGCAAGAAGTGCAAGCACCTAGCAAAGCAGATCTAGACTTAAGCTCAACCACTTCAACCCTAAGCACATCTAGTTCCTCACACTTGGAGGCATGCTTTTTCTTAAACAAGGCAAGATCAGCAAGGAAAGTAGAGCAATCAGCACATTCAACATCATCAGAAACAACAGGTGAAGCTTTCAGAGAATGAATTTCCAGCTTAGCATCCAAATTCTGTGTTTCTAGCTCAGCCACTCTAGTCCTAGCATCCTCGAGTGAAGCTCTAAGCTCTTTCCTCATTTTCTTAGCCTCTCTAAGCATGTCATCACGATTATCAAGCAACAAGCCAAGTCGTTCATTCTCCTGACGCAAGAAGGGGAGTTCATCACGCACCTCGTCGTCGAAATCAGAGTCCGAGTCGCTCTGTGTGCTCTTCTTGCTGCCGGAGCTCAACGCCATGGTGCAGAAGCCATCTCTAGTGAAGCAGCTCAGCCCGCTCAAGTTCCTTGACGACTTCCTGCTCTTGCGATCATTACCTTCATCTTCACTGCTGCTTGAGCTCGAGGTGGAGTTTGCAGAACTGGAGTCGACGTCGCTCGCTCCAACCATCGCTCGGGCCTTGCCTCGGTTCTCCTTCTTCCTCGATCGTCGCTCGTCCTTATGCTTGTTCTTGTGCTTGCTCTTGTGGTCACGTCTCGACCGGTACTTGTCATCCGTCCTTGACTTGTGCTTGTAGCCATCGTTGTTCTCGATCTTATCCGGGCAGTAGGCGATGAAGTGTCCCGGCTTGCCACACTGGAAGCATGTCCTCATGTTCACCTGGTTCTCGTGCGGCCTCTCGAACCTCCTCGTCAGCAACTCCAGCTCGTCCTCTCCAAGCACATCGAACTCCTCATCTGGCATAGACATCAAAGAGGACAAAGAGAACATCCTGGTGGATGGGTTAGTGTTAGCCTTTCCTTTCGAACCACCGACGAGGGCAAGACTATGAGAGTCATCGGGCCCTCGAGCTTGGCAGTCATGCCCCTATCCACCTCAGCCGACTTGAGCTTCGAGAACAGCTCGTTCATCGTTAGAGTGTCATACTTCTCCGACTCGACAATGGCCTCGAACTTTTCACCCCAAATCGTACGATCCAAAGACTGTAAGAGCTTGACAGCTCTATCATGATCATCGTACGGGAGCACGTCCACATTGGCCCTCATGTTGTTCACAACCACCATGAACCTCTGAAACAAGGCATCGATGGACTCACCGGGGAGATGAGTGAAGCTCTCATACTCTCTCTGGTAGGTCGCATACATCCGAGCCTGAACCTGGGCATTCCCAACATGAGCCTCCTTCAACACCAACCAGATTCTACAATCCAAGTGCTCGGTGTGCACCCGATCGAACTCAGGATGACACAAAGCACGAAACAAGTAGTCGACCGCCTTATTGTTGGCGTCGAACATGTCCCTCGATCCTAGAGCAAGGAAGTTCATCAGCTGGACATAGCCTGTGTCCATCGTGACATCCCAAAGGATCTGACCCTTTCCGCGAAGAAACGCCGCCATCCGCTTACTCCACATCTGGTAGTTCTTGCCATCAAAGTGTGGAGGACCCGAACCCCGTTCCTGGTACGCCATCCTTGGATCTTAGACTGGTTAGAGTCAATAAAGACCCGAACCAGCTTTGATACCACTTGAAGGACCGATACGGCGAACCAGAGAGGAGGGAGTGAATGGGAGCCGATAAAAATTCTTCTCGAAGGAGATGGAGACTCCAACAAGACGAACACGGCTTCCAACACACGTCTCCGACTCACTACCCAAATTGGCCAAGCCCACGTAGCCACTGGAGTGCCACTGGACCTAGGAACCAACACGCAACCTTCTGAGCCAAAACACACCAACACGCACAGCGGAAACTAGCAAGGCATGCTGCCTGTGCCGATGGCCTATGCCGGTAAGACCGGTGAGACCGGTCAGATCGGTGGACAGAGCCGGTCAGGCCGGTGGCTACAGCAGCCGCACAACACGCATTCTAGAGAGCCTCAGTGACTTTTCTAGGCCCTGAAACAAAAACACCCCCAAAAAACAACATCCAAGGAAGGAAAACCCTACACAAAACCTAACAAAACAACTCCAAACAGACCAAGAACTGACCAGCAACACCAAGACCCAAAGACACAAGAGTCCAGCAGTTCATCCGAGGCACATCCCACAAGTGACTCGCACCGGTCAGACTGGTCAAGAGCACCGTTCAGACCGGTGTAGCCTGGGCAGCTCGGGATGAACAGCACCTGCGGGTCAACTCCTCCAAATCCAAACTTCGATCTCCCGAGTCGCTCCACGGACTTGAACAAGACTTTGGGGATAATAGGAACACCTCCTAAGGAGTCCATAGCCAAGATTTTGTCCACCAAAACTTGCCAAATCAAGAGGAATCAAAGAAATCCCGCCAAGAACTCCTCTAACCCTAGAACACCGAAAACCCCAAAATCGAGCCCCTTAACTCACGGATTTGGGAGGGGAATCACAGGCCAAATGTAACAACCCTGGATTTTCGGTGAGGAAAACCCGAGTCCCTGTACCTTCGCGATAGTCCCGGGATCAGTGGCTATCGCGTATAGATCTCATCACAGAAGGTAAATCACATCCGTACATCGCATCACACAAATATTGGTACATAATTTATTACATGTCCATAATGGAGCACAACATTACAAGCCTCAAGGCTGAATTAGAGTAAAATTCTACGTGGTGGTAGCTAACATCTCAGATGGGTCTCCATCTTCTGTTCTTCACGCCCACAGGCATCGTTGAGCGAACAGACACATCCCTCAGTCGTACCATCCATCAGTGTTGTTGTCGAAGTCAAACTCGTAACCTGCATGCTCAAAGTCTATCCCCAAGGAGTGGGATAGGTTCACGTCACGACTGTATGCAGCTTTAAGTGGCCTATCTTCTAAAGGGTAAGAAAAGAGGCAAGGTAGAAGCTCAGGTTTCCTATGCAGCAGCAGCAAAGCATAAGCAGAAATCATCTCCATATAGGTCCCAAACCAATCTCTCAGACACAGCTCGGAACCACCTGGTACCCCAGGGCCCCATCTCCACAACCTATCTCCATCTAGGGTCAATGCGAGAACTTCCTCTCCTCGCACCTCAATGATTGCAATCGGATCGACGAAGTAGAGGGAGCCACTCTCCTCTAGCCGACTGCAACCACGGCTCACCACACTCTCAACTACAGGGGGAGGTAGAAATCCCAAAACACGAGGAACAAACATGTCTTCAAGGTTTGTCCATGACCGAGGACGCGGCTATACGTATAGATCGAAACTCTGCAGAGCGTGTACACCTGTACCCAACTCGGGATGGTACCCGACGGTGATCAGCCAACCGAGCCCACCCTACCGTGTGAACTCTCGGTAGTTACAGTCCCACCCTGCATCCGACCCTCAAAGCGATCCCCCTCGCAAAGGGAATTGCATCGGAACTGTGAAATGCTCTTGTGTGGCCACACGGGAGACGCTCTGAGAGGGTGGTCTCACCTCCACCGCTCCCCCACAGATACCCTCTATCCTTCCTAAGTAGGTATGGTTCCACACTTGACGAGCTCAACTCGGCCCTATCCCTACTCTCGGCGAGGTGGTGTGTACGAAAGTCCTATCGACAAGTTGATCCACTCGCTTTCAGACCGGGGCAAGCTCACGTCCTCCATCCGCAAGTAAAACCCCAACACCTAGGCTCCGAAAACCGTCAAAGTAGGAATACACTGAGGAGTGCACCCCTATCCTCGATCCCAGATCGGTTGTTTCGAGCTCACCCCCGCCAAAGTACCCAAAACGCCTTTTCCTGCCGGTTTTACCCCACTCACGCCAAGAACTACTATTCCCATCCCAAACACATGCTTCGCGAAGCTCCGCGCATATACATGCTTATATAAACATATATAGTAGTAGGACAATCAAGGACAAGATAATAAAAGAAGGCAGTGCAAGGTTCATCATCATGCATTTAAAGTAAAGCGCTAGCATACTACATAGCAATGCCTAATAGGTATTCAGAATCAGTCGGGCGTGAACACCTGCGTGCGAGTAGTCGTCGGCGGCGTAGTCGTCGTTGTAATCGATCTCCGAGCTCAGCTCCCCGGCTCCAGCTGCTCCTATTAACGCGTAATTAAAATAAAGGCGGGTCCTATTGCAACTAACTCCAAATGAACAACAATTAAGAGCCAAAAGAGAGCGAACACTAGCCTAACACAGAGTTTATAATTTTAGAAGAGCTTTGGAAAAGGTTTCACCATTTTCGGAGTTGAAATGAGTTTTCTAGGATTTTCCAAAGATAAAATAAATTTCTGAAATTAAAATACGCATACACAATTCACTTAATTATAAGCCAACTACTGGCAGGCTCAAAAGGGCTCTAAGCTATCTACAGACTGGCTGCAAGCTAGCTCTTCGAGCTCACATGGCTGCCACGTAGGTAGCTATAAGTTGACCCATGCACAAATGGCTGCCCACATGGCTGAAGGTGTGGCTGCTACAAATGGTCTCAGTCGGATCTGCTGCGGCTCGCAGCTGAGCGGCAGTGTGGTGCTTTTGTGGTTGGTCGACCGCACTAGATCCGACAGGATCCACTACGGTAACGAAGGCGTGTGGGCGCGTGTGTGCAACTATCTCCTACGGGGCTCTGGCGTGGGCGCCAGTTGCTCGATGGTAAGTCCCAGAGGAGCGATGGGCGGAAAGGGGCTCGTCGGCGGTGAGGTTGGTCGGTGACTCGAGCTCACGCGACTCGACGCGGCTCTGGTACACCTAGGGATCCACCTAAGCAAAGAAAAGGGTTGCCTTGGTCGGAAACTCGGCACGACGGTGACGGAGAGCAGCTTGGCGCGCGGAGCAAAGCAGAAGGTTTCAGCGACGAGGTTAGGGTGGCCAGCGTCGATGAGGTTGTATGCGCTCGCGTGCCTGAGAGCGAACGCGTACACGAGTTGGTTTGGCGCTCGCGCGCCTTGGCAGAAAGGATGCTCTTGTCAACAGGGTTCCGGTCGCGACAGGCTGAGCGGTAGTCAGGTTCAGCTCTCACGCGCGAAGGTGTTCACCGGACTCGAGCAAGGAGAGCAAAGGCGATAGCTTGGTCGAGCGCTTGCGCGAGCGTGCGGGCGTGAGATGAAGCTCCCGGACAAGCACGGCGGCGCGATGGTAAACGGCTCGGTGCGGCTCGAACTCCACAGCGTCGCGACTGGGGTGTCCGCGGCGGCATGGCAGCTCGCTTGTGAGGGCGTGCGTGCGCGTGAACATGCGCATGCACCATTTGGACAGGGAGAGCAGGGCTCAACTCCCTCGGGTGCGGGTGTGCGTGAGCAGAATGCCGGCGGCGAAAGAGAGCAGCCCGGCACGGACAAGGTCGGGCGGCGAGGTTCGATAAGGGAGGCGCGAACACCTCAACACGTGCTAGGTCGCATCTTGGCTTCGATTGAATGCGGAGAAGAAGCGTGCGCGGTGGTGAGCATTGGCCGGCCGAAGGCGGCATCCATGTCCTCACTTGAGCGCGCAAACATGTCGGTGGCTTGGCCACGGCGGCGAGCTCCGTGGTGGCACGCCGGGGTGTTTGCCTGCGTGCATGCGTGTGGACGAACACGTGCACTAACTTGGCCTGACGCTCGTGCGCCTAGGCGGAAGGACGTCCTCGGCGTTGAGGTGAAGCAGAGCGACGGGGTGGTCGCGATCCGGGTGCTTTGGTTTCGCTCAAGGTGTGCAAGGCAATGACAGGGTTGGCGCGCTCATGCGCTAGAGCGAGTGTGAAAGAATGGGATCAAGTTGGCGCTCGTGCTTCCAGGGAGGAAGGATTTCCATCAGTGGCAAAGCCGCGTCCCGTGGAGGGATGGGGTGCCGACGAGGTCAGGCGCGAAAGGGAGCCAAAGGCTTGGCCTTGACCTCTCCAGGCAGGCGCCCGCGTGGTTGCGCGTGAGGGTACGGGCACGTGCGTGCGCATGCTGGCATCCGGGCCATGGCGGTGGACCGGAACGGCGGCGGCGTGGCCATGGCGACTGCCACGGTGACGACGCAAAGAAAGGAGAGCGGCGTGCCACGGTGACGACGCAAAGAAAGGAGAGCGGCGACATTCCGGGCCACTGCGGTGTGTGTTGGCCATGAATCCCCTACCCAGAAAAGGTAGAACTTTGGACCCAGGGGAGCACATGTGTGAATAGGTTGCACAGGAGAACTGAGAGACTCAGCCCCTTGGGTGTACGTGCGAGTGCATGCCGAACGACGGCGGCGCAACGGTGTGGGTGCCGACGGCGAGCCGGAACTTGGCGTGCGCTCGTCGGAACAAAGGTATGACACCATTGCAAGGCAAGGGAGCGCGCGCGGCGACGACGGCAGCGGCACCTACAAGCGACCGGCTCGGCTCGATGGCCGGCTCTCAAGCGACGGCGGGTCTGCGCGGCGGCGCGGTGCGGGGCAGCGGGCAACATACAAGCAGCGAGCTCACATGGCTCGGTCCAGCCTCGGCTCGAAGGCCGGGTCCACAACAAGGTGAAGGGTTTGAGGCTCACCTTGCGCTCTGGACACGGTAGCGAGGTGGTGGAACGAGCAGCGTGGAATGGCCTGGAGCAGAGGAAGCAGAGCGGCGCGGTCCATGGCTTCCACAGCGACATCTTCCTTGTGCAGCAGCCCCGCTCCTTGGCGTTCCGGCGAGGCGGCGAACAGCACGGTGAAGAGGAAGCAGGGGGTTCGGCTCGGTGAAGGGGTGGTCATCGGCGTCTTGAACAGCTCCAGTTCCTGGGTGGCGCGGTCCTTGGACTTCCTGGTATCATCGACGCTTCCATGAACGCGGCGACCTCTGGCTTCAAGCAGCGGCGGCCTCAGCTTGAACTTCTCTAGCTTCGCAGCGGCCACGCACGGCAGCCCCTCCTCAGGCGGCCTCGCCTGCAGGCCGGACGGCGACGTGGGGGTCCAGCGGCGCGGCGACCTCGGGTTCCCCCAGTGCGGCTTCCCGGTTCTCCACTCCTCCGGCTTCTCCTTCTCCCCCTCTTCTTCTCCTTTTTGCGGTGGGCAGGGAGGAATCCCCATGGGGCGGCGGCGGATCCTGGGGATGCTGACTGGGGTGGCTTTATAGGGTGGCGCCTAGGGTTTCGAGGCACGGGAGCGGGCGGCTGGGATCCCTCGGCGTCCGTGCTCCTAGCCACGCGGCAGCATCAGGGGGGGTCGCGGGCGAGCTAGGCGCAGGCGCGCCGGTCGCTTTCGCGATGCCAGCCGCTGCGTCATGGTGGGGAAGAGAAACAGGGGAAAGGGGAAAGGTGGGGATGAGGCTGACTGCGGGTCCCACATGTAAGTGGCTCATGTGGTGGTAGGTGGTAAACGGGCTGGGGTGTGTGATGGGCCGAAAGGCCAGGCGGCCTGGCTATTCGTGCAGGGCTGCAGTGCAAGATGGAGGGGGTCTGACAGACTTCTACTGTTGTGGTTAAGGCCCAAAGTGCAAAGGTTCCTTTCCTATTTTCTTAAACCTTAGCTCCTATTTAAACTATGATTCGAATTTGAATTAGAATTCAAATTTGAATCCCACACAATTAAGATGCAAAATAAATCCCATGAAATCCAAGGTTCTTACACTAGCAAATTATATTTTCTAAATTTTATGTTTTTGCTCAAATTAAATCTAAGAAATTAGGTAAGGATCAAAGAAGACAGCCTTACATCTTAATTATGCACTCAATTTCAAATCGAAATTTTGAAATCCACATTTTTGCATTGCTAACATCCCGGAGGAAATTCCAGAATGTTACACCAAAGAACCACGAAGGGTTCCCACAAATTTCCCCCATCAAATCCCCAAGAGCAAGGTCCAGAAAACACCCCAAGAAAACCACCAAGAGAGGGCACCGAAAATCACCACCAAGAACAACCGGGAAAAACACAACAAAGCCTTGAGGAACCACGTTGAATCATCTATACATACCAAGGAGGTTCATAGAAGGTCTAGCTTGCCGCCCGATTGTCCAACCCTCTCACAAAAATCTCACCATGAAGCTCTCAAGCTAGTCCTATGGAAATCCTAAGAAAATAGGAAGGGAAAGTAGGAAAGCAAATGAACTAGGGTCCCTGCTTAGCCTCAACGCGAGCCTTGTGATCCCGACGCGTGTCCTCTGCTTCAAAGATTCCAGACTGCGTTGTCGCACACCGGTCAGACCGGTGCTCCCCACCGGTCAGACCGGTACCCACCGGTCAGACCAATCTGGCGCTGCGACAGCACCGTCTTCGGTTCTCTGGTCTTGGCTTTGTGGATCAACCAAGAAACCCAGTGGTTTTCTGGTGAACCACTGGAAATCCCGCGAACTCGGTGTAGCCTCCGCCAATCGCCACTCATGACTTGGCTCCCACGTAGTCCCGGCTCGACCTTGGTTTTGAGGCACTACCAAGAAACCATCCATGACTTCATCTTGTTGTTCATGCCACCATGTGGCCCGCACTTTACCCTGCTGGCCACCGGGTCATTCGAACGAAGCCTACTTGTATTCTCCACACCTGGAGGCCTCACCGGCGACGACCTTTCATGCTTGTTCTTCACCTACACCAACACTAGTCAAGCCGCAACCGGCACCTGCAATACATAGCCAAAAATCAGTCCACACAACGTTGTCAATCACCCATCACACAAGGAAGCGACCATCCACCGGTCCTCTAGCCACACATGGTCCTGATATACTCCTCTCGAACCCGAGGTTTTGACGGTCGAAACTTTGTTGTAAGGACCATAAACATACTCCCCCAAGCTAAACATTTGCTCGTCCTCGAGCAAAGCCTAGACTTGGCCTCAGTGGATCAGGGGTTGCATGGTGTCATCACTCTGCAACTACCTGTGCACAAACTCCACGTTCTTCTTGCAAATTTAAAAGGTTTGTATGAGAGAAGCTTAGCCTTACTTTTCCCGTGGGGCTTTCAGCTTTCCACCTTGCCTTCAGAGGTTGAAAAGTAGAACGGATTTTGACTTTGCTTCTCTTACTCTTCTTCCTTTCTAGATCCTATCTCGGAGTCCTCGAAAATTTTGCAAAGAAAGACAAGGTTCCTCGGATGGTTCCCTCAATTGCTCAAGTGGTATTTGTTACCTCAATACAGGCTTTAAGCGAGCCTCAACTTCCTACTTCTATGGCTTGTATGTGGAGCTTTGGCTAGGATAAGTATGAGGCTCACTTATGCCACAGGATATTGTTGAGACAAAGACCGGATCCAAGAAAAAACAAGTCATGCAACTTGATCGAGATGTGCAAATGTGTTGAATATTTTTGTGTTTTTCTAAACACTCCTTGCTTTGAGATTCTCCTTTTACTTTTATTTTCGAGGGGGTCATGCTTTTTTTCTCTCTTTATCTATGCCCTTTGATTGGAGAATTTTTTTCTATGCTGCTTGAGCATATACTTCTTTTTTTCTTTTTTCGATGGCCTCTCTCTCCTTTTTGCAAGATCACAAGAAGAGAAATCTCTTTGGACTTTAGAGTATTTATTTTTGGTGGATGGATGGCATGTTTTGCGTAACTCCCAGTGTAGGAGTTAGCATGTATATGTGGGTGTACGTGATCTTGATCATGGAAGCATGAAAATCTTCTACCAAGGGTCACAACAATTTGGCAAAACTCAATGGGTCACAAGCAAGCTTATGTAGAAGGTTTTGAACTTTGATATCGACATATGGCTTTGGTAGGTAATATAACCATTAAGGAACTTGCTTTGTTTTATTTTCAAAAAGAAATCGTCTGAGATTGAGATAGAGCAGATCAACATTGTCGCACCATATCATACTAGTCAACAACCTAGATTTGGTATCAAAATATACCACAACACTATAGGGTTCAAGAGAGCTATGTTAACCAAGACTAAACTAACTTTAATCTAAACCAAGAATAAAGCTTCTAGAGCAAAGTAAAAGCTGAATGTAATGGACTCGGAAGATAAGATAGAAAGATAACTTGAATTGTACTTGAGTCTAAACAAAGAAAGGATACAAGAGCAATACCGGAACTCTGAAGAAGACTCCTCCGAAACCTTGAGACTTGCTCGACTCGACTCTAACTCCCAAGCTACACTAATCCTACTCTAAGTGAACAAAAGAGTGGAAATGAGATGCTTCAGCAATGTGTGTTCAATCCAGCGGGTGTGAGGCTCCTTTTATAGGTAAGTAAGGTCAGATGAGCGCGTGGGCCCATTTTCATAGGTGCGTCCAGATGAGGAGGTGCGGCCAACCCTATGATCCACCGCCTCTCGACTTGGACACTCCTGATCCTTGCTCCTGAGGCGGTTGAGGGTCGGTTCCTTGGGTCAGTTTGGGCCGGTATGGCGGTTGGGAGGTGCGACTGACCCTCTACGTGCGGCTGGTCCACCTCAAAGCTGTGAGATGAACCGCCTTCTCTCAAGGATGCTCAGGATGGTCTTGGAATAATGGTTGTGACCGTTGATCGGGCGGAGAGGTGCATCTGTTGATCCAAGTGATCACAACTTCATCAATTAGACTAAACTGGCGTTTCCTTGATCAATCTTGTTCATCCAAGTTGTGCACATGGGGAAGGACTTGATTGGGACCAGGGACGTGGCACGATGCAGGTGCGGCCGCACCTGCAGGGCCAGCCGCACCAGCAGGGTCGGTCGTGCCTGGTGGTGCGGCCGTGCCTGGCTTGTGTGTCACGTTGGTTCTATTTCCCTCGTAAATGTGTACATGTCCATAAAAATTGCAACACAACTCGTGGAACCTTATTAGTTTAAAAAATGTGCATGAAACTTGTTGTATACTCCTCTCGAACCCGAGGTTTTGATGGTCGAAACTTTGTTGTAAGGACCATCAACATACTCCCCCAAGCTAAACGTTTGCTCTACCTCGAGCAAAGCCTAGACTTGGCCTCGGTGATTCAGGGGTTGCATGGTGTCATTACTCTGCAAGTACCTGTGCACAAACTCCATGCTCTTCTTGCAAATTTAAAAGGGTTGTTCAAGAGAAGCTTAGCCTTACTTTTCTCGTGGGGCTTTCAGCTTTCAACCTTGCCTTTGGAGGTTGAAAAGTAGAACGGATTTTGACTTTGCTTCTCTTACTCTTCTTCCTTTCTGGATCCTATCTCGGAGTCTTCGAAAATTTTGCAAAGAAAGACAAGGTTCCTCGGATGGTTCCCTCGATCGCTCAAGTGGTATTTGTTACCTCACTAAAGGCTTTAAGGGAGCCTCAACTTCCTACTTCTATGGCTTGTATGTGGAGCTTTGGGTAGGATTAGTATGAGGCTCACTTGTGCCACATATATTGTTGAGCCAAAGACCAGATCCAAGAAGAAACTAGTCATGCAACTTGATCGAGATGTCCAAATGTGTTGAATATTTTTGTGTTTTTCTAAACACTCCTTGCTTTGAGATTTTCCTCTTGCTTATATTTTGGAGGGTGTCATGCTTTCTTTCTTTCTTTTTTTATGCCCTTTGATTGGAGAATTTTTTTCTATGCTGCTTGAGCATATACTTCTTCCTTTTTTCTTTTTTCGATGGCCCCTCTCTCCTTTTTGCAAGATCACAAGAAGAGAAATCTCTTTGGACTTTGGAGTATTTATTTTTGGTGGATGGATGGCATGTTTTGCGTAACTCCTAGTGTAGGAGTTAGCACGTATATGTGGGTGTACGTGATCTCGATCATGGAAGCATGAAAATCTTCTACCAAGGGTCACAACAATTTGGCAAAACTCAATGGGTCACAAGCAAGCTTATGTAAAAGGTTTTGAACTTTGATATCGACATATGGCTTTGGTAGGTAATATAACCATTGAGGAACTTGCTTTGTTTTATTATCAAAAAGAAATCGTCTGAGATTGAGATAGAGGAGATCAACATTGTCGCACCATATCATACTAGTCAACAACTTAGATTTGGTCTCAAAATATACCACAACACTATAGGGTTCAAGAGAGCTATGCTAACAAAGATGAAGGATCGGATGGCGACTAGAGAGGGGTGAGTGAATAGGAGCCGGTAAAAATTCTTCTCAAAGAACCCGGCCTATACCCTAGACAAATCCCGGTCACACACGAGCGATGGATCGAATCACACACCAATTGTCAAGACAATGAGGTTATGGATCAACCTCAAGTCTTAGGAATGATTCCTTGAAGCACACGCGGAAGCACGAAAGAACAAGGGAGGAATCGAACCAAGAAACAAAGAACTCAGGCTCTGGCGGACCGTCCGGCCAGGAGGGGCGGACTGTCCGCACGGGCCACGCGGACCGTCCGGCCTGCTGCCGCGGACTGTCCGCACCCACACCGCGGACCGTCCGGCCCTGAGCCGCGGACTGTCCGAAAAAGCAAACAGAACCTCCAGAGACGACCCCGAATAACGGACCGTCCGCGGGGAGCACGCGGACTGTCCGCCAGGCACCCGCGGACCGTCCGCCCGCTGCTGCGGACTGTCCGAAACCACTTCCAACCAAAGCCCTAAACCAAAACGGATTGAAAGCAAAGCCGAGCAAGAACACGAAGAACACGCGAAGAACACTGTGCTCGCGGACCGTCCGCCAGGCCCTCGCGGACCGTCCGCCAGGCACGAACAGAACTGAAAACTGCTCGACCCCGAAAGTCAACACTCCCAATCCGTCATCGGATCTTCCAAATGGTAGAAGCTGTTGAAACAGGAGTTTGGGGACATGAAAAGCGTCAACCAAGGATGCTATACCCCAAAAATTTCGCCTCCTAACTTCCTAAATCATCAGGAATCGCGGATCCTTTGAACACCACCAAAAGCTAGAGCTCCGAACAAAAATCCTTGAATCGAACTGGTTTCCCGGCGTTTGAGGGGACCAGATCAATCCCAAAGATGCACAAGACATCCATCCATGTTTCCCTCAAAGAAATCCGGGGAGAAACCCACTCAAATCCGCGGAATCACACCAAGAACAAAGCCACCAAAAATGAGCACGAAAAAGACCATGAAATTCACAACGCCGAATCTTCTATACAAACCAGGAAAGATTCACAAGGTCTAGCATGCCGCCCTAGCATCCATCCCTCTCAACAAATCTCACATGAAGCTCTCATGCTAGCCTAGAGAAAATGGAGAAGAAAATAGTCCAGGAAAAAGAGAAGTGGGAGGGGGGAAATGATACCCTAAGTTGCGGAGCCAGAGAGCCATCCACACACACTCATGGCTTATATATCGGGTCCCGCCGGTGTGGGAAATGACTCGGCTACCCCTAACTCAACTACTGGCGATACAACCCACGCAGGGGCATTTATGTAATGTTTGTGGGTCTTGCCATCGGACGGCCACGCCTTCGCCGCACCCCGCGTCCTCCCGACGCAAGCCATGCGATCCCGCCATGTGTCCTCCGCTTCGAAGCTTCCTGACACGCCCGGATCCCGTCTCCGTCGTGTTGGGCCTTCGGACTTGGTTTTGAGGCCCAAACCAAGAAACCATCCACCGATGGTTTTGTGGGCAAACCACCAAACCCCGCGTGCTTGGCCCGGCCTCCCGCCAAGCCTCTTGACTCGACCGCCACCGTGCACCGGCTCGATCGTTCACAACTTCGTCTTGCTCGTCTCTCCACCATGTGGCCCGCACCTAGTCCCGCCGTCCACCGGGTCCCTCGAACCGAGCCTACTTGTCTCTCCATCTCCCGGAGGCCCCTCAAGGCTAAAGACCTTTCTCGCCCGTTCTTCACCTGCAACAACATGAACTAGGCCGCAGCCTACACCTGCGCACTGAGCCAAGAGTCAGTCCAACACCCGTTGTCAATCACTCATCACTGAGGAGCGGTCATCCATCGACCACCGGGACGCTCCTGGTCCTCAATCTCCCCCTTGATGAGTGCATTGACAACACACAAAACAAAATGAAATTCAGAAAAAGAAAGGAAGAAGAAAGAAAAACAAAGAAGCTCAACTCATGACCAAAACCAAGGAAAGGCAAAGAAAGGTCACAAGCCGAGCAAACCACAAACTCCACACTGAAAACAGCAAGAAAGCTCCCCCTGAACAAATGCAAGCTCCCCCTGAACATGTGGATGCAAACTTCAAAAAGTTAGCTCACCTCTTCTGAATTTGCATTAAGCTCACCTCTTCTCCCCCTTGTTGACAATGTATGAATCAAAGTGAAAATGCAGGAATGTAAAACAAAGCATATAAAGATCTACATGAGCTTCTCAAATAGGACAAATCTAGTGTCAAAGTCTAGAAATGAGACAAAGAGCACATATATGGATCATAACATAGTCAAAGCATTGCCACAAGTAATATATGAAAATATAGGCATGTGACATAGCAAATTTTCAGATTTAAGCAGTTTTATCAAAAGATGGCCCACTTCAAATGTAAAGGCCTGTCCATGTCATATTCTAGCCAAAAACATGCATATCATCCAGAGATCATACAAGGATATCCAATTCTCAACAAAAGATCATTGCAAACACCCATAAAGCAAAGCATGTCATGTTAAAGCTCATGAGCCATGTGTCCATTTCGGGGAGACTTCTCCACTGGTGAACATCATGCAACATGTTTTGCACCCATGTGTGAAAGATAAGACATTTTATGCATAAACATGATGGATGGAGCATTTTTCAAGTATACACACTTCTTTTCAAGATTAATTCATTTCATGGTAAATGAAGTGCCTTTGGACGCAAAAAGAAGCTTATGCTCCCCCATGAATGCAACATAGGCTAAACATTCACAATGATATCGGCCTTTGGCCCAAATGCAAGAAAAAGATATCCAAGCACAATCTAAGCATAGAAAGCACATTTAGACCAAAACGTGACATGGATACACTACTACACATGAGTGGAGCACATTTCATCAAATTTAGTCAAGATTAGCATTTGATTCAAAAAGGGCTATCTCACAACACATATATCTCAAACATTCCAAGAGCATAGCCTCACATAGCCATTTCTCCACACATATGACCAATATCTCACAAGTAGCCAAAGAAACTCAAATAAGGCATATGAAAGAAGCTCATCATCCTAAAATGCAATATGATACAAATGCAACATGATATATGACAAGATGGCTATCCTACCATGGTTTATACATCAAGCAAAGCATGTATATACATCAAAGTAAACATGGTATGATACATATGATACATAAGTAAATCCCCCAAGAATCAACTAGAAAGGGCAACAAACCCCAAGTTCCCCCCGCAAGCGCACAAATGTAGCTTGGTCCAGAGGCTTTGTGAAAATGTGTGCAAGCTGATCTTGGGTAGAGACATGGCTCAACACAATGGTCCCTTTCTCCACATTGTCTCTCAAGAAATGGTACCTCACTTCTATGTGTTTGGTTCGGGAATGAAGCACTGGGTTTTTCGCTACGCTTATGGCACTGGTGCTATCACAAAGCAGTGGGATCTGGGTGCACTCCTCGCCAAAGTCTCTCAAAGTGTATGAGATCTACAACAGCTGGGAACATCAACTCGCGGCTGCAACATACTCTGTCTCGGTGGTAGACTGAGCTACACTAGACTGCTTGCGGGAAGACCACGAAACCAACGAGGACCCAAGAAACTGACAAGAACCGGAAGTAGACTTCCTCTCGACTCGGCAACCACCAAAATCCGCATCAGAAAAACCATGAAGAGAAAGAGTCGAGGAGGAAGAATACCAAAGACCAAGACCAGGGGCAGACTGTAGGTACCTGAAAATCCTCTTGACGGCCTGTCGATGTGATGTTCTCAACGAAGCCTAAAAACGAGTGCACAGACACACACTGAACTGTATGTCTGGCCTCGTCACCGTCAGGTAGAGGAGGGAGCCGATCATGCTCCAGTACTCTCGCTGGTCCACTGGTTCTCCGTCCTCGTCCGCATCCAAAGTAGCCGTACTCCCCATGGGTGTCGACATAGGCTTCACATCTTGCATCTGGAACTTCCTCAGTATGTCTTTCATGTACTTGGTCTGATGAACAAATGTTCCGTCCTTCACTTGCTTGATCTGCAACCCGAGAAAGTACTGCAACTCGCCCATCATGCTCATTTCGAATTCCCTGCTCATCTCATCTGCAAACTTGGCAACAAGGTTATGTGACGAGCCACCAAAGACAATATCATCCACATATATCTGCACAATCAACAAGTCATTCCCATGCTTGAGGAGAAACAAGGTCCTATCCACGGTACCCATCACAAACCCTCTGCTCACCAGAAAACCTCTCAATCTCCCATACAGAGCCCTTTTCAACCTGTACACCCTGTGTGGATACTTCTCACTCTCAAACCCCGGTGGCTGCTTCACATACACCTCCTCTTCTATGACCCCATTCAGAAAAGCACTCTTCACATCCATTTGAAACAACTTGAACCCTTTAGCCACAGCAAAGGCTAGAAGGATTCGAATTTCCTCAAGACGGGCCAAAGGAGCAAAGGTCTCCTTATAGTCGATCCCCTCCTTCTGACTATATCCCTGAGCAACAAGTCTGGACTTGTTCCTCACCACCATCCCATTCTCACCCTCTTTGTTCTTCCAAACCCATTTGGTTCCTATAGGATGGCAATTTGGAGGTGGTTCAACTAACTCCCACACCTGGTTCCTCTCAAAGTTTTCCAACTCCTCATACATAGAATTGACCCAGTTTGCATCAGATAAAGCGTGTCAAATGTCCTTGGGCTCAAAGGTGGCAACAAATGTATCATGAGCGAAATGAGAGCAATTTCTAGACCTTGACCGTGTAGTACGTTCGTCGATGTCCCCGATGATCTTTGATAGGGGATGCACTTCTTGAATCCGCCGGGGAGCCTCACGCCTCGAGACTAGCTCCCCCTCAACTTCAGCTTCTCTCGCCTAGTCCTCTTGTCGCACCGTCGTTGTCCATGAAGTAGACGGTCCACCCTCCGTAGTGGTCGTAGGGGAAGTAGTGGGTACACACTCAGCTTCAGGCACATGGTTCTCTCCATCATCATCTCCAGCTTCATCCTTCTCCTCTTCAAAGAGGTCCTCGGCCATCTCTCCATCACCTGCACATTCAAAGCCAAGAGAGGTACATGGCATTGTCTGGTCGAAGGTAACCTCGCAAGTCTCCATGATTTTGTTAGTCTCATGGTTAAGCACCCTGTAGGCTCTAGAATGATTAGCATATCCAAAGAAAATCCCATCACTAGACCTAGCCTCAAACTTGTCGAGTTTTCCCTTCTTAAGAACAACACATTTGCATCCAAAAACTCGAAAATGACTCACCTTAGGTGCCCGACCATGCATCAGCTCATAACAGGTCTTCTTCTTGAAAGCTTGCAATAAAATCCTGTTAGAGACATGATAGGCTGTATTGACCGCCTCAGCCCAATACCTCCTAGGAGTCGTATGCTCGTCGAGCATCGTCCTAGCCATCTCACAAAGAGTCTGATTTTTCCTTTCCACAACTCCATTTTGAGGGGGCACATAAGGGGTCGAATACTGATGTTCAAGACCTAGATCACGACAAAAGGCATCAAAACGAGAGTTCTGGAACTCTGAGCCATTATCACTGCAGATAGCTCGAATAGCATTCCCATGCCTCTCGTTTTTCAACCTCACGATTAGATCTCGAACAAAACCAAATGTCTCACTCTTGTCTTCCAAGAAAAACACCTAGGCATAGCGAGAGCAATCGTCCACCACAACAAGGACATTCCACTTTCCACCCACCGAGCGAACTCGAGCTGGCCCAACAAGATCCATATGCAACAGCTCTGTCGGACGCTCGGTCATGACATCGGTCAGGGGTGGATGGGGAGTGGCTACCATCTTGCCATGCCTTGTCACTCACATGCACCACAGCCTCAGAAATCACCCTTCCTCATCCCCAAAAGTGATGTACATCTTTTCCTTCACTGGGTGAGGCTGGAGAACCACTTCTTATCTCCGGTCATGTGTCGGGAACATCCGGAGTCGATCAACCAAATGTTCTCCAAGCCTCCTGCCTGTAGTCAGAAACAAGAACGAGAATGAGCCAACGACTCGACACTGGGGTTAGCACAAAGAAAGTTGAACCAGTGTCGAGCCATCTGCTCAAAAGAGGGGTTAGCAAACATCATTCCCTTGCCACCAAGCTTCCCATGTCATATGGAGGGAGTACGAGTACCACTAGGGGAAAAACGTGGTCCGTAGTTCCTCTGGAACCCAAAGCTGCGATCATCTCCCCTAAACCTGTATTGAGGACGAGTAGGGGGACGTCCAGCAAAACCACCACGATCCCGACCAAACCTCTCACCAGCACGCATACCATCATCTCTCCTGTCAAACCTCTCAACACCACCTCTCTGTGGGAACCTACCACCCTGAGCTCCAACTCTACCAGCACTCCTCACACTTCCCACACCCCGTGGAAGTGGCACTCTAGGCTCAGGAATACCATGAGACTGGCGATACCTGTCTTGGTTTGCTTGCTCCCTAGCAAGCCTCTCATCCCTTTTCCTCTTGTAGCAAAACCCTGCTAGGTGTCTCTCCTTGCCACAATACTCACAATTGAAGGGGATGGGTTTTGGTTTTGGCTCTGGCTTCTCTCTAGGCTTCTCACCTTTCTCACTCACAAACTTCACCGGTTTCTGGAAGTCATTTGTTTTAGGTGGGAATTTGGGTGGATCTTGGGTTGTCTCAAGCTTGTTGCAGAGGTGGTTGGGCTTTGGTGTGAAAGAGTTCTTCGGTGCTTTTGGAAGTGGGACTTGGATGTCTCCGATCACCTCAAACTCGGGGTTAGATTCAACACACTTCTCATACACACTCTCCCCACTGTTTTCTCCCACTTTCTCAGCCAACTTCTCAAAACCCAAACCATGACCATCAGCTCTCTTGAACTCCTCAATCATGATTTTCAATTGAGGTTCCTACCCGGACAACCAACCCAAGACATTCCTCAAATAGTCATTCTCCTCATAGATGACATCCAAACGGGAAGTAAGTTCAAGATTGCGCAGAGTAACTTCATCACAGCTAGTGCATGCATTGACAACAGGAGATTTCAAAGAAGCTTCGAAAGTGCTAATGGTAGAAGGAGCATCAACAAGCTTAGCATGCATAGTAGGACATGATTTACAAGCACCAAGCAAAGTGGGTCTAGCCTTAAGCTCATCATACTCAGTCCTAAGAGCATCTAGTTTAGCCAAAGTGGAAGCATTCTTCTCATTAAGCAACTTGATCTCATTCAACCATGCATCACACTCAGTGCATTCAACATCATCAGAAATAGTAGGAGCAAGTTTCAAAGAGTCATTCTCAAGTTTCAATTAAAGCAACTTAGACTCTAACTCTCCTACTTTCTCACTAGCATTCTCAAGTTGAGCCCTAAGATCTTTTCTCATCTTCTTAGCATCTCTCAACACACTATCACGGTTGTCAATCAAGCCATTCAACCTAGTGATCTCAGCAAGCAAAGAGTCGGGGTCACGATTTACCTCATCCTCCGAGTCGGAGTCGCTGCCTTCCTTCACGCTCTTCTTCCTGCTTGTGCTATGGGCCATGCCACAAAAGCCTTCAAGCGCCATATAGCTCAATCCACCGAGGTTCCGTCTTGCACTCTTCTTGCCCTTGCGCCTCCCAGCGTCTTCATCTTCACTGCTTGAGCTTGACTGCGCGTTGCTTGAGCTTGAGTCGATGTCGCTTGCACTGGCCACCATGGCTCTTGCCTTGTCCTTCTTGTAGCCACCCTTGCTCGGTCGCCGCTTGTCCTTGTCCTTGCTCATGGACTTGCTGAAGTGCTTGCCCTTGGAGGAGTACTTGTCTTCACACCTTGGATGCGCCTTGTACTCGCTCATCTTGTACTTGTTCTCCTCTGCTTCCGGGCACTCGGCGATGAAGTGTCCATGCTTGCCACACTTGTAGCATGTCCCCGAGCTCCACCTTGCATTCCTCCGGCTCTCATGTAGTCGATCAAACCTCCTTGAGAGCAAGGCCAGCTCCTCCTCGCCCAGCACATCAAACTCCTCATCTGGAATAGACATAAGAGAAGACAAGGAAAATTGTAGACATGAAGGGTTAGCTTTACCCTTTGATCCGCCCACAAGAGCAAGACTATGATCAGTCGAGCCCTCATGCTTGGATTGCAACTTCCTGTCAACCTTAGCCGACTTGAGCTTAGAAAAGAGGTCATCCAACTCAATGGTCAAATATTGCCCAAACTCCTTGATGGCCTCAACCTTAGCACCCCAAACATTTGGGTCCAAGATATGCAAGAGCTTTAAAGCTTGATCATGCTCAGTGTAAGGGAAATCCTCAACATTGGCCTTCATGTTGTTCACGATGGCGGTGAACCTCTGAAACATCGCATCAATGTCCTCACCGGGAAGTTGAGTAAAGTTCTCATATTGCATCCGGTAAGAAACAAAGAGGAAAGCCTTCACATGGTTATCACCACCGTGAGCAACCAACAACTTCTCCCAAATTTGCCAAGCAAGATTCAAATGGCGACCACGCTCAAACTCAGGATCACACAAGCTTCTGACCAAGTGATCAACGGCTTTTGCATTTGCCTCATACTTGGCCTTAGCACCGGCATCGGTCACCATAAGAGTATGGATGTTGTCCGGAATAGCATAGGTCTTGTCAAGAACAATGAAATCCAACAACTTGCCATGAAGAAAGATCATCATACGAGCCGCCCACTTGTGGTAACCCTTCCCATCGAAGTGCGGCGGACCGCCCCGCTCAACGTACGCCATCTTAGGATTCAAGACTTGTCAAAGTCACAAAGAATCCGGCACCAAGCTCTGATACCAATTGAAGGATCGGATGGCGACTAGAGAGGGGGAGTGAATAGGAGTCGGTAAAAATTCTTCTCAAAGAACCCGGCCTATACCCTAGACAAATCCCGGTCACACACAAGAGATGGATCGAATCACACACCAATCGTCAAGACAATGAGGTTATGGATCAACCTCAAGTCTTAGGAACGATTCCTTGAAGCACACGCGGAAGCACGAAAGAAGATGGGAGGAATCGAACCAAGAAACAAAGCACTCATGCTCTGGCGGACCGTCCGGCGAGGAGGGCGGACTGTCCGCACGAGCCACGTGGACCGTCCGGCCTGCTGCCGCGGACCGTCCGCACCCACACCGCGGACCGTCCGTCCCCGAGCCGCGGACTGTTCGAAAAAGCAAACAGAACCTCCAAAGACGAACCTGAATGACGGACCGTCCGCGGGGAGCACGCGGACTGTCCGCCAGGCACCCGCCGACCGTCCGCCCGCTGCTGCGGACTGTCCGAAACCACTTCCAACCAAAGCCCGAAACCAAAACGGATCAAAAGAGAAGCCGAGCAAGAACACGAAGAACACGCGAAGAACACTGTGCACGCGGACCGTCCGCCAGGCCCTCGCGGACCGTCCGCCAAGCACGAACAGAACTGAAAACTGCTCGACCCCGAAAGTCAACACTCCCAATCCATCACCAGATCTTCCAAACGGTAGAAGCTGTTGAGACAAGAGTTTGGGGACATGAAAAGCGTCAACCAAGGATGCTATACCCCAAAAATTTCGCCTCCTAACTTCCTAAATCATTGGGAATCGCGGATCCTTTGAACACCACCAAAAGCTAGAGCTCCGAACAAAAATCCTTGAATCAAAGTGGTTTCCTGGCGTTTAAGGGGACAAGATCAATTCCAAAGATGCACAAGACATCCATCCATGTTTCCCTCAAAACAATCCAGGGAGAAACCCACTCAAATCCGCGAAATCACACCAAGAACAAAGGCACCAAAAACGAGCACGAAAAAGACCACGAAATTCACAACGCTGAATCTTCTATACAAACTAGGAAAGATTCACAAGGTCTAGCATGCCGCCCTAGCATCCATCCCTCTCAACAAATCTCGCATGAAGCTCTGATGCTAGCCTAGAGAAAATGGAGAAGAAAATAGTCCAGGAAAAAGAGAAATGGGAGGGGGGAAATGAAACCCTAACTCAACTACTGGCAATACAACCCACGAAGGGGCATTTATGTAATGTTTGTGGGTCTTGCCATCGGACGGCCATGCCTTCACCGCACCCCGCGTCCTCCTGACGCAAGCCATGCGATCCCGCCGTGTGTCCTCCGCTTCGAAGCTTCCCGACACGCCCGGATCCCGTCTCCGTCGTGTTGGGCCTTCGGACTTGGTTTTGAGGCCCAAACCAAGAAACCGTCCACCGATGGTATTGTGGGCAAACCGCCAAATCCCGCGTGCTCGGCCCGGCCTCCCGCCAAGCCTCTTGACTCGACCGCCACCTTGCACCGGCTCGATCGTGCACGACTTTGTCTTGCTCGTCTCGCCACCATGTGGCCCGCACCTAGTCCCGTCGTCCACCGGGTCCCTCGAACCGAGCCTACTTGTCTCTCCATCTCCCGGAGGCCCCTCAAGGCTGAAGACCTTTCACGCCCGTTCTTCACCTGTAACAACACGAACTAGGCCGCAGCCTACACCTGCGCACTGAGCCAAGAGTCAGTCCAACACCCGTTGTCAATCACTCATCACTGAGGAGCGGTCATCCATCGACCACCGGGACGCTCCTGGTCCTCAGAAGACTAAACTAACTTTAGTCTAAACCAAGAATAAAGCTTCTAGAGCAAAGTAAAAGCTGAATGTAGTTGACTCGAAAGATAAGATAGAAAGATAACTTGAATTGTACTTGAGTCTAAACAAAGAAAGGATACAAGAGCAATACCGGAACTCTGAAGAAGACTCCTCCGGAACCCTGAGACTTGCTCGACTCGACTCCCAGGCTACACTAATCCTACTCTAAGTGAACAAAAGAGTGGAAATGAGATGCTCCAGCGATGTGTGTTCAATCCAGCGGGTGTGAGGTGCCTTTTATAGTTAAGTAAGGTCAATTGAGCACGTGGGCCCATTTTCTTAGGTGCGACCAGATGAGGAGGTGCGGTCGGCCCTATGATTCACCGCCTCTCGACTTGGATAGCCCTGATCCTTGCTCCTGAGGCGGTTGAGGGTCGGTTCCTTGGGTCAGTTTGGGCCGGTATGGCAGTTGGGAGGTGCAGCCGGCCCTCTACGTGCGGCCGGTCCACCTCAAAGCCGTGAGATGAACTGCCTTTGCTCAAGGATGCTCAGGATGGTCTTGGAATGATGGTTGTGACGGTTGATCGGGTGGAGAGGTGCACCCGTTGATCCAAGAGATCACAACTTCATCAATTCGATCAAACCGATGTTTCCTTGATGAATCTCATTCATCCAAGTTGTGCACGCAGGGAAGGACTTGATTGGGACCAGGGACGTGGCACGGGCAGGTGCGGCCGCACCTGCAGGGCCGGCCGCAGCTGCTAGGCCGGCCGCACCTGCAAGGCTGGTCGTGCCTGGTGGTGCGGCCATGCCTAGCTTGTGTGGCATGTTGGTTCCATTTCCCTCCTAAATGTGTGCCTATCTATAAAAATTGCAACACAACTCGTGGAACCTTATTAGTATAAAAAATGTGCATGAAACTTGTTGTATACTCCTATCGAACCCGAGGTTTTCACGGTCGAAACTTTGTTATAAGGACCATCAACAAACTCCCCCAAGCTAAAAGTTTACTCATCCTTGAGCAAAGCCAAGACTTGGCCTCGGTGGATCCGCGGTTGCATGGTGTCATCACTCGGCAAGTACCTGTGCACAAACTCCATGCTCTTCTTGCAAATTTAAAAGGTTGCTACGAGAGAAGCTTAGCCTTACTTTTCCCGAGGGGCTTTCAGATTTCCACCTTGCCTTTGGAGGTTGAAAAGTAGAACGGATTTTGACTTTGCATCTCTTACTCTTCTTCCTTTCTGAATCCTATCTCGGAGTCTTTGAAAATTTTGCAAAGAAAGACAAGGTTCCTCGGATGGTTCCCTCGATCGCTCAAGTGGCATTTGTTACCTCACCAAAGGCTTTAAGAGAGCCTCAACTTCCTACTTCTATGGCTTGTATGTGAAGCTTTGGGTAGGGTAAGTATGAGGCTCACATGTGCCACATGATATTGTTGAGCCCAAGACCGGATCCAAGAAGAAACTAGTCTTGCAACTTGATCGAGATGTGCAAATGTGTTGAATATTTTTGTGTTTTTTTCTAAACACTCCTTTATTTGAGATTGTCATCTTGCTTTTATTTTGGAGGGGGTCATTCTTTATTTCTTTCTTTTTTATGCCCTTTGATTGGAGAATTTTTTCTATGCTGCTTGAGCATATACTTCTTCTTTTTTTTTCTTTTTTATGGCCCCTCTCTCCTTTTTGCAAGATCACAAGAAGAGAAATCTCTTTGGATTTTGGAGTATTTATTTTTGATGGATGGATGGCATGTTTTGCGTAACTCCCGGTGTAGGAGTTAGCATGTATATGTGGGTGTACGTGATCTCGATCATGGAAGCATGAAAATCTTCTACCAAGGGTCACAACAATTTGGCAGAACTCAATGGGTCACAAGCAAGCTTATGTAGAAGGTTTTGAACTTTGATATCGACATATGGCTTTGGTAGGTAATATAACCATTGAGAAACTTGCTTTGTTTTATTTTCAAAAAGAAATCGTTCGAGATTGAGATAGAGTAGATCAACATTGTTGCACCATATCATACTAGTCAACATCCTAGATTTGGTCATAATCATTTGCTTCCCACACTGTTTTATTTCAGGCTTTTGTCTGAAAATATACCAACAAATTCAAAAAGGCATAAAGCACAAAGATATGCACTAGGTTCTTACAAAGTTTTAACTTAGCAACCAATCATCATTTCCAAAGTGAGGGTATAGACAAGATTTCAAGCACATGGTTGAAGCAAATATTTTCTTTTATTCAAAAGAGATAGGGACACCACCCACGGGGACACAACCAAAAGATTCTTCGGCTGGCTCCGCATACATGGTAGTTCCCTGCGCTTGAAGCATAATGTTAACACCAAAAATTGGCACGAGAAAGGGACTGACTTGTGGGCTGAGTTTGGTAAAGAAATGCCATTCAGCAGGAAAATCTCCTCAAAGGATTCGGTAAAGATACTTGCGGTCGGCAGTACGCCATCATTCGGCAGAAGGACTGTTTGCACTTAAAGAAGGAAGCTTTCGGGAATACGTGATGACGTGGCCCAGATATAAGGAAGGGACGAATTGATGACGGGTGCGAGATGGACATTGGCGCCGGAGCAATAATTTAGGTACTAAATGTTGTACTCGTAGTCGATCAGGAGTCGTGTTAGAACAAGGGTATAAATGTAAACCCTTGGTCTCTGTAATAGGGATCGAATATCTACACAACAAAACCGGACCCGTGCCAACCTTTGCGTCCTTTAGTCGAGTCGTCGAGTTCTTCGAGAGGAGCTATCGATCCGTCGACCTCCGTAAGTACCGACAACCTTGTATCATGTCTAGTATCATGCGGTGGATTTAGACCGTGATGCAAGTAGTCTTGTTACCTTGCTTAATATCATGCGGTGGATTTAAGCTCGGTTCAAGAGGGTTTCCTGTTAGATCATGAGCCATGCGGTAGGCTAAGATCTAGCTCGAAGCTAGATATCGGCTCTATTAGATTTGGCAAGATCTAATAGATTCATTAAGTTACCACGTGTTGCTTTGGATTTTGCTTTATATTTAATTCATGCAACACTCTTTTGCCCAATCTAGATTGATTAGTTTCGGCTCTATCTCTTTGAGATCCATGTGATGTGCTTTTAAATCATTGGTTTATTATAAAGGATCAAGTGCTGTCAATAGCCAAATTTAGATCAATCTAGATTGTCACGTGTTGCGGATTCAAGCTTTTTGACTTTTCAAATGTTTGTTCCATCTTCTCGGAACCTGGATCGGCTGTACAGCTGTATTCGGCAATTATACCACAAGTGAAACGTGTTTATAAGTTTGTTTTAAATAATGTATGCTTTTAGCCTTCCATATTTAGATTGTATCATGTGGTGGATTAATCTACTTGTTGTTGGTGGCATGGTTTCAAACCAGTCATATCATGCGGTGGATTAACTTGTTTGGTGTCACGCTCGACGGGTTTGAAAGTACCTAGACATGCGGTAGACTAGTGCTTTTGGTCTATGCATGCTTGTTTAACTCACATTTATAATCATGTTTTCACCTTATTTATTATTATTGTTGTTTATCCTCAAAAATCGGTCATGACCACGTGTGAGCAATGCTGTTTAAACAAAAACCGATCTTTTGTCATGCTTACTTCATGTATTTGGCTAGGTCCTGGTCTCATGTTTTAAAGTTCCCGAATGATGTTCAAACTCCTGACAGATAGCTTGTTGTAGCTATATGTCTTTTTACATGGCTTTCTGGCCGTAAATACGGAACTGTCTGGTACCACCCGACAAGTTCCAGGTTTTATCTAGCTGCTTTTCATCCTTTGTTAGTTTCAGGAAAATTGACTGGCACGCTTCGGATCCGGCACGTGTGTTAAGCCAGCTTTGTTCGCTTGCTGTGTGCTTGGCGCGAGGAGCTGATTTTGCGTCAACACACTTTTTGGCACGCTCGGTGGGACACATCTAGCTGATCAAGATGCCTGATATTCATGATGTCATGGATGTCACCATGGATGACCTGTCTCCAGAGCAGCAAATACAATTGAAGGATGCCATTGATCAATTTTAGTAGAAGTGCTTAATGTCATTTGGTAAAAACAGAAGTGGTGTTCCATATCTTAAATCTGACATGCCAATGGTTTTACTACTAGGAGAACCCGATACCACGTCTATTGAGGAGAAACAGGAAGCTATGAATGCAGTTCGGCAAACTATGGAAAAAATAATGGCCAAACACCATACTGCTTTCTTGAGTATGTTCAAACAAATGATGGTTGGAGTCTTTGGCCCAGGTATGGAAAGGATGCTTGGTCAAGTATCACCACAAGGATCTACTTTAGAGGTAGGAGAAACGAGTGCTGCTGTCAACAGCCAACCAGCTCGAGATGCAAGTGCTCAGCCGCCTCTGCAAAGTACAGTGGGTCAACCAATCTAGCTGCCTCTGCAAAGTACTGGAGGTCGTCCAATCTAGCAGTAGAACCCTTATCAAGCAATGCCCAACAGGCCTACTTATGGAGATTTGGCATTCGGTTCTTCTGGAGTTCCACCTGGCTCTACATACAGGATAGCCCCAGCAAACAATAGGCTACATAAGAACTTGTTTGGAGATGGGTATTCGGAATTCATGGATTACAGTGCCATTGATGCTTTCCCAAATCCCGGATATGGTACGGCCGCAGGAATGCCTACTGGGCCTATTGGAAGGCCAGGGGATCAAGATGCTAACGTTGATCTTATGATGCAGAAAATGGCCGATGTGTTACAGAATCAATTCGGCCTGAAACCTAAGAATCAAGGGAAAGTATATACAGCTTCTTTCCCATAATGTTACAACAGGGTGGCTTTTCCACATAGGGTGAAATCTCCTGCAGATTTCACAAAGTTTTCTAGGCAAGATGATACCAGCACTGTGGAACACATAGCCCGATATTTGATGCAGCTTGGGGAAGCTTCAGCTGATGAAGTGTTCAGGATCAGATACTTTCCCTTATCACTGACAGGCCCAGCCTTTACATGGTTCGCTTCTTTGCCTGCTCAATCAATTTGTTCCTGGAAGGATTTGGAACAGAAGTTTCATGCTCATTACTTCATTGGAAGTAATGAGAAAAAGCTAATTGATCTAACCACCCTGAGACAAAGGCATAATGAAACACCCATGGAGTTTCTCAGGAGGTTCAGAGAGACCAAAAGCATGTGCTTCTCTTTGAATCTACCAGATGATCAATTGGCTGATGTGGCTGTAGCGGGTATGTTGCCAGCTATTCGGGAAAAGCTATTTGGCATGGAGTTCGACAATCTTTCCCAACTGTCACACAGATTGTCATTAATGAGCAACCAAGCATATGGCTTCAAGAAAGACTCTATGTTTTCCAAACGAAATGATATAGCTGACATCTACAATCAATTCCCCGAAAGAGCTGATCAAGGAGAGGAATTTGATGAGGAGGAGGAAATAGCTGCAGCTGAAATGGTCTGGGGCAAAGAGCCGTTAACAGTGAACCAGAGATGGGTCGAGCAAGCCAAGGGCACATATGACTTTGATGTGACCAAGGCTGATAAGCTCTTTGTGTTCCTTGTAAAGGAAGACCGAATCAAGTTGCCAGAAGGGCATTCTATGCTTCGGCCTGATGGAGTCAAAGAAAAAAGATACTGTAAATTTCACGACAGGAATTCTCACTCCATCAATGAGTGCAGGTTTTTCAGGATGAGAATTCAGAAGGCTATCCAAGAAGGTCATTTGAAGTTTGACAATAAAATGAAGTTGGATGGCAATCCTTTTCCTCAGAACATGATTGGGTTTTCAGTCAATATGGTGACCGCTGAGGAAAAAGGAAAAGTGAAGGTTTTAACTTCAGCAAGGGCGAAGCAGGATGGATCAGTTGATCCTGCTCAACAAATAACAGTGGAGCAAGTCCACAAGGAAGTGCCTCGCACCCTGAAAAGTCAAATTGAAATAGGGGAATCTTCCAAATCCAAGCCCAGGGTGACTTCGCGTATCCTCCTTAACAAGTGGCAGCGTCAGCAAGAGAAAGATCGCTACCAGAAACAAAAATACGAGGAGGAGAAGCGAAGGTTTGAAGAAGAAGTGCACAGGAGAGAACGAGAAGAGCATACATGAGAGCAAGAGCGTGCGCATTGGGGATGTGTGTTCTTCAGGCGCTGCTGGAATGAAGGTTTGAAGCTCCCCACGTTAAACAATTGTCCTGAATGCAGTGACAAATACACTGAGTATAGGCAGGATACTATCAATCGCCGATCCGTCCATGAATGAATTGGAAGGATATATCCTAGTGACGGTCGGCGCATAAAAATAAATGAAGTTGATGATCACCCAAGAAAAAGGTATGCTAATCAGAAGTGGGTTGATCATAAAGAACAAGAGCGTGAATATGTCTGGCGGGAAGGACAGTGGTGCCCACCTGGCTTGAGGAGAAGCCAAAAAAGAAGAGTTCGGCGCTTGAGAAATCAGGAGTTGAAATAGGCAGGGATCAAGAGGAAATAGGTGTGGCGCCCGAAGGATAAGCCTGATGGATCTAGTCATTTGGCTCCTACATGCATGGTATGCTTCTTGCCAAATGAATTCATGGCTCCAGCTAATCAGGTTGTGCAGGAAGAGGCGTTGCCAGACATCAATGAGGACGAGCTAAGGACCGGAGCGTACGAGGACCGGTGGATGGTCACTCCTAGCTGTGATGAGTGATTGACAACATGGTGTGGACTAACTCTTGGCCGAGTATTGCAGGTGCAGGTTGCGGCTTGATTTGTGTTGGTGCAGGTGAAGAGTGGGCGCGAAAGGTCTATGCCTTGCGGGGCCTCCGAGGAGTGGAGAGACATGTAGGCCTGACTTGAGGGACCCGGTGGCCAGCGGGGTCAAGTGCGGGACGCATGATGGCAAGAAAAGCAAGATGAACTCGTCGACCGGAGCCGGTGTAGGGCAGCGGCACACGACCGGAGTCCGCATGCGGGGTTTGCGGTGGTACACCAGAAAACCGTCAGGTTACTTGGTTGAGCCACAAAACCAAGACCGGAGGCTTGGCGGGCGGAGACGGGATCCGGGCGCGCCGAGAAGCTTCGATGCCGGCGGACGCATGGCACGATCGCAGGGCTTGCGTCGGGAGGACACAGTCTGCGGCAACGGCGTGGCCGTGCGATGAAGAGGAGTGCTACATGACCTATTTGCCCCCGAGGGGTTGTATCTCAACTTAAGTGCTAGGGGTGGTGTGGTCTTTTTCCTGGCCCAGAGGGGACTCATATATATTAGCTCTAGGGTTTCCAGGCAAACTATCCTTCTAGACAGCTTCTCATTTCCTTGCTCTCTAGGGTTAGATTTTTCCTCAGCTTGTAAAGAATCTGACCTCCGAGTGAATGGAAGCTTTCATGGTTGCGTCGATTCCCGTTTTGTAGCTCGTTGGATTTTCATGTCTTTTTCGAGCTATTTTCGTCAGTTTTTCATGTGTGGCTTGTTCCTTTGATTCTGAGGTTTTTGGGCTCGAATTTGTTGGTGGGAATCATGGATAGTTGCTTCGTGCATCTTTGTGCTTGATCTTGATCCCCCAAACTTCGAGTTCGGCCTCCGATTGAAGGATTTCGGTTGGGTCCTAGGTTTTTGGTTGGTTTCGGTGGCGTTTCGATTCCCGGCGATTTAGGTTGTTTGAGGACCCAAGTTTTGGGGCATAGCATCCCCTAGGGACGCTTCACATCTTTCCCAAATCTTTCCTCAAGAGCTTCAACTGTTTGGGAGATCCTTGGAAGGATAGGTGGTAGGGTGCTCTCGAGTTGGTTTTCGGGCTGCTGTTCCCGCGCCGGTTTGCACCTCGCGGACCATCCGCGTGGTGGGTGCGGACCGTCCGCGTGGAGGGTTTTGCCCAGGTGTTCTTCGCGTTCTTCGCGTGTTCTTGAGCGCCTTCGTTTTGATCCGGTTGGCTAGTGGCTTTTGGTTGAAAGTGGTTTGGCGGACAGTCCTCGCGGCACGAGTTGCTCGCGGACCGTCCGAGGATGTGGTATGGACCGTCCGTGTGTGGAGGCGCCGGTTGGGTCGTTCTGTTAGTTTTTAACGGACCGTCCGCCGTCTGGTGTGGATCGTCCTCGTGGTGGTCGCGGACAGTCAGCCCTAGGGCTGCAGACCGTCCGCCTGGACTACTGCAGAACAGCGAAGTCCTTTGCTTCTTGGTTCGTGCTACCGCTTTGGTACCGTTTGGGGTTTGTTCCTAGGGTTGGTATGTCCTTCATGACTACGTGACCTTGGCAAACTCGTGTGGGAATCCTTGGTTGTGAATTTGGGGTTTGGGCTAAGTTCTCTCTAAGGAGAAGAATTTTTATCGGCTCCCATTCACTCCCCCCCTCTCTGGTCGCCTAATCGGTCCTTCATGAGCAACATGGGCTGATGGCACAGCTAGTGTTAGCCAAGCAAGCAACCTTTGACAAGCCAGCCAAGAATCGACATATGATACCACTGCATTTGAGAGGATATGTCAATGGGAAACTATTGACCAAGATGTTCGTTGATGGTGGAGCTGTAGTCAATGTGATGCCATACACCATGTTCAGGAAGCTTTGCATGGGCCCTGGGAATTTGATGCCAACAAGTACAGTTCTGAATGATTTTGCTGGGAATCCTTCAGACATCAAGGGCTGTGTACATGTAGACCTGATGATCGGGTCTAAGACTTTGCTCACGACCTTCTTTGTCATTGAGGGCAAAGGGGCATATAGCTTGCTGCTTGGACGGGACTGGATCCATGCAAATTGCTGCATCCCATCTACCATGCATCAACAGCTTGTTCAATGGGTGGATGATGATATAGAAGTGGTCCAAGCAGATGATTCAGTGAGCGTGGCTAACGTGGAACCAGCCTTCTGGGAGTATCAAGGTATAGATTGCTTCTCAGCCAAGGACTGGGGTGAAGGTCCTGTTGAACCAGTCAGCAGTGATCAACAGCCGATTCAAGCAATCGGCTCTTATAGCAATTTTTAATGGATAACCCAATTGATCGAATAGATGGAAAGTTAGGATGTGGATTCATGTCGGCTGACAAATTGGAAGAAATTGATATTGGACATGGTGATAAGCCAAGGCCAACATTTATTAGCGCTAACTTGGATTCAGGTTTCAGGGAAGAATTGATCAAGCTACTGAAAGAATACAAAGATTGCTTCACTTGGGATTATTCGGAGATGCCTGGTTTGGATCGTTCCATTGTAGAGCATCGGTTGCCAATCAAGCCAGTTTTAAACCTTACAAGCAACCTCCCCGAAAAAATTACAAGGATGAAGTATTGGCCGACGTGAAAAAAGAAGTTGAAAGGTTGATCGAAGCAAATTTCATTCGGTAACATGTGAAGCTCAAGATCGAAGCGCGGTATGGGTACTTTAAGTAGTAGCAATTCCACTAAGCACCACGGTAAACATTTTTCAAACCACACATTTGTGTTCATAAATCAAGAATCAAAGATAAACAAACAAGTGAATAAAGATAAGCATCACACAAGACACAAAAAAAATATAAAGACTCTTTTTATTTGATTTTCTTTGACTCAACACTAATTTAAGACACTCCAAACTTGCAAAAATTTAAAAACACACTCGAAAACTAAGACTCTTTAAACTCTAAGACTCTCGATCGAAGATTAAACCGAACCTAAATTTTAAACTCAAAAGCTAAGGCTAGCTAGCTAGCTCTCCCCCACGCTAAAAACATACGACGTCCTCGCTGTATCTTACAAAATTCCTAAGGGGAAGACTAGACCTAGTGGTACTTCAAGCAAGTATAGCACCACTTGCCTCTCATGTTCCTGACCATGCCAAAAAGTTTGCGCACGTACGGTTAAGGAACTTGTAGCCGTCTTTGACTACGTGCTCCAAGTCCTCCATACGCTGCTTCATCGCTTCCATGGCTTGGAGACATTCATCGACCGACGCGTAGAGATCCGCGATGGATTGATGGCAAACTCGACAACACACCGAATGCAATCCGAAGGGGTCGTCGTTGCCATTATATCTACCGTCATCGCCGCCGTCATCGCCACCACCATTGTCGTCACCGCCGTCGTTGCCACCATCGTCGCCACCGCCGTTGCCGCCGCCGGGAGTCCTCTCCTTGGGTTGCTCATCCCAAATGTAGAGGTCATTATCATCTCTTCCGGCGGCTGCCCACGAGCTCGGGCTACGATCGTTGGAGTAGTCACTACCCCCATAATCCTTAGGCTCGGGCGACACCTCCTTGTAGTCTTTCCGCTTCATGCCTTGGATGCGCGCCGACCTTCGAACGGGCGTAGGGACTTTCTCTCCTTCGACGGGGTTGCGAGATGCAAGAGCTCCGGTCGGGACACGCCCTCCGCAACGGATGCGGGCGGTCCTCTTGGCGGGTAGCTTGAGCTCGCATCGCATCGCCTCCTCCATCGATGGCTCCATGGCTTCTAGCTTCAACTCTAAGCTTCTTGGGGACTCAATGGCTGTTGCAAGGGTGCAAAGTATTGCTTGAAGGGGTTGATTCCCGAGCTCCCAATTCAGCCAAATAAATAGTCCAGAGAGGGAAGCCCTGGGAACCTCATTTGCCTTTTTTAAACTTCCCTTAAAATTTTCTGACCAAACAAGGAAGTCAAAAAGAAGCAATTTGGGCAAAAATCGGAAATGACCGCCGTCGGGACCCAGCTGGGCCGGTCGGCCTGGGTCGGCCGGCCCACCCTGTCTCGGGGGCCAGGTCGGTCCAGTTTTTCGTACACTACCCTTATTTCACCTCCTTAGCCCATGGGAAAAAGTTGGCCCAGTAAATCTTCACGAGAAACTCCAGAAAATTAAAAGAAAAATTATTTACAGAAGTTCATGCCTTGTTTTTCGTCCTAGGTGGGACATTCGGGCTCTTCTTCCATGGTGAAGACATCAACATGGTGAAGGGGCACAATGCCGGGTTCGTAGTAAACCTTAAGTCGTTGACCATTCACGATAAATTGATCGCCTTTTATATCCATAATGGTTACCGCTCTGTTGGAGAGCACTGAATGCACAACATAAGGTCCGTCCCACTTGCTTTGCAAATTCCCCTTTCCGAAGGTTTTAAACCTCGAATTGTAGAGAAGGACCTTATCTCCTTCTTTAAACTCTTTCTTTTTCAATCTTTTATCATACCACCTTTTGATTCTCTCTTTGTATATGCTTGCATTTTCATATGCTTTCAACCTCAACTCCTCTAGTTCGCTTATTTGGATCCTTCGTTTCACCACTGCGGCATCAAGATCGAGGTTCATCTCTTTAATCGCCCAATAGGCTTTATGTTCCAACTCAACCGGAAGGTGGCAACCTTTTCCATAGACGAATTGATAAGGGGTCATACCTATCGGTGTCTTGAATGTTGTTCGATAAGCCCATAAAGCTCCGTCTAATTTCTTCGACCAATCTTTGCCTCCCTTCTCTATGCTTTTGTTGAGGATGCTTTTTAATTGCCTATTTGACGTTTCCGCTTGTCCGTTGGTTTGTGGGTGATAGGCCGTAGAGACCCTATGCTCAATTCCCAACTTGGACAAGCACTTTTTGAAATTCTTCCCGGTGAAGTGAGTTCCTCCATCACTTATCAAGATTCTCGGTGTATTACATAATCAACCATGACTAGGATATACTCAAATCCAAATGAGTTTTTAAAAGGCCCCATGAAGTCTATACCCCATACATCGAATATGTCAATTTGTAGGTTGTATTTCAAAGGCATAGAATTTCTTTGAGAGATGTTTCCGGTTCTTTGGCATTCGGGGCATGATGCAACATATCTTTTAGTATCTTCATGCATCTCCGGCCAAAAGAATCCGCTCGACCATATTTTTTCTTGGGTTCGAAAATGGCTATAGTGTCCACCGTACTCCGCTGAGTGGCACTTCCTTAGAATTTTAACCCTCTCTTCTCTTGGCACACATCTTCTCATCACTCCATCATTGCCAAGTTTGAAGAGGTATGGTGCATCCCAAAAGTATTTCCTACTTTCGGAGATTATCTTCTTTTAAGAGTTTTTATCTAGATGATCGAGAGGCATCTTTCGAATTGCTCGAATGATATCGATCATCCAAGTATCGTTATCAAGCACTCGATAGAGGTGGTCATCTCTCATCTTATCTTCGATGGGCTCTTTATCATCTTGTCCACGATTCATCCTAGACAAATGATCGGCCACAACATTTTCCACCCCCTTTTTATCAAGAATTTCAACATCAAACTCTTGGAGGAGAAGGATCCAACGAATCAAACGTGGTTTAGCTTCCTTCTTAGCCAAGAGATACTTGATGGCTGCGTGATCGGTGTAAACAATGACTTTCGAGTTCACGATGTAAGATCTGAATTTTTCGAAAGCGAATACCACTACTAGCAACTCTTTTTCCGTAGTGGCATAATTTAATTGTGCCTCACTAAGAGCTTTGCTAGCATAGTAAACGGCATGAACTCGGCCTTCCTTTCTTTGACACAAAACCACACCTACGGCATAGTCACTTGCGTCACACATGATCTCGAAAGGTTGGCTCCAATCCGGAGGTTGAATGATGGGAGCACTCACCAGCGCACTTTTCAAGGTCCGGAATGCCGCTAGGCACTTCTCATCGAAGTCGAAAGACACATCTTTTTGAAGAAGATGCGTTAAAGGCTTAGTGATCTTTGAGAAGTCCTTAATAAATCTTCTACAGAATCCGGCATGGCCTAGAAAGCTGCTTAAGGACTTAACATCCGTCGGAGGTGGGAGTTGCTCAACTGTCTCTACCTTAGCCTTGTCCACTTCAATTCCTCTCTCGGATATAACATGTCCGAGCACTATGCCTTGATTAACCATGAAGTGGCACTTTTCCCAATTTAATACCAAGTCTACCTCCGCACACCTCGTGAAGACCTTTCCAAGTTTGTCAAGCAATCCATGAATGTCTTCCCATAAACGGAAAAATCATCCATGAACACCTCGACAATTTCTTCGATGAATTCCGAAAATACGGCCATCATGCAACGTTGAAAAGAGGCCGGAGCGTTGCTTGTACCGAAGGGCATCCTTCTACATGCAAACATTCCGTAAGGGCATGTAAACGTTGTTTTTTGTTGATCGTCCGGGTGAATGGGAATTTGCATGAATCCCGAGTACCCATCGAGAAAGCAAAAATAAGTGTGGTTTGCTAATCTCTCGAGCATCTCGTTAATGCACGGTAGGGGGAAGTGATCTTTCTTCGTCGCTTTGTTAAGCTTACGATAGTCAATACACATCCGCCACCCGGTCACGGTTCTTTGAGGTATCAGTTCGTCCTTCTCATTCTTCACCATGGTCAAACCTCCTTTCTTTGGTACACAATGTACCGGGCTCACCCACTCGCTATGCGGAACCGGGTAGATGATTCCGGCATCAAGTAATTTGATGACCTCTTTCTTTACTACCTCTCGCATGGAATGAGTTAGCCTCCTTTGGTGGTCCACTACGGTCTTACATTGGTCTTCCATTGGCATACGATGAGTGCAAAAGGCTAGGCTAATACCTTTGAAATCATTAATCGAATATCCAATCACCTTCCTATGTTATTTCAATAAAATCAGCAACTTCTCGTTTTCTTCAGGACTCAACTCGTCGTGCACGATGACTGGATAAGTCTTGTCTGGGCCCAAAAATTCATACTTTAATCCTTTGGGAAAAGGTTTAAGGTCTACCTTGGGCGCTTGTGGCTCCTCGGGTTTAATCTCTCCTATGTCTTCAAATTATCTTTCCTCCTCGCTTCCCTCATGTGGTTCTAAGCCTTTTGTTGCTTCTTCTAGTTCTTCATCTTGTTGATTACTAATTTGATTTTCCATCGCTCTTTGTAGCGGGTCTCTAAGGGTTTCAAAAAAGCAAAGACTATCTATCTCTTCTACTTCTTCATCTTCGGGAGGAAAGGGTGTAAGGTGTTTAGAAGCACGAAGAAAGTTATATGTGTACTTTGTTCCATCAAGGTTCATTGTTACTTTGCCTTCTCCGGCATCTTACACGGCATCAACCAACTTAAGAAAAGGCCTACCTAAGATTATGTGATCATGATTACTATGGTAAGCATCAATAACAAAGAAATCGGTTGGTATATAATTTCTAGAGATTTTTACTTTCACGTTGCAAGCAATACCTAGAGGTTTGATAGTTCTACCATCTCCCATAATTTATTTCATTGATGTTGGAGCTAAGTCTAGGTTGTGGTCTTGAACTTTATCGTAAATTTTAGAAGATAGGACACTTACTTGGGCTCCGATGTCGCATAAAGCTTTGCATTGAACTCTGTTGATCTCGCAACTCAAGCGTGGTGCCATCTTCTCTTCTTCTTTGGATCCTATCGCGTAGATTTCAACAAGGCGACCGTATGGTGGTGCTTCGGGCTTGATCCCCATGATTCTCTTCACCTTGGCTATGTGTTCCGGATCCACTATGTCATCTCCAAAGAGTTTTTGAAAAATCTCACCGGTGGTTTCAAGGTCGTATGAATTTTCCGCTCTCTTCTCCGGTGGGAAATCCATTTCCAATGCTCTCGCCATCCCCTTTTGATTAGGGAACGGTCTTCTCTTGTCAAATACTTCTCCGTAATCGATAGGAACCCAATCCATTGGTTCGAACTCCCTTAGTGGCTTCGCGCTTGACATGCTTCTCTTGATTGTCCTATTTGGTACGGCGAAGTCGATGCTCGGGGTAGTTCTTGACTTGATGTGTTCTTGTTCAAGCCTTTCCGTGGTTGGTTCCTCTTTTATGACTTCCGGGGTTGCCTCTTTAGAAAATTCAGCACACTTCTTCCTCAAATGATATTCCGGCTCTTCCGCAAGTCTTGTTTTCCAATCTCTTCGCATGGCAGCCGCTTTTTTGTAGAAGTTGAGCGGCTTCCGTGAGTGTTTTCTCCATGAGATCCCTGCCTGCACACATTTCGACGTGTTGCATGCAACTAGGGGTTAGGGAAAAGAAAAATGTATGCAAGAGTACGTCACCGGAGAAGCCGAGTCTTGGTCCTTGTTCGATTAACCCATTAAACCTATCCCAGGATTGGTCTATCTCTTCCTCTTCTCCTTGCATGAAATTGATCACTTGCTTCCTTAGATGTTGAACCTTGCTAATTGGAAAGAACTTCTCGCAAAACTTTTTTGTCAACTTGTTCCAATTGCCTTCCACTTCAAAGGACGCAAACGAGTACCATGTCTTTGCATTGCCGGCAAGTGAGTAGGGAAAGAGATTCCATTTGAACCATTCATCGGGGACTCCTTCTTGACGCACCATGTTGCATATCGTTGTGAAATGCCTTATGTGTCTATATGGGTTCTCCGTAACCATCCCTTCAAATGGGTTTGTGAGGACCATGTGTGGTTCGAGGACCGGTGGATGGTCGCTTCCTTGTGTGATGAGTGATTGACAACGTTGTGTGGACTGATTCTTGGCTAAGTATTGCAGGTGCAGGTTGCGGCTTGACTCGTGTTGGTGCAGGTGAAGAACAAGCGCGAAAGGTCGTCGCCGGTGAGGCCTCCAGGTGTGGAGAAGACAAGTAGGCTTTGTTCGAGGGACCCGATGGCCAGCGGGGGTCAAGTGCGGGCCGCATGGTGGCATGAACAACAAGATGAAGTCGTGGACGGTTTCTTGGTTGAGCCTCAAAACCAAGGTCGAGCCGGGACTACGTGGGAGCCGAGTCATGAGTGGAGATTGGCGGAGGCTACACCGAGTTCGCGGGGGTTTCCGGTGGTTCACCGAGAAAACCACCGGGTTCCTTGGTTGATCCACAAAGCCAAGACCGGAGAACCGAAGACGGAGGTGCGGCGGCACCGGACCGGTCCGACCGGTGGGTCGACCGGTCGACCGGCCGGTGGGGACCGGTCCGGCCGGTGAGGAGCACCGGTCGACCGTGTGCGACGACGCGGTCCCGGAATCTTCGAAGCGGAGGACACGCGTCGGGATCGCATCGCTTGCGTCGAGGCTACGCAGGGTGCGGTCGCCGGGCATCCGTCCGATGGTGAAGACATCAAGAATTCCGAATCCGCCCTTGAGGGGCATGTATCCCTAGTTAGTAGAAAGGGGCATTTTAGACATTCGGTTGCCGCCTATATAACCCAAGAGGTGAGAGGTTGGCAGCCAACTCTTGGAACCCTAGCTCATTAGTTTTCCTATTTTTCACCTATTTTCTCTAGGTTTTCCTTAGGATTAGCAAGAGAGCTTCACGGAGAGATCTTGTAGAGAGGGATGGATGATCGGGCGGCTTGCTAGACCTTGTACGAACCTTTGTTTCATGTATAGATGATTCGGCGTGGTTCCTCAAGGTTTGGATGTGTTTTCCCGGTTGTTCTTGGTGGTGATTTTCGGAGCCCTCTCTTCGTGATTTCTTTGGGGTGTTTTCGGGGCTTTTCTCTTGGGATTTGATGGGGGAAATTTGTGGGAACCCTTCGTGGTTCTTTGGGCTGTGATTCCCCTCCCAAATCCGTGAGTAAAAGTGCTCGATTTTGGGGGTTTCTTGAGTTCTTGGGTTGAAGGTGCTTTCGGCGGGATTTCTTCGATTCCTCCTTTTTGGACGAGATTTGGTGGGATTAAACTTGGCTATGGACTCCTCATGAGGTGTTCCTGATATCCCCAAAGTCTTGTTCAAGTCCGTGGAGCGATTCGGGAGATCGAGATTTGGATTTGGGAGAGTTGACCCGCGGGTGCTGTTCATCCCGAGCTGCCCAGGCTACACCGGTCTGACCGGTGCTCTTGACCGGTCTGACCGGTGCAAGCCCTTGTGGGTTTTTGCTTGGGTGAACGTCTTGGTGTGTTCGTTGTTGTCCCGTGTTGCTGCTGTTTCGAGTTTGGGTCCGTTTGGTGGTCGGTTGGCCTTGTTTGGTGCCTTGGGGGCTTTCGAGTCGCCATCGGTCTGACCGGTGTGTCTCACCGGTCTGACCGGTGTAGAGCCACTTAGTGAAAGTTGCTCAGTTTCACCAGCAGGGACCGGTCTGACCGGTGGTGCTCACCGGTCTGACCGGTGTGGGTCTGTAGACTCGAGGTTTGGTTTTTCCGCTGCGTTTCTCGAGTCGAAGAATTTTTATCGGCTCCCATTCACTCCCCCCCCTCTCTGGTTCGCCGTATCGGTCCTTCAAGTGGTATCAGAGCCGGTTCGGGTCTTTGTTGACTCTAACCAGTCTAAGATCCAAGGATGGCGTATCAGGAACGGGGTTCGGGTCCTCCACACTTCGATGGCAAGAACTACCAGATGTGGAGCAAGCGGATGGGTGCGTTCCTCCGCGGAAAGGGTCGGTTTGCTTTGGGATGTCACGGTGGACACGGGCTATGTCCGGCCGATGGATTTCCTTGCTCCGGGGGTCGAGGGACGGATTCGACGCCAACAATAAGGCGGTCGACTACTTGTTTCGTGCTTTGTGTCGCCCGAGTTCGATCGGGTGCACACCGAGCACTTGGCTTGTAGGATTTGGGCGGTGTTGAAGGAGGCTCATGTTGGGAACGCCCGGGTTCGGGCACGGTTGTATGCGACCTACGGGGAGAGAGTATGAGAACTTCACTCATCTCCCCGGTGAGTCCATCGATGCCTTGTTTCGAGGTTCACGGTGGTGGTGAACAACATGAGGGCCAATGTGGACGTGCTCCCGTACGATGATCATGATAGAGCGGTCAAGCTCTTACACTCTTTGGATCGTACGATATGGGGCGGAAAGTTCGAGGCCATAGTCGAGTCGGAGAGGTATGATACTCCGACGGTGAACGAGCTGTTCTCGAAGCTCAAGTCGGCTGAGGTGGATAGGGGCATGACTGCCAAGCTCGAGGGACCGACTGATCCCCATAGTCTTGCCCTCGTTGGTGGTTCCAAAGGAAAGACTAACTCTAACCCATCCACCAGGATGTTCTCGTTTTCCTCTTTGATGTCTATGCCAGATGAGGAGTTTGATGACCTTGGAGAGGATGAGCTGGCGCTGTTGACGAGGCGGTTCGAGAGGCTGCACGAGAACCGCGTGAACATGAGGAGGAACACGAGGACTTGCTTCCAGTGCGGCAAGCCGGGACACTTCGTCGCCGACTGGCGGAGAAGGCCGAGAACAAGGACAGCTACAAGCACAAGCCGAGGAAGAACGACGACAAGTACCGTTCGAGGCGCGACCACAAGAGCAAGCACAAGAACAAGTACAAGGACGAGCGACGATCGAGGAAGAAGGAGGGCCGAGGCAAGGCCCGAGCGATGGTTGGAGCGAGCGACGTCGACTCCGGTTCCGCGTACTCCACCTCGAGCTCGAGCGGCGGCGACGACGAGGGAGATCGCCGCAAGAACAAGAGGTCGTCCAAGAACCCGAGCGGGACCGAGCCGCTTCGCGAGAGACGGCTTCGCACCATGGCGTTGAGCTCGGCGGCAAGAAGAGCACACGGAGCGACTCGGACTGCGAGTCCGACGACGAGGTGCGTGATGAGCTTCCCTTCTTGCGCCGGGGAGAATGAGAGGCTTGGCTCTTTGCTTGATAATCGTGATGACATGCTTAGAGAGGCCAAGAAAATGAGGAAAGAGCTTAGGGCTTCACTCGAGGATGCTAGGACTAGAGTGGGCCGAGCTAGAGACACGGGTGCTTGATAGCAAGCTTGAGATTGATTCGCTTAAGGCTAGCCCTGTTGTTTCGATGAGAATGATTGTCTTGATTGCTCCATATTCCTTGCTCGATCTTGCTTTGTTTAAGGAGAAGCATGCCTCCAATTGTGAGGAACTAGATGTGCTTAGGGTTGAAGTGGCTGAGCTTAAGTCTAGACCTGCTTTGCTAGGTGCTTGCACTTCTTGCCCTGTTTTGCATGCTAAAATTGATGAGATGCATGCTTACACTAGTTCGCTCGAGGCTAAATTGAAGGAACCCATGCCTACATCTTGCTCTACCTGTGAAATGCATGCATTGAAAAATTTGGAGCTTGCACATTATGTTGATCGTTTGCAGGATGAGAATGATGATTTGAGGAAGTTGATGGGTTGGTTGTCCGGTCACGAGCCTCAGTTGAGGATGATGATCGAGGCCTTTAAGAGGCAAGATGGTGAGGGGCTTGGGGCAAACAAGGTTGGTGAGGGAAGTGGAGAGAATATCCGGAGCCACCAAAAACCCACCACAAAAATGATTTCCCACCAAAACCTAACCATCTAAGGAACCGACTAGACACAACCCCAGCTCCACCCGTGTTTCCTACACCCACAAATGATCTACAAAAGCCTATCAAGTTTGTGAGCACTTCGGGGAAAGTGTTCTTTGGGAAGGAGAGTGAGAAGGCTAGTGGTGAGAAACCGGTGGAGGGCTTGAGTGGAGAGAAACCGAGTGAACAGCCACATCCCAAGCCAAAGCCTAAGCTTGTGAGGTTCCATTGTGGCTATTGTGGGAGAGATGGCCATAAGGAGGAGTTTTGCTTCAAGAGGAAGCGAGAGGAGAGAATGGAGAAGGAGTGGGCTAACAAGGACAAGTACCACCCTTCCGATGGTGTACTTGAGCCTCGTATGCGGATGCCCGGGGGGCAAGGCGGCGCGGGGACGGTTCGGGCTTGGGGAGAGAAGAAGGCTGCGGGTGGTCGCTGCGCCGGGCCCTGCCGGTCGGACCGGTGTGGGGCACGGTCGGACCGGTGCGGGCACAGACGAGACGGGTGTTCGGGTTTCGAGCTCGTACAGGTCCGAGGGTTGTTTCTGGTGGTCGTGGTTCTGGTGGTTGGGCTGGAAAGGGTGCAGGTGGTCAGTTTGCTAGGCGTTCTCCACCTCGTGCTCAATACGGGGGTTGGAGGAGTCGTGGCGGTGAGTTGGAGAGGAAGGACGTTCCACGGGCTTTCTTGCGTGGTTTTGGTCCTCCTCCAGGCAGAGAGGGGTGGTTCCCTCAGGGTGGTTACCGTGGTGGTGTTCGTGGAGGTAGCTTTGGTAGGAGAGATGCTTTGGTTGGTGCTAACCCCACTTTCGAGCAAATGGCTCGGCACTCGGTTTTCCTCTTTTGGTACTAACCCCGGTCTTTGAGTCGTTTGTTCGCTCACGTGCCTATTTTTGATTTGCGGGTGGGAGACTTGAAGAACATTTGGTTGATTGACTCCGGTTGTTCGAGGCATATGACCGGAGACAGGGGGTGGTTCTCAAGTCTCGTCCCGTGGTGACAAAGAGGTACATCACCTTTGGGGACAATGGGCGTGGGCGTGTGCTTTCAGAAGGTGAGATAAAAGTGAGTGACAAGATCACTGCGAGGCGTGTTGCTCTTGTTCAATCGCCGGGGTACAATTTGCTTTCCGTGTCCCGAGTTGTTGGATGAGGGTTTTGAGGTGTTGTTTCGGCCTGGTGGTTCTCGGATTGTGGACTCTCGAGGGGACCTTGTACGTATGGTTGTTCCGAGGGTCGGGTATTTCGTGCTGATTTTTCTCGGTCCTCGGGTGTGGAGCGTTGTTTCTTGGTCGGTTCTTCGAGTGAGTTGTGGAAGTGGCATAGGAAGTTGGGTCACTTGAGCTTTGACCTTTTGTCTCGCTTGAGTAAACTCAATTTGGTCCGAGGATTGCCACGGTTGAGGCTTGAGAAAGAGTTGGTTTGTGCGCCGTGTAGGCATGCCAAGATGGTGGCCTCTTCTCACCCGCCTCTCACCGATGTGATGAGCGAGCGTCCATGCAAGCTGCTCCATATGGACCTTGTTGGCCCGGCTCGTGTGCGATCCGCGGGTGGGAAGTGGTATGTCCTTGTTGTGGTGGACGACTATTCTCGGTATGCGTGGGTGTTCTTTACGGGAGGATAAGGGGGAGACGTTTGGTTTTGTTCGAGATCTAGTCTTGAGGTTGAGGAACGAGAGGCACGGAGATGCCATACGAGCTATCCGTAGTGATAATGGCTCGGAATTCGGGAACTCTCGTTTTGAAACCTTTTGTCATGACTTGGGTCTTGAGCACCGGTTTTCGAGTCCGTATACGCCTCCCCGAATGGTGTTGTGGAAAGGAAGAACGGGACTTTGTGCGAGATGGCTCGGACGATGCTTGATGAGCATAGGACTCGAGGAGGTATTGGGGTGAGGCGGTGAATACCGCATGCTATGTGTCGAACGGGGATATACCTCGAGTGCACAAGAAGAAGACATGCTATGAGTTGATGCATGGCCGCACACCCAAGGTGAGTCACTTCCATGTCTTTGGTTGCAAGTGTTTCATTCGAAGAAAGGCGAGGAAGTTGGATAAGTTTGAGGCTAGGTCCGTCGATGGCATTTTCTTTGGTTATGCATCTCATTCTAGAGCATATCGTGTGCTCAATCTTGAAACTAACCAAATCGTGGAGACTTGCGAGGTAACCTTCGACGAGACGAGCCACGTAGTCGGCTTGTCTTTGAGTGTGCAGGTGATGATGAGCTTGGCGAGGAGATTTTTCAGGAGGAGGAGCATGAACATGGTGATGATGAAGATGGCGGTGTGGTGCCCCCGGCTGAACATGTACCCACTACTTCGACTACGATGATGGATGGACCCTCTGCTACACCTACGACAAATCAAGAACGAGGAGAAGCTGATGTTGAGGGGGAGGTAGCTTCGAGGCGAGAACCTCCCCGGCGAGTTCAAGTGGATCACCCAGCTTCGAGGATCATCGGCGACATGAATGAACGCACTACACGGTCGAGGGTTCGAAACAATTCCCATTTTGCTCATGCTGCATTTGTTGCTTCTTTCGAGCCCAAAGACATTGGACACGCACTATCGATCACAATTGGGTTAACTCGATGCATGAGGAGTTGGAGAACTTTGAGAGGAATCGGGTGTGGGAGTTGGTTGACCCTCCCCCCGGGGTGTAAGCCGATTGGTACAAAGTGGGTGTGGAAAAACAAAGAAGGAGAGAAGGGTGAGGTTGTGAGGAACAAGTCGAGACTTGTTGCTCGGGGGTTCGATCGGAAGGGAGGGGATCGACTACGAGGAGACCTTTGCTCCCGTAGCCCGTTTGGAGGCGATTAGGATCCTTCTAGCCTTTTCGTGGCTAAAGGTTTCAAGTTGCACCAAATGGATGTGAAGAGTGCTTTTCGAATGGAGTGTTGGAGGAAGAAGTGTATGTGAGGCGACCTCGGGGTTTGAGAGTGAGAAGTACCCCCACAGGGTGTACAAGTTGAGAAAGGCGCCGTATGGGTTGAAGCGGGCGCCTAGAGCTTGGTATGGCGAGGGTTGAGGGGGTTCTTGTTTGAGAGAGGTTTTGAGATGGGGAAGGTCGATCGGACCTTGTTTTTGTTGAGGCGGGCGAGAGATATCCGATTGTGCGGGTGTACGTGGATGATATTGTCTTTGGTGGCTCGTCTAACTCTCTTGTTGCGAGGTTTGCAGATGATATGAGCAGGGAGTTCGAGATGAGCATGATGGGTGAGTTGCAGTTCTTGCTCGGGCTACAAATCAAGCAATCAAAGGAAGGAACATTTGTGCACCAGGCTAAGTACACCAAGGACATTGTGCGAAAGTTCAAGATGGAGGACTCCAAGGCTATGACGACGCCGATGAGTACGACTACGGCTCTTGATGCGGACGAGGAAGGTGAACACGTGGACCAGAAGGAGTACCGGAGCATGATCGGGTCACTCCTCTACTTGACGGCGACGAGGCCGGACATACGATTCTCGGTGTGTCGTGCGCTCGTTTTCAAGCGTCTCCGAGGACTTCGCATCGGCAAGCGGTGAAGAGAATTTTCGGTACTTGCGTCACACTCCCGACTTCGGCCTTTGGTACTCCGCGTCCTCTTCTTTGGCGCTTCATGGCTTTTCAGACGCGGATTTTGCCGGGTGTCGGTTGGATAGGAAGTCCACTTCGGGACTTGCCGGTTTTTGGGTTCTTCGTTGGTGTCTTGGTCTTCCCGCAAGCAGTCGAGTGTTGCTCAATCCACGACCGAGGCCGAGTATGTTGCCACTGCTAGTTGTTGCTCTCAGCTCCTTTGGATCACCTACACCATGAGTGACTTTGGTGAGGAGTATACCCATGTTCCACTTCAATGTGATAGCACCAGTGCCATAAGCGTTGCTAAGAACCCAGTGCTCCATTCCAAAACCAAGCACATAGAAGTGAGGTACCATTTTCTGAGAGACAATGTTGAGAAAGGAAAGATAGCTTTGATCCATGTACCCACACATGACCAACTAGCCGATATTTTCACCAAACCCTTAGATCAAGCAACTTTCACTCGTTTGCGGGGGGAACTTGGTGTGTGTTTGATTTCTTGAGTTGGGTGTGTGGGAGCTTTCTTTTGCCGGTGGTGTCGAGCCCGTTTTGCCTCCCCTCGAGGAGCCGGTTTGTAGCATATGTATAGCTTTCCTTTGTGCATTTCTTGCATTTGGCATGGCATATGTAACATGATGTATAGGCATCCTTGTCTCTTAGATTGCATGCATTTTGTATCATATGCATTGGTTAGGGAAAGCTTCTCTCATATACATTGTTCACCATGGAATGAGATATATGTCTTTGTGAGCTTGTTTGGTATGATATGGTTAGTTTGGCTTAGCTCTTGATGATCTTGATGAATAATCCATGGTTGATAGCTATGCTTTTGAAAAATGTCACATGTATGTTCTCTCATGTGTAAATGCCTTTACATGCTCTTGACATGTTTTTGTGGCCTTGCTATGCTTAATTTGTGGTTGGATAGCTAGTTTATTGATCATATGGGGCCAAAGGCTCATTTGCCATCATGAATGTTTAGCCCTCTTGACTTATCTTGTGGAGGAGCATAAGTTCCTTTTTGTCCCAAAGACATTTCATGTACCATTTACAAATCTGAAAATGAAATGAAAAATGCTTGGAAAATATGCTCCCATGTCATATGTGCTGAATTTAATTTGCTTTGGGTGCTAAACCGTTGCATGATGCCTACCAATGAGAAGTCTCATAAATAGAAGTAGGCACATGGCTCGGTGGCTTTGACATGACATGAGGTGCTTGTGGGTGTTTGTGATGGTCTTATGGTTAGAATAGCTGTCCTAGCATGAAGTTTGTGTGGCTTTGCCATTTTGATATGCTTTGATCATGTTTAGGACTTTGCTCATGAGAGGCAAGTTTTTCGCAAAATTGCCAAAATCCATTTTAGCTTCGTCCAATGGTTGTGAAACTTGGTGATCATGTAGTTGAGATCGATACGAAGCCGTAGAGTATCTAACTTGCTCATTTGGACATGTGTAGCATTCTTTGTTGAATTTTGTCTATTTGAGAAGCTCTAGGTTGAAAGTTTTGCATTTTTGGCTTGATTCATGCATTGCCAACAAGGGGGAGAAGTTTGAGCTTGAAATGGCTTCTTTGGACGTGTTTAGAAGGTTTTCGAGTGGTTTCGAGCCATTTCGGGCTCGTAGTGCCGGTTCGTACACATGTTGCACACCGGTCGACCGGTGGTGTTGGCCGGTCCGACCGGTCGGGGCTCGGTTTGTTGCAGCGCCCTGTTTTCAAGTGGTTTCTTGCATGCATTCGTCCGGGGGAGTTGCATTGGTTCAGGGGGAGCTTGCATGTGTGCAGGGGGAGCTCTTTGTGGTGTTCGAGCTTTGTTTTGGTGGTTTGCGCTCTTTGCTTGAGCTTTGCTTTGTCTCGGATGTGTCGAGCCGTTGCCCTTGCCTAAGGGGTCCGAGACTTGTTTCCTTCAAGTGATCTTGCTCTTTGCCTTTGTTCGGCTTTCGATCGCTTCTTGGAGTTTCTTTTTGTTCGTTTCTTTTCTTTTTCTTTTCTCTCTTGTTACTTTCGTGTGGGTGTTGTCAATGCACTCATCAAGGGGGAGATTGAGGACCATGTGTGGTTCGAGGACCGGTGGATGGTCGCTTCCTTGTGTGATGAGTGATTGACAACGTTGTGTGGACTGATTCTTGGCTAAGTATTGCAGGTGCAGGTTGCGGCTTGACTCGTGTTGGTGCAGGTGAAGAACAAGCGCGAAAGGTCGTCGCCGGTGAGGCCTCCAGGTGTGGAGAAGACAAGTAGGCTTTGTTCGAGGGACCCGATGGCCAGCGGGGTCAAGTGCGGGCCGCATGGTGGCATGAACAGCAAGATGAAGTCGTGGACGGTTTCTTGGTTGACCCTCAAAACCAAGGTCGAGCCGGGACTACGTGGGAGCCGAGTCATGAGTGGAGATTGGCAAAGGCTACACCGAGTTCGCGGGGTTTCCGGTGGTTCACCAGAAAACCACTGGGTTCCTTGGTTGATCCACAAAGCCAAGACCGGAGAACCGAAGACGGAGGTGCAGCAGCACCAAACCGGTCTGACCAGTGGGTCTGACCGGTCTGACCGGTGGGGACCGGTCTGACCGGTGAGGAGCACCGGTCTGACCGGTGTGCGACAACGCAGTCCGGAATCTTCGAAGCGGAGGACACGCGTCGGGATCGCATCGCTTGCGTCGAGGCTACGCAGGGTGCGGTCGCCGGGCATCCGTCCGATGGTGAAGACATCAAGAATTCCGAATCCGCCCTTGAGAGGCATGTATCCCTAGTTAGTAGAAAGGGGCATTTTAGACATTCGGTTGCCGCCTATATAACCCAAGAGGTGAGAGGTTGGCAGCCAACTCTTGGAACCCTAGCTCATTAGTTTTCCTATTTTTCACCTATTTTCTCTAGGTTTTCCTTAGGATTAGCAAGAGAGCTTCACGGAGAGATCTTGTAGAGAGGGATGGATGATCGGGCGGCTTGCTAGACCTTGTACGAACCTTTGTTTCATGTATAGATGATTCGGCGTGGTTCCTCAAGGTTTGGATGTGTTTTCCCCGGTTGTTCTTGGTGGTGATTTTCGGAGCCCTCTCTTCGTGATTTCTTTGGGGTGTTTTCGGGGCTTTTCTCTTGGGATTTGATGGGGGAAATTTGTGGGAACCCTTCGTGGTTCTTTGGGCTGTGATTCCCCTCCCAAATCCGTGAGTAAAAGTGCTCGATTTTGGGGGTTTCTTGAGTTCTTGGGTTGAAGGTGCTTTCGGCGGGATTTCTTCGATTCCTCCTTTTTGGACGAGATTTGGTGGGATTAAACTTGGCTATGGACTCCTCATGAGGTGTTCCTGATATCCCCAAAGTCTTGTTCAAGTCCGTGGAGCGATTCGGGAGATCGAGATTTGGATTTGGGGGAGTTGACCCGCGGGTGTTGTTCATCCCGAGTCGCCCGAGCTACACCGGTCTGACCGGTGCTCTTGACCGGTCTGACCGGTGCAAGCCCTTGTGGGTTTTTGCTCGGGTGAACGTCTTGGTGTGTTCGTTGTTGTCCCGTGTTGCCGCTCGTTTCGAGTTTGGGTCCGTTTGGTGGTCGGTTGGCCTGTTTGGTGCCTTGGGGGCTTTCAGGCTGCCATCGGTCTGACCGGTGTGTCTCACCGGTCTGACCGGTGTAGAGCCACTTAGTGAAAGTTGCTCAGTTTCACCAGCAGGGACGGGTCTGACCGGTGGTGCTCACCGGTCTGACCGGTGTGGGTCTGTAGACTCGAGGTTTGGTTTTTCGCTGCGTTTCTCGAGTCGGAGACGTGTGTTGGAAGCCGCGTTCGTCTTGTTGGAGTTTTCATCTCCTTCGAGAAGAATTTTTATCGGCTCCCATTCACTCCCCCCCCCTCTCTGGTTCGCCGTATCGGTCCTTCAGTTTGCCGCCACCATCTCGATGATCTTGGATTTAATCTCATACTTGGTCGCTTCGAGCTTCGAATCCGACTCTTGTACTTTTATGTCTTCACATCGAGGTCTAGCGTAATCCCTTAATTATTTCTCTGGTTCTTCCACGGGTTGATTAACGAACACCATCTAGACAATAAGATAAAAACAAAATCAAAAACGAAACAAGCGTTTTTCTAGATAATATGTGTTAGATATAGCAAACAAAAGATAAACTAAATATAAAACTAAGTTAAATGCAAATTAAACGATGTAAACTAGCTTGCTCCCCGGCAACGGTGCCAGAAAAAGGGGTTTGTTGACGCATAAAAGACGTATCCCTCTACGATCCGCAAGCGTACGGACCCCACACCTTTTCACCACGGGATTCCCAAGGTTCTTGTTAATCCGCGGAGCAAGGAGATTACAAGCATTCAATCTACTTCTAAGCACTAGCTACTAAAACCCTAACTACCATTATACTAGAAAACAACTAAACTACACTAGAGAGAATGATCAAGCTATCAAGATAAAAGACACTCGCCCATGGGTCTACGATCATGTAATCAATTAAAGACATTAAACCAATCTAATCTATCGGGGGTTGTGACCACGGTTTCGCCCTTTCCCTCCTCTCGTACTGTCACTACGTGAAGGTATTCATGACTAGACCTATGATGGACACGGTGTATTGAATGGATCCAAGGAAGCATTGGAGCTCATACTCCCTTTACAGCATGGTAGCTAACCTTAAACATTAAAGTATATTCAACACAAGATGATAGATAGATAATCCGACAAAGTATGATTACATCTTAAGATCGATTACAACCCATGGACAAATAAGGAGATTACCCCATCAAGGTGCTGATCATGGCACCGTTGATCATGGTTTCCCTTCCGACAGTGTCTTCCTTATTCTCCACGTGAGGGTGCTTCCTTCGAGGTGGTTGATCTCCCTCCAGAGATCCTCCTCCTCTCTCTCTAGCTTGTGGATGGCCTCCTGGTGCGAATGCCTCTCCCCCCTGTCGAATGGCAGTGCCTTCAGGGTTTTAGGGTTGAAGATCCTTCGGTGCAAGGAAAACGGGACCGAACCGGCCACCAGGGTGGGCTAGGCCAGCCGGCCTGGGCCGACTGGCCTGGGCCCACCTCGGCCCGGTTCGGTCGCCCCTTTGTTCCCGTGGGTCCTCAGGAGATTATGCACTTTTCCCCCTCCACTTGCATGATTTTGACGATGTCATCCTCGCGTCCAAGATGGAGGTTCTCCGCGCATGAAGTTCGGTCTTTTACGCTTCAATCCCCGGGGGTGTTCCTCGTAACACTTCGGTCCTGGCCACCATTGGAAGTGATTTCATCAAGCTCATGAACACGATCAAGACTCCGTAAATGCTCCTTTGAACTTGTTGCGAATCCATCCTTTATGTCCATGTTTTCCTACATAAACACAACATTTCCAAATGCATGCACATAGATGAACTTGTTATATGATTAGTATTCCTAGTGGCAGGTTAGTTCCAACCAAATCCAAACCAAAGTGTAATGAACATGCTTGGTGTACCAAAATACACCATCAACAGTACCACCCGGCAAGTTCCAGGTTTTATCTAACTGCTTTTCATCCTTTGTCAGTTTCAGGAAAATTGACTGGCACGCTTCAGATCCGGCACGTGTGTTAAGCCAGCTTTTTTTGGCTTGTTGTGTGCTTGGTGCGAGGAGCTGATTTTGCGTCAACACATAGCCCACGAGCACGGCGATAAGCTCGTTTGGTAAACAAATGAGTCTGCCCTTGCTGCTTCATGATTGACTTCTGCATTTAATGAATGTGATGATGGACTTCTATTCTTTCAATTCAAGGCAGGCCTTATAAGTTGGGTTTGGACTCACTCAAGAGGCAACACATTGATGAGAGGCATTATTTCAGACATAGAGATGGCTCGTGGTAACCTTAGGGAAGCGCCTCCTCTTTCAACCCATCATATTAAATCAATCGAAGGCACTTCTATAACTCTACTTGAGGAAGACGTGGCTAGACCTCCATTTTCCATATAGAAAAGGAACTAATACACATCTCCTTTAGAAAAGAATTTCCCATAATGACTATGAATGCTTGTAGTTTGGATGGACATACCTTCCTTGATTGAAAATGGGGTCTCCCCCAAGCTAAATTTTGGCTCCCTAGTTGGCCTGTCTTCATTTTGGTGATGGGACGAGCACCTAGACTCTTGTAGTGGTTGTCTTTATAGATCTGTGAAAAATCATAGGTACGACCGTATCACTTGGTACGACCGGCCCTACTAAATTTTCCCAGGCACTCATGTTCCCTCCTGAACACATCCTGCACAAAAATTTTGTCGAGGGGAGGTACGGCTGTTGACGAGGGCCCGGATTAGGGCTCCCTTCGACAGCGAGATTATCTCCCCTAAGAAAACAAGATGATCCAACAAGATTGACAACATGAAGGTCAACATTGACAATGTGAAGGCCAAGATTGACAATGTCAAGGCAAAGATTCAGGACAAGGAGGAGAAGGAACCCTGGTCAAGACCCACACTGGCAAGATGTCCAGTCTTTGGCCAGTTGGCTACATCTCCGACCAGTTTCCCACTAGAGGGAAGTCTCCGCCTCGCACGACAACTCCCCGCCTCGCACGACGAGTCTCCGCCTCACACGACAAGTCCAGTCCCGACTGGTGTGTGGGCCGAGACGCACGACTCGAGCATCGCCACCGACACGTGCAGAGGAACGAATCTCCATGTCATACCAGTGCAACAGCTGGTGGCCATGCAGGCGGCTCGCCCCGGCAAGAGCATTAATGCTGGTCTCACTAGTTGCGCGGCCATCACATCACCATCATCTCCCACTCTACCGCACGCAAGCTCAGCTTGAGGTACTCAAGCACCCTCTACGATGCGCACAAGCCTAGACTTAGGCTCGTGCGTGGCAGACTGAGACAAGCCCAAACTACTCGGGGAGGAGGCCAAGCGTCCCGGAGTGAACAGTCCAGCCCGACCACGCGGCGGCTCCCCGACAAGGCATCACGACTTGGCTTCAATGCACCCTGATGGATAGCAATGTACGACGGGACGTGCTAGCTACCAAGCACTGTAACCCTTTTTTTACTTCCCCTTGTGCCCCTCCCCTTGTGACTATAAAAAGGAGAGGAGGGCAACGGTTACAAGGGTTAGACCTTCATAGGATCGAACACCATTTCCCGGGACTTGGGCTTGACACCCTCTCCCGACCAGCTTGTAACCCCTACTACGAGCACACCTAGCTCACGAACATGGCAGCACCGCACTAGACGTAGGGTATTACTCCTGAGAGGCCCAAACCAGTATAAATCCCGTTGTCTCCTGTGCTAACCATCCGAGCTCGATGCACGATCTATATAAATTTACTACCAGCGGTAGAGAACCCCGACAGTTGGTGCGCCAGGTAGGGGCACATCGTGTCTCGACGAACTCCATTGGATCAGATGGACGGTCGCAGAGTCACGCTGACTCCTGGGACCACCCTGCGATTCAGCTCCCTAGGCTTCACCTACACCAGGCCGGTGGAGCCTCTCGCCGGGCGAACCTTCGCCCGGCCACCTCACCCCAGTGTCCTCACGGGAGCTGCGGGACACGAGGCTTTCGTCCGAGGCTTCACAAAAGATGTCATCCTTGGCATGTTGGGGCCAAACCCAACGCAGGGGCGTTTTAGACTCGTCGCCTACTACCTCACCGACCTTGCCTTCCAGGCCAGCGGAGACGGACCGCTGGGCTAGGGGAGTTCATGGTGCGGTACATTGCAATGTACCCCTGTGGATAGCCCAGCCTCCCGGACGACCCGGTGATGTCCTACGTCAACAACCTCCGCGCGCGATCGGCACCACCCCTGGGTCTGCGACAACTCAGGGGACATGGACCACACGACACCATGACTCCATGCGGGAGTGCAACGTCTGTGTGGCCTCTTCGTCGAGTAGCTCCAAACCGGAGCCAGCACCGTGCCACCGCGGCACCGACGATCAGCGGCGTGCGCGGCTCGATGAACTCGCAGAGGCGAGACGCAGCTTGACGAGGAGCTGGCCCTTCTACGCCAAGAGCTCGGCGTGGATGCCGAGCCTCGCCATCAACAACCCGCGCAGGACGTTCCTGTGCAGGGGGAGCCCTGCGAGGGGAATGGTGACTGGCGCGAGCGCCGCCCTGCCACGCACCTACGCCGCCGGCGCGCGAGACAGAGCCCGACAAGAATCGACGCGCCAACAATGGCGCGAACGCCGACGCTGACGCTCTGCCACTTTCGGCGAGCCTCTCAAAACCTTGCTGCTAAAGCCATGCTGCTGTGCAGCTGCCTAGAGCTTGCAACCTCTGAGAAGAGATGGGTGCGCCAGCAACTGAAGGCGCTGCTCGAAGCTGCGGCAGCATAGCAAGCAGAGAGCTCTGCCTCGTGCTAGTGCTCGGAGCGCGGGCGGGCTGGAGCGCCATCCGCCCACGGCTTGAATCTGCCTCCTTCCTAGCACCAGGGGCATGGGGAGGGAGTCGGGGCCGCGGCAACAGCGGTCAAGAGTCGACTCAGGCCCAAACGTGACACCCGGAACACCATCGAGGCCCGACGACGAGCTGAGAGCGTCGAGAACAATCGCGACAAATGCTCGCGCCACCACGATGAATGTGGACGCGGTTGGCGCCACGACAGCGATGACGACCGCGAGCGTAGCTGGGCACCAAACCAGCGAGGTCCGCGGGCCTTTGGCCGGAGCTTCCACGACGCGAAGTTCCCGTCGCGCTTCTGGGCTCCGACCAATGTGCCTAGATACGATGGGGACACCAACCCAAGTGTATGGCTCGAGGACTACCTGCTCGTATGCTACGCTGGTGGAGCGACCGACGATCTCTTCATCATCGAGAACTTGCCGCTCTAACTCGGCGACTTTGTGCACACATGACTCGAGCACTTGCCGCGCGACAAGATCAACGACTGGGCCGACCTGTGTCGAGTCTTCGTCGGCAACTTCTATTGCACGTACATGCACCCTGGCAAGCAGTGGGAGTTGCGCAACTGCAAGCAGTAGCCGGGGGAGACTCTTCGCGAGTACATACAATGGTTCTCCAAGCGCTACACCGAGCTCCCAGGCGCGACCGACAACGATGCCATCTCGGCGTTTCAAAATGGGACAACGTGCACATCTTTCATCCACTGACTTGGGTGTCGCATGCCACGCACGACTCGCGAGGTCCTTGACATCGTGAGCAACCACGCCGACGGCCAGGAGGCAGTTGCTGCAACGCTCAACACCCCTCAGGGCAAGGGGAAGCAAGTCGTGGACCATAGCGAGGGGACGTCCTCGCGCTTCAAAAAGAGGAAGAACGACAAGCGTCGTTGTGATGATAACTTTGTTGCAGCGGTGGAGCGTAAGGCGTCGTGCCCCAAGGGCAATCAGGCTAAGCCTGCACCATCTAGGGACCACTTCGAGAGGCTCTTGTACGCATTGTGCCCACACCACGAGGTCCCTATCAAGCACACGCTCAGGGAGTGCCAGCTCATGAAGAACTATTCAAGGGCACCCTCAAGCCAAAGACGGCGGACCAGCCCGCCAAGCAGGGCCCCTCCCCTGACAACGATGATGGCGCGGAGGCTGTGTTCCCTGGTGAAGACGGCGCGGTGCACATGATTTTTGGGGATCACAGGCGAGACCCCCAAGATGGCGCGAGAAGCTCATCCGGCGAGAAGTACTCAACGCCAATGTTGCAAGACCGTCCAACCTAAAGTGGTCGGAGGTTCCGATAACCTTCGATCGTAAGGACCATCCCGACAATGTGCCTCCGCCTGGATCCTACCCACTAGTGGTAGCTCCCCTGTTCAAATCCAGAAGGATACACAAGGTCCTGATGGATGGGGGAAGCAGGATCAATGTGCTCTACGCGTCAACGCTTGATGATATGGGCATCCCGCGGTCCACACTAAGGCCATCGACAGTGCCATTCCACGGGGTCATACCTAGAATCGAGGCACTCCCCCTCGGGCAGATCGATCTGCCCATCACGTTCGGGAACGTGTGGAACATCCGCACAGAAACTGTCACCTTCGAAGTGGTGGGGCTCTCGGGGACATACCATGCGATCCTCGGGAGGCCGGCATACGCGAAGTTTATGGTCGTGCCCAACTATACATACCTGAAGCTGAAGATTCCCGGACCGAAAAGGATCATCACAGTAGGGCCAACGTATCAGCATGCATACGAGTGCGACACTGAGTGCTTTCAGTTTCCTGAAGCAACCATCCAGTCCAAAAGGCTCCACGCTGAGCCTCGATCCGAGGACCAGGATGTCCCCGAGTCGTCCAAGCGTGCGGCCTGCTCTTTCGAGCCTGCCATGGACGTTAAGCATGCGGTCGTCTCTGACGATAGCCGTACGCTCCTTATCGGGACGGTGCTCGATCCTAAATGGGAAAGTGTGCTCGTCGACTTCCTCAAAGCGAACCTCGATGTGTTTGCATGGAAATCCTCTGACATGAAGGGGATCCCGAAAGAGATTGCTGTGAGACATGGGTACCCCTGGGTCCCCACCGACCAGGCTCACGGACGTCCCGGACAAGTGGGTCCGACCTACTAGAAGACCTGGCGACCTGTCAGTGGGCCCAACCGACCTAGTTGATGGTCCACACGACCTCTTGAAGACCTTCCAGAAGATTTCCCAAATGACCTCATTCAACACGACCTCAAGAATTGGCATACAAGACAAGACCTCGGTGGATTTCGACCAAAGCAGATCGACGGGATATGGCAAGATGTGTAATGTAGACTTAGGTGTTAACACCAAAAATTGGTACAGGAAAGGGACTGACTTGTAGGCCGAGTTTGGTAAAGAAACACCATTCGACAGGAAATTTTCCTCAAAGCATTCAGTAAAGGTACCTGCGGTCGGTACCACGCCATCATTCGGCAGAAGGGTTGTTTTACGCTTGGAAAAGGAAGCATTCGGGAATACGTGATGACGTGGCCCGAATATAAGGAAGGGACGAGTTGATGACGGATGCGAGACGGACATTGGCGCCAGGGCATTAATTTAGGCAATAAATGTTGTACTCGTGGTCGACTAGGAGTCGTGTTAGGACAAGGGTATATAAACCCTTAGTGTTTGTAATAGGGATCGAACAATTTCACAACAAACCGGCCCCGTGCCAACCTTTCGTGTCCTTTAGTCGAGTCGTCGAGTTCTTCGAGAGGAATCATCGATCCGTCAACCTCCGTAAGTACCCGCAACCTTGTATCATATCTAGTATCATGCGGTGGATTTAGACCGTGATGCAAGTAGTCTTGTTACCATGCTTAGTATCATGCGGTGGATTTAAGCTTGGTTCAAGAGGGCTTTCTTGTTAGATCATGAGCCATGCGGTAGGCTAAGATCTAGCTTGGAGCTAGTTATCGGCTCTATTAGATTTGGCAAGATCTAATAGATTCATTAAGTTACCACGTGTTGCTTTGGATTTTGCTTCATGTTTAATTCATGTAACACTCTTTTGCGCAATTTAGATTGATTAGAATCAACTTTATCTTGTTTTACGATCCATATGATGTGTGTTCAAACCTTCAACCCAACGTGGTACATGGATCACGTGCTCTTTAATAGCCGAACCCGAATCAATCTATATTGTCACGTGTTGTGTGTTCAAGCGTGTTGATCTAGCATAGTTTGTTCCTTCTCCACGGAACCCGAATCGGCTGTACAGCTGTATTCGGCAATCCTGCCACGAGTGAAACGTGTTTATGAGTTTGTTTTAAATAATATATGTTTTTAGCGTTCCATATTTAGATTGTATCATGCGGTGGATTGATCTATTCTTGGTTGGTGGTGTGGTTTCAAACAAGTCGTATCATGCGGTGGATTAACTTGTTTGGTGTCACGCTCGACGGGTTTGAAAGTATCTAGACATGCGGTAGACTAGTGTTGTTGACCTATGCTTGCATGTTTACTGCAAATTTATAATCATGCTTCACCTTTATTTATTTTATTGTAATTTATTTTCAAAAATCGGTCATGACCACGTGCATGCAATGTTGTTTAGACTAAGACCGATCTTTCGTCATGCTTATGTCATGCATTCGGCTATATCTTGGTTTCATGTTTTAGAGTTCCCGAATGATATTCAAATTGCTGACAGATAGCTTGTTGTAGCTATATGTCATTTTAATTGGCTTTGTAGCCATAAATACGGAACTGTCTGGTACCACCCGGCAAGTTCCAGGTTTTATCTAACTGCTTTCATCCTTTGTCAGTTTCAGGAAAATTGACTGGCACGCTTCGGATTCGGCACGTATGTTAAGACAGCTTTGTTCAGATTGTTGTGTGCTTGGCGTGAGGTGCTGATTTTACATCAACATTAGGTCTCTTGGTCGTAACCGACAAGGAGTCTGGGAACCGACCTCATATGCTGGCCAATATAAGGCGGGCAAGGTGACCCTTTGTACAATCACGCAATCCCCAAGCAATCTACACCAACAACTGGACGTAGGGTTTTACTCTCTGGAGGCCCGAACCAGTATAAACTCGCCATGTTCTCTGTGTTCCGTGTACTTGTGTGCGACCTTCGAGCTCTTAGCCTTAGATCCTGCCCCACCGAACAACTAAACCACTGGGATTAGCACCCCAGTGGGCTGTCTAGATCTCACCATCTGACAGTTGGCATGCCAGGTAGGGGAGGAATCAAGGGCTTCGACCAACGGCGTCATCTTCCCGGAGAACATAGTGGATTTCCTCGCCAATCTCGTCGACATCTGCTTTGGCTCGATGCCGGCGAAATCCACCGCTCTAGCCGCCTGCCTCGTCATCGAAGGCAACGCGGTCACCACTGACCAACAGATCAAAACAGATATGTTACCGGAAACCCACCCACCCACTCCAAGCGACCAGGTCACTGGGATCAATCGTGATGAGGGCATGCTCTCCGACACGATCAAAGTCCGCGAACACGTCTAACGCCCTCTCAAGAGCTCGTCGCCCTCCAGCATGCCTCTTGGCTTATGTAACACAGCTCACGTAGCGTCCCGCTACATGAAGCGCAAGATTGAGATCGAATCTGGAACTCGTACACAAGATCATGGAAGCTGTAGGGACTACTTCGACGAACCCTGCCCTATCCACGAGAATCCTAAACACACAGCACACCAGTGTCGTGTCCTCAAGAAGCTTCGTCAACGTCTTACTACGGCCCACTGCTGCCAGCTAAACCGAGAGACATCTCCGGATCGCCTCGCGTTTCATATCACCGGCACAACCATCTCCCCGAACTATCCGGAAGATGAGCTCGAGACTCTAGATTGCGAGATCTTGGTTGTCTCTACAGATGTACCACCTCAAGATGGAGAAACAGACGAGCAATGCCAAGAGCGTGAGAACACCAACGCTGCCAGAGCTGTTCGACGACAGCAAGAGATCGCTGTTGCTGCCCCAGGTGCAGGCCAACAACCATCAACAACCGGCCAATGCCAGTCAGGTCAACGACAACGCTAGGCAACAAGCACCTGCGGCACCAGCTGCTCCTCAATAGCGACGCCACGATGATCAACATCACGCCAACCGAATACGTGCAAGAGACCTCCTCAGGGACTTTGAACGCGACGGCCATGAAGTTTACAACTCTCCACAAACCAACTTGGCAGCCGCTCATGCCGCCCTAACCATCTCGAAGATTCTTTGGTGATACGACACCTTCAAGCCAACGTTCATGTCGCCACTGCACATATCGAAAAAAGAGGCCCTGGATACAGCACATCCGCAGCAAGTTCCTACTCCAGGAGTAGATCAGAACGTCCTCGCCAACGACGTTGCAGCCAGGGTCCCCTTGAGCCAATGGCTGAAGAGGGACGAGGTGAAAACGAAGTAGTGCAGCCGGTCAACCCTACTGCCAATGCTGCAGCTAATGCTCCGGCTAATCCTGCAGCCAATGACCCGGCAAACGCCCCTACCAACACCGCTGGAAACGTCACCAACAACGCAGCTAACACTGCCAACATTCAAGGAAATGCCGTTGCAAACCAAGGACAAAATGCAGGAGCTCAACCTCCTCTGATAGAAGCTAACCACGCAGAGGGAAGCCAGCGTCAACGTATAAGAGATGAAGTGGAGATAGCACGACGTGCTAACTATGATTGTGAACATGGGGCCCTGACGCCCTCGATGCCAACAACCCCGTCCAAGCAGCGGACCTCCGACATATGCATGACCAAGAACTCCTACGACGTGCCCACTACGACCAAGACAATGGTCCTCCTGATGACCTTTACGTCATCCCGGAGCTTACGCCCCGTCAGCAAGCCCGAGAGCGGTCAATAACTTCCCTACGTTCTCACGACATCTCCGGACAATCATATACCCTTGGACTTCAAACCGGACATTGAGAAGTACGACGGTCACTCTAACCCAAGTATATGGCTCAAGATGTACAGCATTGCGGCACACGCCTCTGGAGGCTGGCTTGCCAACCTCCACAGCTCAGCGTGGAGGCTTACGTGAGATTGGCACGCGAGAAGGGAGCCTAGGGCTCGAGTCAGGCAACCCTTTTCGACCAAACACGCTTCACGGCGACAGAAGGCTTCGTGCTCATTAGGGGTAGTCTCCTTAGGTCGTATGACCTTAGGTTGGCTTTGAGCCAAGCACCCGAGCATGTCGAGAGGGAGGAGTAGGCAAAAATCTGTGGCCCTCAGGTTTTGCAACCCATGTATTGGCTTTAGCCAAGCCCCCGAGCATGTCGAGGGAGAGGGCTTTGCGACATGAGAGGGGAGAAGGTAGTGCTTGACATGTAGCAGATGACTGCTTGAAATATTTATTTATTTATTCTGAAAAAGTACAGGGAAAAGAAATACATAGCTGGAATTTTAAAACTATTCTACAAATAGAATCATCGTAGGTTCTCCAGGTTCCAAGGGTTTTGTACTCCTTGTCTGTCGCCCCATTGAAGGTGGTAAGTTTCCATGACGTTGAGGCCGTGATACCGTCGAAGTTGTTGGTCATGAAGGGCTTGTCTCATGACAGTGGTGAGTCTCTGCTCTTCAAGGCTATCGAAGTCGACACGGCGTGTTTTCTTGGCCTCTCCTTCCTTGTAGAACTGGATGCGTGGAGCTCCAAAGGCGACGTCGGTAGGTACCACTGCTTCCAATCTGTAGACCAGAAAGAAGGGCGAAAAGCCCGTGGCGGAGCTGACTTGGGTCCTTAGACCCCAAATCACATGCGGTAGCTCGGCTAGCCACCGGGTGGCGTAGTTGGAAGCATCGTCGTAGATGCGATCTTTGAGAGACTGAAGGACCATGCCGTTGGCTTGTTCGACCTGGCTGTTGCACCGAGGGTGGGCGACCGAGGAGTAGTAAATGTCGATAGTATTGTCTTGGCAGAATTCCCAAAAGGCGGAGCCAATGAAGGCTACACCCACGTCGGTAATGATCCTGTTGGGCACACCGAAGTGATGTGTGATGTCTCCGATGAACTTTGTCGCTTCTTCCGATGTTACTTTCGCAACAGGTCAGACTTTAATCCACTTGGTGAATTTGTCGACGGCAACCAGAATGTGTTTGTAGCCTCCTGGGGCAGTGCAAAATGGTCCTACGGAGTCGAGGCCCCACATGGCAAAGGGCCATGATGGAGGGATAGTGCGCAGGACCTGAGCTGGTAGGTGCTGCTGCTTGGCAAAGAATTGACATCTTTTGCACCTCTTAACGAGGTCTTTAGCATCGGTCATGGCTGTGGGCCAGTAGAATCCAAAACGGTATGCCTTGCTGGCCAGGTTGGTGGATGTCGCGTGGCAGCCACATTCGCCGCTATGGATCTCTACTAAGAGCTGTAGACCTTCTGATCTTAAGATGCATTTCATCAAGACGCCAGTAGAGGCGGCTTTTCTACATAGGTCGGTACCAATCGCGACGTAGTTGGCACTTCACCACATGATACGTTCTCTTTTTGCTTTGTCGTCGGGGACGAGCTGGTCAAGTATGAAGTCTATGAAGGGCTTGCGCTAATCATCTCTTTTTCTGACATCAGCACGTTGTGGGGAGGTGCTGAGGTTTGATCGTGTTGGGGTAGATCTGAGTTATCTGAACGCAAGAGCTTGATTGAAGGCTTCCGTAGTTCTTGGACGAACACGCCTGCTGGGACTAGAGCTCGTCGATAGCCTAGTTTGGAAAGTACGTCGGCGGCCATGTTGTTGTTTCGTGGGACATGCTGAAACTCGATCCCTTCGAAGTAGCCTTCGAGTTTGCAAATCTCAGCACAATAAGCATCCATCGTGTCCTTGATGCAGTCCCACTCCTTGTTGACCTGTTCGATGATGTAACACCCTAATTTTACTAAAAATTTGGCTTTATTAAAAATTTGCTAGAAACCTTTATTTGCTTAAGGAATATAAGGTTGCTTTATTTATTTTTAGGCATTTAAAACTTTTCTAAAATAAAGTTAATGAAATAAAGGAATTAATTGTGGCATTCATGCTGGTGCATTTCTTTTGGTTGCTGGAATTCAAATTCAGGTTTGAATTCTTTTGTTTGAATCCTTTTCAAATCAAAACCCAAACCCCAAATGCCTAAACCTTCATCCCTACCCTACCTAATCCTCCACCACCCAGCCCACCGAGCCGCAAAGCGGCCAAACCGTGCGGCCGCGCCGACCAAAGCAACCCGTGCTCGGCGGCCCGCGGCGGCCGGCCGGCCCAACGGCCGCGCTTGCTAGCCCGCCCCCGCCACTTCCACCCGCGCAACAGCCCGGCGCCACACGCGGCCCGGCCTAGCCTTCCGGCCCAAGCCACCGCCGGCCCGCACTCCCGCGCCCTGTGCCGCCGACGGGTGGGACCACCGTGTCATCCCCGAGCTCTAGCCGTCCCCGCCCCGGACTCCGCCGCCGCCACTGAGTCCGAGCAGTACAAGCCTCCTCCGCGTGGCCCGCGCGCCAAGGCGGTCCACCCGGGCTATTTAAAGCTGCCCGCACCCCTAGGGTCTCCTACCCAAGCCATTTGAGCCACCCGCCGTCTTGCGCCGCCGCCGGAACCCTAGCTTCTCACTGCCGCCGCTGTTTCCTCGCCTCCGCTGCCGTCCCGTCGTTGCGAAGCCGTCCAAGACCCGCGCCTGGAGGTGAGCAACCCGACCGCGTCATTCGTTGTTGAGCTCGTGCACTCCGTTGCCCTGGAGGTGTCGCCGGATACCGCGACCCGCGCCGCCGTGCTGACCGGCTGCCCCGTGGCCTCTCTGCCACAACCACCGCCCTAGCTAGCTTCCTCGTCCTGCGCGCCATCTTCCGGTGTAAGGAACGCTCGAAATCGATCCCCCTAGCTCGAAACCGAGGTGCTCCGGCGAGAGCGCCGCCGCTCGCCACCGCCACCGGCCGCCCGCGCCGCCGCTCAGCGCTTGCAGGCATCCCTGGCCGCCGGATCGGGATCTAGTGGACCAGATCCAATCCAGCCACCCCGCTTTAAACCCGCAGCCGTCGCAGCCGTTAGATTCAGATCCGATGGATCTGATCAACCCGACCCGGGGTCAATACCGGTCAACTCGGCTTGATTCCGTGGTTTTGCAGAAAAAGCCCCAAGTTTTCCGATATTCACAGATATACCCTTCCACCTTCGAAGTTTTCTTACAGTTCGGTCCTTTTTCTTTATTTTAGCCAGAATCTTTTTAAACCTTTACAGTTTGGTCCTTACACCTTCCCTAGGACACAACTTGGTCGTTTTAGGTCCGATTTTAGCGTTCTTTATGTCCACGCGTTCGTCTCGAAGTGTAGATTAGTTTTATGCTACTGTTTAGAACTGTTTGGTGACTGTTTCTTTTTTATTCTTATTGTATTCTTGTATGTGATGATTGTGGACCGTAGAGAGCGATTCGTTCGAGGGATTTGAAGATAAAGTCGTGCAAGAGTTTGAGCAGCAAGGCTTTGTTGAAGGCAAGTATTCCTTGATGCATACCAGCTTGACCTACATAACATGCATTTAAATTCACTGTATTTACTTTTCTGCTTGCATTAATTTGATGGGAACCTATTAAGGATCATGCCTAGTCTTTTACTACCTTTACCTTGATACCGGGTTTATCAAATTAATCTTGTGGTAGCTATTGCTTAGCATGCTCAACTGGGATTGGTATTAATCAAACTTGGCTACTTTTATTATTCTATGTTCCGTTTATAATCTTTACTTTACAAGACCAGTTTAATATTATAATCGGAAAATGGAGAACTACCCAGGAAAACAGTACAACCACAAGAACTAATGGGCAATGGTCTTGGCTGAATAATTAGGAACTTTAGCTTGGGATGGTCTTACCTGATAAGGATAAGGGATCGACAGTACTGTGGGGTATAGACTCGCTCTAGCAGGGGGTTGGGTGAGTTATTCTTTTTATAGTGGGGTATCGACCTGCTAGGGGACTTTATACCTTGCTAACTGATCCGGACCTTGTGGGTCATAACTTGCTAGAGAACCTTTGTAATGGCCATGTAGCGTCCCTATGCAATCACACCTCGGTAGTGTGGTATGGTGCCTTGCAAACACCGCATGGTTGGGTCCAAAGTTCTTTAGAGCTTTTACGCTACTTGTGGGTAAAGATGTACAACCTCTGCAGAGTGTTAAACTAATTGATTAGCCGTGCTCACGGTCAAGAGCGGCCTGGACACTCACATGATTAAATTATGGAACTTTAATGTTTAATTGTTGTTTTATTCTTTATTTATGATGTTTATATCTTATTAATTGGGTTGGTATGAACTTACACTCTTTAGTAATCAGGTTGCTAATGAAACTTGACTAACTAAAATGCTTAACTGCTTGAACCTTAGCCATCCACCATATGGCCTTGCATGTTATGTTGTTCTCTCTTGCTGAGTACGTCATGTGCTCACGCTTGTTTATTCTCTTGCGTCTACAATACCCGGATTTGCTGCTCAGACTGGGAGAACTTTGAAGATATTTCAGGAGATTTCCAGGAGTTCTAGGTGTGCGTAGTCTTCAGTCAGCTACCTGTGGAGGCATTTTGTCCGCTGCGAGAACTCATTATTTAAGATTCGTTTAAGAATATGGTTTGTAATAACTCTTTATTCGTGTGGCACTGTTTTTGGTATTCATAATGTCTAAGCGTGTGTGTAACTTGATCCTGGCGCACACGTGATCAATGCATTCGGTTTTGCCTCTAAAACTGGGTGTGACAGAGTGGTACCAGAGCTGTGTTGACTGTATGCATGCTAGCCTAGATAGAAATGGTCGAACTAAGGATTTTATAATCATAGAAGCTTTCTCTTACATGCTTGCCTTACTTTTATTAACCTTACTCTTACCTTTTTGCCTTACTCTTGAGCTGTCTGCATTCTTTACCTTGTGCTTGCTTTAGCTCTCATCCTTTTTGTCTTACCAATTATCCCATTCTGCACTGCACTACAGATGGTTCGCGATTTGAAGACCTCTCATGCTGGAGCAGTCCACCAGTATGCCCCGCAAGAGCTGTACAATGACTTCCATGAAGGAGACACAGATGAGGAGATTGAGATGGAGCCTGCACCTATGGTCTACCCTAACTTTATCATGGTGCCTGATGATGAGGAGGATCCAGAGGAGATGATCCCAGAGGAGGATGAGCTAGCTGAACAGCCCAACCTAGAGGAGCAAGCACCAGGAGAAGATCAGGATCACCTTGATCAAGAGATGGAGGAAGAAGAACAAGAGCAAGAGCAAGAGGAGGAAGCTGAGGAAGCGATCTGGGAAGTGTACCACTACAGAGCTGATGGGGTGGGCATTCCCATGGCTGACCACCTGCGAGCGATGGCACTTCACTTGGGCTATGATAAGGCCCCTGTCTACCATTGTGAGTTGTGGACTCATCCGTGGTTCGAGCCCCATTGGGAAGTTGTTGCCATCTTGGAGGAGTACATTCCATGTCGTGGAGTGAAGGAGATGTCCAAGCATCATGACGTGGCACACAGGACTACTATGGATGCTGGTATAGCAGAGTCAGCTCGGAGGGCGCTCTATGTGCTCTCTCACAAGGAGCGTGACAGGTTGCAGGATACCCACTGCTTTTACACACCTTTCGGAGCCAGTGGGGAAGCCAAGACCTACATCGCCCCAGCGCCAGCCTATGAAGGAACGCTGAACATTGTCCGGAGTCTACTTGCAGCTGTGAACACCGCATTGGACGATGCCAACAACACTCTATATGCGGCACAGCAGCAGATTTTCACTCTGGAGACACAGAGGCGTACCTTAGAAGCTGCACTTTAGAACAGGGAGCAGCCAGATGCCCATGAAGCCACAGAAGGATGTACCTCCCCGTCGCCCAAGAGGCCACACTATGACTCCCCTGGTGCCCGCACAGATGCCATGGCAGAAGATAGTCCTTAGGTTTAAGTTAAGAATAGGATCTCTTTGTAATCGCTAGAAGACGATCGGTAAAGTGTGCTTAGTTTAGAGGTGTGGTTGAATGCTTGGTTTTGTGCTCAATGTTTGAGCTGGATTTTTGTTTGAGTGCAATGTGTTGTGGAGTGATGACCACAACGACATTGGTTTAGTAGTAAGTTTGTGGGGGTTAACTTTCAGTCTCAATCAATTATCTATCTTAATCCTTTTGTCCCTTTAAATTTTTCCTTAATGCAAATCCGAGAGCTCTAAATCTGTTCGCGCAGCTTTCTGAGTCAGCTGCACTGTTTTAAATTTATCTCGAACTACAGAACTCCGATTGCAGTAACCTCAATTGGAAAAGTTCAGAAATTTCGTGACTGATTTTCTGTGAAAAATTGAGAATATTTGGATGGATAATCAGAGAGTTATGACTGAAACATTACAGCCTCACGAATCCGTTAAACACCGCTGACCTACCTGACTTGTTTATTTTATAACCAGAGTTACACAACTCCGATTGAGGTGATTATAGTTGGAGTGGTTTCGTAATTTCATTACTTTTTATCAGTCCAAAATCCATAATCTTTGGTTACCCACACTGAGACCTATGCCTGATTGTTTGGAGTCAACAGAATCTGTCTTATCTGAACATCATCGCTATCTTATCTTTCTGAGTTTAACCCTTGGTGCAATCATCTAAAGAAATATCCCTAACACTCAGATGGTGAACACCAGGTCAGGATCAGGAGTTGATCAACCAGCAGGAAGAGCACCCTAGCAAGTACAAATGGATCCCGCTATGCAGCAGTGCCTGGAGGCACAGACTTAACTCCTCCAGAACCTGACCAACACCGTGACAAACCTGCAAGCCCAGGTCAACAACCCACCGGTGCAGCCACCGGCGCCTCGCAACAAGCACCGGGAGTTTATGAGTCACCACCCTCCCATGTTCACTCATGCCGCTGATCCACTTGAACCTGAAGATTGGCTGAAGACAGTGTTGAAGATGCTCACTAGCTGTTAGTGTGACGACAAAGAGAAGGTCCTGTATGCTGCAGGACGACTTCAAGGATCTGCAGCCGCTTGGTGGGATGCGTACTCTGCCGCTCATGCCGCCCCAAACACCATCACCTGGGAAGAGTTTACCACCAACTTCAGGAGCCATCACATACCCTCTGGAGTCATGAAGATCAAGAAGAAGGAGTTCCTTTCTCTGAAGCAGGGAGGAATGTCAGTGGCTGAGTACATAGACAAGTTCACTGAGTTGTCTCGCTATGCAGCTGAGGAGGTTGCAGAAGAAAGGAAGAAGCAGGAGATGTTCCTGGATGGGTTAGCTGGTTTGCTGCAGTACCAGCTGATGTCCTATCCTTTCCCCAACTTTCAGCAGCTAATTGATGCCGCCATCCGCTTGGAGCACAAGCGCAAGGAGCTCGGAGAGTAGAAGAGGAAGGCCGCCAGCTCTGGGTAGTTTGGGAGTGCGTCTCGCCCGCGCTTCAACCCACCACCGAACACCCCGTTCCGCTTTGGGGACCGGGTGGAAACTTTGGGCAGCAGCAGTCCCAACGTCCTGCTCAGCAGTTCCAGCAGTCTGCTCAGCAGTTTCAGCGTCCCGTTCCTCAAATTCCACGCCCAGTTTCCCAGTAGAGTCAGCAGAGAGCTCCAGTTGGCACACCTGTGAGGACTGTGGCACCTCCTAATCCTGCCACCACTACATGCTTCAAGTGCGGAGAGCTTGGTCACTATGCCAATGCTTGCCCGAAGAGGAATCCTCCACACACCCCAGTGCAGAACCAGCAGCAGACAAGGAGCGGGAGTCAGACCCCGCAGACCAACAAAGGACAACAGAGCTATGCACGAGGCAAGGCGATGCACGTTGATGCTGAAGTCGCCCAGGAGAACCCCAGAGTAGTGCTCGGTATGTTTCTAGTCAACTCTACTCCTGCCTCAGTTTTGTTTGATTCTGGAGCATCCCATTCTTTCATTACATCACAGTTCGTAGCTCAACATAATATACCCATCAGTCCCATGACTCGCCACATGTTAGTTACCTCTCCTGGGGGGGGATTGAAAGCCATATATAAATGTGACAACGTCCATCTCAAGATTGTGGGCAGAGATTTCTGTGCCAATCTTATAATCTTGGATTCAAAGGGGATTGATGTGATACTGGGAATGGGATGGTTGATCGTGTGTGATGCGGTGATACAGTGTGCTAAGAGATCAGTCCTTCTTACAAGTCCAGCTGGTGAAAGGTTTGAGTCTGCAGCAGATCCCGCACCATCAAACGCTAGTGCCGTGAATAAGCTTGATGGAGCAGCCTTGGAAGATATACGAGTGGTGTGCGATTACCCTGATGTGTTTCCTGAGGAGTTGCCAGGTATGCCCCCTGACCGAGATGTTGAGTTCGTTATTGATCTTTTGCCTGGTACTGCTCCTATCTCTAAGCGCCCATATAGAATGTTTAGTGATCAGTTACAAGAACTTAAAGCTCAGATTAAAGAATTAATTGGAAAAGGGTTCATTCATGCTAGTTCATCACCTTGGGGAGCACCAGTTATCTTTCTAAAGATGGCACACAGAGGATGTGTGTTGATTACAAGTCTCTCAATGATTTTACCATCAAGAACAATTATCCTTTGCCACGTATTGAAGACTTGTTTGATCAGATGAGAGGAGCCAAAGTGTTTTCTAAGATCGATCTGCGATCTGGTTATCATCAGTTGAAGATTAGGCCTTCGGATATTCCTAAGACAACTTTTACTACCAGGTACGGACTGTATGAGTACACAGTTATGTCCTTTGGGTTTACCAATGCACCTGCCTACTTCATGTACCTGATGAACAAGATCTTTATGGAGTATCTGGACAAGTTTGTTGTAGTGCTCATTGATGACATTTGATCAACTCCAAGAATGAGGAAGAGCATGAGGAGCATTTGAGGCTTGTGTTGCAGAAGCTAAGAGAGCATGAGTTATATGCAAAGTTCAGTAAGTGTGAGTTCTAGCTCAAGGAAGTGTCTTTTCTGGGTCATATCATCACCAACGGAAGTATTGCGGTAGATCCCAGCAAGGTTAGTGATGTGTTGAAGTGGGAAGCCCCTCGTACAGTGTCGGAGATCAGGAGTTTCCTTGGACTCGCTGGTTACTATCGTCGATTTATTGAGGGATTTTCCAAGATTGTGAAGCCTCTCACTACACTGCTAGGGAAGGACAGAGAGTTCAAATGGACCAGTGCATGTCAGTCCAGTTTTGAAGAGTTGAAGAAGCGGTTGACCACAACACTTGTTCTAGTAATGCCTGATCTGCAGAAGAGTTTTGACATCTATTGTGATGCATCTCGACAAGGTCTAGGATGTGTGTTGATGCAAGAAGGTCATGTTATAGCCTATTGTTGACGGATAAAAGACGTATCCCTCTACGATGCACAAGCGTACGGACCCCACACCTTTTTCACCACGGGATTCCCAAGGTTCTTGTCAATCCGCGGAGCAAGGGGATTACTAGCGCTTAACAATGTACTAATCTCGTTGACTAAGGAAACCTTTAAAGAGAGTATTAATCTAAAAGGTAAAGACAATCTAACCTAAGTTAATCTAAGTTAAGTTGATCAAACAAATCTAGGGTTAAACTAGATGGTAAAGGGGTGAACACAAGAGAGTGATTAAGAAAGATAAGCGTTCCCTCCCTAGGATCTAGGATAACATGGTATGCATCTACTACACGAAAGCGGTAAACCAATCTACTGGGGGTTGTGACCACGGTTCCGCCCTTTCCCTCCTCTCGTACTGTCACTACGCGAAGGTATTCGTGACTAGACCTATGATGGACACGGTATGTTAATGGAATCTATGGGAGTAGCGGATATCATACGCCCGAAAAACATGGTAGCTAACCTTAATCATCAAAGCATCATCAACATGAAAACAATAGATTGAAACCACAAATCGAGTAGCGATCACATAGCATGTATCCATCTAATCCTAGGGATGAACGGAGACATTACCCCATCATCTTACACGGATTGAAGCACATAGGGGTGATGGAGACTCCGGAGAACGTCGTCGATGAAGATGGCGGCGATGGAGCTTGGGAACACCCCTTGGCCAACGGCTTGGAGTCCTCCTCTTGCTTCCTTCTCTCCGCCGGCGTTGATCCTTGCGACGAGCTCATCTAACTCTCTCCCTCATCTTGCGGCGGCGGTTTTCTGGTGATTGGCGTCGGTAGGATGATTTGTTCGATGTGGCGGCCGACGGCGGCGGAGGCAATAAATGGACGAACACCTAGGGCAAAGGGGGGACCGAACCGACCTCGGAGTGGGCCGGGCCGGTCGGCCCCGTGCCGGCCGGCCCGTGCCCACTTCAGCCCGGTTTGGCCCCGGTTTCCTCCCCGGTTGCTTCTCGCGTGACCCCTTATTCGTGTGCACTTGCATGTGGGCCTTTGACGTCGTTTCCTTCACGGTTAAGGCTTGAATCCTTGCTATGCAAGCTTCGCTGTTTTCTGGTTGAGTCCCTGAAGATTTGCATGTTGACGCTTCGGTCCTCGGGTCATTTGGAGTCATGTTCATCGCGTGTCTTGACTCTCGTCGGGCTTCATGATCTTCTTCCAAAGTGCTTGGTGAACTTATCCCGAAAGTCTCCTCTTTAGCGTAGATTTCCTGCGTAAACAACAAGCTCCAAAATCGACATGCAAGTGTGAACTTGTTACATCATTAGTATGCCTAGTGGCGGGTTAGTTGCAAATCATAATCGAAACCAATGTATAACAAGTACTCTAGGTTGACGGAAATTCACCGTCAACATCTCCCCCATGCTTAAACCTTGCTCGTCCTCGAGTAAGTAATCCTTGCTTAAAAGGGAAATCGATGTTGCCTTCCAATGTTGTCCCTGCACTTAGTCATTCATGACGAGGCGAATTGCTCTCTCTTAAGAATTTATTTTAAAGTTCAAGTTGTGACCGGCTTCTTTTTCATTATGGAAGATAGACTAACAATAAAGAACAAGCCACATTTAATAAACACGATGCTCTCAAACTTAAGTGAACTTCAAACCATTACCTTGTCACATGGAAGATTTTCAAAAAGATGCATATCCAACATAAGTGAAAATCTCTTGCAAAAGCTCATGGAAACACTCATCTCAAGTCACTCAAGCCTATACTAGATTATTTTCAACCTACTCTACTCATATGTGATAGTGGAAGGCTTATGTGGAGCTTGGAAGGTTAAAAAAACAATCCTAGCAAAACATACATCCGAAATATTGTCAAATTAAGAGAGAGATCTATTGGAATTACCGAGACTCGTCAAAAAGGCCATGGAAAATAAATGTTGGAAAGAGAGAGAGGGATGAAACACACACATTTAGATAAGTGGACATGTGCAAGTGGCAAATGGATGATCCCGAGGCACGAGTGAAGTCCTCGTTATCGGATTGCACATGGTTGGAAGATTTGAGTATGGATTTGTCATCAAGGCACTTGAGAACTTATGAAGCAAATAGAACCGAGGAGCATCTTTATTTTTTTCTTTATTCTATTTCCTTCTCATTTTTCTCTCTTTCTTTTTTTCACTTTATTCTTCCTATTTTTCTTACTTTTCTTTTCTTCTTATCATATTTTTTTCATTTTTCATTTTTATTCTTTTTTTTTCTTTTGCTCCTCAAAACTTTTTGCAACATAATACTTACATAGCATTTGTGTTAGAGAATGACTCCTCCCCCATGCTTGAACGATGCTCGTCCTCGAGCATAAAAGAGAGGGGAAATGACTGTTAAAGTAAGTATAAATTCCATAATATTGTAGACTATTTGAATCTCCATCGAGAATTTTACTCCATACTCAAATTGGGTTGTGGACAAGGAGGTGATCACAAAAAGATGTTTTTGGTTTAGGGTGGATGCCCAGCGAAGTTTGTGAAATTTTCGATGTGAAAACCCACAATGCATGGACAAAAAGGCTAGCATGAAAAAGTTACACAAAGGAATGACCAGCTTCTTAGTCTCGAACCATAGAAATCAATCCTAATCCAACTCATCAAAACATATGTTTGCAATCTACGGGTTTTGTTATCATAAAACATATATGTATATGGATTTGGTAGGCAGAACTTTGCAAGAGCATCACAAATATGTAGATAGCATAAAAGTTAAGTTTTCATAAAAACAACAAGTTATCCGGCTATCCATAAACTTAAATCAAAGAGCAAAGGTATGTATGTGGGTCTAGAGCATAGTCATTTCACCTCCACAAATAAAAGAGCCAGTATTTAAATTAATTTCAGATCATATTATAGAGAGCAATTAGCCAAAACATGTATAACTTCATGTAGGTAAAACAAAGCGGCAACTTTCATCATCTTTCCGTAAGCATAGGCAATATAGAACATCGAGGTGAACACATGGTCATGCTTATATATTGAAAGTAAAAAGAAACCTAGGTTGTCCTCCTAGTAGCCATGTTATTGTTTGAAGAGAAAAACAAAAGGTTGCACCTAGTTTATGTTGAAGGCATACTTACAAGCATTTGTGTTTGGAAAAGAGAAGGTCCATGGAGATGTTACCATCCTTTGTAATTCTTCATTGCCTTCTTCCAACATCTCCATGTATCGATGTGGCTTTTGCTTTTGCCTTGATTTATTAATGCTCCTAAACTTCTGAATTTGATCTTGTATGCTTAATGGAGTCATTGGTCACCCTTCTCTTCAATGTTGTCATCACCATCTCCTCTTTCTTGTTCTCATCGTCTCCTTGCTGTCTCTTTTTCATGGATTTCCCCCTCTGTCCAGAACAGAACATATATCAAAATATAGCTCTATTGAAAAGTTTATGAAATTACCTTTCCAACGTGTGGTCATTCATCGAAAACAGAGCTCAAACAAGGGAGCTATGTTCGTTTTACTTCAGCGCTGCGTGCTGTCCAAAACTGATTTCAGGACGTGTTGCACTCGGTGATTCGGGCATAACCGCTTGTAGGAACCTCCGATTGTCTTGATTCTTGATTTGTTGGAATCGTAACTTCATGGGGCTTTTAAATATCCAAAAATATCCAGTGTTTACCCTTCGAGACCATGCAGAATTTTGACGAGATTGGTGGCTTCTTGCGCATTGATCTGGAGATTTTAACGATCTTTATCATTCTATCTTCTAGAGTGTCATGTTGCACTTCCGTGTTGAAGATTCAGGGTCTCCCCCATGCTTAGCATTTTGCTAATCATGGAAGAAGAAGACAAAGCACTTCTTAGCCATCCTTCAATTTCCTTGTAGTGAGAGTCTTTATCTTTCCTGTAAGACGTTTTAAACGCACATTCTACCCCCAAGGTGACGGTTGGGAGTAGATAGAATTGCCAGCAATCCAACAATGTCTCCTAAGATTCTTAACTTGTGGCATAATTAGTTTAATGAGGAATAAAAACCTAATGAGTGTACGTGGTGCAAGGTGTGTATGCACATGATAGGAAAGCATATAAACAAAGACAATGTTTTCACCTAGTTCTAAACACCATGTTTACAACTAGGTTGCCGAATTTTTCCATAGCCATAAAGGTTTATTTATCAAGGGTTAAAACACCATGTCTATCCCTAAATCAATAACCCTTATAGCACAAGGAAAATTAAGCGCATTGCAGAGCTTATAAACTAACCAATGCAACATGAAAACATATGAAAAGCTAGCAAGGTTTATCGAACTTAATGATGATGGTCCGAAATCATGTTTAAACACAACGTTTACACAAGATCACAAAAGGAAAATGCCCAGCTGGAGCATTAACATGGATATGAAAGCATACATCATTGAGCCTTAAAACAACCAAGCCAACTATATGCAAAACATGTACATGCAAAGAAACATCATGTTGATAACAAAATGCAATGCATGCAAATAAATAAATATGAGCATGAACATGATGGTGGTTCTAAAAAGAAAACTAAACTTAGATTAATAACCACAAGTTGATCATCATAAGATGGTGTCATTCTTTATTCTCTCTAAGAAAGGAATAAAAACATAAAGAAACGGGTTGCCTCCCGAAAAGCGCTTCATTTAAAGTCATAGAGCTCGACTTTCTCACATACCTTCTTTTCGTTGCATAGCCATGGCCCTTCATGCAAGAATAAAAGGTACCAATGCAGCTTTAATTTACTTCCCATGTTGTGCTTGATCACTTATAGAAGACTTGCCCAAAGCATCCTTTTGTTTCATCGTTATCTCCTTCTTTATCATCCTTCAGTGCTGCCCTTCACTCTATGAATTTTTTTAATGTCCAGAACAGAAAGTATACTCAAGCTCTACTCCATTGCACAGCTCACAAAATTTCCTTTCCAACGAGTCTTTATTTTCTCAAATCGGACTCCAGACAAGAGAGTTACGTCCGTTTTACTTCGGCGATGAATCTGTCCTGAAATCTCAGAACGCGCAACGCTCAATGTTTCCTCCATAACTCCTTGCACGGGTCATCAAACTTGTTGGTTCTTGATGCGTTGGAATGGTAATTTGATGGAGCTTCTGAATATCTCATTTTCTTTATTTGTACACCTCCGAACAAGCTCTCAAATTGATGAAGACAACAGCATCCATCGCGGGATTCGGAGAGGTCGATGATTTATCTTGCAACTCTTTTAGGCATGACTTCTTTTTTTCATTATTCAAGCCTTGTCTACATGGTTAGTGAAAATCGGGTCTTTCCCGACATATTATTCTTTAAGGTCATTAGCTTGACCAAGCGCAAAGCATGATCGAGATTTACAAAACTTATTGTAAACATACACGTCCATAATTAACACCACATGTGAATTGTAGCCACAAGTCAAGGTGTAAATAAAAGAAGCATATGTTTCATGCATAGCACTTAGCTCATCATTAGGCAAAGGTTCTTTAGGTGTGGGATTAATTGGATCAAACTTAAATGTTTCCTCTTTTTCATTCTCAAGAAAATCTAGCCTATCAACATCATCACTATTGGAACAAGGCATAGACATTAAACTATCATTCATACTATTGGTTGAGCATGCGTATTTGAATTTATCAACATCAATACCAATAATATCTTGAGATTTCAGTGCGTACCTTGGCCTTAGATATTTTTCAACAAGAGTGATATTTGGTTCATCAAGCGGTGTTGAAGGCGAATCGATCTCAACAAGTGTAGTTGCCTCTTCATCACCATCTTGCAATTTCTTCAACTCATCATGTGGAACATGTAATCCTTCAACTATGTATGCATTCATCTCTTCTTTGAAGTCTTCTTTATCAACCAGATCTTCATCTTCAAAGACTTGTATGTTGCTTTCTTTATCTTCCATGTACCACATGTCGTCAAGATCGCTCATTGTTGATTCACTCTTTCCTTCATCCTTGAGTACTTCCATGTCTTGATTTGCTAGTGTGTAGGCTTCAATAGCACACAAGCTATCATCTAGCTTGAGTCCTATCTCCTCCCATTTATCCTTTGAGTCACTAGGCTCATCACGGTTGTACTCTTCTCTTCCTTCATCATAAATCTTTGAGTTGTCAAACCGGTCGATCCATCCTTCATCTCCTTCTTCTCTTTCTTCTTCAAACATCTTTTGGGTCGACTCTCCACTCATCTCTTGATCAAATATATCTTCAATTAGTTTGGCAACGTGTCGGCGTTGCTCCTTCCTTCGGTAGTCAATTAGTGGGGCGAAATCAACTTGAACCCAACCGGATTGAATGAACTCCGCCAATGGTCTAGCATTCCACATACTTCGGCCTACATTCATGTTAGTTTCAACATTTTTAACATCCGAAATGACTTCTCTTACCTTGGGAAGTGGATCTTCACCTTCTTGTATGGTCCGTTCATCTTTCTTGACCTTCGGTTCATCTTTTTCAGAAATTTCAGCAAGCACCTTGGGCTTGCTTTTGTCATTTTGCTCCTCTCGACAACATCTTTGCCAATCTCGTAGCATTCTTTGTCCATTGCTTATCCTTTGTAAGATTTGTGCGGCTTCACTAATTGTTTTATCCATTATATCACCGCCTGCACACATGCTTACAAAACGAGATGAGTTAGGGGTTAGTGAAAAATAAAAGGTATGCAACATCAAGTCACCGGAAAATCCCAAGTTCGGGCCTCGCTCAAGTAGTTCATTAAAACGGTCCCATGCTTCATCAATTCCTTCATCCTCTCCTTGCTTGAAATTGAGCACTTGCCTCCTTAAGTCTTGGACCTTGCTTATGGGAAAGAACTTCAAAAGAAACTTCTTCACTAGCTCATCCCAATTTCCTTTTGCTTCAACGGACGCAAGTGTGTACCATCTTCGCACTTCATCTTCGAGGGAGAATGGAAAAAGATTCCACTTGAACCAAGCGGCCGGAACTCCTTTTTGTTGCACCGTGTTGCATAACATCGTGAATTCCTTAATGTGTCTATATGGGTTGTCATCCTCCAATCCTCTAAATGGTTTTGTCGCCACTAACTTGATGATTCCAGGCTTTACTTCATAGTAGGTTGTAGCAAACGTCAAATCTGATTTTGCATCTCAATGTCTTCCATTGACGGCATTACTAGCTCCCTTAGAGACATCTCTTCGTCTTCCAATGGTGAGGTGAACAAATCCATCTAGGCACAAGAAAAGTAGAAAGAAAAACAAAAAAGATTTTTTTCTTTTTTAGAAAATAAGGGTTAGGTGTTAGTAATCAACAAAATTAATACTAGATTAGACGTAGCAAACTGGCTTGCTCCCCGGCAACGGTGCCAGAAAAAGGGGCTTGTTGGCGGATAAAAGACGTATCCCTCTACGATCCTAAAGCGTACGGACCCCACACCTTTTTCACCACGGGATTCCCAAGGTTCTTGTCAATCCGCGGAGCAAGGGGATTACTAGCGCTTAACAAAGTACTAATCTAGTTGACTAAGTGTCGGGGACAGCCCTAGGGGTCCCCTTAAACAGCTGGGAAATCCCCACTTAAAACCCGCACCCAAATACGCCTTACTTAACCATGCAGGACATGGCCCACGCCGCGAAGGCCCCAGCGGCCCACTCGAAGACTCCCTAGAATAGGTTTCGCCTCGCTCGAGGATGCGCCCCCCCTCGGGTGGGCTCCGCCCCGTTCGAGGGGGTGCGCCTCCCTCGAGCGAGGTCCGCCTCGCTCGAGGGTCCGCCCCGCCCTCGAACGGGGTCTGCCTCGCTCGAGGGCACTCCGCGCACGCGCGCCTGCTCCCATACGCGAGCATTTAACGCCCTGACATCAGCGAGATGGCGCCATCATGCACCCGGGGCTCGCGCCCGGTGCCGCCGCACCAACTCCCCAGGAGGGAGCCCATCCCCATCACTGTGGGGGGGGGGACTGTGCGGCGCGGCCGGTGCCAGTCCCGTGACGCCGTGCCGCCTGCTCCGGTACGGCTAACGCGCCGAGCCCTCGAAGGGGGCCGGCTGCACCCTCGATTTGCTTTCTTGTGACCTTACAGGGTTAGGTGGAGGCGCTAGGCCGGTGGGACGCCATCCCTACCACTGTTAACGGTTTGGCTACCGCCCCCGCGAGTACGGGCGCACGCCAGGCACTGTGGCAACGACTCCAGCACTGTGGAGCGTGCGGGAATGGGACGCCACCTTACCTGCCGCTGTACCTCATACGGACCGACGTCAGCAACTCCCTCGAGCCTATCTAAAGACATCACAGCCGTCCGCCGCCCTTCTACCCTCGAGGACGCCACTGTTCGGGTACAAGATACGCCATGATGGCCGGATCGCTGCAAGGATCGCCTGGGCGGCCGCCTACTCTACAGCGTAACACATCACGCTCCCTCACGTAGCTAAATAGCGCGGCGCGCATGTGATTCGCTCCTTCCTTGGTCTATAAAAGGAGGACGAACCCCCTTGCCGCGGGGGGGGGGGGGGAGGGGGGACGAAGAACACGGACACAACACACGACACACGAACAACAGAGCCCAACACGAGACAAGTCGCACCACGCACTTGTTCTCCAATTCTCCCACAATATCTTCACCCACTACACCGGGGACTTGGAAGCCGCGCTTCCTCTCCCGCCTTGCTTGTAGCAGCCCCACTACGAGCACCCCGGTCTTTGCCGAGCAATACAGTGCCTTGAGCACACCACTGCTGGACGTACGCCCCCCCCCCCCCCCCCCGGGAACCAGGATAAACTCTGTGTCTTTTATTGCTTAGCATCGACCATTGAGGGATAGACCTTGGCGTTTATTACTGGTTAGTGTCGGGACCACATTCCGCACCGACAGTTGGCGCCCACCGTGGGGCAATCGAGCACCTAAGGTCAATCCACCATCAACTCCCTCCATGGTGATCCGCACTGAGTACCGCGGTACGCGCTACTCCATGGGCAGCTCGGACCCCCTCCCCACCGGTTTTGAAATCCGGTTCGGGGGCCTGGACTTTCAGGCTACGGGGAACGGCTACCTCATGCGCCTCACCAACCGTGAGGAGTTCCGCGCGCGGCGCCGGGGCCGGGCCCCGCTCCGGCCCCGCCGCGCGCACCACCACGGTGCGGACACCCGCCGACGCGGATGCCGCGGGCCCGTCGACGCCACGACGCCGCCGCCGCTGCGGTCGGCGTTCGCGCCGTGCACGGTCCGAGCGACGGCAGCCGAGCGCGCCACCTCTCAGCGCGGCGCGCCTACCGTCACGGCAACCGCCACCCCAGCGGGACGATGCACGGTCTCCGGACCGCGCTTTCCCATTGGGCTGCGTGGTGCCACGACGGCCTACAACGCCAACGTAAACACCACGATGCGCAGGGTTCCCCCTGGCCGTCACGTCTTCGTCGCCAGGGATCCCAGCGCCTCAGCGGGTGACGAATCGTCCCTAGGTTCCCTGACGCGCTGCCGCCCGCCAACCTCCACGGATACGCGGAGTGGGACTTCTCCGGCATGCCGGACCCAGTCATGTTCAGGCGTTTCCTTGACGCTACGGACTACTGGTTCGGCTACTCCGATGACTCCAGCACCGGGAGCTACGACCCCGCGCGGGAGTGCTGTGTCATCATTGCCAACGACCCAGCAACGCCACCGGCGCGGCGGGCGCGGGGCGACGGGGAGGTCACGCCTGCCCCAGGGATCGCTCCACGCCTGGCCGCGGGGCCAAGCACTCCTGCTGGGGCCGACGCCGACGCATAGTTAGCCCAAGCCCGTGAGCTCGAGGCTAAGCTAGCGGAGGAGTACCGAACGGTGCGGCTGCTCCGCGCCTCGATGGCTGGAGAAGCCTCCGCTCGCGGCGAACGTGTGCGGGAGCTGGGCAGGCAGGCCCGCGACCGCATCAACGCCGACAACCCTGACGCGCTTCCACGAGCAAGTCAGAAGCTCGTTGCCGCCGCGACGCTGCTGCGGGCTATGCCGGCACCCTCGACCCCTGAGGCGCGGAACCTGCAACGCGAGGTGCAGGCTCTCATTGAGCAAGCGGCCGTCCAGCCAGGCCGAAAGCTCGGCCCGACGTATCCGCCGGCGGGGGGGGGATGCGCGAGGAGACGGGGCGCACGGGGGGGCGAACCCTCGGTCCACGCGGGTGAAGCCGCGGGGGCGTCCCGCCAACTCGGGACGCGCGGCGGCCAAGGAGCGGCTCCTTGACACGCGCAGGCGCTCGGACGATGCGCCCGCGGAGGGCGGCAAGTCCGGGGAGCCCCACCGCAAGGACAAGCGGGGCAAGAAGGGAAAGAAGCCGCGCGCGAGGCGCGCGAGCGAGGGCGCGACGGCGATGAGGTCGAGGCTCTTCTTGCTGTTGACCCGGCTCGACGGGGCCCTCGACCGGCCCCTCGAGGTCCGGTGGTGTTTGATGACATGCTGAAAAAGCCATGTCCTTACCACAAGACCCCAGTAAACCACACCCTTGAGCAATGCGACATGCTCAAGAAGTTCTATGGCCGCTCTGCCGCGAAGGAGGCAGAGGCCAAGAAGGACGGAGGAGATGGTGACGCCGGCGGTTTCCCCACCGTGGAAAATGTGTTCCTCATCTTCGGGGGACCCACCGTCGACATGTCGACCCGCCAGCGCAAGCGGGAGCGGCACGAGGTCCTCGCCGCGGAAAGGGCGCCTCCCTCCTTCCTCAACTGGTCGGAGGACGCCATCACCTTCAGCCGGGAAGACCATCCGAACCGCATCCCCAACTTGGGCCAGTACCCGCTGGTGGTCGACCCAATCATTGGGAACGCGCGGTTCTCAAAGGTCTTGATGGACGGAGGCAGCAGCCTCAACATCCTCTACGTGCATACGCTGCGCTTGATGGGGATCGGGTTGGACCAGCTGCGGCCCAGCACGAAGCCGTTCCATGGCATCGCGCCCGGCAAGCAGGTCCAGCCCCTCGGGCAGATCGACCTGCCGGTTTGGTTTGGCACCGCAAAGAATTTCCGCAAGGAAACGCTCACCTTCGAGGTGGTGGGGTTCAAGGGTGCCTACCACGCTATACTTGGGCGACCCTGTTACGCCAAATTCATGGCGGTCCCCAACTACACCTACTTGAAGATGAAGATGCCAGGACCGAACGGCGTCATCACCGTAGGTTCATCCATCGAGCACGCATTCGACTGCGACGTCGAGTGCGTGGAGCACGCGGAAGCCCTGGCGCTGGACGAAGCGCTGGTGACCACCCTGGAGAAGATGGTCAATGACGACCTCGACTCCGCCCCCAAGCACACCGGCACCTTCGAAGCCGCGGAGCAGACCAAGGAGGTACCCCTCGACCCTGCGGCCCCTGAGGGCAAGGCGTTGAGGGTCAGCTCCACACTCGATCCCAAATAGGAAGTGGTGCTCGTCGACTTCCTCCGCGCCAACGCCGACATCTTCGCGTGGAGCCCCTCGGATGTGCCCGGCATCCCGAGGGAGGTCGCCGAGCACTCCCTTGACATCCTGCCTCACGCCCGCGCCGTGCAACAATGGCTCCGCCGCTTCGATGAAGAGCGGCGGCGGGCAATCGGAGCGGAGCTGCGGAAGCTCCTCGAGGCCGGGTTCATCAAGGAGGTGTTCCACCCGACGTGGCTAGCAAACCCTGTGCTTGTAAGGAAAAAGAACGGGAAATGGCGGATGTGTATAGACTACACTAGTCTTAATAAAGCATGTCCTAAAGTTCCCTTTCCTTTGCCACGCATTGATCAAATCGTTGATTCAACGGCTGGGTGTGAATTACTTTGCTTCCTTGACGCTTACTCCGGGTATCATCAAATAAAAATGAAGGAGTCCGACCAGCTTGCGACTTCGTTCATCACGCCGTTCGGGATGTTCTGCTACGTCACGATGCCGTTTGGCCTCCGAAACGCAGGTGCGACGTATCAACGCTGCATGCAACACGTTTTCGGAGATCACATCGGGCGGACGGTCGAGGCGTATGTGGATGACATCGTCGTAAAAACCGGGAAGGCGGACGACCCGGTTGGCGACCTTGGCATCGCGTTCGGCTGCCTACGGGCCAATGGGGTCAAATTAAACCCCGAAAAGTGTGTCTTTGGAGTGCCGCGAGGCATGCTCCTGGGATACATCGTCTCCCAACGGGGAATCGAGGCCAACCCTGAGAAGGTTGCGGCCCTCGAACGAATGGGCCCGATCCGGGACCTCAAAGGGGTGCAAAAGGTGCTGGGGTGCCTTGCCGCCTTGAGCCGCTTCATCTCGTGGCTCGGCGAGAAGGGCCTGCCCCTCTATCGCCTCCTCAAGAAGCACGAGCGCTTCTCCTGGACCGCCGAGGCCCAGGATGCGCTCGACAAGCTGAAGGCGTCCTTAACGCACGCCCCGATCCTCACGCCGCCGCAGGATGGCGAACCCCTGCAGCTCTACGTGGCCGCAACCACCCAGGTGGTCAGCGCCGTGATCGTGGTGGAGCGCACAGAGGAAGGGCACGCCCTGCCGGTCCAGCGGCCGGTCTACTACATCAGCGAGGTCCTGTCTGACACCAAGACGCGCTACCCTCAGGTCCAGAAGCTGCTGTATGCGGTAGTCCTCGCGCGGCGCAAGCTCCGCCATTATTTCGAGGCCCACCCCGTCACGGTGGTCTCCTCCTTCCCGCTAGGGGAGATCATCCGTAATCCCGACGCGGCGGGCAGGATCGCCAAGTGGTCCGTGGAGCTGATGGGCGAGACGCTCGCCTACGCCCCACGCAAGGCCATCAAGTCCCAGATCCTGGCGGATTTCGTCGCTGAGTGGACGGATACGCAGCTGCCGCCGCCACAGATCCAAACAGAGTGCTGGACTCTGTATTTCGATGGCTCGGTGATGAAAACAGGGGCGGGTGTGGGCCTTCTCTTCGTGTCACCCCTCTGAGAGCACATGCGGTACGCGGTGCGCCTCCACTTCCCCGCATCTAACAATATGGCTGAATACGAGGCCCTCCTCTGCGGCCTCAAAATCGCCATTGAGTTAAGCGTCAAGCGCCTCGACGTGCGGGGGGACTCACAGCTCGTAATCGATCAAGTCATGAAGAACGCGAGCTGCCATGACGACAAGATGGAGGCCTACTGCAAGGCCATGCGAGCCCTCGAAGACAAGTTTTACGGCATCGAGCTCAACCACGTGCCCCGCCGGTACAACGAGGAGGCGGACGAGCTGGCCAAGATCGCGTCCGGGCGGATCACCGTCCCCCCGAACGTTTTTGCCCGCGACATCGCCCAGCCCTTCGTCGTCCTCGAGCCTCACCCCTTGAGCCACGTAGAACCCTCGGGGGCTCCCTCGAATCCAGCAGGTGCGGAACCCATGGATGAGGACCCCTCGAACGAGGCGTACGTGCTCGCCCTCTTCGAGGGGTATGGCTCCTACGAGGCTGACATGATGGACATCGAGCCAGCTCCTGTCAAGGCTGACTGGCGCGACAAATACATCGCTTGGATGGCTCGAGGAGAGCTCCCCTCGGACCGGGCCACGGCCAGGCGCATCGCCAGGATGGCCAAGTCCTTTGCCCTCGTCGATGGTGAGCTGAACAAGCGCGCCGCCTCCGGCATCTTACAGCGGTGCGTGCCCATCCCCGAGGGGCGCGAGCTCCTACGGGACATCCACGCTGGAATCTGTGGCCATCACGCCGCGCCTCGCACCCTCGTTGGCAACGCTTTCCGCCAAGGCTTTTACTGGCCTACCGTGGTCGCGGACGCCAGCGAGATCGTACGCACCTGCGAAGGGTGCCAGTTCTACGCCCGCAAGTCCAACCTTCCCGCTCATGTCCTGCAAACCATCCCCATAACATGGTCGTTCGCCGTGTGGGGGTTGGACATCGTTGGGCCCTTGCGGAAGGCGCCCGGGGGCTTCACCCACTTGTTGGTTGCGATCGACTAGTTCTCCAAGTGGGTGGAGGTGCGCCCCATTACGAATCTCAGGGCGGAGCAAGCGGTAACATTCTTCACCGACATCGTCCACCGCTTCGGAGTGCCAAACTCCATCATCACCGACAACGGGTCCCAGTTCACAGGCAGAAAATTCTTGGAAGTTCTGCGACAAGTTCCACATCCGTGTGGATTGGGCAGCTGTGGCACACCCACAGACCAACGGCCAAGTAGAGCGTGCCAACGGCATGATCTTACAAGGCCTTAAGCCTAGGATTTTCGACCAGCTAAACAAATCTGGCCGAAAATGGCTCCAAGAGTTACCAGCAGTCGTGTGGAGCCTAAGGACCGCCCTGAGCAGAGCCACCGGGTTCACCCCGTTCTTCCTAGTCCATGGCGCGAAGGCCGTCCTCCCCACGGACTTAGAATACGGGCCGCCCAGGGTTCGAGGCTACGACGAGGATGCCAACCAGCGAGCCCGCGAGGACTCGCTGGACCAACTGGATGAGGCATGCCTCGTGGCCTTGGTGCACTCCGTGAGGTATCAGCAGTCCCTCAGGCGCTACCAAGCACGCAAGATACGCAGACGGGACTTCAGCGAAGGGGATCTGGTCCTAAGGCTACGCCAAGACAACCGGGGACGCCACAAGGTATCGCCTCCATGGGAGGGACCCTACGTCGTGGCGAAGGTACTGAAGCCCGGCACATACAAGCTGGCCAACGAGGACGGTTAAGAGCTCACAAACGCTTGGAACATCCAACAGCTACGTCGCTTCTACCCCTAGCTAGGATTTCCAAGCATTTTTTGTTGTAAAAACCATATGACCAACGCCCCAGTTGGTGACGACCATGTAAACACCATAAGTCTAATGAAAAGGGCAACTCGGCTTTCCCCCGAAACCCAAGTTACCCTCGGGGGCTACTACAGGGGGCACCCCCCCCAAATGGTCCCATTTTCGCGCAAAAACGAAACAACTCACGTGCGCTAAGTTTGTTTTCTACTTCGGCCTCGAGCAACGGTTCGAACAGGGCGTGGGCAGCCTAGCGGAAGGAGCGCGCGAGCCAGAGATAGCCTACGCCTCCGCGAGTATACGGCCCTTCTCTCTCGCCTCCAACCCAGCAAGCCACCCACGAAAATCGAACTCCCCTAACTAGAATCTACTCAGGAAGAAGGAGAAACAAAAAGCGTAGTAAACAAAGGACTTCATTTCACATCAACAAATGTTCATGGCAAAAACAACTTGTTTATTTACAAAGGCCGCACGGCCAGAATACTGATGCACAAACAAAAACGGGCCTAGCGCCCAGCTGTCTTCAGGAGGGAGGAGCGGCGGCGTCAGTAGCGTCCAGGAAGAGGAACTCCTCGAAGGCTTCAGCGAGCGACCCGGCGGCGTCGGCAGCGAGCGCGTCCACGCGCTCCATCACCACCTCGTCCTCGACACCCTCGGGGACGACGTAGCCTTCCGCCAGCCCTCGAAGTTAACCTCGTAGTGGGACCGTACCACTCCGAGGGCCTTCTGGACGCCAAGATGCAGCGCCCGACGCATGCGCTCGGTCACGTGGCCGCTAAGGGCACGCAGGCGGCCGGCCGGCCGAGCTTCGGCTCGCGCCTCGCCCTCCTCCACGGATCGGCGGGTCTCGAGGGCCGCATCGCGCAACTCCCCTGCGGCTCTGCTCGGAGGAGTTGTAGGAGGTCTGCAGCGCCTCGGCCTGCTCAACCGCGTGCCCCAGCACGGTGCGCAAGCCTGGGGTCGCCAGACGAGAAAGAAGTCAGAAAAAGAGCGCGAACCCTCTAAGGAAAATCCAACAACACAGGAGTCAAACAGCGGCTCACCTTCGACTTGCTTCCTCTCCACCTCGAGGGTGCGGTTCTCGGCCTCGACCGTCTGCTCGAGGCCCCGGACGGTCTCGCCTTGCTCCTGGAGGGCCAGCTCCTGGTTCGCGTTCGTAATGCTGAGCACTATCAGCTCGCCCTCGACCCTAGAGAACTCGGTGTTCCGGTCCTCCAGAGACATCTGTGCCACCTCACGAGCAGCGCGCTCCCGCTCCAGGGCCGACCGAGCGTCGACGAGGGCGGCCTGCTCCTGCTAGAGCCGCCCCTCAGCTCCTTAACGGGCGGTGCGCTCTGCGGCGCAGAGCCGGTCCTCGACGCGGCGAGCGCGCGCGACCTTGGAGTCGAGGGGCGGCCTTCAAGTCGTCGGCCTCCTTGACCCTTTGCTCAAGCGCGCGCGCCCGCTCCTCGGCGGGGCCGCGCGCGCCTGAGCCCCCTCGAGGGACGAGCAGAGCCCCCGGTTCTCGCTGCGGACGCTGGCCACCTCCGCCTCCCAGTTGGTCGCCAGCGTGCGCACCTTCTCCAGGTCCGAGCGCGCCTGCCACAGCGCCTCATCACGGTCGATGAGGGCTGTGCAGACCCGCTCGAGGCTAGAGGGACGCGCCGGGTCTTGCCTAGTGCTCTCGAGGAGTTCATCGCGCAAGGCCATGGCCCGGTACGACAACCAGCCATCCGGAGTCCTGAGGGTGTCGGCGAGCGCGTCGAAGGCACCGCATCGCTCCCGGAGCTGGTGGAGCTCGGCGTTCACCCGATCGAAGGCGCCGTACTTATCGCGGGCGCGGCGCTCGAGCTCCTGGCACCCACAAATCAAAACCCGTAAACACCATGCCGCAAAGATAAGCGCGCAGAAACAAGAAAAAAGGGAAGCAAGCAATGGCACCCTACCTGGAAGACACGCCACGCGGGGCCGCCGTGGGCCCTCAGCGCCTCGTTCAATGCATGGTCAAGCGTGGCGTCGTGGCTGCGGAGCTCTCCCCAGAGCTCCTGCTCCCCCTGGGCGTCGGCGAACGCGAGCGGGTCGCCGCCGGCCCCCTCCACCGGGCGGAGTGGCCGGCGCGGGGGAAGACGAGGCCTCGGCGCCGTACCCTCGGCCCCCCGCCACCATGTGGCCCTCGCGCCGCCTCACGAGGGCCCCCTCCCCGGGACCACGGGGAGAGCGTGGAGCTCGCCCACTGATCCCACCCGGGCGGCGGGGAGTCATCGTCCGGGATCTCCACCACCGTCGCCTTGGAACCGCCGGCGGGCGCCGGCCCCCGCGCCGCCTCCGCCGGCGCCTCCACTTGCGCCTCGGGCCGCGGACGCCCGACGCGGCGCCGCGGCCATCGTTTCCGGCCGCGCCTCCGCGACCGCGGGCATCCGACCGCCCTCCTCGCCCACCGCCGCCCGCTCGCCTCCGCCGCGGCCGGCGCCGCGAAGCCGCGCCTCCGTCGCGGCGCCCACCGCCGGCCGCGTCTCCATCACGGTCGCCGCCACGGGGCTGCGTCACCGCCACGACCGGCGCCCGCCGCTCCTCGACGACCGCCGGCCGCACCGCGGTGGGCTGATCCGCCGGCCGAGGCCTCGAGGCCTCGCCCGCGTCCCGCGAGCTCTCGCCCGCCGCCACCGCCGCGCTCGCCCCCGCCCGTGACACCCTCGACGAACGCCGCCGGGTGGGAATGGACGCGTCCGCCCTCAGCACCTTAGCCGGTGCGAGGGGAGGAACGGTTGGCACCACCCTGCACAAGCACGAGCAAAGAATCAGAACGCCAGGGCGCCAAAAAACCAAACCCCGCAGAAGAATGAGCCCCTTACCTCGAATAGGAGAAGGCGCGCTTCCTCTTCCTTGAGGCCTCGGCGGATGAGGCCGACGCGGCCGACACCGCGCCTCTTGACGTCTCCACCGCGCGCGCGGACCCCGCCGCGTGCACGGGCACGCTTGCCGTGCGCGCCTCCACGGCGCGCGCCGCTCCCGTTGTCGATTGCACCGGCGGCGGGCGGCTGCCGCGCCCGCCCCCGGCGACACCGCCCTTGCCGCCGGAGCCGGCTGCGGCAACGGGGGCGCGGGGCTCCCACCTATCGAGGGGCCCCCGCCCCGGCCTTCTTCCTCTTCGTCCTCCTCCGAGGACGAGTACTCATCGGTCCCGGGGAGGAAAGCCCCGGCTCCTCGTGCCGCCGGTACTCCTCGTTCCGCCGCTCGCGGCGCTCGCGGTGCCGCCTCGCGCGCTCCCTCTTGCGCGCGCGCCCGCTCCTCGCTCCCCGTTGCTGCGCGCGCCCGACCAAGCGCGCGGGAGTCGGGGGGTGGGCGGAACGGACTTCGCGGCGCTGAAGTTCACCAACTGCATGCGAGAACGTCAAAAGCGCGTTAGGGGCCAGGGGCAACATTGAGAACAAAGACAGGGCCAAGAATCATACTCACCAGCGGGCCGGTGGGGAGCATCTCGAGGTCCCACGGGGACCGATCCTGGCGCAGCATCCGGGTGTCGACGGCGCTCCGCGCCCGGGTGAGCGCATACCCCCGCTCGAGGGGGGTTGGGAGCACCCGCGACCTCGCCAGCGCGATGGGGTCCGCCTCCTCTGTCATCTCGTAGATGCGGAGCGGCCTCTCCATCAGAGGCACAACCCGCCGGTGGTAGAGGAAGGCGGGGACGCCCGCCGCGGTCAGCCCGCGCGTCGCCAGGTTCTTCAGGGCGGCCAGGAGCAAGTCCAGCCGCCTCCGGTGCTGGGCCGTGGACACCCCATGACCCCAGGAGTTGGGCTTCTCCCGGAGCACCAGACCAGTGTAGGCGGGGAGGCCGGGCTCGGCGTTGCGCAGGTAGAACCATCCCCGCTCCCAGCCGGCGTTGTTCGTCGTCATGGTGCAGGGGATGTAGTCGTCCTTGAACTGCCCCCGCAGGGCGAGCGACATCCCGCCGGCGCGCACCGCGCGGCGGGTCCTCTGCTCCGTCGTGGGCTGCGTGAAGAGCTCCGCGCGGAAGAGGTGTATCCAGAGCTCCCAGTTGACTGGGATCCCTAGATACCCCTCGCAGACGCCCACGAACGTGGCCGCCTGCGAAATCGCGTTCGGCGCGAAGTTATGCAACTCCACGCCGTAGCGGTAGCACAGCGCCCGCATGAAGCGGCTCGCCGGTGCGGCGAAGCCGCGCTCATGGAAGCGGGTGAAGCTCACCACGTAGCCTTCCGGCGGGTTGGGCGCGCGGTCCCCCGCCGGCGGCACAATCCACTCCGCCGGCCGGCCATCCTCGTTCGCCGCCAACTGGCCGGCGGAGACCAGCTCGCCAAGGGCCAGCTGGGTCACCGTCGACCGCCCCCAGGCGTACTGGTCGAGAATTGTGAGGGGCGGAAGCGGCGCCATGAGAAAGGACGAGGAGCGCAAGAGCGGAGGACAAAGAGAAGGAGAAGAGCTCTAACGACGAAGGCGCACGGTGGCGAAAGCAAAACGAAGGAGAGAGCACAAGGGGCAAGAACGGCGGAGCGCTAAGGTAAAAAACCGTCGTTTTTCCTCCCCTCAGATTTATAAGCCGCGGGCGTGCTCTCCGGGGCGGACGTCCCGCGCGCATTAACTGCAGGGAATCTTTTCTTCTCGCTGACGGGCGGGCCCCACCACGACCGCGGCGGCCACGCTACCGCGAACAGGCCATCATCACGGCGAAGAATAGCAGGGACCGTGGCAGGCAGTCACATCCGCCTGCCCACGCCGCCCACTACGCGCGCGCGCGGCCGCAACGCCTGAAAAAGTGCGCCCGCGACGCAAAACCGCAGCCTCTACTATGGAGCATTTAATGGCCCGGTTCCTTACAAAGTAAGGAGAACCCTCGAGCGGCACTGTTGACGGTGAAAATCCGTCAACCTAGCCATGAGTTTACCTTCGGTGTTGGCATGAGTTTTATACTTTATCCATTGGTACTAACCCCCGTGGTATAACAAGTTCACGTGTGCATGTCGTTTTTGGAGTTTAATGTTTATGCAGGGATTTAGTGTTGAATGCAAGACTTTCGGGATAAGTTCATCAAGCACCTCATGACAAGACTTTGAAGCCCTGAACAAGTCATGCAATGAAGTAAAATTAACTCCAAGAAGCCGGGGACTTGATCCGAGAAGACGACATACTTCAGGGACCTGATCAGAAAAGTGCTGAATCTTCCAAGACAAGGAGTTGAGTCCAATTCGGAGAGAAACCGACGACATGGACCCGTATGCAGAAGGGGGAAACATCCAGGAAGCAAGGGAACCGACCTCGGGCAAAGGAGCCCGCGGGGCCGGGCCTAAATGGGCCCGGGCCGGCCGGCCCAGTCCGGTCGGCCCGGTGCCCATTTAGGGCCCAAATCCGACGCCCTTTGCCCTAGCCGCCAATCGGGCTATTTATAGTCCCCTGACCGAGAGCCACGCAAAAAAGATTTCGTCTTCGGCCGCCGAGAAGCAGAGAAGAGAGGGACACCATCTAGGAGAGGAGAGGGTCGAGTTAGTTGACTAGGGTTTCCCTAGCCGACGTGGGAACCTTGCAAGGAAGACCGCGTCGGAGTTCCCGGAGCTAGAAGCAAGATCAAGGAAGGATCCCGGTGGTGATCTTGTGTATGTATCATTGTTATAGTTGAATTATCAAGTTGAATCTTTTCTCAGCGATCAAGTGTTTCCTCGAAGATTTCGTTTTTCGATCGGCTTTGCTTATTCCAATTCTATTCTCGAGATAGATTACATAGGGTGTTCTTGTAGCCGCGATGGCTAGAGGTACACGCCGGATCCTCCGAAAGAATCTCGACTTGTCTTTTGACTCGCCCTAAACTCCCCGCATGAATAGGGATACGTTGTGACAGAACGGGGGTCTCGAAAGGCGGATGTTTTCGGATTTGGACGGGAAACCACGATTTAAAGAGGCTTTTATTAAGATTCGATTTGCGACTTCTTCTTTTGCTTGGAACTTCAACAAAAGGCTTACCCCGATCCCTCTAGATCGGTTTATCTACCCAATCTTACTTTGTTTTCTTCGGTTTTTAGTAGATTAGATCTGTTTTGTGTCTTTAACTTAGATGCATTAGGTTCTTTATTGAAGATTGCAGTTATCTGGCTTTAATAGATTAAGTCTTGCGTCACACATTTGTTCCACGGATTCGATACCTTGGGTTCACCACTCGAGGGAAGAAGGGTCCCTTGACTACGACGGGAGACTTGTACGCTTGCGAGTCACGAACGAACTTTGATACAAACATTAACCGTCAACAAGCCCCTTTTTCTGGCGCCGTTGCCGGGGAACAAGTGATCAAGATTTGATTTTTTATTGCTTTTTTTGTAATTTTCAGTACTAATTTTGTTTTATTTTTGCATCTAATAAATTTTGATCATCCTCAAAATACATCTAATCTAGTTTGTCTAACTCTAGTCTTTATAGATTTGTTTTGTTTTCTAGTTTTTTTCTGCATATTTTGTTTATTGCTAACCCTAACAGGAGATGGACGGCTACCTCTCCAACAAACCCAATAATTTTGTGGATGATCCGGAAAAAACTTTACGGGGCTAAGGAGACGCGAAGCACATCAAGCTAAAAAGTTGGATTTTGTAGATTCGGAGTCGGAAGACAAAGGATCGCGAGGAATCTCCGAAGAATTCACCACCTCAAAGTCCGCGGGAGAACCGACGTCTACCAATGGGTGACCAACCACCGGAAGAACGCAAGATTGGGGAGCTATGCACCCCAGACATCATCGACCTACCAATCTTGAACCTCGAGGAGATCGGAAGACCGTTCGAGATCAAGACCTCAACAATCCGCATGGTGCAACATTCACCCTTCACCGGCAAAGAGGATCCGAACCTTCACCTCCAAGCATTCATTCAACTATGTCAGACTTTCAACATGGATGGGGTGACTCAAGATCAAATGAGGGCAAGGCTTTTTCCGTTTTCACTACTCGAGAAGGCGTTGCAATGGTTCCACTCTCAACCGGCGGAGACGGTGCAAAATTGGAACACGTTGATGAAGGCTTTCATGAAGGAATACTACTCACCGGGTAAAACTCAAAGCTTGCGTAATAAGATTGCCACCTTTGTTCAATATCCTACAGAAACTATCTCGGAGGCATTCGAGCGCTTCAACGAGTACACCGGGCGGTTCCACATCACAAGTTCCCGAAAGAAGACCTCGTGCAAAAGTTCTATCAAGGACTCACCATGGCGTCAAGGACGATCATCGATGCATCAGCGGGAGGATCTATCATCGAGCTTACACCGACGGAATCTTTCACGCTATTCAAGAAGGTCGCGGATAATGACACGTGGGCGTCATCCGGGCGCCTACACCCTGCTCAACCCATGGGAAACGTCAAAGGAGTCTTGCAAGTGGAGAAGGAAGACATACTTGAAGGCAAGATCGACTCGCTAATGAGGAGGTTGGAGAAGATGGAGATAGAAAATAAAGAGGCTCAAGACTTGAAGGCCGCCGAAGCAAGGTCCACATGCGAAGAATGTGGAGAGTATGGCCATGTCCGCAAAGATTGTCCGGAGGAAGCCAAAGTGCTCGACTACATGAGGAAGGGAGAATTGCCGAACTTCCGCTACGGGCAAGGTAGGCCTCAATTTAATGCAAGCTCATCTATTCCTAACGCGGTTCCACTTCGGATACAATTGAAGGAGTTCATGGATGAGCAAGCTAAGATCAACAAGGACACCGTCACCAAGTTCAAGACCATAGACAAGGTGTTGGAGAACATCGATAGCAAAGTGACGGAGGTCGGAAGTTCCAATCATCAAGTGCTCAACATGATGAAGATGCTCGAGACGCAAGTTGGACAACTTGCGGGGCGCCTCACTAATGATGAAGGGAAGCTTCCGGGACAACCCAAATGTCCCGAATCGGCGAAGGCCATTCAAACGCGTTCGGGGAAGGAGACCGAAGATCCGGAACGTTCCGCGGGAGCAAGGAAGCTTAAACCATCCACCGAGGTGGAAGGAGCTGCTAAAGAGAAAGTTACGAGGATCGTCACCGAGGAACCCGAATTCGAGATGCCGGAAGATGACACGAGGATACCGCAACTCAAGCCACGCTACTTCCGAGGTAAACTTGACAACCACTTTGAGAAGTTTGTGGAAGTTGTGCGTAGACTTAGCATCAACATGCCATTACTAGATGCCCTACAAGTACCTACATATTCTCGTTACTTTAAAGACATACTTGCAAATAAATATGAGATAGCAACACTCGGGGTAGATCATGTCAAAATGTCCGAGGAGTGTAGTGCGGCTATTGCTTATGGGCTAGAGAAGCAAAAAAGACCCCGGGTGCCCTACAATTCCATGTTCAGTTGGTTCTTTCAACTTCGAGAAGGCGTTATGCGACCTTGGAGCTAGTGTGAGTGTCATGCCGAGGGATGTGTTCGAGAAGTTACGCCTACCGATGGAGCCTACGGGAATATGTTTGGAGTTGGGTGACAACTCCATTCGCTATCCTTTGGGCATTGCTGAAGATGTACCCGTGAAGATTGGACACCACTTCATCCCCGTCGACTTCGTTGTGCTCGAGATGGGAGAGAGGGAGAAGCCGCCGCTCATCCTAGGGAGGCCGTTCCTCAAGACCGTGGGAGCTACTATTGATGTTGGCAAGGGGGAGATCATGTTCGATATCAACGGAGAAAGGAGTTCCTTCAAGTTCCGTCCAAGGATTGAGGCATGCAACATGATTGGAGTGAAGGGAGAACCAAAACAAACGGAGGGGCTGAAAAAGAAGAAGGAGCCGAAAAAAGTGAACGTAACGAAAATTAAAGAAGGTGTTGCATCCGTCAAGACAAAGGAAGAGAAGCCGCCCGTGAAGACCAAAAAAATGACTAAGCCGGCCCAAGCCAAAAGACAAGCCCGCGCCCAAGATGGTGCGGAAGTGGGTACCCAAGATTGCAACGCCCGCAAAGAGCGTTGATCCGGAGTAATCAAGTGAAGAAGTCTAGCTATAGACTATAAACGAAGCGCTAGGCGGGAGGCAACCCGTTTCGTCAAGTCGAGTCAAGAATAAGCTACCGGGAGGACAACCCGATTCCAGGTTTTTCGAGTATTTTCAATAATTTAGTTTTTGAGTTTTACTACGCAAAGACATTAGACTTATAAGTGGTTGAACAATATTAGAGACATAATTCTTGATTGAATGTTTGCTTTATCATAAACCCTTTGCATGAACCTTCCTATGTGCTTGTTTGATTCTTTTCTTTTCGAGAAACCCCTCAACCAAATAATTTCAGAACCTTAACTCAACCTTTCACCCTCATTATGGTGCTGAGGTTGACTTATTTTTCATGCTTAAACCACACGAGTAGAGCCACGATTTATGTTTAAGTGTTAATAAAATTCAGCACGTGGTAGTACTCGCGTGAACCTAGAAATCAGCTTTTGGTTAGTTTTTAAAAATTTTTATCCTTGGTTTCTCTAGGATTAGAATTTTTCTAAGCCTATTCTAATTTTGTTTTGTTCAAAATCTTTCTTATTTAGCCAAAATTAGAACCTAAACCTATGCCCCCATGATCAAGCCGGGAAAACGTTCGCTCTCAACCGATGAAAGCAGACTTTACCGGTGAGACCAAAATCGACGTAGTCGAAAAATATTTTCGACTTACATTTGTTTTTAATGGTTTAAAAACTTCTCTAAAATTATGCTTGAGCTCTTGCATGGCTCTGAAAAATATTTTAAATTTCGAATTAGGGGAGTGCTTAACCTTAAACACACCTAAATGGACGCAATCAAGTTTGAATTAATCATGCATGCACCATTGGATCCCCTTTTATCAACTTTCACCAATTCCACATGCAAAGGACAAGCATGGTGGGCAGCAAGCATCAACTTTGCAGGATTTTCATGGTGGCATGTGAAGCAAGTGGAGCTAGGGAGCATGGACATGACCCAAAGCATGGAGCATCAAGTGGGAGGACCAATAGTTCAAGAAAAGGAGTGGACGAGAGCGTTTGGGCGGTGCAACTCGTGGAGCACGCGGGCGGGGAAAGTTGCGAGAGGCGAAATGATCGTGCTGGGAGAAAGACGCGCCGAGGAGGAGGCGGGAGACCCCGGGCCGGCCGGCCCAGGCCGGCCGGCCTGCCCTATAAATGGCGTCCCCCGGCGCCCGTCTTCTGCAGGCAAGCTTCCCTCTCCTTCCCTTGTTTGTGTGTTCAAGTTTGTGTGCTCAGAACCTCCGTAGACTTAGCCAACCATCCCAAGCTTGAAAGCTCAAAGAAAAATCCATATCCTTAATCCACTCAAAGTCCACATCCGAAGCAAAGAGTTTAAGTGCCTAGTTTACCGGTTGCAACCCGGATTTTTAGTTGAAGAAAGAGTGCAGCAACCATGTGGAAGAAGACCACAAGTCTCTTCTCTAAGAAGAAGAGTTCGTCGTCGTCCAAGCCGTCATCAACCACGTCTTCGAGGAGGCACTCGGTTTCCGAGTCTCCCCGGAGCATGGAGACGGACACGGCACCACCGAGGAGGAACGACGCTCTCCTCCTTGGTGGTATGAGGGCTGCGAGAAGCACTTCCATGAGGTTCACCCAACCTCGTGGGCACACAAAGGAGCAGCTCGCGCCACCACGACGATCGACTCGCTCAACCGCACCACCTCCTTACACCCCGACACAATCTTCGTACGGCTTCATCATCATGTCGGCGGAGGAGGAGGATAGGCTCGCCAATCTTGAGAAGAGGCTTGTGCCAAACGTCGAGTTCGACGACCAAGCACTCTACACCTTGGGTTTTTGCACCGACATATACTACATGTTGGGGCACCTCGGGTGGGTTCAGTTCTCCAACGGAATATCGGTGGACACCCACTTGGGTTACGCCTTGGAAATATTAATGACTATTGCACCCATCGTTGATGATGATGGGGTGCAAAGCTTGTCATTCCGTTTGGAGGGAATCGAGCAAGTGGTTCCCTACGAGCACGTAAGGGAGCTGCTTGGATTCCACAAGGGCGCTCCGGAGAAAGTTGACGTGCCTCCCGGCATGTTGGCGGAATTTTGGGGCATGATCTCCGGAGAAGCCCATCAACAACGCAACTGCATCCGCAACCCCATTATCCGGATATTTCACTCTTGGATGTGCAAGAGGGTATTGGGGAGGATGAGGGAAACAAAGGTGACCGACACGGAGTTGAATTGGCTATACTCGGCTTTAATTGTCAGGCAGCCAATTGACCCCTCTTACCTCATGATCAACCGTTGGTGTTGTGAAGCAACATCGGGGGCTGGCAATATTGGTTCTGGGTGTTACCTCTCCATGTTGGCCTTTTCCCTGCGGCCGGGGATCGCAAGAAACCCCGCTCACCTTTTGCGTGGTACCTCTCTCGGTTTTGAATACTTGCGGCAAGGCAAGTACATTAGTGGAGATGAGAGAGGAGGTTATCGGTTGGCCGTAGTGAACCTCCCCCTTCCGAATGATAGGCTTAGGCTTTTCACCGAAGGAAGGGAAGATTGGTTGGAAGAGGGACTACTTGTCCCTGCAAGAAAGAACAAAAGAGGAAGAATCGTAGAGGAGGGAACATCCTCCGCACAAGCGAGTGGAGCACAACCCAATGTGCAACCATCCGGCGGGGTTCCTCCTCCGCCAAGCTATTACGGAGGGTCTCAACAACAAGCATGGGGGGGGTGGTGCACCGGTACCCCCACAAAATTATGTTGTGCCCAACGCTAACTTCGCGGAGTCCTACGCTCATCATCCCCAACCACAACAAAGCATGGCCATTATTGGAGGGTATGCTGCAAGAAATGCTCAAAACATCGCAGCCATCCAATCTAACGCAGCTCAACTCGGTGAAGGCAACGCAAATATTGCCTTTGAACTTGGACGCCTTCACCTTGTGGAGCCAAATCAATTCGACGGAGGAAGCGTCCAACCATATTATGAGCAAGGGTATTATTATCAAGACTATCAACATCAACCACCGGCGGAGGACTAGAAGATTTAGGAACTTTAGTTTTCTTTTCTTTTCTATTTCTCTGTAATTTTCAGCTTTTGCTTATGTGTGTTTGCGTAGTATTTTTCTGTTTTTATTTAATTTTCAGCAAGCATGTTTGTTTATTTTCAGTGTGTATTTCAACTTGATATCACCATTAATAAAGTCACCACCTTGATTATATCATTGGAAAAGTTACAAAATTTGTGCCATGATGATATATGATTAAAATTGCAGCTTTGTTCATCTTTGTAGTTGATTTATGCATGTTTAAGCTAGTGCTCTCTTAAAAATACAGATCTGAATTTATTTAAATACTAGCTTAATTTTCAGCGGAGGTTATGATTAAAATAAAGACCCATAGTGTTTTATGTGCTCTCAAGTTATGAATGGATTGAAGATGTCTTTTATGCTCAAAAATATTGCTAACCTTGTCACAAATATCACTTGTGTGTTGCTCAACCTATCCAAAGCCTTATATATATTTGAGTGCATAAACCTTAGTGTACAAGATTTATTTTTGAGTGAGTTATTGCAGGCCATGATTTCTCTGGCCCGAGACTAAGAAGCTGGTCATTCCGTTTTTGCGTATCTATCTTTTTGCTAGCCTTTTATCCGTGCATTGTGTATCCCCGCATCGGTGATTTCACAAACTTCGCCGGATATCCACCCTTAAACCAAATATCATCCTTTTGTGATTACCTCCTTGACCACAACCTATCATTGAGAATGGATCATCAATTCAAGGAAGATTGCAAGACGGTGCCAACGTTGAAGATTTCAAGTATCTCTCCAAGGAAAAATATTCCGGTACCTACCTTATTTTTTTCGCCTCTTTGCTCGAGGACGAGCAACGTCTAAGCATGGGGGAGGAGGTAGGTACGGTGCAGTTTTAGAGTTCAAAAGGGAGTATTTTAAAAAAAATATATATATAATGATGAAAGAAAAAATTCGGCGATGTACGTGACTTCCAAGGTGAAGAAAGAAAAAAAAATATATATATATAAGAAAGAAAGAAAGAAAGAAAAGAATGAGAAATATAAGAAAGAAAAAAATATATATTTGTGCGTAAAGTGAACTCCCCGGTTCTCTAAGAGTGCATTCAAGGCTTCAAGATAAAAAGATCCATTCTCATTTTCCAACCATGTGCAATCCGATAACGAGGATTTCTTTTGTGCCTCGGGATCACTCTTTGCCATTTGCACATGTCCACTCATCTAAAGTGTGTGTATTTTTCTCTTTCCCCTCCTTGATTTAACATTATTTTCCAATGACCTTTTTGACGAGTCTTGGTAAGACCATGAGAAGCTTGTCTTGTTTTGACAACACCTCATTTATAAAATCTTGTTAGGACTAAACTTTCCCAAAGCTCTATATAAAGCCTACCACATATATATGAGAGGGAAAGGAGTAGAATATATAGGCTTGAGAGACAAGCGAGATGAGAGTTCATGAGCAATGCATGAGATGATTTAAATTTGTGAATTTGGTTTAGCTTTTCTTTATCTCGTTCTTTATTTCAAAAATTCGAGATCTATTTAAAACTTTGTGAGCATGTTAATACTTGTGGGATAAGCTTAAAAAGAATCTACCCTCCGTGGAGATGAAGGCTAGTACATTATGGAACTTTAATGAATTAAAATTTTGAGAGCATTATGTTTTCTCATGTATGATCAAATACAAAGTTTAAACATTGTTTAGCAATGATGATATCCATCGAAGGCTTACTCGAGGACGAGCAAGGTTTAAGCATGGGGGAGATGTTGACGGTGAAAATCCGTCAACCTAGCCATGAGTTTACCTTCGGTGTTGGCATGAGTTTTATACTTTATCCATTGGTACTAACCCCCGTGGTATAACAAGTTCACGTGTGCATGTCGTTTTTGGAGTTTAATGTTTATGCGGGGATTTAGTGTTGAATGCAAGACTTTCGGGATAAGTTCATCAAGCACCTCATGACAAGACTTTGAAGCCCCGAACAAGTCATGCAATGAAGTAAAATTAACTCCAAGAAGCCGGGGACTTGATCCGAGAAGACGACATACTCCGGGGACCCGACCGGAAAAGTCTTTCGAATCTTCCAAGACAAGGAGTTGAGTCCAATTCGGAGAGAAACCGACGACATGGACCCGTATGCAGAAGGGGGAAACATCCAGGAAGCAAGGGAACCGACCTCGGGCAAAGGAGCCCGCAGGCTGGGCCTAAATGGGCCCAGGCCGGTCGGCCCAGTCCGGTCGGCCCAGGCCCATTTAGGGCCCAAATCCGACGCCCTTTGCCCTAGCCGCCAATCGGGCTATTTATAGTCCCCTGACCGAGAGCCACGCAAAAAAGATTTCGTCTTCGGCCGTCGAGAAGCAGAGAAGAGAGGGACACCATCTAGGAGAGGAGAGGGTCGAGTTAGTTGACTAGGGTTTCCCTAGCCGACGTGGGAACCTTGCAAGGAAGACCACGTCGGAGTTCCCGGATCTAGAAGCAAGATCAAGGAAGGATCCCGGTGGTGATCTTGTGTATGTATCATTGTTATAGTTGAATTATCAAGTTGAATCTTTTCTCAGCGATCAAGTGTTTCCTCGAAGATTTCGTTTTTCGATCGGCTTTGCTTATTCCAATTCTATTCTCGAGATAGATTACATAGGGTGTTCTTGTAGCCGCGGTGGCTAGAGGTACACGCCGGATCCTCCGAAAGAATCTCGACTTGTCTTTTGACTCACCCTAAACTCCCCGCATGAATAGGGATACGTTGTGACGAACGGGGGTCTCGAAAGGCGGATGTTTTCGGATTTGGACGGGAAACCACGATTTAAAGAGGCTTTTATTAAGATTCGATTTGCTACTTCTTCTTTTGCTTGGAACTTCAACAAAAGGCTTACCCCGATCCCTCTAGATCGGTTTATCTACCCAATCTTACTTTGTTTTCTCCGGTTTTTAGTAGATTAGATCTGTTTTGTGTCTTTAACTTAGATGCATTAGGTTCTTTATTGAAGATTGCAGTTATCTGGCTTTAATAGATTAAGTCTCGCGTCACACATTTGTTCCACGGATTCGATACCTTGGGTTCACCACTCGAGGGAAGAAGGGTCCCTTGACTACGACGGGAGACTTGTACGCTTGCGAGTCACGAACGAACTTTGATACAAACATTAACCGTCAACAGGCACGGGCTCCAGGCTCGGGAAAACTTCAACCCTCGAAAGGGTACCGGCGTGAGAAGGTCGCCTCGGGGCCCGTTTGAAACAAAACAGGCACCGCAAAGCACCCATGCCACGCTGTGTTACTGATCAGCGCCTCGGGGGCTGGCTTGCCCAGGCCCCTCGATGGTCGCAGATGCCAGGCCGGGAGCGCTTAGGCGCCGCCCCGCACCATTTTTACTGATCAGCGCCTCGAGGGCTGGCTTGCCCAGGCCCCTCGATGGTCGCAGATGCAAAGACGGCGCCGCCCAGGCGCCACCCCGCATGGCCCTACTGATCAGGGGTTCGAAGCCTGACCCTCGATGGGTTCGAACAGGCGCCTCAGGTCACCGGAGTCAGGGACGACGAGGGCACGTGCATTCGAGCCGTTCCTCGAGCCTGCCAGCTCGAGGGTGCCCCACATGTCATGTTCGAGAGCCAGCGAGGGCAGCTAGCCGGGGGATCCCACCGAGGGAGAGCTTCCGCGCCCTCGGTCCCTAGCGAACGGGACCGAGCCCCACCTAGCAAACCCACTCAAGCGCTTCAATGGACGTGTCTCTGGACCACGCAGCCTACCCTTATCGAACGGGGCATGGGCGTCCACTCGAACCACCCGCTAACAGCTCGACAAGGAATCCGCAATTCGTGACCCGACCGATGGGGGTTGTGGAAACCTCACCCTTCGTCCCACGGAGGGACGGCGAGGGCGCGTTGAAAAACAAGTCGTAAAGCTCTACCCGATCGCCTTGGATGGGCCCAGGCTCGGGGGCTTGACGCACGGCTACACCTCCTGGATTGCACCCGCCGGGGATAACGCCAGCAGCGCATGCGTCACCGAAGCCGGCTGAGACATTGCCGACGCCGGTTGAAACATGTACCACGCCTTCTGTCCAAGTCTCTCGGTCAACCCCTACAGGAGCGCCCATGCTCCTGCAGGGCTTCGAAGGCTAGACCCGCGGGTCCGCTGACGCGGCCCCACGGAAAGCGTTCGCAAAACCAGGAGGGAAGAACGTCCTATCAGTAGGTTCCAGCATCTGTGAAAGCCTCAATGGCAAACCCACAGATGCTCGGGGGCTATTGTCGGGGACAGCCCTAGGGGTCCCCTTAAACAGCTGGGAAATCCCCACTTAAAACCCGCAACCAAATACACCTTACTTAACCATGCAGGACATGGCCCACGCCGCGATGGCCCCAGCGGCCCACCAGGCGGCCCACTCGAAGACTCCCTCGAATAGGTTTCGCCTCGCTCGAGGATGCGCGCCCCCTCGGGCGGGCTCTGCCCCGTTCGAGGGGGTGCGCCTTCCTCGAGCGAGGTCCGCCTCGCTCGAGGGTTCGCCCCGCCCTCGAACGGGGTCCGCCTCGCTCGAGGGGCACTCCGCGCACGCGCGCCCTCGCTCCCGTACGCGAGCATTTAACGCCTTGACATCGGCGGGACGGCGCCATCATGCGCCGGGGCTCGCGCCCGGTGCCGCCGCACCAACTCCCCGGGAGGGAGCCCATCCCCATCACTGGGGGGGGGGGACTGTGCGGCGCGGCCGGTGCCAGTCCCGTGACGCCGTGCCGCCTGCTTCGGTACGGCTAACGCGCCGAGCCCTCGAAGGGGGGCCGGCTGCACCCTCGATTTGCTTTCTTGTGACCTTACAGGGTTAGGTGGAGGCGCTAGACCGATGGGACGCCATCCCTGCCACTATTAACGGTATGGCTGCCGCCCCCGCGCGTACGGGCGCACGCCAGGCACTGTGGCAACGACTCCAGCACTGTGGAGCGTGCGGGAACGGGACGCCACCTTACCTGCCGCTGTACCTCGTACGGACCGACGTCAGCAACTCCCTCGAGCCTATCTGAAGACATCACAGCCGTCCGCCGCCTACCCTCGAGGACGCCACTGTTCGGGTACAAGATACGCCATGATGGCCGGATCGCTGCAAGGATCGCCTGGGCGGCCGCCTACTCTACAGCGTAACACATCACACTCCCTCACGTAGCTAAATAGCGCGGCGCGCATGTGATTCGCTCCTTCCTTGGTCTATAAAAGGATGACGAACCCCCTTGCCGCGGGGGGGGGGGGGGGGTGAGGACCATGTGTGGTTCGAGGACCGGTGGATGGTCGCTTCCTTGTATGATGAGTGATTGACAACGTTGTGTGGACTGATTCTTGGCTAAGTATTGCAGGTGCAGGTTGCGGCTTGACTCGTGTTGGTGCAGGTGAAGAACAAGCGCGAAAGGTCGTCGCCGGTGAGGCCTCCGGGGTGTGGAGAAGACAAGTAGGCTTCGTTCGAGGGACCCGGTGGCCGGCGGGGGGTCAAGTGCGGGCCGCATGGTGGCATGAACAACAAGATGAAGTCGTGGACGGTTTCTTGGTTGAGCCACAAAACCAAGGTCGAGCCGGGACTACGTGGGAGCCAAGTCATGAGTGGAGATTGGCGGAGGCTACACCGAGTTCGCGGGGTTTCGGTGGTTCACCGAGAAAACCACCGGGTTCCTTGGTTGATCCACAAAGCCAAGACCGGAGAACCGAAGACGGAGGTGCGGCGGCACGCACGAGCCGGCCGACCGGTGGGTCGACCGACCGGTCCGCCGGTGGGGACCGGCTCGACCGGTGAGGAGCACCGGTCCGACCGGTGTGCGACGACGCGGTCCGGAATCTTCGAAGCGGAGGACACGCGTCGGGATCGCATGGCTTGCGTCGAGGCTACGCGGGGGTGCGGTTGCGGGCATCCGTCCGATGGTGAAGACATCAAGAATTCCAAATCCGCCCTTGAGGGGCTTGTATCCCTAGTTAGTAGAGAGGGGCATTTTAGACATTCGGTTGCCGCCTATATAACCCAAGAGGTGAGAGGATGGCAGCCAACTCTTGGAACCCTAGCTCATTAGTTTTCCTATTTTCCACCTATTTTCCTTAGGTTTTCCTTAGGACTAGCAAGAGAGCTTCACGGAGAGATCTTGTAGAGAGGGATGGTTGATCGGGCAGCTTGCTAGACCTTGTACGAACCTTTGTTTCATGTATAGATGATTCGGCGTGGTTCCTCAAGGTTTGGATGTGTTTTCCCCGGTTGTTCTTGGTGGTGATTTTCGGAGCCCTCTCTCGGTGATTTTTTTGGGTTGTTTTCGGGGCCTTTCTCTTGGGGATTTGATGGGGGAAATTTGTGGGAACCCTTCGTGGTTCTTTGGGCTGTGATTCCCCTCCCAAATCCGTGAGTAAAGGTGCTCGATTTTGGGGGTTTCTTGAGTTCTTGGGTTGGAGGTGCTCTCGGCGGGATTTCTTCGATTCCTCCTTTTCGGACAAGTTTTTGTGGGATTAAACTTGGCTATGAACTCCTCATGAGGTGTTTTTGATATCCCCAAAGTCTTGTTCAAGTCCGTGGAGCGATTCGGGAGATCGAGATTTGGATTTGGGGGAGTTGACCGCGGGTCGTTGTTCATCCCGAGTGCGCCGTGCTACACCGGTCGACCGGTGCTCTTGACCGGTCCGACCGGTGCAAGCCCTTGTGGGTTTTTGCTCGGGTGAACGTCTTGGTGTGTTCGTTGTTGTCCCGTGTTGCTGCTTGTTTCGAGTTTGGGTCCGTTTGGTGGTCGGTTGGCTTTGTTTGGTGCCTTGGGGGCTTTCGGCCGCCACCGGTCCGACCGGTGTGTCTCACCGGTCGACCGGTGTAGAGCCACTTAGTGAAAGTTGCTCGGTTTACCGGCGGGGACCGGTCGACCGGTGGTGCTCACCGGTCCGGCCGTGTGGGTCCTGTAGACTCGAGGCTTGTTTTTTTCCGCTGCGTTTCTCAGGTCGGAAGGTGGTGTGTTGGTTCCTAGGTCCAGTGGCACTCCAGTGGCTACGTGGGCTTGACCAACCTTGGTAGTGTGTCGGAGACGTGTGTTGGAAGCCGTGTTCATCTTGTTGGAGTTTCGATCTCCTTCGAGAAGAATTTTTATCGGCTCCCATTCACTCCCCCCCCCTCTCTGGTTCGCCGTATCGGTCCTTCAAGTGGTATCAGAGCCGGTTCGGGTCTTTGTTGACTCTAACCAGTCTAAGATCCAAGGATGGCGTACCGAGAACGGGGTTCGGGTCCTCCACACTTCGATGGCAAGAACTACCAGATGTGGAGCAAGCGGATGGGTGCGTTCCTCCGCGGAAAGGGTCGGTTGTTTTGGGATGTCACGGTGGACACGAGCTATGTCCGGCCGATGGATTTCCTTGCTCCGGGGTCGAGGGACGGATTCGACGCCAACAATAAGGCGGTCGACTACTTGTTTCGTGCTTTGTGTCGGCCGAGTTCGATCGGGTGCACACCGAGCACTTGGCTTGTAGGATTTGGGCGGTGTTGAAGGAGGCTCATGTTGGTAACGCCCGAGTTCGAGGGCACGGTTGTATGCGACCTACCGGAGAGAGTACGAGAACTTCACTCATCTCCCCGGTGAGTCCATCGATGCCTTGTTTCAGAGGTTCACGGTGGTGGTGAACAACATGAGGGCCAATGTGGACGTGCTCCCGTACGATGATCATGATAGAGCGGTCAAGCTCTTACACCCTTTGGATCGTACGATATGGGGCGGAAAGTTCGAGGCCATAGTCGAGTCGGAGAGGTATGATACTCTGACGGTGAACGAGCTGTTCTCAAAGCTCAAGTCGGCTGAGGTGGATAGGGGCATGACTGCCAAGCTCGAGGGACCGACTGATTCCCATAGTCTTGCCCTCGTTGGTGGTTCCAAAGGAAAGACTAACTCTAACCCATCCACCAGGATGTTCTCGTTTTCCTCTTTGATGTCTATGCCAGATGAGGAGTTTGATGACCTTGGAGAGGATGAGCTGGCGCTGTTGACGAGGCGGTTCGAGAGGCTGCACGAGAACCGCGTGAACATGAGGAGGAACATGAGGACCTGCTTCCAGTGCGGCAAGCCGGGACACTTCGTCGCCGACTGCCCGGAGAAGGCCGAGAACAAGGACAGCTACAAGCACAAGCCGAGGAAGAACGACGACAAGTACCGTTCGAGGCGCGACCACAAGAGCAAGCACAAGAACAAGTACAAGGACGAGCGACGATCGAGGAAGAAGGAGGGCCGAGGCAAGGCCCGAGCGATGGTTGGAGCGAGCGACGTCGACTCCGGTTCCGCGTACTCCACCTCGAGCTCGAGCGGCGGCGGCCGACGACGAGGGAGATCGCCGCAAGAACAAGAGGTCGTCCAAGAACACGAGCGGGCCGAGCCGCTCGCGAGAGACGGCTCTCGCACCATGGCGTTGAGCTCCGGCGGCAAGAAGAGCACACGGAGCGACTCGGACTGCGAGTCCGACGACGAGGTGCGTGATGAGCTTCCCTTCTTGCGCCGGGAGAATGAGAGGCTTGGCTCTTTGCTTGATAACCGTGATGACATGCTTAGAGAGGCCAAGAAAATGAGGAAAGAGCTTAGGGCTTCACTCGAGGATGCTAGGACTAGAGTGGCCGAGCTAGAGACACGAGGTGCTTGATAGCAAGCTTGAGATTGATTCGCTTAAGGCTAGCCCTGTTGTTTCGATGAGAATGATTGTCTTGATTGCTCCATATTCCTTTGCCGATCTTGCTTTGTTTAAGGAGAAGCATGCCTCCAAGTGTGAGGAACTAGATGTGCTTAGGGTTGAAGTGGGTGAGCTTAAGTCTAGACCCTGCTTTGCTAGGTGCTTGCACTTCTTGCCCTGTTTTGCATGCTAAGATTGATGAGATGCATGCTTACACTAGTTCGCTCGAGGCTAAATTGAAGGAACCCATGCCTACATCTTGCTCTACCTGTGAAATGCATGCGTTGAAAAATTTGGAGCTTGCACATTATGTTGATCGTTTGCAGGATGAGAATGATGATTTGAGGAAGTTGATGGGTTGGTTGTCCGGTCACGAGCCTCAGTTGAGGATGATGATCGAGGCCTTTAAGAGGCAAGATGGCGAGGGGCTTGGAGCAAACAAGGTTGGTGAGGGAAGTGGAGAGAATATCCCGGAGCCACCAAAAACCCACCACAAGAATGAGTTCCCACCAAAACCTAACCATCTAAGGAATCGGCTAGACACAACCCCTGCTCCACCCGTGTTTCCTACACCCACAAATGACCTACAAAAGCCTATCAAGTTTGTGAGCACTTCGGGGGAAAGTGTTCTTTGGGAAGGAGAGTGAGAAGGCAAGTGGTGAGAAACCGGTGGAGGGTTTGAGTGGAGAGAAACCGAGTGAGCAGCCACATCCCAAGCCAAAGCCTAAACTTGTGAGGTTTCATTGTGGCTATTGTGGGAGAGATGGCCATAAGGAGGAGTTTTGCTTCAAGAGGAAGCGAGAGGAGAGAATGAGGAAGGAGTGGGCTAACAAGGACAAGTACCACCCTTCCGATGGTGTACTTGAGCCTCGTATGCAGATGCCCAGGGGCAAGGCGATTGTGCGACAGTTCGGGCTTGGGGAGAGAAGAGGGCTGCGGGGTGGTGTTGCTTGCCCGAGTCCACGGTCGGGCCGGTGTGGGGCACCGGTCGGACCGGTGCGGGCACGGACGGACGGATGTTCGGGTTTCGAGCTCGTACGGGTGCGAGGGTTGTTTCGGTGGTCGTGGTTCGGTGGTTGGGGCTGGAAAGAGTGCGGGTGGTCGGTTGCTAGGCGTTCTCCTCTTCGTGCTCAATACGGGGATTGGAGGAGTCGTGGCGTTGAGTTGGAGAGGAAGGACGTTCCACGGGCTTTCTTGCGTGGTTTTGGTCCTCCTCCGGGCGAGAGAGGGGTGGTTCCCTCGGGGTGGTTACCGTGGTGGTGTTCGTGGAGGTAGTTTTGGTAGGAGAGATGCTTTGGTTGGTGCTAACCCCACTTTCGAGCAAATGGCTCGGACCGGTTTTCCTCCTTTGGTACTAACCCCGGTCTTTGAGTCGTTTGTTCGCTCACGTGCCTATTTTTGATTTTCAGGTGGGAGACTTGAAGAACATTTGGTTGATTGACTCCGGTTGTTCGAGGCATATGACCGGAGACACGGGGGTGGTTCTCAAGTCTCGTCCCGGTGGTGACGAAGAGGTACATCACCTTTGGGGACAATGGGCGTGGGCGTGTGCTTTCAGAAGGTGAGATAAAAGTGAGTGACAAGATCACTGCGAGGCGTGTTGCTCTTGTTCAATCGCCGGGGTACAATTTGCTTTCGTGTCCCGGTTGTTGGATGAGGGCTTTGAGGTGTTGTTTCGGCCGGGTGGTTCTCGGATTGTGGACTCTCGAGGGGACCTTGTTTGTATGGTCGTTCCCGAGGGTCAGGTGTTTCGTGCTGATTTTTCTCAGTCTTCGGGTGTGGAGCGTTGTTTCTTGGCTGGTTCTTCGAGTGAGTTGTGGAAGTGGCATAGGAAGTTGGGTCACTTGAGCTTTGACCTTTTGTCACGCTTGAGTAAACTCAATTTGGTCCGAGGATTGCCACGGTTGAGGCTTGAGAAAGAATTGGTTTGTGCTCCGTGTAGGCATGCCAAGATGGTGGCCTCTTCTCACCCGCCTCTCACCGATGTGATGACTGAGCGTCCATGCGAGCTGCTCCATATGGACCTTGTTGGCCCAGCTCGTGTGCGATCTGCGGGTGGGAAGTGGTATGTCCTTGTTGTGGTGGACGACTATTCTCGGTATGCGTGGGTGTTCTTTCTGGTGGATAAGGGGGAGACGTTTGGTTTTGTTCGAGATCTAGTCTTGAGGTTGAGGAACGAGAGGCACGGAGATGCCATATGAGCTATCCGTAGTGATAATGGCTCGGAATTCAGGAACTCTCGTTTTGAAACCTTTTGTCATGACTTGGGTCTTGAGCACCGTTTTCGAGTCCGTATACGCCTCCCCGAATGGTGTTGTGGAAAGGAAGAACGGGACCTTGTGCGAGATGGCTCGGACGATGCTTGATGAGCATAGGACTCCGAGGAGGTATTAGGCCGAGGCGGTGAATACCGCATGCTATGTGTCGAACGGGATATACCTCGGGGTGCACAAGAAGAAGACATGCTATGAGTTGATGCATGGCCGCACACCCAAGGTGAGTCACTTCCATGTCTTTGGTTGCAAGTGTTTCATTCGAAGAAAGGCGAGGAAGTTGGATAAGTTTGAGGCTAGGTCTCGTCGATGGCATTTTCTTTGGTTATGCATCTCATTCTAGAGCATATCGTGTGCTCAATCTTGAAACTAACCAAATCGTGGAGACTTGCGAGGTAACCTTCGACGAGACAGAGCCACGTAGTCAGCTTGTCTTTGAGTGTGCAGGTGATGATGAGCTTGGCGAGGAGATCTTTCAGGAGGAGGAGCATGAACATGGAGATGATGAGGATGGCGGTGCGGTGCCCCCGGCTGAACATGTACCCACTACTTCGACTACGATGATGGATGGACCCTCTGCTACACCTACGACGACAAATCAAGAACAAGGAGAAGCTGATGTTGAGGGGGAGGTAGCTTCGAGGCGAGAACCTCCCCGGCGAGTTCAAGTGGATCACCCAGCTTCGAGGATCATCGGCGACATGAATGAACGCACTACACGGTCGAGGGTTCGAAACAATTCTCATTTTGCTCATGCTACATTTGTTGCTTCTTTCGAGCCCAAAGACATTGGACACGCACTATCTGATCACAATTGGGTTAACTCGATGCATGAGGAGTTGGAGAACTTTGAGAGGAATCAGGTGTGGGAGTTGGTTGACCCTCCCCCAGGGTGTAAGCCGATTGGTACCAAGTGGGTGTGGAAAAACAAAGAGGGAGAGAAGGGTGAGGTTGTGAGGAACAAGTCGAGACTTGTTGCCCGGGGGGTTCGGTCGGAAGGAGGGGATCGACTACGAGGAGACCTTTGCTCCCGTAGCCCGTTTGGAGGCGATTAGGATCCTTCTAGCCTTTTCGTGGCTAAAGGGTTCAAGTTGCACCAAATGGATGTGAAGAGTGCTTTTACGAATGGTGTCTTTGGAGGAAGAAGTGTATGTGAGGCGACCCTCGGGGTTTGAGAGTGAGAAGTACCCCCACCGGGTGTACAAGTTGAGGAAGGCGTTGTATGGGTTGAAGCGGGCGCCTAGAGCTTGGTATGGCGAGGTTGAGGGGGTTCTTGTTTGAGAGAGGTTTTGAGATGGGGAAGGTCGATCAGACCTTGTTTTTGCTGAGGCAGGGCAGAGATATCCTGATTGTGCAGGTGTACGTGGATGATATTGTCTTTGGTGGCTTGTCTAACTCTCTTGTTGCGAGGTTTGCTGATGATATGAGCAGGGAGTTCGAGATGAGCATGATGGGTGAGTTGCAGTTCTTCCTCGGGCTACAAATCAAGCAATCAAAGGAAGGAACATTTGTGCACCAGAGCTAAGTACACCAAGGACATTGTGAGGAAGTTCAAGATGGAGGATTCCAAAGCTATGACGACGCCGATGAGTACGACTACGGCTCTTGATGCGGATGAGGAAGGTGAACACGTGGACTAGAAGGAGTACCGGAGCATGATCGGGTCACTCCTCTACTTGACGGCGACGAGGCCGGACATACAGTTCTCGGTGTGTCTGTGCGCTCGTTTTCAAGCGTCTCCGAGGACTTCGCATCGGCAAGCAGTGAAGCGAATTTTCAGGTACTTGCGTCACACTCCCGACTTCGGCCTTTGGTACTCCGCGTCCTCTTCTTTGGCGCTTCATGGCTTTTCGGACGCGGATTTTGCCGGGTGTCGGTTGGATAGGAAGTCCACTTCGGGACTTGCCAGCTTTTTGGGTTCTTCTTTGGTGTCTTGGTCTTCCCGCAAGCAGTCGAGTGTTGCTCAATCCACGACCGAGGCCGAGTATGTTGCCGCTGCTAGTTGTTGCTCTCAGCTCCTTTGGATCACCTACACCATGAGTGACTTTGGTGAGGAGTATACCCATGTCCCACTTCAATGTGATAGCACCAGTGCCATAAGCATTGCAAAGAACCCAGTGCTCCATTCCAAAACCAAGCACATAGAAGTGAGGTATCATTTTCTGAGAGACAATGTTGAGAAAGGAAAGATTGCTTTGATCCATGTACCCACACATGACCAACTAGCCGATATTTTCACCAAACCCCTAGATCAAGCAACTTTCACTCGTTTGCGGGGGGAACTTGGTGTGTGTTTGGTTTCTTGAGTTGGGTGTGTGGGAGCTCTCTTTTGCGGTGGTGTCGAGCCCGTTTTGCCTCCCCTTGAGGAGCCGGTTTGTAGCATATGTATAGCTTTCATTTGTGCATTTCTTGCATTTTGGCATGGCATATGTAACATGATGTATAGGCATCCTTGTATCTTAGATTGCATGCATTTTGTATCATATGCATTGGATAGGAAAAGCTTCTCTCATATACATTGTTCACCATGGAATGAAATATATGTCTTTACGAGCTTGTTTGGTATGATATGGTTAGTTTGGCTTAGCTCTTGATGATTTTGATGAATAATCCATGGTTGATAGCTATGCTTTTGAAAAACGTCACATGTATGCTCTCTCATGCGTAAATGCCTTTACATGCTCTTGACATGTTTTTGTGGCCTTGCTATGCTTAATTTGTGGTTTGGATAGCTAGTTTATTGATCATATGGGGCCAAAGGCTCATTTGCCATCATGAATGTTTAGCCCTCTTGATTTATCTTGTGGAGGAGCATAAGTTCCTTTTTGTCGCAAAGACATTTCATGTACCATTTACAAATCTGAAAATGAAATGAAAAATGCTTGGAAATGTGCTCCCATGTCATAAGTGCTGAATTTAATTTGCTTTGGGTGCTAAACCGTTGCATGATGCCTACCAATGAGAAGTCTCATACATAGAAGTAGGCACATGGCTCGGTGGCTTTGACATGACATGAGGTGCTTGTGGGTGTTTGTGATGGTCTTATGGTTAGAATAGCTGTCCTAGCATGAAGTTTGTGTGGCTTTGCCATTTTTGATATGCTTTGATCATGTTTAGGACTTTGCTCATGAGAGGCAAGTTTTTCGCAAAATTGCCAAAATCCATCTTAGCTTCGTCCAATGGTTGTGAAACTTGGTGATCATGTAGTTGAGATCGATACGAAGCCGTCGAGTACCTAACTTGCTCATTTGGACATGTGTAGCATTCTTTGTTGAATTTTGTATATTTGAGAAGCTCTAGGTTGAAAGTTTTGCATTTTTGGCTTGATTCATGCATTGCCAACAAGGGGGAGAAGTTTGAGCTTGAAATGGCTTGTTGGACGCGTTTAGAAGGTTTTCAGGTGGTTTCGAGCCATTTCTGGGCTCTGTTGTACACCGGTCTGACCGGTGAAGAGCACCGGTCTGACCGGTGTGAGTGCTGGTCCTGTACATATGTTAGGCACCGGTCTGACCGGTGGTGATGACCGGTCTGACCGGTGTGAGCTGAAAGTGCTGCAGCTGTCCTGTTTCATGTGGTTTCTTGCATGCATTCGTCCAGGGGGAGTTGCATTGGTTCAGGGGGAGTTTGCATGTGTGCAGGGGGAGCTCTTTGAGATTTTTCGAGCTTTGTTTCGGTGGTTTGTGCTCTTTGCTTGAGCTTTGCTTTGTCTCGGATGTGTCGAGCCGTTGCCCTTGCCTAAGGGGTCCGAGACTTGTTTCCTTCAAGTGATCTTGCTCTTTGCCTTTGTTCGGCTTTCGATCGCTTGTTGGAGTTTCTTTTTGTTCGTTTCTTTTCTTTTTCTTTTCTCTCTTGTTACTTTCGTGTGGGTGTTGTCAATGCACTCATCAAGGGGGAGATTGAGGACCATGTGTGGTTCGAGGACCGGTGGATGGTCGCTTCCTTGTATGATGAGTGATTGACAACGTTGTGTGGACTGATTCTTGGCTAAGTATTGCAGGTGCAGGTTGCGGCTTGACTCGTGTTGGTGCAGGTGAAGAACAAGCGCGAAAGGTCGTCGCCGGTGAGGCCTCCAGGTGTGGAGAAGACAAGTAGGCTTCGTTCGAGGGACCCGGTGGCCAGCGGGGTCAAGTGCGGGCCGCATGGTGGCATGAACAGCAAGATGAAGTCGTGGACGGTTTCTTGGTTGAGCCACAAAACCAAGGTCGAGCCGGGACTACGTGGGAGCCAAGTCATGAGTGGAGATTGGCGGAGGCTACACCGAGTTCGCGGGGTTTCCGGTGGTTCACTAGAAAACCACTGGGTTCCTTGGTTGATCCACAAAGCCAAGACCGGAGAACCGAAGACGGAGGTGCAGCAGCACCAGACCGGTCTGACCGGTGGGTCTGACCGGTGGGGACCGGTCCGGCGCGGTGAGGAGCACCGGTCCGGCCGGTGTGCGACGACGCAGTCCGGAATCTTCGAAGCGGAGGACACGCGTCGGGATCGCATGGCTTGCGTCGAGGCTACGCGAGGGTGCGGTTGCCGGGCATCCGTCCGATGGTGAAGACATCAAGAATTCCAAATCCGCCCTTGAGGGGCTTGTATCCCTAGTTAGTAGAGAGGGGCATTTTAGACATTCGGTTGCCGCCTATATAACCCAAGAGGTGAGAGGATGGCAGCCAACTCTTGGAACCCTAGCTCATTAGTTTTCCTATTTTCCACCTATTTTCCTTAGGTTTTCCTTAGGACTAGCAAGAGAGCTTCACGGAGAGATCTTGTAGAGAGGGATGGATGATCGGGCGGCTTGCTAGACCTTGTACGAACCTTTGTTTCATGTATAGATGATTCGGCGTGGTTCCTCAAGGTTTGGATGTGTTTTCCCGGTTGTTCTTGGTGGTGATTTTCGGAGCCCTCTCTCGGTGATTTCTTTGGGTTGTTTTCGGGGCCTTTCTCTTGGGGATTTGATGGGGGAAATTTGTGGGAACCCTTCGTGGTTCTTTGGGCTGTGATTCCCCTCCCAAATCCGTGAGTAAAGGTGCTCGATTTTGGGGGTTTCTTGAGTTCTTGGGTTGGAGGTGCTCTCGGCGGGATTTCTTCGATTCCTCCTTTTTGGACGAGTTTTTGTGGGATTAAACTTGGCTATGAACTCCTCATGAGGTGTTCTTGATATCCCTAAAGTCTTGTTCAAGTCCGTGGAGCGATTCGGGAGATCGAGATTTGGATTTGGGGGGAGTTGACCGCGGGTCTTGTTCATCCCGAGTCGCCCGGAGCTACAGGGCCGACCGGTGCTCTTGACCGGTCTGACCGGTGCAAGCCCTTGTGGGTTTTTGCTCGGGTGAACGTCTTGGTGTGTTCGTTGTTGTCCCGTGTTGCTTCTTGTTTCGAGTTTGGGTCCGTTTGGTGGTCGGTGGGCCTGTTTGGTGCCTTGGGGGCTTTCGGTGCCACCGGTCTGACCGGTGTGTCTCACCGGTCTGACCGGTGTAGAGCCACTTAGTGAAAGTTGCTCAGTTTCACCAGCAGGGACCGGTCTGACCGGTGGTGCTCACCGGTCTGACCGGTGTGGGTCTGTAGACTCGAGGCTTGTTTTTTTCCGCTGCGTTTCTCGGGTCGGAAGGTGGTGTGTTGGTTCCTAGGTCCAGTGGCACTCCAGTGGCTACGTGGGCTTGACCAACCTTGGTAGTGAGTCGGAGACGTGTGTTGGAAGCCGTGTTCATCTTGTTGGAGTTTCGATCTCCTTCGAGAAGAATTTTTATCGGCTCCCATTCACTCCCCCCCCCCTCTCTGGTTCGCCGTATCGGTCCTTCAGGGGGGGGGGACGAAGAACACGGACACAACACACGAACAACAGAGCCCAACACGAGACAAGTCGCACCACGCACTTGTTCTCCAATTCTCCCACAATATCTTCAGCCACTACACCAGGGACTTGGAAGCCGCGCTTCCTCTCCCGCCTTGCTTGTAGCAGCCCCACTACAGGCACCCCCGGTGCTGAGCAATACAGTGCCTTGAGCACACCACTGCTGGACGTACGCCCCCCCCCCCCGGCCGGAACCAGGATAAACTCTGTGTCTTTTATTGCTTAGCATCGACCATTGAGGGATAGACCTTGGCGTTTATTACTGGTTAGTGTCGGGACCACATTCCGCACCGACACTAAGGAAACCTTTAAAGAGAGTATTAATCTAAAAGGTAAAGACAATCTAACCTAAGTTAATCTAAGTTAAGTTGATCAAACAAATCTAGGGTTAAACTAGATGGTAAAGGGGTGAACACAAGAGAGTGATTAAGAAAGATAAGCGTTCCCTCCCTAGGATCTAGGATAACATGGTATGCATCTACTACACGAAAGCGGTAAACCAATCTACGGGGGTTGTGACCACGGTTTCGCCCTTTCCCTCCTCTCGTACCTGTCACTACGCGAAGGTATTCGTGACTAGACCTATGATGGACACGGTATGTTGATGGAATCTATGGGAGTAGCGGATATCATACGCCCGAAAAACATGGTAGCTAACCTTAATCATCAAAGCATCATCAACATGAAAACAATAGATTGAAACCACAAATCGAGTAGCGATCACATAGCATGTATCCATCTAATCCTAGGGATGAACGGAGACATTACCCCATCATCTTACACGGATTGAAGCACATAGGGGTGATAGAGACTCCGGAGAACGTCGTCGATGAAGATGGCAGTGCTGGAGCTTGGGAACACCCCTAGGCCAACGGCTTGGAGTCCTCCTCTTGCTTCCTTCTCTCCGCCGGCGTTGATCCTTGCGACGAGCTCATCTAACTCTCTCCCTCATCTAGCGGTGGCGGTTTTCTGGTGATTCGCGTCCATAGGATGATTTGTTCGATGTGGCGGCCGACGACGGCGGAGGCAATAAATAAACGAACACCTAGGGCAAAGGGGGGACCGAACCGACCCCGGAGTGGGGCTGGGCCGGTCGGCCCGGAGCCGGCCCGCCCGAGCCCACTTCGGCCCGGTTCGGCCCCGGTTTCCTCCCCGGTTGCTTCTCGTGTGATCCCTTATTCGTGTGCACTTGCATGTGGGCCATTGACGTCGTTTCCATCATGGTTAAGGCTTGAATCCTTGCTATGCAAGCTTCGCTGTTTTCTGGTTGAGTCCCTGAAGATTTGCACGTTGACGCTTCGGTCCTCGGGTCATTTGGAGTCATGTTCATCGCGTGTCTTGACTCTCGTCGGGCTTCATGATCTTCTTCCAAAGTGCTTGGTGAACTTATCCCGAAAGTATCCTCTTTAGCGTAGATTTCCTGCGTAAACAACAAACTCCAAAATCGACATGCAAGTGTGAACTTGTTACATCATTAGTATGCCTAGTGGCGGGTTAGTTGCAAATCATAATCGAAACCAATGTATAACAAGTACTCTAGGTTGACGGAAATTCACCGTCAACACCTATGCATCTCGCCAGTTGAGGAAGCATGAGTTGAACTATCCTACGCATGATCTTGAGTTAGCAGCAGTGGTTCATGCATTGAAGATTTGGAGACACTACATTATGGGAACTAAGTGTCAGATCTATACTGATCACAAGATTCTGAAGTATATCTTCACTCAGAAGGATCTCAATCAGAGACAGCGTCGTTGGTTAGAGTTGATCAAAGACTATGATCTGGAGATTCACTATCATCCTGGTAAAACGAATCTGGTCACTGATGCTTTAAGTCGGAAGGGCCATACTAACATGGCTATGATTATCCAGTTTCCTGATGAGTTGGTAAAAGAGTTTGAAAGGCTAACCTTGAAGGTGGTTGCACATGGAGAAGGAGTGACTTTGGAAGTACAGTCCACTCTGGAGCAGGAGATACGTAAGTGGCAGTTAGAGGATGCTGGAATACAAAAAATCAAGGAGAGTATGAAACATGGAGAAGCCCCAGATTTCACAGAGGGTGAACAAGGAACCGTGTGGTTTATGAACCGGTTGTGTGTACCAGAGACAGGAGATCTCAGAGAGACTATCTTGAGAGAAGCTCACGACTCAGCTTACTCTATCCATCCAGGCAGTACTAAGATGTACCAGGATCTCAAGCAGAGGTATTGGTGGTACGGTATGAAGAGAGATGTGGCTGCACATGTGGCTTTGTGTGACACTTGCCACTGGGTTAAGGCTGAACATCAGAGACCCGCTGGTTTGCTCCAACCATTGAAGGTGCCTGAGTGGAAGTGGGAAGAGATCGGAATGGACTTCATAGAGGGTTTACCTCGAACCCGAGATGGTTATGAATCGATTTGGGTCATTGTGGATCGTTTGGCCAAGGTAGATCACTTCATTCCGGTGAAAACTGCGTATACAGGAGCTAAGTTGGCAGAACTATACATGTCCAGGATTGTGTGTTTGTATGGTGTACCAAAGAAGATCGTGTCAGATAGAGGTACTCAGTTCACTTCTCGTTTCTGGGAGAAGTTGCATGAGTCTCTGGATACTAAGTTAAATTTCAGCTCAGCTTATCATCCACAAACAGATGGACAGACAGAGAGAACCAATCAAATCCTAGAAGACATGCTAAGAGCCTACGCGCTTAAGCATGGTGGTAGTTGGGATAAGAGCTTGCCGTACGCCGAGTTCTCTTATAACAACAGCTACCAAGCCAGTCTCAAAATGTCACCCTTTGAGGCCTTGTATGGAAGGAAGTGTAGAACTCCGTTATACTGGAGCGAGACAGGCGAAAGGCAGTTATTTGGGGTAGACATCATCAGAGAAGCAGAGAAATAAGTTCAGATCATCAGAGAGAATATGAGGATTGCTCAGTCTAGACAGAAAAGTTATGCAGATGGTAAACGAAGGGATGTGGTCTTTCAGGAAGGTGATTACGTGTACCTAAAGGTGTCACCTATCAGAGGTTTGCGACGATTCAGAGTTAAAGGGAAGTTGTCACCTTGGTTTATCGGACCTTTCAAGATCCTTGAGAGAGTGGGAGAAGTGGCTTACAGGTTGGAGTTGCCAGTCCAGCTAGCTGATGTGCATGATGTATTCCATATCTCTCAGTTGAAGAAGGGTTTTGGTCCTCATGACAAGGAGCCGTTACCCTTGGATGCTCTAAATGTTAGAGAGGATCTCACTATTGTCGAACACCCTATTCGGATATTGGAAACTATGACAAGGGTCACCAGGAATAGCGTGATCAAGATGTGCAAAGTACAGTGGAGTAATCATGCAGAGGATGAGGCAACATGGGAAAGACAGGATGAGCTGAAAGCAGAGTTTCCAGATCTTTTTCCCAATCTGTCTGAATCTCGAGGACGAGATGCTTCTTAAGGGAGGTAGGATTTGTAACACCCTAATTTTACTAAAAATTTGGCTTTATTAAAAATTTGCTAGAAACCTTTACTTGCTTAAGGAATATAAGGTTGCTTTATTTATTTTTAGGCATTTAAAACTTTTCTAAAATAAAGTTAATGAAATATAGGAATTAATTGTGGCATTCATGCTGGTGCATTTCTTTTGGTTGCTCGAATTAAAATTCAGGTTTGAATTCTTTTGTTTGAATCCTTTTCAAATCAAAACCCAAACCCCAAATGCCTAAACCTTCAACCCTACCCTACCTAATCCTCCACCACCCAGCCCATCAGGCCGCAGCAGCCCAACCCGTGCAGCCGCGCCAGCCCAGCAACCCGTGCTCAGTAGCGGCCGCGGCGGCCCGGCCCGGCCCAATAGCCGCGCTCGCCGGCCCCGCCCTATCGCTTCCCTCGCGCAACGGCCCCGGCGCCGCACGCGGCCTGGGCGGCCTTCCGGCCCAAGCCGCCGCCGGCCCGCACTCCCCGCGCCTGTGCCGCCGACGGGTGAGACCCCCGTGTCATCCCCGAGCTCTAGCCGTCCCCGCCGGGACTCCGCCGCCGGCCTGGCCGAGTTCGAGCGGTACACGCCCCCTCCGCGTGGCCCGCACGCCAAGGCGGTCCGCCCGGGCTATTTAAAGTCGCCCGCGCCCCTAGGGTCTCCTACCCAAGCCGTTTGAGCCACCCGCCGTCTTGCGCTGCCGCCGAAACCCTAGTTTCTCGCCGCCGCCGCTGTTTCCTCGCCTCCGCCGCTGTCCCGTCGTTGCGAAGCCGTCCAAAACCCACGCCTGGAGGTGAGCAACCCAGCCGCGTCCTTCTTTGTTGAGCTCGTGCACTGCGTTGCCCTGGAGGCCTCGCCGGAGACCGCGACCCGCGCCGCCGTGCTGATCGGCCGCCCTGTCGCCTCTCTGCCACAGCCACCGCCCTAGCTAGCCTCCCCGTCACGCGCGCCATCTTCCGGTGTAAGGAACGCTCGAAATCGAGCCCCCTAGCTCGAAACCGAGGTGCTCCGGCGAGAGCGCCGCCGCTCGGCCGCCGGCCCGCGCCGCCCTCGCCGCCGCTCAGCGCTTGCAGGCATCCGTGGCCGCCGAATCGGGATCCAGTGGACCAGATCCAATCCAGCCTCCCCGCTTTAAACCCGCAGCCGTCGCAGACGTTAGATTCAGATCCGATGCATCTGATCAACCAGACCCGGGGTCAATACCGGTCAACCCGGCTTGATTCCGCGGTTTTGCAGAAAAAGCCCCAAGTTTTCCGATATTCACAGATATACCCTTCCACCTTAGAAGTTTTCTTACAGTTCGGTCCTTTTTCTTTATTTTAGCCCAGAATCTTTTCAAACCTTTACAGTTTGGTCCCTACACCTTCCCTAAGCCATAACTTGGTCGTTTTAGCTCCGATTTTAGCGTTCTTTATGTCCACGTGTTCGTCTCGAAGCGTAGATTAGTTTTATGCTACTGTTTAGAACTGTTTGATCTGTTTGGTGACTGTTTCTTATTTATTATTATTGTATGCTTGTATGTGATGATTGTGGACTGTAGAGAGCGATTCGTTCGAGGGATTTGAAGATAAAGTCGTGCAAGAGTTTGAGCAGCAAGGCTTTGTTGAAGGCAAGTATTCCTTGATGCATACCCGCTTGACCTACATAACATGCATTTAAATTCACTATATTTACTTTTCCGCTTGCATTAATTTGATGGGAACCTATTAAGGATCATGCCTAGTCTTTTACTACCTTTACCTTGATACCGGGTTTATCAAATTAATCTTGTGGTAGCTATTGCTTAGCATGCTCAACTGAGATTGGTATTAATCAAACTTGGTCACTTTTATTATTCTATGTTCCGTTTATGATCTTTACTTTACAAGACCACTTTATTATAATCGGAACATGGAGAACCACCCAGGAAAACAGTACAACCACAAGAACTAATGGGCAATGGTCTTGGCTGAATAATTAGGAACTTTAGCTTGGGATGGTCTTACCTGATAAGGACAAGGGATCGACGGTACTGTGGGGTATAGACTCGCTCTAGCAAGTGGTTGGGTGAGTTATTCTTTCTATGGTGGGGTATCAACCTGCTAGGGGACTTTATACCTTGCTAACTGATCCGGACCTTGTGGGTCATAACTTGCTAGGGAACCTTTGTAAAGGCCATGTAGCGTCCCTATGCAGTCACACCTCGGTAGTGTGGTATGGTGCCTTGCAAACACCGCATGGTTGGGTCCAAAGTTCTTTAGAGCTTTTACGCTACTTGTGAGTAAAGATGTACAATCTCTGCAGAGTGTTAAACTAATCGATTAGCCGTGCTCACAGTCAAGAGCGGCCTGGACACTCACATGATTAAATTATGGAACTTTAATGTTTAATTGCTGTTTTATTCTTTATTTATGATGCTTATATCTTATTAATTGTGTTGGTATGAACTTACACTCTTTAGTAATCAGGTTGCTAATAAAACTTGACTAACTAAAATGCTTAACTGCTTGAACCTTAGCCATCCACCATATGGCCTTGCATGTTATGTTGTTCTCTCTTGCTGAGTACGTCATGTGCTCACGCTTGTTTATTCTCTTGCATCTACGATACCCGGATTTGCTGCTCAGACTGGGAGAACTTTGAAGATACTCCAGGAGATTTCCAGGAGTTCTAGGTGTGCGTAGTCTTTAGTCAGCTACCTGTGGAGGCATTTTGTCTGCTGCGAGAACTCATTATTTAAAATTCGTTTAAGACTATGGTTTGTAATAACTCTTTATTCGTGTGGCACTGTTTTTGGTATTCATAATGTCTAAGCGTGTGTGTAACTTGATCCTGGCGCACACGTGATCAAGGCATTCGGTTTTGCCTTTAAAACTGGGTGTGACAGAGTGGTACCAGAGCTGTGTTGATTGTAGGAACGCTAGGCTAGATAGAAATGGTCGAACTAAGGATTTTATAATCATATAAGCTTTCTCTTACATGCCTGCTTTACTTCTATTAACCTTACTCTTGCCTTTTTACCTTACTCTTGAGCTGTCTGCATTCTTTACCTTGTGCTTGCTTTAGCTCTCATCCTTTTTGTCTTACCATCTAACTCATTCTGCACTGCACTACAGATGGTTCGCGATTTGAAGACCTCTCATGCTGGAGCAGTCCACCAGTATGCCCCGCAAGAGCTGTACAATGACTTCCATGAAGGAGACACAGATGAGGAGATTGAGATGGAGCCTGCACCTATGGTCTACCCTAACCTTATCATGGTGCCTGATGATGAGGAGGATCCAGAGGAGATGATCCCAGAGGAGGATGAGCCAACTGAATAGCCCAACCTAGAGGAGCAAGCACCAGGAGAAGATCAGGATCACCTTGATCAAGAAATGGAGGAAGAAGAACAAGAGTAAGAGCAAGAGGAGGAAGCTGAGGAAGCGATCTGGGAAGTGTACCACTACAGAGCTGATGGGGTGGGCATTCCCATGGCTGACCACCTGCGAGCGATGGCACTTCGCTTGGGCTATGATAAGGCCCATGTCTACCATTGTGAGCTGTGGACTCATCCGTGGTTCAAGCCCCATTGGGAAGTTGCTGCCATCCTGGAGGAGTACATTCCATGCCGTGGAGTGAAGGAGATGTCCAAGCATCATGACATGGCTCACAGGACTAATATGGATGCTGGTATAGCAGAGTCAGCTTAGAGGGCGCTCTATGTGCTCTCTCACAAGGAGCGTGACAGGTTGGAGGATACCCACTGCCGTTACTCACCTTTCAGAGCCAGTGGGGAAGCCAAGACCTACATCGCTCCAGCGCCAGCCTATGAAGGAACGTTGAACAATGTCCAGAGTCTACTTGCAGCTGTGAACACCGCACTGGACGATGCCAACAACACTCTATATGTGGCACAGCAGCAGATTTTCACTCTGGAGATGCAGAGGCGTACCTTAGAAGTTGCACTTCAGAACAGGGAGCAGCCAGATGCCCATGAAGCCACAGAAGGATGTACCTCCCCGTCGCCCAAGAGGCCACACTACGACTCCCCTGACGCCCGCACAGATGCCATGGCAGAAGATAGTCCTTAGGTTTAAGTTAAGAATAGGATCTCTTTGTAATCGCTAGTAGACGATCGGTAAAGTGTGCTTAGTTTGGAGGTGTGGTTGAATGCTTGGTTTTGTGCTTAATGTTTGAGCTGGATTTTTGTTTGAGTGCAATGTGTTGTGGAGTGATGACCACAACGACATTGGTTTAGTAGTAAGTTTGTGGAGGTTAACTTTCAATCTCAATCAATTATCTATCTTAATCCTTTTGTCCCTTTAAATTTTTCCTTAATGTAAATCCGAGAGCTCTAAATCTGTTCGCGCAGCTTTCTGAGTTAGCTGCACTGTTTTAATTTTATCTTGAGCTACAGAACTCTGATTGCAGTAACACCAATTGGAAATGTTCAGAAATTTCGTGACTGATTTTCTGTGAAAAATTCAGAATATTTGGATCTATAATCAGAGAGTTATGACTGAAACATTACAGCCTCACGAATCTGTTAAACACCGCTGACCTACCTTACTTGTTTATTTTATAACCAGAGTTACACAACTCCGATTGAGGTGATTCCAGTTGGAGTGGTTTCGTAATTTCATTAAATTTTATCAGTCCAAAATCCATAAGCTTTGGATACACACACTGAGAGCTATGCCTGATTGTTTGGAGTCAACAGAATTTGTCTTATCTGAACATCATTGCTATCTTATCTTTCTGAGTTTAACCCTTGGTGCAATCGTCTAAAGTAATGTCCCTAACACTCAGATGGTGAACACCAGGTCAGGATCAGGAGTTGATCAACCAGCAGGAAGAGCACCCCAGCAAGTACAAATGGATCCCGATATGCAGCAGTTCCTGGAGGCACAAACTCAGCTCCTCCAGAACCTGACCAACACCGTGACAAACCTGCAAGCCCAGGTCAACAGCCCACCGGTGCAGCCACCGGCGCCTCGCAACAAGCACCGGGAGTTTATGAGTCACCACCCTCCCGTGTTCACTCATGCCGCTGATCCACTTGAAGCTGAAGATTGGCTGAAGACAGTGCTGAAGATGCTCACTATCTGTCAGTGTGACGACAGAGAGAAGGTCCTGTATGCTGCAGGATGACTTCAAGGATCTGTAGCCGCTTGGTGGGATGCGTACTCTGCCGCTCATGCCGCCCCAGACACCATCATCTGGGAAGAGTTTACCACCAACTTCAGGAGCCATCACATACCCTCTGGAGTCATGAAGATCAAGAAGAAGGAGTTCCTTTCTGCGAAGCGGGGGAGGAATGTCGGTGGGCGAGTACGAGAGACAAGTTCACTGAGTTGTCTCACTATGCAGCTGAGGAGGTTGCAGAAGAAAGGAAGAAGTAGGAGATGTTCCTGGATGGGTTAGCTGGTTCGCTGCAGTACCAGCTGATGTCCTATCCTTTCCCCAACTTTCAGCAGCTAGTTGATGCCGCCATCCGCTTGGAGCACAAGCGCAAGGAGCTCGGAGAGCAGAAGTGGAAGGCCGCCAGCTCTGGGTAGTTTGGGAGTGCGTCTCGCCCGCGCATCAACCCACCGCCGAACACCCCGTTCCGCTTTGGGGGACCGGGTGGAAACTTTGGGCAGCAGCAGTCCCAACGTCCTCCTCGCAAGTTCCAGCAGTCTGCTCAGCAGTTTCAGCGTCCTGTTCCTCAGACTCCAGGCCTAGTTTCCCAGCAGAGTCAGCAGAGAGCTCCAGTTGGCACACCTGTGAGGACTGTGGCAGCTCCTAATCCTGCCACCACTACTTGCTTCAAGTGCGGAGAGCTTGGTCACTATGCCAATGCTTGCCCGAAGAGGAATCCTCCAGACACCCCAGTGCAGAACCAGCAGCAGACAAGGAGCGGGAGTCAGACCCCACAGACCAACAAAGGACAACAGAGCTATGCTCGAGGCAAGGCGATGCACGTTGATGCTGAAGTCGCCCAGGAGAACCCCAGAGTAGTGCTTGGTATGTTTCTAGTCAACTCTACTCCTGCCTCAGTTTTGTTTGATTCTGGAGCATCCCATTCTTTCATTACATCACAGTTCGTAGCTCAACATAATATACCCATCAGTCCCATGACTCGCCACATGTTAGTTACCTCTCCTGGGGGGGAATTGAAAGCCATATATAAATGTGACAACGTCCATCTCAAGATTGTGGGCAGAGATTTTTGTGCCAATCTTATAATCTTGGATTCAAAGGGGATTGATGTGATACTGTGAATGGGATGGTTGATCGCGTGTGATGCAGTGATACAGTGTGCTAAGAGATCAGTCCTTCTTACAAGTCCAGCTAGTGAAAGGTTTGAGTTTGCAGCAGATCCCGCACCATCAAACGCCAGTGCCGTGAATAAGCTTGATGGAGTAGTCTTGGAAGATATACGAGTGGTGTGCGATTACCCTGATGTGTTTCCTGAGGAGTTGCCAGGTTTGCCCCCTGACCGAGATGTTGAGTTCGTTATTGATGTTTTGCCTGGTACTGCTCCTATCTCTAAGCGCCCATATAGAATGTCTAGTGATCAGTTACAAGAACTTAAAGCTTAGATTAAAGAATTAATGGGAAAAGGGTTCATTCATGCTAGTTCATCACCTTGGGGAGCACCAGTTATCTTTCTAAAGATGGCACACAGAGGATGTGTGTTGATTACAAGTCTCTCAATGATTTTACCATCAAGAACAATTATCCTCTGCCACGTATTGAAGACTTGTTTGATCAGATGAGAGGAGCCAAAGTGTTTTCTAAGATCGATCTGCGATCTGGTTATCATCAGTTGAAGATTAGGCCTTCAGATATTCCTAAGACAGCTTTTACTACCAGGTACGGACTGTATGAGTACACAGTTATGTCCTTTGGGTTAACCAATGCACCTGCCTACTTCATGTACCTGATGAACAAGATCTTTATGGAGTATCTGGACAAGTTTGTTGTAGTGTTCATTGATGACATTTTGATCAACTCCAAGAATGAGGAAGAGCATGAGGAGCATTTGAGGCTTGTGTTGCATAAGCTAAGAGAGCATGAGTTATATGCAAAGTTTAGCAAGTGTTAGTTCTGGCTCAAGGAAGTGTCTTTTCTGGGTCATATCATCACCAACGGAGGTATTGCGGTAGATCCCAGCAAGGTCAGTGATGTGTTGAAGTGGGATGCCCCTCGTACAGTGTCGGAGATCAGGAGTTTCCTTGGACTCGCTGGTTACTATCGTCGATTTATTGAGGGATTTTCCAAGATTGTGAAGCCTCTCACTACACTGCTAGAGAAGGACAGAGAGTTCAAATGGACCAGTGCATGTCAGTCCAGTTTTGAAGAGTTGAGGAAGCGGTTGACCACAACACCTGTTCTAGTAATGCCTGATCTGCATAAGAGTTTTGACATCTATTGTGATGCATCTCGACAAGGTCTACGATGTGTGTTGATGCAAGAAAGTCATGTTATAGCCTATGCATCTCGCCAGTTGAGGAAGCATGAGTTGAACTATCCTACGCATGATCTTGAGTTAGCAGCAGTGGTTCATGCATTGAAGATTTGGAGACACTAGATTATGGGAACTAAGTGTCAGATCTATACTGATCACAAGAGTCTGAAGTATATCTTCACTCAGAAGGATCTCAATCTGAGACAACGTCGTTGGTTAGAGTTGATCAAAGACTATGAACTGGAGATTCACTATCATCCTGGTAAAGCGAGTCTGGTCACTGATGCTTTGAGTCGGAAGGGCCATACTAACATGGCTATGATTATCCAGTTTCCTGATGAGTTGGTAATAGAGTTTGAAAGGCTCAACTTGAAGGTGGTTGCACATGCCGAAGGAGTGACTTTGGAAGTACAATCCACTCTGGAGCAGGAGATACATAAGTGGCAGTTAGAGGATGCTGGAATACAAAAAATCAAGGAGAGTATGAAACAGGGAGAAGCCCCAGATTTCACAGAGGATGAACAAGGAACCGTGTGGTTTAAGAACCGGTTGTGTGTACCAGAGACAGGAGATCTCAGAGAGACTATCTTGAGAGAAGCTCACGACTCAGCTTACCCTATCCACCCAGGCAGTACTAAGATGTACCAGGATCTCAAGCAGAGGTATTGGTGGTACGGTATGAAGAGGGATGTGGCCGCACATGTGGCTTTGTGTGACAGTTGCCACCGGGTTAAGGCTGAACATCAGAGACCCGCTGGTTTGCGCCAACCATTGAAGGTGCGTGAGTGGAAGTGGGAAGGGATCGGAATGGACTTCATAGAGTGTTTACCTCGAACCCGAGATGGTTATGATTCGATTTGGGTCATTGTGGATCGTTTGACCAAGGTAGCTCACTTCATTCTGGTGAAAACTACGTATACAGGAGCTAAGTTGGCAGAACTATACATGTCCAGGATTGTGTGTTTGCATGGTGTACCAAAGAAGATCGTGTCAGATAGAGGTACTCAGTTCACTTCTTGTTTCTGGGGGAAGTTGCATGAGTCTCTGGATACAAATTTAAATTTCAGCTCAGCTTATCATCCACAGATAGATGGACAGACAAAGAGAACCAATCAGATCCTAGAAGAGATGCTGAGAGCCTGTGCGCTTAAGCATGGTGGTAGTTGGGATAAGAGCTTGCAGTACGCCGAGTTCTCTTATAACAACAGCTACCAAGCCAGTCTCAAACTGTCACCCTTTGAGGCCTTGTATGGAAGGAAGTGTAGAACTCCGTTATACTGGAGTGAGACAGGCGAAAGGCAGTTATTTGGGACAGACATCATCAGTGATTACGTGTACCTAAAGGTGTCACCTATCAGAGGTTTGCGACGATTCAAACTTAAAGGGAAGTTGTCACCTCAGTTTATCGGACCTATCAAGATCCTTGAGAGAGTGGGAGAAGTGGCTTACAGGTTGGAGTTGCCAGTCCAGCTAGCTGATGTGCATGATGTATTCCATATCTCTCAGTTGAAGAAGGGTTTTGGTCCTCATGACAAGGAGCCGTTACCCTTGGATGATCTAAACATTAGAGAGGATCTCACTATTGTCGAACACCCTATTCGGATTTTGGAAACTATGACAAGGGTCACCAGGAATAGTGTGATCAAGATGTGCAAAGTACAGTGGAGTAATCATGCAGAGGATGAGGCAACATGGGAAAGAGAGGATGAGCTGAAAGCAGAGTTTCCAGATCTTTTTCCCAATCTGTCCGAATCTCGAGGACGAGATTCTTCTTAAGGGGGTAGGATTTGTAACACCCTAATTTTACTAAAAATTTGGCTTTATTAAAAATTTGCTAGAAACCTTTATTTGCTTAAGGAATATAAGGTTGCATTATTTATTTTTAGGCATTTAAAACTTTTCTAAAATAAAGTTAATGAAATATAGGAATTAATTGTGGCATTCATGCTGGTGCATTTCTGCTGGTTGCTGGAATTCAAATTCAGGTTTGAATTCTTTTGTTTGAATCCTTTTCAAATCAAAACCCAAACCCCAAATGCCTAAACCTTCAACCCTACCCTACCTAATCCTCCACCACCCAGCCCATCAGGTCGCGGCAGCCCAACCCGTGCAGCCGCACCAGCCCAGCAACCCGCGCTTAGCAGCAGCCCACAGCAGCCAGCCGGCCCAACAGCCGCGCTCGCCAGCCCGCCCTGCCGCTTCCACCCGTGCAACAACCCAGCGTCGCACGCAGCCCAGCTGGCCTTCTGTTGACGGTGAAAATCCGTCAACCTAGCCATGAGTTTACCTTCGGTGTTGGCATGAGTTTTATACCTTATCCATTGGTACTAACCCCCGTGGTATAACAAGTTTACGTGTGCATGTCGGTTTTGGAGTTTAATGTTTATGCAGGGTTTTAGTGTTGAATGCAAGACTTTCGGGATAAGTTCATCAAGCACCTCATGACAAGACCTTGAAGCCCCGTACAAGTCATGCAATGAAGCAAACTTAACTCCAAGAAGCGGGGGACTTGATCCGAGAAGACGACGGACTCCGGGGACACGACCGGAAAAGTGCCGAATCTTGCAAGACAAGGAGTTGAGTCCAATTCGGAGAGAAACCGACGACATGGACCTACATGCGAAGGGGGAAACATCCGAGAAGCAAGGGAACCGACGTGGAGCGAAGGAGCCCTCGGGGCCGGGGCCTAAATGGGCCCGGGCCGGCCGGCCCGGTCCGGTCGGCCCCGAGCCCATTTAGGGCCCAAACGCCCTCTCCTTTGCCCTAGCCGCCAATCGGGCTATTTATAGCCCCCTGACCGAGAGCCTCGCAGAGAAGAATTCGTCTTCAGCCGCCGAGGAGTAGAGAAGAGAGGGACACCATCTCGGAGAGGAGAGGGTCGAGCTAGTTGACTAGGGTTTCCCTACCCGACGTGGGAACCTTGCACGGAAGACCACGTTGGAGTTCCCGGAGCTAGAAGCAAGATCAAGGAAGGATCCCGGTGGTGATCTTGTGTATGTATCATTGTTATAGTTGAATTATCAAGTTGAATCTTTTCCTAGCGATCAAGTGTTTCCTCGAAGATTTCGTTTTTCGATCGGCTTTGTTTATTCCAATTCTATTCTCGAGATAGATTACATAGGGTGTTCTTGTAGCCGCGGTGGCTAGAGGTGCACGCCGGATCTTCCGAAAGAATCTCGACTTGTCTTTTGACTCGCCCTAAACTCCCCGCATGAATAGGGATACATTGTGACAGAACGGGGGTCTCGAAAGGCGGATGTTTTCGGTTTTGGACGGGAAACCACGATTTAAAGAGGCTTCTATTAAGATTCGATTTGCTACTTCTTCTCTTGCTTGGAACTTCAACAAAAGGCTTACCCCGATCCCTCTAGATCGGTTTATCTACCCAATCTTACTTTGTTTTCTCCGGTCTTTAGTAGATTAGATTCGTTTTGTGTCTTTTACTTAGATGCATTAGGGTTTCTTTTATCGAAGATTGAAGTTACTTGGCTTTATTAGATTAAGTTTTGCGTCACACATTTGTTCCACGGATTCGATACCTTGGGTTCACCACTCGAGGGAAGAAGGGTCCCTTGACTACGACGGGAGACTTGTACGCTTGCGAGTCACAAACGAACTTTGATACAATTATTAACCGTCAACAAGCCCCTTTTTCTGGCGCCGTTGCCGGGGAACAAGTGATCAAGATTTGATTTTTTTATTGCCTTTTTGTAATTTTCAGTTTTCTTTTCGTTTTTCTTTTTGCATCTACTAAATTTTGATCATCCTCAAAATACATCTAATCTAGTTTGTCTAACTCTAGTCTTTATAGATTTGTTTTTACTTTCTAGTTTTTTGCATACTTTGTTTATTGCTAACCCTAACAGGAGATGGACGGCTACCTCTCCAACAAACCCAATAATTTTGTGGATGATCCAGAAAAACTTTACAGGCTAAGTAGATGCGAAGCACATCAAGCTAAAAGGCTGGATTTTGTAGATTCGGAGTCGGAAGACAAAGGATCGCAGGAATCTCCGAAGAATTCACCACCTCAAAGTCCGCGGGAGAATCGACTTCCACCAATGGGTGACCAACCACCACAAGAACGCAAGATTGGGGAGCTATGCACCCCAGACATCATCGACCTACCAATCTTGAACCTCGAGGAGATCGGAAGACCGTTCGAGATCAAGACCTCAACAATCCGCATGGTGCAACATTCACCCTTCACCGGCAAAGAGGATCCGAACCTTCACCTCCAAGCATTCATTCAACTATGTCAGACTTTCAACATGGATGGGGTGACTCAAGATCAAATGAGGGCAAGGCTTTTTCCGTTCTCACTACTCGGGAAGGCTTTGCAATGGTTCCACTCTCAACCGGCGGAGACGGTGCAAAATTGGAACACGTTGATGAAGGCTTTCATGAAGGAATACTACTCACCGGGTAAAACTCAAAGTTTGCGTAATAAGATAGCCACCTTTGTTCAATATCCTATAGAAACTATCTCGGAGGCATTCGAGCGCTTCAACGAGTACACCCGGGCGGTTCCACATCACAAGTTCCCGAAAGAAGACCTCGTGCAAAAGTCCTATCAAGGACTCACCATGGCGTCAAGGACAATCATCGATGCATCGGCGGGAGGATCTATCATCGAGCTTACACCGACAGAAGCTTTCACGCTATTCAAGAAGGTCGCGGATAATGACACGTGGGCGTCGTCTGGGCGCCTACATCCGGTTCAACCCACGGGGAACGTCAAAGGAGTCTTGCAAGTGGAGAAGGAGGACATACTTGAGGGCAAGATCGACTCGCTCATGAGGAGGTTGGAGAAGATGGAGATGGAAAAGAAAGAGGCTCAAGACTTGAAGGCCGCCGAAGCAAGGTCCATATGCGAAGAATGTGGAGAGTATGGCCATGTCCGCAAAGATTGTCGGAGGAAGCCAAAGTGCTCGACTACATGAGGAAGGGAGAATTGCCGAACTTCCGCTACGGGCAAGGTAGGCCTCAATTTAATGCAAGCTCATCTATTCCTAACGCGGTTCCGCTTCGTATACAATTGAAGGAGTTCATGGATGAGCAAGCTAAGATCAACAAGGACACCGTCACCAAGTTCAAGACCATAGACAAGGTGTTGGAGAACATCGATAGCAAAGTGACGGAGGTCGGAAGTTTCAATCATCAAGTGCTCAACATGATGAAGATGCTCGAGACGCAAGTTGGACAACTTGCAGGGCGCCTCACTAATGATGAAGGGAAGCTTCCGGGACAACCCAAATGTCCCGAATCGGCGAAGGCCATTCAAACGCGTTCGGGGAAGGAGATCGAAGATCCGGAACATTCCGCGGGAGCAAGGAAGCTTAAACCATCCACCGAGGTGGAAGGAATTGCTAAAGAGAAGGTTACGGGGATCGTCACCGAGGAACCCGAATTCGAGATGCCGGAGGAAGACACGAGGATACCGCAACTCAAGCCACGCTACTTCCGAGGTAAACTTGACAACCACTTTGAGAAGTTTGTGGAAGTTGTGCGTAGACTTAGCATCAACATGCCATTACTAGATGCCCTACAAGTACCTACATATTCTCGTTACTTTAAAGACATACTTGCAAATAAATATGAGATAGCAACACTCGGGGTAGATCATGTCAAGATGTCCAAGGAGTGTAGTGCAGCTATTGCTAATGGGCTAGAGAAGCAAAAAGACCCCGGGTGCCCTACAATTCCATGTTCAGTTGGTTCTTTCAAGTTCGAGAAGGCGTTATGCGACCTTGGAGCTAGTGTGAGTGTCATGTAGAGGGACGTGTTCGAGAAGCTACGCCTACCGATGGAGCCTACGGGAATATGTTTGGAGTTGGGAGACAACTCCATTCGCTATCCCTTGGGCATTGCTGAAGATGTACCCATGAAGATTGGACACCACTTCATCCCCGTCGACTTCGTTGTGCTCGAGATGGGAGAGAGGGAGAAGCCGCCGCTCATCCTAGGGAGGCCATTCCTCAAGACCGTGGGAGCTACTATTGATGTTGGCAAGGGGGAGATCATGTTCGATATCAACGGAGAAAGGAGTTCCTTCAAGTTCCGTCCAAGGATTGAGGCATGCAACATGATTGGAGTGAAGGGAGAACCAAAACAAACGAAGGGGCTGAAAAAGAAGAAGGAGCCGAAAAAAATGAACGTAAAGAAAATCAAAGAAGGTGTTGCATCCGTTAAGACAAAGGAAGAGAAGCCTCCTGTGAAGACAAAAAAATGACTAAGCCAACTAAGCCGGAAGACAAGCCCGCGCCCAAGATGGTGCGAAAGTGGGTACCCAAGATTGCAACGCCCGCAAAGAGCGTTGATCCGGAGTAATCAAGTGAAGAAGTCTAGCTATAGACTATAAACGAAGCGCTAGGCGGGGAGGCAACCCGTTTCGTCGAGTCAAGAATAAGCTACCGGGAGGACAACCCGATTCCAGGTTTTTCGAGTATTTTTAATAATTTAGTTTTTGAGTTTTATTACGCAAAGACATTAGACTTAGAAGTGGTTGAACAATATTAGAGACATAATTCTTGATTGAACGTTTGCTTTATCATAAACCCTTTGCATGAACCCTCCTATGTGCTTGTTTGTTCTTTTCTTTTCGAGAAACCCCAACCAAATAATTTCTCAACCAATGAAGGCAAACTATACCGGTGAGACCGAAATCGACGTAGTCGAAAAATATTTTCGACTTACATTTGTTTTTAATGGTTTAAAAACTTCTCTAAAATTATGTTTGAGCTCTTGCATGGCTCTGAAAAATATTTTAAATTTCGAGTTAGAGGAGTGCTTAACATTAAACACACCTAAATGGAGGCAATATAGTTTGAATTAATCATGCATGCACCATTGGATTCCCTTTTATCAACTTTCACCAATTCCACATGCAAAGGACAAGCATGGTGGGCAGCAAGCATCAACTTTGCAGGATTTTCATGGTGGCATGTGAAGCAAGTGGAGCTAGGGAGCATGGACATGACCCAAAGCATGGAGCATCAAGTGGGAGGACCAATAATGCAAAAAAAGGAGTGGACGAGAGCGTTTGGGCGGTGCAACTCGTGGAGCACGCGGGCGGGGAAAGTTGCATAGGCGAAATGATCGTGCTTTGGAAGAAAGACGCGGCGGGGAGGAGCCGGGGAGGCCCCCGGGCCGGCCGGCCCGGGGCCGGCCTCACCTACTTAAGGAGCCCCCGGCTCCCGTTTTCTGCAAGCAAGCTTCCCTCTCCTTCCCTTGTTTGTGTGTTCAAGTTTGTGTGCTCAAAACCTCCGTAGACATAGCCAACCATCCCAAGCTTGATAGCTCAAGAAAAAATCCACATCCTTAATCCACTCAAAGTCCACATCCGAAGCAAAGAGTTTAAGTGCCTAGTTTACCGGTTGCAACCCGGAATTTTAGTTGAAGAAAGAGTGCAGCAACCATGTGGAAGAAGACCACAAGTCTCTTCTCCAAGAAGAAGAGTTCGTCGTCGTCCAAGCAGTCATCAACCACGTCTTCGAGGAGGCACTTGGTTTCCGAGTCTCCCCGGAGCATGGAGACGGATACGGCACCACCGAGGAGGAACGATGCTCTCCTCCTTGGTGGTATGAGGGCTGCAAGAAGCACGTCCATGAGGTTTACCGAACCTCGTGGGCACACGGAGGAGCAGCCCGCGCCACCACGACGATCGACTCGCTCAACCGCGCCACCTCCTTACACCCCGACATACTCTTCGTACGGCTTCATCATCTTGTCGGCGGAGGAGGAGGAGAGGCTCGCCAATCTTGAGAAGAGGCTTGTGCCGAACGTCGAGTTCGACAACCAAGCACTCTACACCTTGGGTTTTGGCACCGACATATACTATATGTTGGGGCACCTCGGATGGGTGCAGTTCTCCAACGGAGTATCGGTGGACACCCATTTGGGGTTCGCCTTGGAAATTTTGATGACTATTGCACCCATCGTTGATGATGATGGGGTGCAAAGCTTGTCATTCCGTTTGGAGGGAGTCCAACAAGTGGTTCCCTACGAGCACGTTAGGGAGCTGCTTGGATTCCACAAGGGAGCTCCGGAGAAAGTTGACGTGCCACCGGCATGTTAGCGGGATTTTGGAATATGATCTCCGGAGAAGCCCATCAACAACGCAATTGCATCCGCAACCCCATTATCCGGATATTTCACTCTTGGATGTGCAAGAGGGTATTGGGGAGGATGAAGGAGACAAAGGTGACCGACACGGAGTTGAATTGGCTATACTCGACTTTAATTGCCAGGCAGCCAATAGACCCCTCTTACCTCATGATCAACCGTTGGTGTTGTGAAGCAACATCGGGGGCGGGTAATATTGGTTCGGGGTGTTACCTCTCCATGTTGGCCTTTTCCTTGCGGCCGGGGATCGCAAGAAACCCCGCCCACCTTTTGCGTGGTACCTCTCTCGGTATTGAGTATTTGCGGCAAGGCAAATACATTAGTGGAGATGAGAGAGGAGGTTATCGGTTGGCCATAGTGAACCTACCCCTTCCCAACGAGAGGCTTAGGCTTTTCAACGAAGGAAGAGAAGAATGGTTGGAAGAGGGACTACTTGTCCCTGCAAGGAAGAACAAAAGAGGAAGAATCGTAGAGGAGGGGACATCCTCCGCACAAGCGAGTGGAGCACAACCCAATGTGCAACCATTCGGCGGGGTCCCTCCTCCACCAAGTTATTACGGAGGGCCACAAGAGCAAGCATGGGGGGGTGGTGCACCGGTACCCCCACAAAATTATGTTGTGCCCAACGCTAACTTCGCGGAGTCCTACGCTCATCATCCCCAACCACAACAAAGCATGGCCATTATTGGAGGGTATGCTGCAAGAAATGCTCAAAACATCGCAGCCATCCAAGCTAGCGCAGCTCAACTTGGTGAAGGCAACGCAAATATTGCCTTTGAACTTGGACGCCTTCACCTTGTGGAGCCAAATCAATTCGTCGGAGGAAGTGTCCAACCATATTATGACCAAGGGTATTATTATCAAGATCATCAACATCAACCACCGGCGGAGGACTAGAAGATTTAGGAACTTTAGTTTTCTTTTCTTTTCTTTTTCTCTGTAATTTTCAGCTTTTGCTTATGTGTGTTTGCGTAGTATTTTCTGTTTTTTTTATTTAAATTTCAGCAAGCATGTTTGTTTATTTTCAGTTTGTATTTCAACTTGATGTCATCATTAATAAAGACACCACCTTGATTATATCATTGGAAAAGTTACAAAATTCGTGTCATGATGATATATGATTATAATTGCAGCTTTGTTTATCTTTGTAATTGATTTATGCATGTTTAAGCTAGTGCTCTCTTAAAAATACAAATCTGAATTTATTTAAATGCTAGCTTAATTTTCAGCGGAGGTTATGATTAAAATAAAGACCCATAGTGTTTTATGTGCTTTCAAGTTATGAATAGATTAAAGATGTCTTTTATGCTCAAAAAAATATCGCTAACCTTGTCACAAATATCGCTCGTGTGTTGCTCAACCTATCCAAAGCCTTATATATATTTGAGTGCATAAACCTTAGTGTACAAGATTTATTTTTGAGTGAGTTATTGCAGGCCATGATTTCTCTGGCCCGAGACTAAGAAGTTGGTCATTCCATTTTTGCGTATCTATCTTTTTGCTAGCCTTTTATCCGTGCATTGTGTATCCCCGCATCGGAGATCTCACAAACTTCGCCGGATATCCACCCTTAAACCAAATATCATCTTTTGTGATTATCTCCTTGACCACAACCTATTGTTGAGAATGGATCATCAATTCAAGGAAGATCGCAAGACGGTGCCAACATTGAAGATTTCAAGTATCTCTCCAAGGAAAAATACTCCGGTACCTACCTTATTTTTTCGCCTCTTTGCTCGAGGACGAGCAACGTCTAAGCATGGGGGAGGAGGTAGGTACGGTGCAGTTTTAGAGTTCAAAAGGGAGTATCTTAAAAAAAATAATATAATGATGAAAGAAAAAAATTCGGCGATATACGTGACTTCCAAGGTGAAGAAAGAAAAAAAAAATATATATATATATAATGAATGAAAGAAAGAAAGAAAGAAAGAAAGAAAAGAATGAGAAATATGAGAAAGAGAAAAAAAAATATATGCGTAAAGTGAACTCCCCGGTTCTCTAAAAGTGCATTCAAGGCTTCAAGTTAAAAAGATCCATTCTCATTTTCCAACCATGTGCAATCCGATAACGAGGACTTCCTTTGTGCCTCGGGATCACTCTTTGCCATTTGCACATGTCCACTCATCTAAAAGTGTGTGTATTTTTCTCTTTCCCCTCCTTGATTTAACATTATTTTCCAATGACCTTTTTGACGAGTCTCGGTAAGACCATGAGAAGCTTGTCTTGTTTTGACAACACCTCATTTATAAAATCTTGTTAGGACTAAACTTTCCCAAAGCTCCATATAAAGCCTACCACATATATATGAGAGGGAAAGGAGTAGAATATATAGGCTTGAGAGACAAGTGAGATGAGAGTTCATGAGCAATATACAAGATGATTTAAATTTGTGAACTTGGTTTAGCTTTTCTTTATCTCGTTCTTTATTTCAAAAATTCTGAGATCTATTTAAAACTTTGTGAGCATGTTAATACTTGTGGGATAAGCTTAATAAGAATCTACCCTCCGTAGAGATGAAGGCTAGTACATTATGGAACTTTAATGAATTAAAATTTTGAGAGCATTATGTTTTCTCATGTGTGATCAAGTGCAAAGTTTAAACATTGTTTGGCAATAATGGTATCCATCGAAGGCTTACTCGAGGACGAGCAAGGTTTAAGCATGGGGGAGATGTTGACGGTGAAAATCCGTCAACCTAGCCATGAGTTTACCTTCGGTGTTGGCATGAGTTTTATACCTTATCCATTGGTACTAACCCCCGTGGTATAACAAGTTCACGTGTGCATGTCGGTTTTGGAGTTTAATGTTTATGCGGGGTTTTAGTGTTGAATGCAAGACTTTCGGGATAAGTTCATCAAGCACCTCATGACAAGACCTTGAAGCCCCGTACAAGTCATGCAATGAAGCAAACTTAACTCCAAGAAGCCGGGGACTTGATCCGAGAAGACGACGGACTCCGGGGACCCGACCGGTAAAAGTGCCGAATCTTGCAAGACAAGGAGTTGAGTCCAATTCGGAGAGAAACCGACGACATGGACCTACATGCGAAGGGGGAAACATCCGAGAAGCAAGGGAACCGACGTGGAGCGAAGGAGCCCTCGGGCCGGGCCTAAATGGGCCCGGGCCGGCCGGCCCGTCCGGTCGGCCCGAGCCCATTTAGGGCCCAAACGCCCTCTCCTTTGCCCTAGCCGCCAATCGGGCTATTTATAGCCCCCTGACCGAGAGCCTCGCAGAGAAGAATTCGTCTTCGGCCGCCGAGGAGCAGAGAAGAGAGGGGCACCATCTCGGAGAGGAGAGGGTCGAGCTAGTTGACTAGGGTTTCCCTAGCCGACGTGGGAACCTTGCACGGAAGACCACGTCGGAGTTCCCGGAGCTAGAAGCAAGATCAAGGAAGGATCCCGGTGGTGATCTTGTGTATGTATCATTGTTATAGTTGAATTATCAAGTTGAATCTTTTCCTAGCGATCAAGTGTTTCCTCGAAGATTTCGTTTTTCGATCGGCTTTGCTTATTCCAATTCTATTCTCGAGATAGATTACATAGGGTGTTCTTGTAGCCGCGGTGGCTAGAGGTGCACGCCGGATCTTCCGAAAGAATCTAGACTTGTCTTTTGACTCGCCCTAAACTCCCCGCATGAATAGGGATACGTTGTGACAGAACGGGGGTCTTGAAAGGCGGATGTTTTCGGATTTGGACGGGAAACCACGATTTAAAGAGGCTTCTATTAAGATTCGATTTGCTACTTCTTCTCTTGCTTGGAACTTCAACAAAAGGCTTACCCCGATCCCTCTAGATCGGTTTATCTACCCAATCTTACTTTGTTTTCTCCGGTCTTTAGTAGATTAGATTCGTTTTGTGTCTTTTACTTAGATGCATTAGGGTTTCTTTTATCGAAGATTGAAGTTACTTGGCTTTATTAGATTAAGTTTTGCGTCACACATTTGTTCCACGGATTCGATACCTTGGGTTCACCACTCGAGGGAAGAAGGGTCCCTTGACTACGACGGGAGACTTGTACGCTTGCGAGTCACAAACGAACTTTGATACAATTATTAACCGTCAGCACCTTTCGGTCCAAGCCGCCGCCGGCCAGCACTCCTGCGCCCTGTGCCGCTGACGGGTGGGACCCCCATGTCATCCCCGAGCTCTAGCCGTCCCCGCCCCGGACTCCGCCACCGCCGCTGAGTCCGAGCGGTACAAGCCCCCTCCGCGTGGCCCGCACGCCAAGGCGGTCCGCTCGGGCTATTTAAAGCCGCCCGCGCCCCTAGGGTCTCCTACCCAAGCCGTTTGAGCCACCCGCCGTCTTGCGCCGCCGCCGGAACCCAAGCTTCTCGCCGCCGCCGCTGTTTCCTCGCCTCTGCCGCCGTCCCGTCGTTGTGAAGTCGTCCAAGACCCGCGCCTGGAGGTGAGCAACCCGACCGCGTCGTTCGTTGTTGAGCTCGTGCACTCCGTTGCCCTGGAGGCCTCGCCGGAGACCGCGACCCGCACTGCTGTGCTGACCGGCCGTCCCGTCGCCTCTCTGCACAGCCACCGCCCTAGCTAGCCTCCCCGTCGCACGCGCCATCTTCCGGTGTAAGGAACGCTCGAAATCAAGCCCCCTAGCTCGAAACCGAGGTGCTCCGGCGAGAGTGCCGCTGCTCGCCAGAAAAAGCCCCAAGTTTTCCGATATTGACAGATATACCCTTCCACCTTAGAAGTTTTCTTACAGTTCGGTCCTTTTTCTTTATTTTAGCCCAGAATCTTTTCAAACCTTTACAGTTTGGTCCCTACACCTTCCCTAAGCCATAACTTGGTCGTTTTAGCTCCGATTTTAGCGTTCTTTATATCCACGCGTTCGTCTCGAAGCGTAGATTAGTTTTATGCTACTTTTTAGAACTGTTTGATCTGTTTGGTGACTGTTTCTTATTTATTCTTATTGTATGCTTGTATGTGATGAATGTTGACCGTAGAGAGCGATTCGTTCGAGGGATTTGAAGATCAAGTAGTGCAAGATTTTCAGCAGCAAGGGTTTGTTGATTCGGACTTTATACCTTGCTAACGAATCCGGACCTTGTGGCTCATAACTTGCTAGGGAACCTTTGTAAAGGCCATGTAGCATCCCTATGCAATCACACCTCGGTAGTGTGGTATGGTGCCTTGCAAACACCGCATGGTTGGGTCCAAAGTTCTTTGGAGCTTTTACGCTACTTGTGAGTAAAGATGTACAATCTCTGCAGAGTGTTAAACTAATCGATTAGCCGTGCTCATGATCAAGAGCGGCCTGGACACTCACATGATTAAATTATGGAACTTTAATGTTTAATTGATGTTTTATTCTTTATTTATGATGCTTATATCTTATTAATTGGGTTGGTATGAACTTACACTCTTTAGTAATCAGGTTGCTAATAAAACTTGACTAACTAAAATGCTTAACTGCTTGAACCTTATCCATCCACCATATGGCCTTGCATGTTATGTTGTTCTCTCTTGCTGACTACGTCATGTGCTCATGCTTGTTTATTCTCTTGCATCTACAATACCCGGATTTGCTGCTCAGACTGGGAGAACTTTGAAGATATTCCAAGAGATTTCTAGGAGTTCTAGGTGTGCGTAGTCTTTAGTCAGCTACCTGTGGAGGCATTTTGTCCGCTGCGAGAACTCGTTATTTAAGATTCGTTTAAGACTGTTGTTTGTAATAACTCTTTATTCGTGTGGCACTGTTTTTGGTATTCATAATGTCTAAGCGTGTGTGTGACTTGATCCTGGCGCACACGTGATCAATGCATTAGGTTTTTCCTTTAAAACTGGGTGTGACAGATGACGACCTTGGAATCGCCAAAAGCCAGTAGTCGCTTGATGCCAAGGGACACTGCTATACGGAGCCCGTGAATCAGGGCTTCGTACTCTGTGCCTTTGTTGGAGGCCTTGTAGTAGATTTACAGGACGTACTTCAGTTGCTCCCCCTGAGGAGAAATGAGTAATATGCCTATGCCTGCTCCTTCGAGGTTAAGGGCACCACTAAATTACATTATCCAGTGTTCAGGCTGCTCCTTGGGAGGGGGCATCTGGATTTCTGTCCACTCAGACACGAAGTCAGCGAGGATCTGCGACTTGATCGCTTGCCTGAGGCAAAACTCGATTTCAAATTCTCCAAGCTCGACCATCACTTGATGATGCGGTCGTTGGTGTCGCGGTTGCGAATGATTTCTCCTAATGGGAACGATGATGGAACCACAATCTTGTGAGCTTGGAAGTAGTGACGAAGTTTTCTTGACGTGATCAGGAGCACATAGAGCAGCTTCTAACATTGTGTGTAACGTGTCTTAGCATCAGCCAGGACCTTGCTTATGTAATACACAGGCCATTGAACAGGATAGGCCTGCCCTTCTTCTTCTCGCTCAGCGACAAGGACTGTGCTGACCACATTAGTGGTGGCAGAGATGTAGAGTAGGAGAGTTTCCTTTGGGATTGGAGGGGTCATGATTGGTGGCATCGTTAGGGACTCTTTGAGAGCCTCGAATGCTTTATGGGCTTTGTCGTCCCACGCGAACTTGTCTACCTTTTACAATAGCTTGAAGAAGGGTAAACCTTTCTTGACGAGCTTGCTGATGAAATGACCGAGCCGCCATCATGCCTGTGAGCTTCATGATGTCTTTCTTGTTGGATGGTGAGGACCGAAGTGTCCGAGGAACGGTGGATGGTCGCTCCCGGCTGTGATGAGTGATTGACAACGTGGTGTGGACTGACTCTTGGCCGAGTATTGCAGGTGTGGGTTGCGGCTTGATTTGCGTTGGTGCAGGTGAATAGTTGGCACGAAAGGTCTATGCCTTGCGGGGCCTCCGAGGAGTGGAGAGACAAGTAGGCCCGACTCGAGGGACCCGGTGGCCAGCGGGGTCAAGTGCGGGCCGCATGGTGGCGAGAAAAGCAAGATGAAGTCGTCAACTGGAGCCGGTGCAGGGTAGTGGCTCTGACCGGAGTCTGCATGTGGGGTTTGCGGTGGTTCACCAGAAAACCATTGGGTTACTTGGTTGAGCCACAAGACCAAGACCGGAGGCTCGGCGGGCGGAGACGGGATCCGGGCACGCCAAGAAGCTTTGATGCTGGCGGACGCGTGGTGGGATCGCAGGGCTTGCGTCGGGAGGACGCATTTTGCGGCGACGGTGGACGTGCGATGAGAGGAGTGCTACATGACCTATTTGCCCCTGAGGGATTGTATCACAACTTAAGTGCTAGGGGTAGTGTGGTCTTTTGCCTGGCCCGGAGGGGACTCATTTATATTAGCTCTAGGGTTTCCAGGTAAACTTTCCATCCGGACTGCTTCTCATTTCATTGCTCTCTAGGGTTAGATTTTTCCTCTATTTGTAAAGAATCTGACCTCCGAGTGAATGGAAGCTTTCTTGGTTGCGTCGATTCTCGTTTTGTAGCTCGTTGGATTTTCGTGTCTTTTTTGAGCTATTTTTGTTGGTTTTTCGTGCGCGGCTTGTTCCTTCGATTATGAGGTTTTTGGGCTTGGATTTGTTGGTGGGAATCATGGATAGTTGCTTCGTGCATCTTTGTGCTTGATCATGATTCCCCAAACTCCGAGTTCTGCCTCCGATTGAAGGATTTCTATTGGAACCTAGGTTTTTGGTTCAGTTTGGTGGCGATTCTATTCCCGGCGATTTAGTTCATTTGAGGACCCAAGTTTTGGGGCATAGCATGCCCTAGGCACGCTTCACATCTTACCCAAACCTTTCCTCAAGAGCTTGAGCTGTTTGGGAGATCCGTGGAAGGATAGGTGGTAGGGTGCTCGTGGGTTTGCTCTCGGGCTGCTGTTTCCGCGCCTGTCCGCACCTGGCGGACAGTCCGCCTGGTAGGCGTGGACAGTCCGCATGGAGCCAGTTGGCCTAGGGTTCTTCATGTTCGTCGAGTGTTCTTGAGCGTCTTCGTTTCGACCCGTTCGTCCAGCTATTTCTGGCTGAGAAGGGTTTGGCGGACCGTCCGCCTAGAGGCCGCGGACCATCCGCGTGGCACGAGTTGCCTTCGGACAGTCCACGTGTAGGGTACGGACCGTCTGAGTTCGGGGTGCGATGCTGGTGGTCCTGTTGTGTGTAACGAACCGTCCATCCAAGGGTCGCGGACTGTCCACCCTGTCCTCGCGGACCGTCCGCCCCTGCCTCGTGGACCGTCCGCCAGGGCTTTCACAGCACAGCTAAGTCCTTTGCTTTTTGAGCCGTGCTTCCGCTTTGGGATCGTTTAGGGTTGGTAGGTCCAGTGTGACTACGTGACCTTGACAAACTCGTGTGGGAATCCTTGGTTGTGAATTTGGGGTATAGGCCGAGTTCTTTTTTTGGAGAAGAATTTTTATCGGCTCCCATTCACTCCCCCTCTCTGGTCGCCGAATCGGTCCTTCAATTGGTATCAGAGCAGGTTATGGATCTTCGTGATTCTAACTAGTCTAAGATCCAAAGATGGCGTACCAGGAACGGGGTTCGGGTCCTCCATACTTTGATGGTACGAACTACCACATGTGGCAAAGGCGGATGGCTGCTTTCCTCTGCGGCAAGGGGCAGATCCCGTGGGATGACACGGTGAACACAACTCATGTTCATCCTGTGAACTTCCTCACTCCAGGATCGAGGGACATGTTCGACGCCAACAACAAGGCGGTCGATTACCTGTACCGTTCTTTGTGTGAATCCGAACTCGAACGGGTTTGGACAGAGGATTTGGCATGCAGGATTTGGGAGCAGTTGAAGAATGCTCATGCCGGGAACGCTCAGGTTCAGGCTCAGCTCTTTGCGACCTACCGGAGAGAGTACGAGAACTTCACTCATCTCCCTAGTGAGTCCATAGATGCCATGTTTCAGCGTTTCACGGTGATCGTGAACAAGATGAGGGCTAATGTGGCCGTGCTCCCGTATGATGACCATGATAGGGTTGTCAAGCTCTTGTATTCTCTGGATCGTACCGTGTGGAGTGGGAAGGTTGAGGCCATCCTAGAGTCAGAGAAGTATGAGACCCTCATGGTGGACGAGCTGTTTTCCAAGCTCAAGTCGTCCGAGGTGGACCGTGGGGTGCGTGCAAAGATCGAGAACCCGACAGATCCCCATAGTCTGGCTCTCGTATCAGGTTCAAGGACTAATGCTAACATGTCTTCGAGACAATTTTCTTTGTCTTTCCTTGTGTATGTGCCAGATGAGGAGTTCGAAGTGATAGGCGAGGAGGACCTCACGTTGTTGAGCAGGCATTTTGATCGCATGTACACAAACCGGAAGAACGCTCGGAGGAGCTCGGGCATATGCTACTGGTGCGGGAAGCACGAGCACTTCATCGCTGAGTGCCCGGAAGCCATGGAGGTCAAGCCCTAGCACAAGCACCGTTTGAGGATCAACCACAAGTACCGCTCGAGGGATGATTACGAGGGCAAGAACAAGTCCGAGCGGAGGCCAAGGAATAGTGGTGGTCACAAGAAGAAGGAGCGAGCAATGGTGGCCGATGCAAGCGACATCGACTCAAGCTCCTTCTACTCTTCATCAAGCTCAAGTGATGAAGAAGAGAACTGGCACAATGGCAAGCGGTCGGGCAAGAACATCAACGGCTTGTGCTTCACCGCCCAAGGCTTTTGCGGCATGGCACATAGCTCCGCAAGCAAGAAGAGCCACAAGGATGACTCGGGCTCCGACTCCGAGGAAGAGGTAAACAATAGCCCATCCTTCTTGCTAGCGGAGAATGCTAGGTTGAATGACTTGCTTGACAACCGTGATGATGTGCTTAGAAACACCAACAAGGAGAAGAGGGAGTATAGGTCTTTGCTTGGAGAGGCTAAGGAGAAGGTGGTTGATCTAGAATCTTTGCATGATGATGCTAGGGCTCAAATAGATTCTCTTAAGTCTGCTCCTGTTGTAACCAATAAACCTAAATGCACTGATTGTTCCACTTTTCTTGGTGAATTGATTGTGCTCAAGGAGAAGTATGCCTCCAAGGTTGAGGAACTAGATGTGCTTAGGGTTGAGCTAGATGAGATCAAATCTAGGTCCTCCTTGCTTGATGCTTGTACTTCTTGTCTTATTTTGCTTGTGAAGCTAGATGTTTCACTTGTTTATGCTAGATCTCTAGAGGCTCAGCTGAAAGCTCCTATTCCTAAAACTTGCTCCACTTGTGAAATAAATGTTGTGAAGAATATAGAGCTTGCACATTATGTTGATCGTTTGCAGGATGAGAATGATGAGTTGAGAATGTTCATGGGTTGGTTGTCTAGTCATGAGCCTCAGTTGAGGATAATGATCGAGACATATAAGCACCAGGATGGGGAAGTGCTTGGGGCAAAGAGAGTGGGTGATGGAAGTGGTGAGAGTGATATCCCAGAGCCACCAAAAACCCACCACAAAAATGCCTTTGTTCCTAAGCTGAATCATCTTAGGAACCGACTAGACACAACCCTAGCTCCACCCGTGTTTCCTCCACAAACCGACAATTTCTAGAAACCCATCAAGTTCAAGAGTGTCTTGGGGAATGAAATCTTTGGGAAGAAGGGAGAGAAACCGAGTAAGGAGAAACCGAGTGAGGAGAAGCCAGAACCCAAAGAGAACCCAAAACCAAAGCCAAAACCAAAACCCTTCCATTGAGAGCATTGTGGGAGGGATGGGCACCTTGCTGAGTTTTGCTTCCGGAGGAAGCGTGAGGAGAGGTTGGATAGAGAGTTGGCCAACAAGGACAGGTACCGCCCTTCTCGTGGTGTGACTGAGCTTAGGTTGGTGCCAAGGGGCAAGGGTATGGTGTGTATCGTTTACCCTCGAGAGAGGCGTGTGTTTGTGCCTCGTGGAGAGCCACCACATAGAGAAGGTGGTAGGCGTGTTGGGTTTGGGCTTGGTGAGTTTGTTGGACTTTCCTTTGCTCATGGCCAATACGAGTATGGGTGGAACCATCGCAGCTTTAGGTCCCAGAGGAGCTACGGGCCACGGTCTCCCCTTCATGGTACTCGTAGTCCTCCAAGGGGACGTGTGGGTGTTCCACCTAGGAGAGATAGGATGGATTTTGCTAACCCCACGTTTGAGCAAATGGCGAGGCACTAGTTTGATTCGTTTTATATTAACCCCAGTGCTGAGTCCTTTGCTCACTCTCGCTCTCATTTTTTATTTTGCAGGTGGGAGGCATGGCGGGTTTTTGGTTGATCGACTCTGGTTGCTCTCGACACAATACCGGAAATCGACGGTGGTTCTCCAGCCTCACCCAAGTAATGACCAAAGAGTACATCAGTTTTGGAGATAATGGGAAAGGTAGAGTGCTTTCAGTGGGCACAGTGAAGGTGAGTGAGTCTGTGACTCTTCGGCGTGTTTCTCTTGTCAAGTCTTTGGGATACAAACTTCTCTCTGTCTCTCAACTTCTTGATGAGGATTTTGAAGTCTGTTTCAAAATGGGTTGTTCTCGTGTTTTGGATTCTTGAGGCGAACTTGTGTGCACGATCGTCCCCGAGGGTCAAATTTTCAGAGCCGATTTTTACCAGTGTGTTGGCTCTTCTCGTTGTTTGGTTGCTGGTGTTTCGGTAGAGCTTTGGAAATGGCATAGGAGACTAGGTCACTTGAGTTTTGACTTGTTGTCATGCTTGAGTGGACTAGGATTAGTCCGAGGATTGCCAAAGTTGAAATACCAAAAGGATTTGGTATGTGCTCCGTGTAGGCATGGTAAGATGGTCGGCGCCTCTCATCCTCCTCTGACATCCGTTATGACAGAGAGGCCATGCAAGTTGTTCCATATGGACTTGGTTGGTCCAGCTCGTGTGTGCTCGGCGGGTGGGAAATGGTATGTTCTTGTGATCGTCGATGACTATTCTCGTTATGCTTGGGTCTTCTTTTTGGCCGAGGTTGCATGGTGGCGAGAAAAGCAAGATAAAGTCGTCGACCGGAGCCAGTGCAGGGTAGCGGCTCACGACCAGAGTCTGCACGCGGGGTTTGTGGCGGTTCACCAGAAAATCGTCGGGTTACTTGGTTGAGCCACAAAACCAAGACCGGAGGCACGGCGGGCGGAGACAAGATCCGGGCACGTAGAGAAGCTTCGATGCCGGTGGACTCGTGGCGGGATCGCAAGGCTTGTGTCGGGAGGACGCGGTCTGCGGCGACGGCGTGGCCGTGCGATGAAGAGGAGTGCTACATGACCTATTTGCTCCTGAGGGATTGTATCGCAACTTAAGTGCTAGGGGTAGTGTGGTCCTTTGCCTGGCCCGGAGGGGACTCATATATATTAGCTCCAGAGTTTCCAGACAAACTATCCATCCGGACTACTTCTCATTTCCTTGCTCTCTAGGGTTAGATTTTTCCTCCATTTGTAAAGAATCTGACCTCCGAGTGAATGGAATCTTTCATGGTTGCGTCGATTTCCGGTTTGTAGCTCGTTGGATTTTCATGTCTTTTTCGAGCTATTTTCATTGTTTTTTCATGCGCGGCTTGTTCCTTCGACTCTGAGGTGTTTGGACTCGGATTTGTTGGTGGGAATTATGGATAGTTGTTTCTTGCATCTTTGTGCTTGATCAAGATTCCCCAGACTCTGAGTTCGGCCTCCGATTGAAGGATTTTGGTTGGAACCTATGTTTTTGGTTGAGTTTGGTGGCGATTCGATTCCCGACGATTTAGTTCGTTTGAGGACCCCTAGGGATGCTTCACATCTTCCCCAAACCTTTCCTCAAGAGCTTGAGCCATTTGGGAGATCCATGGAAGGATAGGTGGTAGGGTTCTCGCGGGTTTGCTCTTGGGCTGCTGTTTCCGCGCCTGTCCGCACCTGGCGGACAGTAAGCCTGGTAGGTGCGGACAGTCCGCGTGGAGCCAGTTGGCATAGGGTTCTTCGTGTTCGTCGCATGTTCTTGAGCGTCTTCGTTTTGATTCGTTTGGCCAGTTGTTTCTGGCCGAGAGCGGTTTGGCGGACCGTCTGCACAGAGGCCGCGGACCGTCCGCGCAGCACAAGTTTCCCTCGGACAGTCCGCGTGTAGGGTACGAACCTTCCGAGTTTCGAGGTGCGCTGCTGGTGGTCCTGTTGCATTTCACAGACCGTCCGCCTGAGGGTCGCGGACTGTGTGCCATGTCCTCGCGGACCATCCGCCCCTGCCTCGCGGACCGTCCGCCAGGGCTTTCGCAGGACAGCTAAGTCCTTTACTTCTTGATTGGTGCTTCTGCTTTGGGATCGTTTGGGGTTTGTTCCTAGGGTTGGTAGGTCTAGTGTGATTACGTTACCTTGACAAACTCGTGTGGGAATCCTTGGTTGTGAATTTGGGGTATAGGCCGAGTTCTCTCTTTGGAGAAGAATTTTTATCGGCTCCCATTCATTCCCCCCTCTGGTCGCCTAATTGGTCCTTCAGATGGCTTGGCCATCGTGCGAATAGCGTCGACCTTCGCGGGGTTGGCTTTAATGCCTCGGTGTCCGACCATGAAGCCCAGGAGCAATCTGGAAAGCACACCGAAGACACACTTTGTTGGGTTGAGCTTCCACTAGAATTCTCGTAGATTGGCGAAGGTTTCGGTGATGTCGGCGATGAGCTGATCTTCTTTGGTGGTCTTGACGACCACATCATCTACATAAGCTTCAACTTTCTTCCCAATCTGTGATGCCAGACACTTCTGAATTGCCTTCTGATATGTGGCTCCAGTGAGGTGAGATCTGTTCGGCCAGCGGATGAGGTCGGTTCCCAGACTCCTAGTCGGTTACAACCAGGAGAGCACAAATTGAACATCAAGCCGGGATCGAAACCCGTGAAACAGTGTTTACGCCGCTTCAACGACGAGAAGTGCAAGGCGATTGGTGAGGAGATCTTGAAGCTCCTTAGTGCATGGTTCATCTGTGAATTCTTCCACCCCGAGTGGTTAGCAAACCCTGTACTTGTAAAGAAGAATAATAAAAAATGGAGAATGTGTGTTGACTACACGAGCCTTAACAAGGCCTGACCCAAGGATCTGTTTTCATTGCCTCGCATAGATCAGGTAGTCGATTCAACAGCCGGGTGCGAGACCCTCTGTTTTCTCGATGCATACTCCTGGTACCACCAGATAGCGATGTGCATAGAGGACCAACTCGTAACCTCATTCATTACTCCATTAGGTGCATACTGCTATCAAACGATGCCCTTTAGGCTCAAAAATGTGGGCGCAACATTCCAACGATGCATTCGACGCGTTTTCGGGAAGTTGATAGGCTGCGTCATAGAAGCGTATGTCGACGACATCTTAGTCAAGTCAAAAAAGACAGGGGACCTGGTCCCTGACCTCACTGAGGTCTTCGCAAAGCTACGACAACACGGGGTGAAGCTAAACCCTGAGAAGTGCATTTTCGGGGTTCTGAGGGGCATGCTTCTCGGCTTTGTCATGTCAGAACGTGGTATCGAAGCTAACCCTGACAAGATCTCGGCCATTGTGGACATGGGGCCAATCAAAAACTTGAAGGGCGTACTGTTCACGGGCTGTCTCGCAGCTCTAAGTCGCTTCATAGCACGACTCAGAGAGCACAGCCTTCCACTGTACAAGTTGATGAAGAAATCCGACCACTTCACGTGGACGCCCGAGGCGCAACAGGCACTTGATTCTCTCAAGCCTCAAGAGTCCTCCGATATTGACCGCTCCGACAGAAGAGCCAATGCTCCTGTACATCTCAGTGACAACCCAAGTGGTCAGCGCGGCTTTGGTGGTCGAGCAGGAAGAGCCCGAGAGGTCCCAAATGGTGCAACGACCAGTGTACTTCGTCAGCGAGGTACTTTCCGAATCCAAGACGCGCTACTCACAGATGCAGAAGCTTGTGTACATGATCTCGATGACCAAGCGCAAGCTCTGAAATTACTTTGATGCGCATCCCATCACCGTGGTGTCCAAATATCCTCTCGGGGAAGTCATCCAAAACCCCGAGGCTGAAGGAAGGATCGCCAAGAGGGCGCTTGAGTTGATGGGGCAGAACATCACGTATGCTCCGTGCAGTGCGATAAAGTCCCAAGTACTCGCGGACTTCATGGCCGAGTGGACGGAGATCCAAACTCTCCCAACGTCGATCGAGCACGAGACTTGGACCATGTATTTCGACGGCTCGGTCATGAAGGAAGGATCTGGTGTAGGCCTTGTCTTCATCTCGCCTCTGGGAGTGCGCATAGAGTACATGGTGCGACTACATTTCCTAGCATCAAACAACACCACGGAGTATGAAGCCCTGATCAACGGTCTCCAGATCGCTGTCGAACTCGGGATCAAGCGTCTCATGATCAGGGGCGATTCGGAGCTAGTCGTGGGACAAGTCATCAAGGACAACAATTGTGTTGACTCGAAGATGGTGGCGTATTGTCAAGTTGTACGAGATCTGGAGGGCAAGTTCCACGGCCTCGAGCTGCACCACGTACTACGCGACTACAACAAGGAGGCTGACATACTCACAAAGGCCACATCAAGTCGAAGCCCGGTTCTCCACGGGGTTTTCACGAGTGACCAACATCTACTGTTCGTACGGGAAGAAGGCCAGAAGCCACCCGAGGAGTCGGAGCCCAAAGACATGGCGATTGATCAGCCACCAGAAGTAAACCTCGAAGACCCCGATTGACGATTCCCCATCCTCGAGTGGCTAGTTGAGGGGAAGCTCCCTCCCGACCAGACGGAAGCCCGGCGCATCGCCCGCTGAGCGAAAGCTTTCGTCCTCATTAACGGTGAGCTCTACAAGCGCGGGGCTGCCGACATACTCATGTGGTGCATCCTCGGTGATCAAGGCCACGAGCTGTTGCAGGAAATACATGCCGGCACCTGTGGTCACCATGCCGGTCCAAGGACACTTGTGAGGAAGGCTTTCCGACAAGGTTTCTACTGGCCCACAGTGGTCGCCGACTCGAAGGGCATCGTGCGGCGTTGTGAAGGGTGCCAGTTCTACACCCGACAAACTCACCTCCCGGCGGAAGCGTTGCAGACAATCCCCATCACGTGGCCCTTCGCAGTCTGCAACCATAACATGGTGGGTCCTCTCCGACAAGCACCCGGGGGCTTCACCCGTCTTCTCGTAGCGATCGACAAGTTCTCGAAGTGGGTCGAGGCCCGACCCATCATCAACGTCTGCTCTGAGGAGGCAGTCTCGTTCTTCACCGACATCATCTATCGCTTCGGCATACCCAACACAATCATCACCGACAACGACACTCAATTCACAGGGAAGAAATTCCTCAACTTCTGCGACGACAACCACGTCCATGTGGATTGGTCAGCTGTTGCCCGCTCGAAGACGAACGGGGAAGTCGAGAGGGCGAACGGCATGATCTTACAAGGCTTGAAGACGAGGATATTCAAGCGGCTCAACAAGTTTCGAGCAAGATGGGTAGCCAAGATGCCGTCCGTGCTGTGGAGTCTATGCACCATGCCAAGCCGGCCCACCTGGTTCACGCCTTTCTTTATGGTGCACGGATCCGAGGTTGTCCTGCCCACGGACATCGACTATGGCAGTCCACGAGTACGAGCTTATACCGAAGAAGGGGACCAAGTCGCGCTCGAGGATGCCATTGACCAACTCGACGAGGCGTGGGACGTGGCGCTGCTGCGGAGTGCCAAGTACCAGCAGGTGTTACGACGCTACCACGAGTGCAACATGCATCTGCGTGAGTTCCATGTCAGCGACCTCATGCTCCGACAAGTTCAGGGTAGCAAGGACAGGCACAAGCTGTCGCCACCTTGGGAGGGGCCGTTCATCATCCACTAAGTGCTCTGACCGGGGACATACAAGTTCTAGTACGAGGACGGGATGGTCGTCACCAACGCATGGAACATCGAGCACCTAAGCCCGTTTTATCATTGAGTAAATGTTCAAAACTCATACATCAATAAATAGATGTTGCATGCCTTGTTCACATGTCTCTGAGTTTCAAACTTATCTTTGGCTGTGTTCACATGTTTGCAACAACGTTTGGGGCTGAGCAGCGAACGTCTTTGCACCAGTGCAAAGACGCTCCCTGCTCGGGGGCTACCCAAGGCACGATGCCCTCCTCGTTTTTTAAGAAATTTTTCAAAAAAATTCTGACAACCTTGTCGAGACCGATCACACAGGCGAAAGGTTTATTGACGGAAACTCGATCTCGCGAAGAGTAAAGATGATGGTTTGCGCTGGATTACGAGTTGCTATTCGTTCAAAGCCCCTAGTGCTAACGCCCCCACGGCTATGGCATGAAGACTTGCAAGTACTCCTTTAGTTCGCAGCCTTCTTCCAATCTCTCCTCAAAAGCACTCGAGTGACCGCCAGGACTCCGGTCAAAAAAAATGTTTTCACGAGTAAAACCCTGACTAGTTATCTCCCGAACCTTTTGAGTTCTCGGGGGCTGCAAACAGACGGTTGTGCTTAGAGGATTGAAGGGGCCAGGCCTTCCGACTCCTATGCCTCCATGGCTCCAGAGTACAGCCTGACCCTTTCGGTTCTCTAAGTTCGACTGCACGTTGCTGCAGTCGTCCTCGAGCACTCGGAAGTAATCGAGGGATGACACAAAATCAAATGCTTAGCTACACGCCTAGTAGCCATACAACTTGTTCAAATTATTACAACAAAACAGTTCATGGCATGTTTAATTTGGGGGCCCGGGAACTCTTGCGGCCTCTAATTCGTCTTGTGGCAGCAACTCCAGGTCCTTCAGAGCGGCGTCGGCCATGTCGCAAGCAAAGGCGGTACAGTCCTGCTCCAGCTCATCACATTGATCATCGAAGATTGTTGACGGTGTAAAACCGTGCTCAAGTTCACCGCAAGCCTACGGGTGACTTGGTGCCTTTTTCACCAAGGAGGGTCCTCCCTAGATTTGTCAATCCAAGGATCGGAAGCAAACCACCAAGGTTCTCTATATAACCTACCGGTCTAACCCTATGTGAAGTGTTGATTGCATAAAGATAACATACAAACACGAAGGGATGTATGGATCACATCCACCTAGCCATAAAGGTAGCAAACCAAAGGTAAACCTAGCCTATCGTCTTCTCGTTTCCGTTTCGGCCAAGGTGATAAACTAATCTGAACCTATACTATGATAAGGATTACACTCGATATGGAGTAACCCGATATGGAGTGGCCCGATGCACGTTCACTCACCACTTTATCCCCTCTCGTACTGTCATTACGCGAGGATAATCATCACCGAGCAACAACCTTGGTCCGTGCAAACTACGGTGTGTCCGCAAGACAAGACTAATCACCATGATTCAATCTAGTCCTACTAAAGGCATATGGTAGCTACACATATGAATAAGTATAACTCATAGTAGATCAAAGTATAACAAGATATGATTACATCACCAAATGCTGGAGGTACAAACGACTTGACGAATTCAAATCGCGGCTCCGGAACTCCACCATGGCTTTAGCACGCAGGGCCAACCATGGCGGCTAGGGCATGGCCTAAGCCATCTCCTAGGCAACTTGAGGACTCGCGGTGGCCATCGGCTTCCTCCCGGTGCTTCTCCTTCGTCTCGGCGGCTCTCTAATGAATGGATGGATGTGGCGGCCGGCAGAGTGTGACGCCCTAGGTTTTTAATTAACCCTAACAGCCGGTCAAAGTAATCAACAGTGGTCAAATCACGGTCAACCTGGGCCCTCACCTCAAAAAACTCACTAACCTACCCTAGTGACCCCCTTTGACTAGTAAACACACTTGTGGGGCCAACCCATGGTCAAAGGCTTGGTCCAACCCCTTGCCACCCTAGTGTCCACAGGTGTCTGCCGGAACTTTTGCCGCGTTCTCCAAAATTCACCTAGACACTTAAAACTCTGCCTTTATGAAAGTTATCCATCTTTTCCATGTTAGCATACAAATTCTCATTTCTAAGCACCTCCAAAACCATTTTGATATGTTCAACATGTTCTTCCATGGTACGGCTATATATCAAAATGTCATCAAAATAAACCACCACAAATTTTCCAATGAATGCCCTCAAAACATGATTCATCAAGTGCATGAAAGTGCTAGGTGCATTTGTTAAACCAAAGGGCATAACTAACCACTCATACAAACCAAATTTTGTTTTAAAAGGCTGTTTTCCATTCATCTCCTTCCTTCATTCTAATCTGATGGTATCCACTACGTAGGTCAATTTTAGAGAAGATAACAACACCACTAAGTTCATCAAGCATGTCATCAAGCCTAGGGATGGGATGACGATATCGAATAGTGATGTTGTTAATAGCTCTACAATCAACACACATTCTCCAAGTGCCATCTTTCTTTGGGACAAGAGTAACAGGGATAGCACAAGGACTAAGGATTTCACACACATACCCTTTTTGAAGTAGTTCTTGCACTTGTCGCTGAATTTCCTTAGTCTCTTCCGGGTTGGTGCGGTATGGTGGCCGGTTCGGGAGTGAAGCTCCCGGAATGAGGTCAATTTGATGTTCAATCCCACGAAGTGGAGGTAGTCCAACAGGTATCTCCTCCGGGAAAACATCATCAAAAGCCTGAAACACGTTAGAAACAACACTAGGAAGAGGGATCATGTTGTTAGTAGAAAGAATTGCATCCTTGTACAACAACACAAAATGCATCATATGGGGTTGTCTCTTATTTCCTTTATCTTTGATTTTGTGGCTATCATAACCATCCCTTTTCCCTCATGCTCTCTAGTTTTACCACTCAAGTTGGGCTTGTGGCACTCACTCACCAATTTGTGGACAACACTAGAGTTTTTCTTTTCTTCCTCACTCTCTCTCTCTTTCTTTTGCATGTTTGCTGCTATGATCTGAGCGGGAGTCATGGGCAGCAACTTAACTCCCTTCCCTTGCCATTTGAAAGCATATGTATTATCATGGCCTTAATGCATAGCATTCCGATCAAATTGCCACGGCCTTCCCAAGAGCAAGTGACACACTGTCATGGGAACAACATCACACTCAACAATGTTAGTGTAGTCATGTATGCTGAAGGTAACCTTCACCATATACTGCACTTTTACATCTCCACAATCACTAAACCATTGAACATGATAACAATGAGGGTGCTTTATCATGGTCAGCCCCAATTTTTCACACATTTCTTTGCTAGCAAGGTTGTGGCAGCTACCACCATCAATGATTAACTTGATCAACTTGTTGTTTACCTTGGCTTGGGTCTGAAATAAGTTGCACCTCTGTACTCTCTCTTCCTCTTTGAGCTGAACACTCAATGCTTTGGTGACTACAATGGTGTTACCGACCTCAAAAGGATAGTTTTTGTAGTCACCATCTCCAGTTTCTTGTATATCATCAAATTTGTTATTTCCAGCAAGAGGTTCATACTCATCCTCGCTCGTTGAATCATACTCTCCACCCTCTGTGACAATGACAACTCGATTGTTAGGACAATCCTTGATTACATGGCCTCGGCCCAAGCACTTAAAACATTGAATCCCACTACTTCTAGAGGTGGAACCCACTGGAGTATTGGTCTTGGATGATGTTGGTCTAGCAGATTTCTGCACATTTGGTGATGCATTAGAATTTTCAACGGTGGTGGAATGGGCATTAGAGTTGGAGCTTGCACCGGATGAAAACATGCCTCGTCCCAAATCAAACCTTGCTGTTTTTGGAGCACTTGATGATGTTCTTGAGCTAAAAGATGAATGCTTTGCTGGTTTATTATCATCATTCAGTTGTCTATCTGCCATTTGTGCTATGTGCACTAGCTCCACTACATTGTTGTACGTCTGAAATTTCACAACACGCTTGATTGGCTTGTTTAGGCTGGAGAGAAAACGTGTCATGGACTGCTCTTCATCCTCATGAACACGTGCTCTAATCATGGCTTGATCCATTTCCTTGTAGTATTCTTCCACAGATTTGCTTCCTTGCTTCAAATTCTGTAGCTTGTCAAAGAGGTCACGTTTATAATGTTTTGGGACAAAACGTGCTCTCATTTCCCTCTTCATTTCAACCCATGTTGCCACTGGAAATTCACCATTCTCCTCTCTTTGATTCTAAATTTGCTCCTACCAATTGAGGGCATACCCATCAAAGTCAAGTGCAGCCGTACGCACCTTCTTTTCCTCTGAATAATTATGCACACGAAATATCTTCTCAACCTTCAACTCCCAAGTGAGATATGCATTAGGATCAGATGTGCCTTCAAATTTTGGCATGCTGAATTTCAGCTTTCCAAACTTCTCTTCACTAGGCTGATGGTTGTTGACATTGCGGCGTCACTGAAAATTGTCATTGCAATGTAGCAGAAAAGTATCAGTATCGATTGTTTCGCCTGCTGCACCATCTCCACGGCCACGGCCTCTTCCTCGACCGAAGGCATCACCACCTCTTCCTGCCCCATGCCCTCGCCCATGGGCATCCTTTATTTTTTGCTCTTCCCGCTGCAACCGGGCTGCATACTCCTTATCAGTCTCATCTAGTTCTTCTTCATGAGAACCCGCAGCACCTTGTGCTTTCAATGCCTTCACAACTTCAGTAATCATATTTTCTTGCGCTGCTTCCATGTTGTCATTGAGCGAACATTGAAGTCTTGCACTAGCTTCTGTAGTTGCTCTTGTGTGACATAGCTTGATGGTGGTTGTCCATCTTCACCTGCCATTGTTAGTGCAAGAAAAATGACTAATTCAAGTTATGTGGTTTGTGGAAAAACACTCAATCTCACCTTCTCTTACCACCAAAGTTCTTATGTACACTTGCTGAATTGTGAGCTGCACTCACCTTGGTGTTAGTAGACGCGACAAAAGTGATAGATCAAGCGAACTCAAAGTCACAGTGCATCCTAAACATAGGCTTATTTTGTGGATCTTGGAGGGGTATGTATGTGGTGTTACAATCTGAAACTTCAGGCTATTGTAAAGTTAAGTAAAAAATCCAACCAAGAACAGTGTCTAGTTGCTGAACTAGAAATGAAACGATGAGGATGTTATGTATAGCAACTCACACACAAGGATAAGAGACTTATTGCAGCAAAAGGATTGAGCTAAGGTGGAGTTTGGAGTCAAGAACTAAGCTCAATGCTGCACAAGTAAAGATGATAAGCTAAATAATTGCAGCCATATAGCAAAGATGCATGATGGAAAATATCAAGTTATACCCAACATACAATGTGGTGATCTCAGCACTTGTTCTATCCTTTCTTCCTCTTTTTTTTGCTACTAAGATCAGCACACCAGATTGTCCACAAAGTATTGGTATTGCTCAAAGTAATTCTCAGATTAAGCACAGTACAGAGCTTATGAGCAACAACAAGTATCTAACTCTTTCAGGAATATGAGATTTCATCAATAGTGAGGACTGAATCTTTTAGCTTGTAAACTGGATCCAAACTTTAAGATTCACAACTTCATAAGACAATATTCTGCTAGATCTTCCAATAAGCTTTCCAACAAGTACAAGAACGCAGAAAACAGATTTCAGATGCAAAAGTTATGTGTGTTTTGGTGAATGTTGCTCAAATTTCAGATCTGAACGCAAAAACATTTCAGGATGAATGTTGACTAGGTCAAGAACACAAGAATGAAGAGGAACACAGATCTGAATGGGGAACACGGGGGAAAAGTAGATCAGAGGCGGAATACGAAGAGGAACACAAAACTTCAGCAACCAAACTCGATCTATTGGACTAGAACTTAACCAAACTCAATGAAATTTCAGATCGGGTTATGGGTAGTAGAAATTTTTGATATTTTCAAATTAGGATAGTAAACAAAGGGGAAAACTAAGGTAAAGATCCTACCGAGTAAACCGTAGCTCTGAATACCAAGAAGATGCAGGGGCTTGCCCGATCTTCTCGTCGTAGGATCTGGGGATAACTTGACCTGTGCAACCTGACGAACCGATGGCACCAACAGCTGCTCGAACAACCACCTGTGACAAATGATTTCGCCCAGCCACACGATTTGGTCAATGCCTAACCTGAACCACGCAAGGTAAAGGTAATGCTCTTGCAAATCACAAGGAAACACAAGAACAAGTGGTAGAGAAAACTCTCAATCCTCAAGAGGGCAGCAATGGCACAACCCTAAGGACAAGAGCACTTGACTTCTCTATTTTCTGAGTTCAATTCGTGGTTAGGGTTTCCACCAGGCTTACAAGTATTATTTATACGACGAACATCCCTCCTAATTGGGTTGGAGGCCTTTCACCAAAGCCCAGTACAAGATAACTAGTCTCTGGAACAAAAACGCCTCATCCAGTTCGAACTAGGGGGTCTGGACTCATCAGTTCGGACAGGAGGAACTGGTCATCCATAGCAGTCTTCACTAAAATAGCCATAACATTTGCTAGAAAACTCCGAATCAATATCCGTTAGTTGCGTTGGAAAATAGACTTCAAGACTCTTCCAATGGTGTAGGATACTTAAGGTGACACTTCTTGGATTGATACAGAATTCACCGTGAACTTGAAAGCTAGAATCTGAAGCAGCAACTCGCCGTCTTCAAGTTGTCTTTCTTTGGACGCTGAGTGGCCTACACTTGCATTGCATCTTCTTCAAACCTGAGCACAAGTAATGCACCATTATTAGGTAGTAAATAGTTCTTAGTAGATGCATGTTCATAATCAATGAGGAGCGAGTTCACCTCATGTTGCAAGTGTCGCATTCTTGCTCGAGTCATTGGTCCCTTGTAGACATTGCTTTTTTGTTCACTATAATGAGAGTCATAATCTCTAGGTGGCGACTCAACATCGTTGGGGATGTCCTCATCACCTCATCTCTGACTCTGGCAACGACCACGACAACGGCGAGGCAAGTTTCTTTGAATCTCACTACCTTTTTACTTGTTCTATAGATGGAGGATAACATAGCTTGAGCTTGAGCTTCATAAAGTTAATTAGTGCCTATGATGATGTCTTCCATGCTTGTCATGATCTTATACCAAGTTCTGAGGCAAATCAGTTCTGAACTAAGTTCTGCTTTTACTTGTCACACCCTGCTATGAAGCCTAGGATAATTTTCAAGTTCTTATATAATTTTCCTATGACTGTTCCTATACTGCTCCAAGTTCTGAGGCAAATTAGTTCTGAATTAACTATGTTGTTCTTATACCATGTTTAACCCTGTTTCAGGCAAAACTCTTTGAGTCGCGAGCAGAGCTTGAGTTACTTCTTAACCTTAATGTCTGGGATTATGTGAAACCTGAGTTTGAAAAAAATCACGAAAGAAGTGAACATCCTCATCAAAAAGGCTAAGCACATAAGGAGGTACAAGTATACTACTGAACAAAATCTCGAGCCCATTGAAGGTGCGCTCGAAGGGCTTCAGGAATCCTTGGTTGCTTACGAAGAGGCTGCAAAAAGAATCAATCTTGATGGGGCATGATCTAGTTTAACCTTGTTGATGTGCAGGGTCAGTAGCCATAGTTTTGTGGATGTTCAAGGGGCATGCCTTTGTTGATGTGTATGGTCAGATAGCACGACCATAGTAAATAATGTGATGGACAAGTTATGTCCTAGCCTGATATATGGACAAGTTAACCTTTTCTAATAATTATCTTTATTCCTGTGGACAAGTTATCTTCATCTTTGTGGACAAGTTATCTCTCTTATGATGTATGTTTTGTCTCAGAAGATATATGTGTTGATATTGCCTGTATGTCGAAATGGAAGCAATGAGAGATGGAGTTGACCTGAGGACAGACTCAAAGGAGACGATGATTAACAAACCTCTGTCTCATTTGTTCACTGTCGCCGCGCTCCCGCTTCACGACAGGAAGAGTGCTCTCAGACTTTAATTATTGGGCTTTCAAACTAGTAACGAGCGTCAAATGCTCATCGGTAATGGACTTTATAGCACATTACCAATACGGAGTGATGAGTAACGGACTTAAATAGCCTGTTACCGAAAGGGCATTGATCAGTAATGGACTTTACTAACTCGTTACCGATAGGTTTAACTTGTGTAACGGGCTCTATTTAACGTCCGTTACAAAGAATTCATGTAACGAGCATTTAAGATGACCGTTACCAAAAGTCCACATTGGTAACGGGCGTTGCGGAGGCCAACCTCGGGGTCGGCCTGCCACGCTTATTTGTAACGGGCGGCAAGTAACAACCATTATAGATGTGGGTCGGCCTGCCGCTCTTATCTGTAATGGGCGCCAAGTAACAATCGTTACAGATGTGGGTGCATGTAACGGGTGTTAAGGGCCCGTTACAAATGTTGCGTAACCTATTTGAGGTTTTCACATAGTGCCCCCTGCAGCTGTTCGGAATTTAATTTGTTGCCACTGTCAACTTGTCAAGGAACACAAGGCTCGCCAATAATTCCACGAAGGAACCAATCGAAAGAATACATTTTTGTGCCACAAAGCCTAAGTTTCTCGCCTCAGACGACATCAATCATTCGTTATACCATGCCACCAGTTGAACGGTCCTGCGTTTGAACTAATAGGCGGGGCTGCTACTACATCGTTTTTGGAAGACAAGACACTACGTGAAAACCTCAAATAGGTCACGCAACATTTGTTGTCGGTGCAGAATGTGGTCCCGACACTAACCAGTAATAAGCGCCGAGGTCTATCCCTCAATGGTCGATGCTAAGCAATAAAAGACACAGAGTTTATCCTGGTTCCGGCCGGGGGGGGGGGGCGTACGTCCAGCAGTGGCGTGCTCAAGGCACTGTATTGCTCAGCACCTGGGCGTGCTCGTAGTGGGGCTGCTACAAGCAAGGCGGGAGAGGAAGCGTGGCTTCCAAGTCCCTGATGTAGTGGCTGAAGATGTTGTGGGAGAATTGGAGAGCAAGTGCGTGGTGCGACTTGCCTCGTGTTGGGTTCTGTTGTTCGTGTGTTGTGTGTTGAGTCCGCTGTCTGTCCCCCCTGCGGCAAGGGGGTTCGTCCTCCTTTTATAGACCAAGGAAGGAGTGAATCACATGCGCGCTGCGCTATTTAGCTACGTGTGGGAGTGTGATGTGCTACGCTGTAGAGTAGGCGGCCGCCCAGGCGGTCCTTGCAGCGATCCGGCCATCATGGCGTATCTTGTACCCGAACAGTGGCGTCCTCGAGGGTAGAAGGGCGGCGAACGGCGGTGATGTCTTCAGATAGGCTCGAGGGAGTCGCTGACGTCGGTCCGTACGGGGTACAGCGGCAGGTAAGGTGGCGTCCAGTTCCCACGCGCTCCACAGTGCTGGAGTCGTTGCCACAGCGCCTGGCGTGCGCCCGTACTGGCGGGGGCGGCAGCCATACCGTTAACAGTGGCAGGGATGGCGTCCCACCGGCCTAGCGTCTCCACCTAACCCTGCAAAGTCACAAGAAAGCAAATCGAGGGTGCAGCCGGCCCCCCTTCGAAGGTTCGGCGCGTTAGCCGTACTGGAGCAGGTGCACGGCGTCACGGGACTGGCACCGGCCCGCGCGCACGGTCCCCCCCCCCCCCACGGTGATGGGGATGGGCTCCCCTCCCGGGAAGTTGGTGCGGCGGCACCGGGGGCGCGTGCCCGGGCGCATGATGGCACTATCCCGCCGATGTCGGGGGCATTTAATGCCCGCGCGCGGGAGCGGGGGGCGCGCGCGTGCGGGCGCCCTCGAGCGAGGCGGACCCCGTTCGAGGGCGGGGCGGACCCTCGAGCGAGGCGGACCTCGCTCGAGGGAGGCGCACCCCCTCGATCGGGGCGGAATCCGCCCGAGGGAGGCGCGCACCCTCGAGCGAGGCGATACCTTATTCGAGGGAGTCTTCGAGTGGGCCGCCTGGTGGGCCGCCGGGGCCTTCGCGGCGTGGGCCATGTCCTGCATGGTTAAGTAAGGTGTATTTGGCTTTGTTGCGGGTTTTAAGTGGGGATTTCCCAGCTGTTTAAGGGGACCCCTAGGACGTCCCCGACGCGGTAGCCCCCGAGCATCTGTGGGTTTGCCATTGAGGCTCCCGCGCATGCCGGAACCTACGATAGGACGTTCTTCCCTCCTGGCCTTGCGAACGCTTTCCGTGGGGCCGCGTCAGCGGACCCGCGGGTCTAGCCCCCGAAGCCCTGCAGGAGCATAGGCGCTCCTGTAGGGGTTGACCGCGAGACTTGGACAGAGGGCGTGGTACATGTTTCAACCGGCGTCGGCAATGTCTCGGGCCCGGCCGGTGACGCACGCGGCGCGCGCACCTCGTCCCCGGCCGGGTGTAATCCAGGAGGTGTAGCCGTGCGTCAAGCCCCCGAGCCCTGGCCCATCAAGGCGATCGAGTAGAGCTTTACGACTTATCTTTCAACGCACCCTCGCCGTCCCTCCGCGGGACGGAGGGTGAGGTTTCCGTAACCCCCATCGGTCGGGTCGCGAATTGCGGATTCCTCGTCGAGCTGTTAGTGGGTGGTTCGAGTGGACGCCCATGCCCCGTTCTATAGGGGTAGGCTGCGTGGTCCAAAGACACGTCCATTGAAGCGCTTGCGTGGGTTTGCTAGGTGGGGCTCGGTCCCGTTCGCTAGGGACCGACGGCGCGGAAGCTCTCCCTCGGTGGGATCCCTCGGCTAGCTGCCCTCGCTGGCTCTCGAACACGACATGTGGGGCACCCTCGAGCAGGCAGGCTCGAGGAACGGCTCGAATACGCGTGCCCTCGTCGTCCCTGACTCCGGTGATCTGGGGCGCCTGTTCGAACCCGTCGAGGGTCAGGCTTCGAACCCCTGATCAGTAGGGCTGTGCGGGGTGGCGCCTGGGCGGCCCCGTCTTTGCATCTGTGCTCCATCGAGGGGCCTGGGCAAGCCAGCCCTCGAGGAGCTGATCAGTAAGGTGGTGCGGGGCGGCGCCTAAGCGCTCCCGGCCTGGCATCTGCGCTCCTTCGAGGGGCCTGGGCGAGCCAGCCCTCGAGGCGCTGATCAGTAATACAACGTGGCATGGGTGCTTTGCGGTGCCTGTTTTGTTTCAAATGGGCCCCGAGGTGACCTTCTCACGCCTGTACCCTTTCGAGGGTTGAAGTTTTCCCGAGACTGGAGCCCGTGCCGCTCGAGGGTTCTCCTTACTTCGTAAGGAACCGGGCCATTAAATGCTCCACAGTAGAGGCTGCGGTTTTGCGTCGCGGGCACGCTTTTTTAGGCGTTACAGCCACGCGCGCGCGTAGTGGGCGGCGTGGGCAGGCGGATGTGACCGCCTGCCACGGTCCCTGCTATTCTTCGCCGTGATGATGGCCCGTTCGCGGTGATGTGGCCGCCGCGGTCGTGGTGGGGCCCGCCCGTAAGCGAGAAGAGAAGATTCCCTGCAGTTAATGCGCGCGGGACGTCCGCCCCGGAGAGCACGCCCGCGGCTTATAAATCTGAGGGGGAGGGAAAACGGCGGTTTTTTACCTTAGCGCTCCGCCGTTCTTGCCCCTTGAGCTCTTGCCTTTGTTTTGCTCTCGCCACCGTGCGCCTTCGCCATTAGAGCTCTTCTCCTTCTTCTTGTCCTCCGCTTTCGCATTCCTTGCTCTCTCTCATGGCGCCGCTTCCGCCCCTCACGATCCTTGACCCATACGCCTGGGAGCGGTCGACAGTCAACCGGCTGGCCCTTGGCGAATTGGTCTCCGCCGGCCAGTTGGCGGCGAACGAGGAGGGCCGGTCGGCGGAGTGGATTATGCCGCCGGCGGGGGACCACGCGCCCAACCCACCGGAGGGCTACGTGGTGAGCTTCATCCGCTTCCATCAGCGCGGCTTCGCCGCGCCGGCGAGCCGCTTCATGCGGGCGTTGTGCCACCGCTACGGCGTGGAGTTGCACAACTTCGCGCCGAACGCGATTTCGCAGGCGGCCACGTTCGTGGGCGTCTGCGAGGGGTATATAGGGATCCCAGTCGACTGGGAGCTCTGGATACACCTCTTCCGCGCGGAGCTCTTCACGCAGCCCACGACGGAGCCGAGGACCCGCCGCGCGGTGCGCGCCGGCGGGATGTCGCTCGCCCTGCGAGCGCAGTTCAAGGACGACTACATCCCCTGCACCATGATGACGAACAACGCCGGCTGGGAGTGGGGATGGTTCTACCTACGCAACGCCGAGCCCGGCCTCCCCGCCTACACTGGTCTGGTGCTCCGGGAGAAGCCCAACTCCTGGGGTCACGGGGTGTCCACGGCCTAGCACCGGAGGCGGCTGGACTCGGTCCTGGCCACCCTGAAGGACCTGGCGACGCGCGGGCTGACCGCGGCGGGCGTCCTCGCCTTCCTCCACCACCGGCGGGTTGTGCCTCTGATGGAGAGGCCGCTCTGCATCTACGAGATGACAGAGGAGGCGGACCCCATCACGCTGGCGAGATCGTGGATGCCCCCGACCCCCCTCGAGCGGGCGTATGCGCTCACCCGGGCGCGGAACGCCGTCGACACCCGGATGTTGCAGCACCCTGATCGGTCCCCGTGGGTGAGTGTGATTCTTGGCCCTGTCTTTGTTCTCAATGTTGCCCCTGGCCCCTGACGCGCTTTTGACGTTCTCGCATGCAGTTGGTGAACTTCAACGCCGCGAAGTCCGTTCCGCCCACCCCTGACTCCCGCGCGCTTGGTCGGGGCGGCGCGGCCGACGGGGAGCGGGAGCGGGCGGCGCGCGAGGAGGGAGCGCGCGAGGCGGCACCGCGAGCGCGCGCGAGCGGCGGAACGAGGAGTACGGCGGCGCGAGGAGCCGGGGCTTTCCTCCCCGGGGACCGAGAAGTACTCGTCCTCGGAGGAGGACGAAGAGGAAGAGGGCGAGGGGCGGGGGCCCCTCCGATAGGTGGGAGCCCGCGCCCCGTCGCCGGAGCCGGCTCCGGCCGCAAGGGCGGCGTCGCCACGGGGCGGGCGCGGCGGCGCCCGCCGCCGGCAATCGACAACGGGAGCGGCGCGAGCCGCGGAGGTGCCGGCGCGCGTTGCGGAGGCGCGCGTGGCGAGCGCGCCTATGCGCGCGGCAAGCGCGCCCGCGCGCGGGGGGGGGGGCCGCGCGCGTGGCGGTGACGTCGGGGAGGTGCGGCGGCGGGCGCGCCGGCCGCGCCGGACTCATCCGTCGAGGCCTCGAGGAAGAGGAAACGCGCCTTCTCCTCTTCAAGGTAAGGGACTTGCCTTTCTGCGAGGTTTGATTTTTTGGCGGCCAGGCGTTTTGATTTTTTGCTTGTGCTCGTGCAGGGTGGTGCCAACCGTGCCTCCCCTCGCGCTGGCTAAGGTGCTGAGGGCGGACACGTCCGTTCCCACCCGGCGGCGCTCGTCAAGGGCGCCGCGGGGGGGGGGCGAGCACGGCGGCGGCGGGTGAGAGCTCGCGGGGGCCCGACCGAGGCCTCGGCCGGCGGATCGGCCGCCGCGGCGCGGCCGGCGGTCGTCGAAGAGCGGCGGGCGCCGGTCGCGGCGGTGGACGCAGCCCGCGGCGGGCGGCGTGGTGGAGATGCGGCCCACGGTGGGCGCCGCGACGGTGGCGCGGTCCGTGGTGCCGGCCGCGGCGGAGGCGGCGCGGGCGGCGGCGGCGGTTGAGGAGGGCGGTCGAGGGCGCCCGTGGTCGTGGAGGCGCGGCCGGAGGGTGGTAGCCGCGGCGCCGCGTCGGGGGCGCCCGCGGGCGCGGAGGCGCGGCGGCGATGCCGGCGGAGGCGGCGCAAGGGGCGGCGCCGCCGGCGGCTCCCGGCGGTGGTGGTGGAGGTCCCGGATGACGACTCCCCGCCGCCGGGTGGGACCGGTGGGCGAGCTTCCCTACACTCTCCCCCCGAGCCCCGGGGAGGGGGCCCTCGTGAGGCGGCGCGAGGGCCACATGGTGGCGGGGGCCGAGGACTGCGGCGGCGAGGCCTCGTCTTCCCGCGCCGGCCACTCCGCCCGGGTGGAGGGGATCGCCGGCGACCCGCCAGCGTTCGCCGACGCCCAGGCGGAGCAGGAGCTCTGGGGGGAGCTCCGCAGCCACGGCACCACGCTTGATCGTGCGCTGAACGAGGCGCTGAGGGTCCACGGTGGCCCCGCGTTGCGCGTTTTCCAGGTGAGGCGTCGTCGCCTGTTTCCCTTTTTCCTTGTTTCTACGCGCTTATTCTTGCGGCGTGGTGTTTACGGGTTTTGATTTGTGGGTGCCAGGAGCTCGAGCGCCGCGCCCGCGACAAGTACGGCGCCTTCGATCGGGTGAACGCCGAGCTCCACCAGCTCCGGGAGCGATGCAGCGCCTTCGATGCGCTCGCTGACGCCCTCAGGACTCCGGATGGCTGGTTGTCTTACCGGGCCGTGGCCTTGCGCGATGAACTCCCAGAGAGCACGAGGCAGGACTCGGCGCGTCGCTCTAGCCTCGAGCGGGTCTGCACAGCCCTCATCGACCGTGATGAGGCGCCGCGCGGCGCGCGCTCGGACTCGGGGAAGATGCGCACGGCGGCGACCAAGCGGGAGGCGGAGGTGGCCGCCGTCGCGCGCCGAGAACCGGGGGCTCCGCTCGTCCCTCGAGGGGGCGCGGTGCGGCGCGCCGGCCGAGGAGCGGGCGCGCGCGCTTGAGCAAAGGGTCAAGGAGGCCGACGACTTGAAGGCCGCCCTTGACGCCAAGGCCGCGGTGCTCGCCGTAGCCGAGGACCGGCTCTGCGGCAGGAGCGCACCGCCCGTCAAGGAGGCCGAGGGGCGGCTCCGGCGAGAACAGAGCCGCCCTCGTCAACGCCGGTCGGCCCCGGGAGCGGAGAGCGCGCGCGCTCGTGAGGTGGCGCGGATGTCTGCGGAGGACCGGAACACCGAGTTCTCCGGGGTCGAGGGCGAGGCCGATAGTGCTCGGCATTACGAACGCGAACCGGAGGCGGCCCTCCAGGAGCAAGGCGAGACCGTCCGGGGCCTCGAGCGGACGGTCGAGGGGCGAGCGCCGCGCCCTCGAGGTGGAGAGGAAGCAAGTCAAAGGTGAGCCGCTGTTTGACTCCTGTGTTGTTGGGTTTTCCTTAGAGGGTTCGCGCTCTTTTTCTGACTTCTTTCTCGTCTGGCGACCCCAGGCTTGCGCACCGCACTGGGGCACGCGGTTGAGCAGGCCGAGGCACTGCAAGCCTCCTACAACTCCTCCGAGCAGAGCCGGCGGGGAGTTGCGCGATGCGGCCCTCGAGACCCGTCGATCCGTGGAGGAGGGCGAGGCGCGGGCGGAAGCTCGGCCGGCCGGCCGCCCGCGCGCCCTTGGCGGCCACGTCACCGATCGCATGCACCGGGCGCTGCATCTTGGCGTCCAGAAGGCCCTCGGAGTGGTACGGTCCCACTACGAGGTTAACTTCGAGGCGCTGGCGGAAGGCTACGTCGTCCCCGAGGGTGTTGAGGACGAGGTGGCGATGGAGCGCGTGGACACGCTCGCCGCCGATGCCGCTGGGTCGCTCGCTGAAGCCTTCGAGGAGTTCCTCTTTCCAGACGCTGCTGACGCCGCTGCTCCTCCCTCCTGAAGACAGCTGGGTGCTAGGCCCGTTTTTGTTTGTGTATCAGTATTCTGGCCGTGCGGCCTTTGTAAATAAACAAGTTGTTTTTGTCGTGAACATTTGCTAATGTGAAGTGATGTCTTATGTTTATTGCGCTTTTTGTTTCTCCTTCTTCCTGAGTAGATTCTAATTAGGGGAGTTCGATTTTCGCGGGTGGCCTGCTGGGTTGGAGGCGAGAGAGAAGGGCCGTATCCTCGCGGCGTAGGCTATCTCTGGCTCGCGCGCTCCTTCCGCTAGTCTGACTGCGCCCTGTTCGAATCGTTGCTCGAGGCCGGAGTAGAAAACAAACATAGCGCGTGTGAGTTATTTCATTTTTGCGTGAAAATGGGACCATTTTGGGGGGGGATGCCCCCCGTAGTAGCCCCCGAGGGTAACTTGGGTTTCAGGGGAAAGCCGAGTTGCCCTTTGCATTAGACTTATGGTGTTTACATGGTTATCACCAACTGGGGCGTTGGTCATGTGGTTTTTACAACAAAATGCTTGGAAATCTTAGCTAGGGGTAGAAGCGATGTAGCTGTTGGATGTTCCAAGCGTTGGTGAGCTCTTCACCGTCCTCGTTGGCCAGCTTGTACGTGCCGGGCTTGAGCACCTTCACCACGACGTAGGGTCCCTCCCACAGAGGCGATAACTTGTGGCTCCTCGGTTGTCCTGGCGCAGCCTTAGGACCAGATCCCCTTCACTGAAGTCCCGCCGGCGTATCTTGCGCTCTTGGTAGCGCCTGAGGGACTGCTGATACCTTGCGGAGTGCATCAAGGCCACGAGGCGTGCCTCATCCAGCTGGTCCAGCGAGTCCTCACGGGCTCGCTGGTTGGCATCCTCATCGTAGCCTCGAACCCTGGGCGATCCGTATTCTAAGTCCGTGGGGAGGACGGCCTCCGCGCCATGGACTAGGAAAAACGGGGTGAACCCGGTGGCTCTGCTCGGGGTGGTCCTTAGGCTCCACACGACTGCTGGTAACTCCTGGAGCCATTTTCGGCCAGATTTGTTTAGCTGGTCGAAAATTCTAGGCTTAAGGCCTTGTAAGATCATGCCGTTGGCACGCTCTACTTGGCCGTTGGTCCGTGGGTGTGCCACAGTGCCCAATCCACAGCGATGTGGAACTTGTCGCGAGAACTCCAAGAATTTCCCCGCCCGTGAACTGGGACCCGTTGTCGGTGATGATAGAGTTTGGCACTCCGAAGCGGTGAACGATGTCGGTGAAGAATGTTACCGCTTGCTCTGCCCTGAGATTCGTAATGGGGCGCACCTCCACCCACTTGGAGAACTTGTCGATTGCAACCAACAGGTGGGTGAAGCCCCCGGGCGCCTCCCGCAAGGGCCCGACGATGTCCAGCCCCCACACGGCGAACGACCATGTTATGGGGATGGTCTGCAGGGCATGGGCGGGCAGGTTGGACTTGCGGGCGTAGAACTGGCACCCCTTCGCGGGTGCGTACGATCTCGCTGGCGTCCGCGACCGCGGTAGGCCAGTAAAAGCCTTGGCGGAAAGCGTTGCCAACTAGGGTGCGAGGCGCGGCGTGATGGCCACAGATCCCGGCGTGGATGTCCCGTAGGAGCTCGCGCCCCTCGGGGATGGGCACGCACCGCTGTAAGATGCCAGAGGTGAAGCGCTTGTACAGCTCGCCGTCGACGAGGGCAAAGGACTTGGCCATCCTGGCGATGCGCCTAGCCGTGGCCCGGTCCGATGGGAGCTCTCCTCGAGCCATCCAAGCGATGTATTTGTCGCGCCAGTCAGTCTTGACAAGAGCCAGCTCGATGTCCATCACATTGGCCTCGTAAGAGCCATACCCCTCGAGGAGGGAGAGCACGTACGCCTCGTTCGAGGGGTCCTCATCCATGGGTTCTGCACCCGCTAGATTCGAGGGAGCCCCCGAGGGTTCTGCGTGGCTCGAGGGGTGAGGCTCGAGGACGACCGAGGGCTGGGCAACATCGCGGGCAAAAACGTTCGAGGGGACGCTGATCCGCCTGGACGCGATCTTGGCCAGCTCGTCCACCTCCTCGTTGTACCGGCGGGGCACGTGGTTGAGCTCGATGCCGTAAAACTTGTCTTCGAGGGCTCGCACGGCCTTGCAGTAGGCCTCCATCTTGTCGTCATGGCAGCTCGCGTTCTTCATGACTTGATCGATTACGAGCTGTGAGTCCCCCCGCACATCGAGGCGCTTGATGCCTAACTCAATGGCGATTTTGAGGCCGCAGAGGAGGGCCTCCTACTCAGCCATATTGTTAGATGCGGGGAAGTGGAGGCGCACCACGTACCGCATGTGCTCTCCGAGGGGTGACACGAAGAGCAGGCCCGCACCCGCCCCTATTTTCATCACTGAGCCATCGAAATACAGAGTCCAGCACTCTGCTTGGATCTGTGGCGGCGGCAACTGCGTATCCGTCCACTCAGCAACGAAATCCGCCAGGATCTGGGACTTGATGGCCTTGCGCGGGGCGTAGGCGAGCGTATCGCCCATCAGCTCCACGGACCACTTGGCGATCCTGCCCGCCGCGTCGGGATTGCGGATGATCTCCCCTAGCGGGAAGGAGGAGACCACCGTGACGGGGTGGGCCTCGAAGTAGTGGCGGAGCTTGCGCCGCGCGAGGACTACCGCATACAGCAGCTTCTGGACCTGGGGGTAGCACATCTTGGTGTCAGATAGGACTTCGCTGATGTAGTAGACCGGCCGCTGGACCGGCAGGGCGTGCCCTTCCTCTGTGCGCTCCACCACGATCACGGCACTGACCACCTGGGTGGTTGCGGCCACATAGAGCTGCAGGGGTTCGCCATCCTGCGGCGGCGTGAGGATCGAGGCGTGCGTTAAGGACGCCTTCAACTTGTCGAGCGCATCCTGGGCCTCGGCGGTCCAGGAGAAGCGCTCGTGTTTCTTGAGGAGGCGATAGAGGGGCAGGCCCTTCTCGCCGAGCCGCGAGATGAAGCGGCTCAAGGCGGCGAGGCACCCCAGCACCTTTTGCACCCCTTTGAGGTCCCGGATCGGGCCCATTCGCTCGAGGGCCGCAACCTTCTCAGGGTTGGCCTCGATTCTCCGTTGGGAGACGATGTACCCCAGGAGCATGCCTCGCGGCACTCCAAAGACACATTTTTCAGGGTTTAATTTGACCCCATTGGCCCGTAGGCAGCCGAACGCGATGCCAAGGTCGCCGACCAGGTCGTCCTCCTTTCTGGTTTTAACGACGATGTCATCCACATACGCCTCGACCGTCCTCCCGATGTGATCTCCGAAAACGTGTTGCATGCAGTGTTGATACGTTGCGCCTGCGTTTCGGAGGCCAAATGGCATCGTGACGTAGCAGAACATCCCAAACGGCGTGATGAACGAAGTTGCAAGCTAGTCGGACTCCTTCATCTTTATTTGATGATACCCGGAGTAGGCATCAAGGAAGCAAAGTAATTCACACCCAGCCGTTGAATCAACGATTTGATCAATACGTGGCAAAGGAAAAGGAACTTTAGGACATGCTTTATTAAGACTAGTATAGTCTATACACATCCGCCACTTCCCATTCTTTTTCTTTACAAGTACGAGGTTTGCTAGACACGTTGGGTGGAACACCTCCTTGATGAAACCGGCCTCGAGAAGCTTCCGCAGCTCCGCTCCGATAGCCCGTCGCCGCTCCTCGTCGAAGCGGCGGAGCCGTTGTTGCATGCCGCGGGCGTGAGGCAGGATGTCAAGGGAGTGCTCGGCGACCTCCCTCGGGATGCCTGGCATATCCGAGGGGCTCCACGCGAAGACATCGGCGTTGGCGCGGAGGAAGTCGACGAGCACCACTTCCTATTTAGGATCGAGGGTGGAGCGGACCCTCAACGCCTTGCCCTCGGGGGCCGCGGGGTCGAGGGGTACCTCCTTGGTCTGCTCCGCGGCCTCGAAGGTGCCGGTGTGCTTGGAGGCGGAGTCGAGGTCCTCGTTGACCATCTTCTCCAAAGTGGTCACCAGCGCTTCATCCAGCGCTAGTGCTTCTGCGTGCTCTACGCACTCGACGTCGCAGTCGAATGCGTGCTCGATGGACGAGCCCACGGTGATGACGCCGTTCGGTCCTGGCATCTTCATCTTCAAGTAGGTGTAGTTGGGGACCGCCATGAATTTGGCGTAGCAGGGCCGCCCAAGTATAGCGTGGTAGGCGCCCTTGAACCCCACCACCTCGAAGGTGAGCATTTCCTTGCGGAAATTCTTCGCGGTGCCAAACCAAACCGGCGGGTCGATGCGCCGAGGGGGCCGGACCCGCTTGCCGGGCGCGATGCCATGGAACGGCTTCGTGCCGGGCCGCGGCCCCGGTCCAACCCGATCCCCATCAAGCGCGGTGTATGCGCGTAGAGGATGTTGAGGCCGCCGCCTCCGTCCATCGAGGACTTTTGAGAACCGTGCGTTCCCAATGATTGGGTCGACCACCAGCGGATACTGGCCCGGGTTGGGGATGCGGTTCGGATGGTCCTCCCGGCAGAAGGTGATGGCGTCCTCCGACCAATTGAGGAAGGAGGGAGGCGCCTTCTCCGCGGCGAGGACCTCGTGCCGCTCCCGCTTGCGCTGGCGGGTCGACATGTCGACGGTGGGTCCTCCGAAGATGAGGAACATGTTCTCCACGGCGGGGAAGCCGCCGGCGTCGCCATCTCCTTCGTCTTTCTTGGCCTCCGCCTCCTTCGCGGCGGCGCGGCCATAGAACTTCTTGAGCATGTCGCACTGCTCAAGGGTGTGGTTTACTGGGGTCTTGTGGTAAGGACATGGCTTCTTCAGCATGTCATCAAACACCCCCGGGCCTCAAGGGGTCGGTCGAGGGCCCCGTCGTGCCGGGTCGACAGCAAGGGCCTCGGCCTCATCGCCGTCGCGCCCCTGCTCGCGCGCCTTGCGGTGCGGCTTCTTTCCCTTCTTGCCCCGCTTGTCCTTGCGGTGGGGCTCCTTGGAGTTGCTGCCCTCCGCGGGCGCATCGTCCGGGCGCCTGCCCTTCTTGTTGTCAAAGATCGCCCCCACAGCCTCCTCTCCTCAGGCGAAGCTGGTGGCGATGTCGAACAGCTCGTTGGAGTCCGCGGGCGGGCTGCGTCCCAACTCGCGCACGAGGTCCCGGCACGTGGTACCCTCGAGGAAGGCGTGCACAATTTCAGATTGCGCCACGATCGGGAGCTCCATGCAGCGTGAGGACCAGGAGCGTCCCAGTGGTCGATGGATGACCGCTCCTCAGTGATGAGTGATTGACAACGGGTGTTGGACTGACTCTTGGCTTAGTGCGCAGGTGTAGGCTGCGGCCTAGTTCGTGTTGTTGCAGGTGAAGAACGGGCGCGAAAGGTCTTCAGCCTTGAGGGGCCTCCGGGAGATGGAGAGACAAGTAGGCTCGGTTCGAGGGACCCGGTGGACAGCGGGACTGGGTACGGGCCACATGGTGGCGACACGAGCAAGACGAAGTCATGGACAGACGAGCCGGTGCACTGTGGCGGCCGAGTCAAGTGGTTTGGCGGGAGGCCGGACCGGGCAGGCGGGTTTGGTGGTTTCCCCACAAAACCATCGGCGGACGGTTTCTTGGGGCCTCAAAACCAAGTCCGAGGGCCCAACACGACGGAGACGGGATCCGGGCGTGTCGGGAAGCTTCGAGGCGGAGGACACGCGGCGGGATCGCATGGCTTGCGTCGGGAGGACGCGGGGTGCGGCAAAGGCGTGGCCGTCCGATGGCAAGACCCACAAACATTACCTAAATGCCCCTACGTGGGTTGTATCGCCAGTAGTTAAGTTAGGGGTAGTCGAGTCATTTACCACTCCGGCGGGACCTGATATATAAGCCATGAGTGTGTGTGGATGGCTCTCGCTCTCTGCGACTTAGGGTTTCATTTCCTCCCTCCTCTTTCTCATTTTCGTAGCTATTTTTCTTCCATTTTCTCTAGGCTAGCATGAGAGCTTCATGAGAGATTTGTTGAGAGGGATGGATGCTAGGGCGGCATGCTAGACCTTGTGAATCATTCCTGGTTTGTATAGAAGATTCGGGGTTGTGTTTTTCGTGGCCTTTTTGTGCTTGTTTTCGTGCCCTTTGTTCCCGGTTCGATTCCGCGGATTTGAGTGGGTTTCTCCCCGGATTTCTTTGAGGGATACATGGATAGATGTCTCGTGCATCTTTGTGATTGATCTTGTGCCCTCAAACGCCGGGAAACCACTCGGATTCGAAGTTTTTCGTTCGGTGCTCTAGCTTTCGGTGGTGCTCAAAGGATTCGCGATTCCCGGTGATTTAGGGAGTTAGGAGGCAAGATTTTTGGGCTATAGCATCCTTGTGTGACGCTTTTCAAGTCCCCAAACCCTTGTCTCCATAGCTTCAACTGTTTGGGAAATCCGATGATGATTTGGGGGAGTTGACTTTCGGGGTCGGGCTGTTTCTGCTCTGTTCGCACCTGGCGGACCGTCCGCGGGGTGCTGGCGGACAGTCCGCGCGGCTAGGGTTCGTCGCGTGTTCGTCGTTATCTTGCGCGCCTTTGTTTTCGATCCGGTTTGGCTTTTGGTTTTTGTTGCAGCCAGTTTGCGGACAGTCCGGGCTTGAGTAGCGGACGGTCCGCAGGTGGCGCGGACGGTCCGCCCGGCCTCGGCGGACGGTCCGTTTTTCTCGGGTTGCTTCTGGTGTTCTGTGTGCTTTAACGGACGGTCCGTGGTGTAGGGACGGACAGTCCGCAAGGTCGGCGCGGACGGTCCGCGGTGCGAGACGGACGGTCCGCGAGGCCCGTGCGGACGGTCCGCCCCTCTGGCCGGACGGTCCGCCGCAGCTCGTGTGCTTTGCTTCTTGGTTCGATTCCTCCCTCCCTTTCTAGTGCTTCCGCGTGTGCTTCTAGGAATCGTTCCTAAGGCTAGAGGTTGATCCATAACCTCGTGGTCTTGGCGATTGGTGCGTGATTCGATCCATCGCTTGTGTGTGACCGGGGTTGTCTAGGGTATAGGCCAGATTCTTTTGGAAGAATTTTTACCGGCTCCTATTCACTCCCCCCCCTCTCTAGTCGCCATCTGATCCTTCAATTGGTATCACAGCTTGGTGCCGGATTCTTTGCGACTTTGACAAGTCTCGAATCCTAAGATGGCGTATGTTGAGCGGGGCGGTCCGCCGCACTTCGATGGCAAGGGTTACCACAAGTGGGCGGCTCATATGATGATGTTTCTTCGTGGGAAGCTGTTGGATTTCATTGTGCTTGACAAGACCTATGCTATTCCGGTCAACATCCATACTCTTATGGTGACCGATGCCGGTGCTAAGGCCAAGTATGAGGCTAATGCAAAAGCCGTTGATCACTTGGTCCGGAGCTTGTGTGATCCAGAGTTTGAGCGTGTTCGCCATTTGAATCTTGCTTGGCAAATTTGGGAAAAGTTGTTGGTTGCTCACGGTGGTGATAACCATGTGAAGGCTCGCCTCTTTGTCTCTTACCGGATGCAATATGAGAATTTCACTCCACTTCCCGGTGAGGACATAGATGCGATGTTTCAGAGGTTCACCGCCATCGTGAACAACATGAAGACTAATGTTGAGGATTTTCCGTACACCGAGCATGATCAGGCTTTGAAGCTCTTGCATGTCTTGGACCCAAATGTTTCGGGTGCTAAGGTTGAGGCCATCAAGGAGTCTGGGCATTACTTGACTATTGAGTTGGATGACCTCTTTTCTAAGCTCAAGTCGGCTGAGGTTGACAGGAAGTTGCAATCCAAGCATGAGGGCTCGACTGACCATAGTCTTGCTCTTGTGGGCGGATAAAAGGGCAAATCTAACCCTTCCTGTCGACGAGTTTTCCTTGTCTTCTCTCATGTCCATTCCGGATGAGGAGTTTGATGTGCCGGGCGAGGAGGAGCCGGCCTTGCTCTCAAGAAGGTTTGAACGACTACACGAGAGTCGAGGAACGCAAGTCGAGCTCGGGGACGTGCTACAAGTGTGGCAAGCGTGGCCACTTCATCGCCGAGTGCCCGGAAGCGGAGGAGAACAAGTACAAGGTGAACGAGTACAAGGCGCACCCGAGGTGTGAAGACAAGTACTCCTCCAAGGGCAAGCACTTCAACAAGTCCAAGAGCAAGGACAAGGACAAGCGGCGACCGAGCAAGAGCGGCTACAAGAAGAACAAGGCAAGAGCGATGGTGGCCAGTGCGAGCAACGTTGACTCAAGCTCAAGCGAGGAGCAGTCAAGTTCAAGCAGCGAAGATGAAGACGCCGGGAGGCGCAAGGACAAGAAGAGTGCAAGCCGGAACCTCAGCGGGCTAAGCTGTGTGGCGCTTGAGGGCTTTTGTGGCATGGCCCATAGCTCAAGCAGCAAGAAGAGTGAGAAGGAAGACAACGACTCCGACTCGGAGGATGAGGTAAACCGTGACCCCGACTCTTTGCTTGCTGAGATTGCTAGGTTGAATGGCTTGCTTGACAACCGTGATAGTGTTCTTAGAGATGCCAAAAAGATGAGGAAAGATCTTAGGGCACAACTTGAGAATGCTAGCGAGAAAGTAGGAAACTAGAGTCAAAATTGCCTGAATTGAAACTTGAGAATGACTCTTTGGAACTTGCTCCTACTACTCCTGATGATGTTGAATGTGTTGAGTGTGATGCATGGTTGAATGAGATTAAACTGCTTAATGAGAAGAATGCTTCTACTTTGGATAAACTAGATGCTCTTAGGACTGAGTATGATGAGCCTAAGGCTAGACCTACTTTGCTTGGTGCTTGCAAATCATGTCCTACTATGCATGCTAAGCTTGTTGATGCTCGCTCTACCATTAGTTCTTTGGAAGCATCTTTGAAATCTCCTGCTGTCAATGCATGCACTAGCTGTGATGAAGTCACTTTGCGCAATCTTGAACTTACTTCCCGTTTGGATGTCATCTATGAGGAGAATGACTATTTGAGGAAGGTGTTGGGTTGGTTGTCTGGGCAGGAACCTCACTTGAAAATCATGATTGAGGAGTTCAAGAGAGCCGATGGTCGTGGTTTGGGTTTTGAGAAGTTGGGTGAGAAAGTGGGAGAGAACAGTGGGGAGAGTGTGTATGAGAAGTGTGTTGAGTCTAATCCCGAGTTTGAGGTGATCGGAGAGATCCAAGTCCCACTTCCAAAAGCACCCAAGAACTCTTTCACACCAAAGCCTAACCACCTTTGCAACAAGCTTGACACAACCCAAGATCCACCCAAATTCCCACTTAAGACAAATGATTTCCAGAAACCGGTGAAGTTTGTGGGTGAAAAGGGTGAGAAGCCTAGAGAGAAGCCAGAGCCAAAACCAAAACCCATCCCCTTCAGGTGTGAGTATTGTGGCAAGGAGATGCATCTTGCAGAGTTTTGCTACAAGAGGAAGAGGGATGAGAGGCTTGCTAGGGAGCAAGCAAACCAGGACAGAGGTATCGCCGGTCTCGCGGTATTCCCCGAGCCTAGAGTGCCACTTCCACGGGGTGTGGGAAGTGTGAAGAGTGTTGGTAGAGTTGGAGCTCAGAGTGGTAGGTTTGTGAGGAGAGATGATGGTGTGCGTGCTGGTCAGAGGTTTGGTCGGGCTCGTGGTGGTTTTGCTGGACGTCCTCCTACTCGTCCTCAGTACGGGTTTAGGGGAGATGATCGCAGCTTTGGTTTCCAGAGGAACTACGGACCACGCTTTCCCCCTCGTGGTGCTCGTACTCCTCCCATGGGACATGGGAAGTTTGGTGGCAAGGGAATGATGTTTGCTAACCCTTCTTTTGAGCAGATGGCTCGACACTGGTTTAACTTTCTTTGTGCTAACCCCAGTGTCGAGTCGCTAGCTCACTCTCGTTCTTGTTTCTGACTACAGGCAGGAGGCTTGGAGAACATTTGGTTGATCGACTCCGGATGTTCTCGACACATGACCGGAGATAAGAAGTGGTTCTCCAGCCTCACCCCAGTGAAGGAAAAGCAGTACATCACATTTGGGGACAATGGACGAGGAAGGGTGTTGTCGGAGGGTGTTGTGCATGTGAGTGACAAGGTAACGCTGAAGAGAGTGGCTCTTGTGAAGTCTTTGGGTTTCAATTTGCTTTCGGTTTCTCAGTTGCTTGATGATGGTTTTGAGGTGCGTTTCAAGTCTGGCGAGTCTCGTTTGCTTGATTCTCGAGGTGATCTTGTTTGTATGATCATCCCCGAGGGTCGATTTTCGTGGCCGATTTCTCTCGTTCTTTGGGTCCTCGCTCGCCGTTTGATGGCCGGTCCTTCTTTCGATTTGTGGAAATGGCATAGGTGGTTGGGACACTTGAGCTTTGATTTGGTTTCCCGCTTGAGTGGTCTTGATCTTGTCCGAGGATTGCCGAGGTTGAAGCTTGAGAAGGATTTGGTTTGTGCTCCTTGTAGGCATGGTAAGATGGTAGCCACTCCCCATCCACCCCTGACCGATGTCATGACCGAGCGTCCGACAGAGCTGTTGCATATGGACCTTGTTGGGCCAGCTCGAGTTCGCTCGGTGGGTGGGAAGTGGTATGTCCTTGTTGTGGTGGACGATTACTCTCGCTATGCCACGGGTGTTCTTCTTGGAGGATAAGAGTGAGACTTTTGGTTTTGTTCGAGATCTGATCGTGAGGTTGAAAAACGAGAGGCATGGGAATGCTATTCGAGCTATCCGCAGTGATAATGGCTCAGAGTTCAAGAACTCTCGTTTTGATGCCTTTTGTCGTGATCTAGGTCTTGAACATCAGTATTCAACCCCTTATGTGCCCCCTCAAAATGGAGTCGTGGAAAGGAAAAATCGGACTCTTTGTGAGATGGCTAGGACGATGCTCGATGAGCACAGGACTCCTAGGAGGTATTGGGCTGAGGCGGTCAATACAGCTTGTCATGTTTCCAACAGGATTTTATTGCGAGCTTTCAAGAAGAAGACCTGTTATAAGCTTATGCATGGTCGGGCACCCAAGGTGAGTCATTTCCGAGTCTTTGGCTGCAAGTGCTTTATTCTGAAGAAGGGAAAACTCGACAAGTTTGAGGCTAGATCTAGTGATGGTATTTTCTTTGGATATGCTAACCACTCTAGAGCCTATAGGGTGCTTAACCTTGAGACTAACAAAATCATGGAGACTTGCGAGGTAACCTTCGACGAGACAATGCCATGTACCTCTCTTGGCTTTGAATGTGCAGGTGATGAAGAGATGGCCGAGGACCTCTTTGAAGAGGAGAAGGATGAAGCTGGAGATGATGATGGGGAGAACCATGCGCCTGAAGCTGAGTGTGTACCCACTACTTCCCCTACGACCACTATGGAACATGGACCGTCTACTTCATGGACAACGACGGTACAACAAGAGGACCAGGCGAGAGAAGCTGAAGTTGAGGGGGAGGTAGTCTCGAGGTGTGAGGCTCCCCGGCGGATTCAAGAAGTGCATCCCCTATCGAAGATCATTGGGAACATCGACGAACGCACTACACGGTCGAGGTCCAGGAATTCCTCTCATTTTGCTCATGCTGCTTTTGTTGCCACTTTTGAGCCCAAGGACATTGGACATGCCTTATCTGATGCAAACTGGGTCAATTCTATGCATGAGGAGTTGGAAAACTTTGAGAGGAACCAGGTGTGGGAGTTAGTTGAACCACCTCCAAATTGCCATCCCATAGGAACCAAGTGGGTTTGTAAGAACAAAGAGGGAGAGAATGGGATGGTTGTGAGGAACAAGTCCAGACTTGTTGCTCAGGGGTTTAGTCAGAAGGAGGGGATCGACTATGAGGAGACCTTTGCTCCTGTGGCCCGTCTTGAGGCAATTCGGATCCTTCTAGCCTTTGCCGTGGCTAAAGTGTTCAAGTTGTTTAAGATGGACGTGAAGAGTGCTTTTCTGAATGGGGTCATAGAGGAGGAGGTGTATGTGAAGCAGCCACCTGGGTTTGAGAGCGAGTTATATCCACACAGGGTGTACAGGTTGAAAAGGGCTCTGTATGGGTTGAAACAGGCGCCCCGTGCTTGGTATGGGAGATTGAGAGGTTTTACTCGTGAGCGAGAGGGTTTGTGATGGGTACCGTGGATAGGACCTTGTTTCTCCTCAAGCATAGAAATGACTTGTTGATTGTGCAGATATACGTGGATGATATTGTCTTTGGTGGCTCGTCACATAACCTTGTTGCCAAGTTTGCGGATGAGATGAGCGGGGAGTTCGAGATGAGCATGATGGGCGAGTTGCGGTATTTTCTCGGGCCGAGATCAAGCAAGTGAAGGACGGTACATTTGTGCACCGGACCAAGTACACAAAAGACATGCCGAGGAAGTTCCGGATGCAAGATGTGAAGCCGATGTCGACTCCCATGGGGAGTACGGCCACTTTGGATGCGGATGAGGACGGAGAACCGGTGGACCGGCGGGAGTACGGGAGCATGATCGGCTCCCTCCTCTACTTGACGGCGACGAGGCCGGACATACGGTTCGGCCGTGTGTCCGTGCTCTCGTTTTCAGGCTTCGCCGAGGACATCACATCGACAGGCCGTCAAGAGGATTTTCAGGTACCTACAGTCTGCCCCTGGTCTTGGCCTTTGGTATTCTTCCTCCTCGACTCTGTCTCTTCATGATTTTTCCGATGCGGATTTTGCTAGATGTCGAGTCGAGAGGAAGTCTACTTCTGGTACTTGCCAGTTTCTTGGGTCTTCGTTGGTCTCATGGTCTTCCCGCAAGCAGTCTAGTGTAGCTCAGTCTACCACGGAGGCGAGTATGTTGCCGCCGCGAGTTGTTGCTCCCGGTTGTTGTGGATTTCATACACTTTGAGAGACTTTGGTGAGGAGTGCACCCAGATCCCACTTCTTTGTGATAGCACCAGTGCCATAAGCGTAGCCAAAAACCCAGTGCTTCACTCCAGAACCAAACATATAGAAGTGAGGTATCATTTCTTGAGGGACAATGTGGAGAAAGGAACCATTGTTTTGAGCCATGTCTCTACCCAAGATCAGCTAGCCGACACTTTCACAAAGCCTCTCGACCATGCTACATTTGTGCGCTTGCGGGGGGAACTTGGGGTTTGTTGCCCTTTCTAGTTGATTCTTGGGGGATTTTTTTTTGTATCATATGTATCATACCATGTTTACTTTGATGTATATACATGCTTTGCTTGATGTATAAACCATGGTAGGATAGCCATCTTGTCATATATCATGTTGCATTTGTATCATATTGCATTTTAGGATGATGAGCTTCTTTCATATGCCATATTTGAGTCTCTCTGGCTATTTGTGAGATTTTGGTCATATGTGTGGAGAAATGGTGATGTGAGGCTATGCTCTTGGAATATTTGAGATATATGTGTGGTGAGATAGCCCTTTTTGAAATAAATGCTAATCTTGACTAATTCTTGATGAAATATGCTCCACTCGTGTGTAGTTGTGTGTCCATGTCACAATTTGGTCTAAATGTGCTTTTCATGCTTAGATTGTGCCTGGATGCTTTATTCATGCACTTGGGCCAAAGGCCGTATATCATGGTGAATGTTTAGCCTATGTTGCATTCATAGGGGAGCATAAGCTTCTTTTTGCCGCAAAGGCACTTCATGTACCATAAAATGCTTTAATCTTGAAAAGAAGTGTAAAATGCTTGAAAAATGCTCCATCCATCATGTCTGTGCTTAAAATGTCTTATCTTTAACATATGGGTGCAAAACATGTTGCATGATGTTCACCAGTGGAGAAGTCTCCCCGAAGTGGACACATGGCTCATGAGCTTTGACATGACATGCTTTGCTTTATGGGTGTTTGCCATGATCTTTTGCTGAGAATTTGATATCCTTGTATGATCTTTGAATGGTATGCGTGTTTGTGGCTCAAATGTGACATGGATAGGCTTTCACATGTGAAGCGAGCCTTCTTTTGGTAAAACTGCTTAAATCTGAAATTTTGCTTTGTCACATGCTTGTATTTTCATATATTACTTGTGGCAATGCTTTGACTATGCTATGATTCATATGTGTGATCTTTGTCTCATTTTTAGCCTTTGACACTAGATTTGGCCTATTTGAGAAGCTCATGTAGATGTTTATATGCTTTGTCTTGCATTTCTGCATTTTCACCTTGATCCATACATTGTCAACAAGGGGGAGAAGAGGTGAGCTTAATGAAAATTCAGAAGAGGTGAGCTGAAATTTGGGCGTTTGCATGAGTTTGCATCCACATGTTCAGGGGGAGCTCTCCTGTTGTTTTCGGTCTGGAGTTTGTGCTTTGCTTGGCCTGTGACCTTTCTTCGCCTTTCTTTGGTTTTGGTCATGAGTTGAGCTTCTTTGTTTTTCTTGAGTTTGTGCTTTGCTTGGCTTGTGACCTTTCTTCGCCTTTCTTTGATTTTGGTCATGAGTTGAGCTTCTTTGTTTTTCTTTCTTCTTTCTTTCTCTTTTTCTCTGAATTTCATTTCGCGTTGTGTGTTGTCAATGCACTCATCAAGGGGGAGATTGAGGACCAGGAGCGTCCTAGTGGTCGATGGATGACCGCTCCTCAGTGATGAGTGATTGACAACGGGTGTTGGACTGACTCTTGGCTTAGTGCGCAGGTGTAGGCTGCGGCCTAGTTCGTGTTGTTGCAGGTGAAGAACGGGCGCGAATGGTCTTCAGCCTTGAGGGGCCTCCGGGAGATGGAGAGACAAGTAGGCTCGGTTCGAGGGACCCGGTGGACAGCGGGACTGGGTGCGGGCCACATGGTGGCGACATGAGCAAGACGAAGTCATGGACAGACGAGCCGGTGCACTGTGGCGGCCGAGTCAAGTGGTTTGGCGGGAGGCTGGACCGGGCATGCGGGGTTTGGTGGTTTGCCCACAAAACCATCGGCGGACGGTTTCTTGGTTTGGGCCTCAAAACCAAGTCCGAGGGCCCAACACGACGGAGACGGGATCCGGGCGTGTCGGGAAGCTTCGAGGCGGAGGACACGCGGCGGGATCGCATGGCTTGCGTCGGGAGGACGCGGGGTGCGGCAAAGGCGTGGCCGTCCGATGGCAAGACCCACAAACATTACCTAAATGCCCCTACGTGGGTTGTATCGCCAGTAGTTAAGTTAGGGGTAGTCGAGTCATTTACCACTCCGGCGGGACCTGATATATAAGCCATGAGTGTGTGTGGATGGCTCTCGCTCTCTGCGACTTAGGGTTTCATTTCCTCCCTCCTCTTTCTCATTTTTCATAGCTATTTTTCTTCCATTTTCTCTAGGCTAGCATGAGAGCTTCATGAGAGATTTGTTGAGAGGGATGGATGCTAGGGCGGCATGCTAGACCTTGTGAATCATTCCTGGTTTGTATAGAAGATTCGGGGTTGTGTTTTTCATGGCCTTTTTGTGCTTGTTTTCGTGCCCTTTGTTCCCGGTTCGATTCCGCGGATTTGAGTGGGTTTCTCCCCGGATTTCTTTGAGGGATACATGGATAGATGTCTCGTGCATCTTTGTGATTGATCTTGTGCCCTCAAACGCCGGAAACCACTCGGATTCGAAGTTTTTCGTTCGGTGCTCTAGCTTTCGGTGGTGCTCAAAGGATTCGCGATTCCCGGTGATTTAGGGAGTTAGGAGGCAAGATTTTTGGGCTATAGCATCCTTGTGTGACGCTTTTCAAGTCCCCAAACCCTTGTCTCCATAGCTTCAACCGTTTGGGAAATCCGATGATGATTTGGGGGAGTTGACTTTCGGGGTCGGGCTATTTCTGCTCTGTCCGCACCGGGCGGACCGTCCACGGGGTGCTGGCGGACAGTCCGTGCGGCTAGGGTTCGTCGCGTGTTCGTCGTGTTCTTGTGCGCCTTTGTTTTCGATCCGGTTTGGCTTTTGGTTTTTCTTGCAGCCAGTTTGCGGACAGTCCGGGCTTGAGTAGCGGACGGTCCGCAGGTGGCGCGGACGGTCCGCCCGGCCTCGGCGGACGGTCCGTTTTTCTCGGGTCGCTTCTGGTGTTCTGTGTGCTTTAACGGACGGTCCGTGGTGTAGGGCCGGACAGTCCGTAAGGTCGGCGCGGACAGTCCGTGGTGCAGAGACGGACGGTCCGCGAGGCCCGTGCAGACGGTCCGCCCCTCCTGGCCGGACGGTCCGCCAGAGCCTGTGTGCTTTGCTTCTTGGTTCGATTCCTCCCTCCCTTTCTAGTGCTTCCGCGTGTGCTTCTAGGAATCGTTCCTAAGGCTAGAGGTTGATCCATAACCTCGTGGTCTTGGCGATTGGTGCGTGATTCGATCCATCGCTTGTGTGTGACCGGGGTTGTCTAGGGTATAGGCCGGATTCTTTTGGAAGAATTTTTACCGGCTCCTATTCACTCCCCCCTCTCTAGTCGCCATCTGATCCTTCACAGCGCTTGGAGAAGCGCCGTATGAAGTCCCGCAGCGACTCGCCGGGCCTCTGAGTGCAGGAGCACAGGTCCCAGGAATTTCCAGGGCGCACGTACGTGCCCTGGAAGTTGCCCACGAACGTGCGGACCAGATCGTCCCAGTTGTGGATCTGGCTGGCGGGCAGGTGCTCGAGCCATGTCCGAGCCGAATCCCCGAGGTGCAGGGGCAAGTTGCGGATGATGACCTCGTCGCTGGTGGCCCCGCCCAGCTGGCACGCCAAGCGGTAGTCGTTGAGCCACACGCGGGGATCGGTCTCCCCGTTGTACTTGACGATGGTCGAGGGTTGGCGGAAGCGCTGGGGGAAGGCCGCCGCGCGGATCTCCCGGCTGAACACACGGGTCCCTGGGGGCTCCGGCGTCGGGGAGTGGTCCTCGTCGCTGTCGTAGCGTTCGAACAGGAGGAACTAGTCATCCATAGCAGTCTTCACTAAAATAGCCATAACATTTGCTAGAAAACTCCGAATCAATATCCGTTAGTTGCGTTGGAAAATAGACTTCAAGACTCTTCCAATGGTGTAGGATACTTAAGGTGACACTTCTTGGATTGATACAGAATTCACCATGAACTTGAAAGTTAGAATCTGAAGCAGCAACTCGCCGTCTTCAAGTTGTCTTTCTTTGGACGCTGAGTGGCCTACACTTGCATTGCATCTTCTTCAAACCTGAGCACAAGTAATGCACCATTATTAGGTAGTAAATAGTTCTTAGTAGATGCATGTTAATAATCAATGAGGAGCGAGTTCACCTCATGTTGCAAGTGTCGCATTCTTGCTCGAGTCATTGGTCCCTTGTAGACATTGCTTTTTTGTTCACTATAATGAGAGTCATAATCTCTAGGTGGCGACTCAACATCGTTGGGGATGTCCTCATCACCTCATCTCTGACTCTGGCAACGACCACGACAACGGCGAGGCAAGTTTCTTTGAATCTCACTGCCTTTTTACTTGTCCTATAGATGGAGGATAACATAGCTTGAGCTTGAGCTTCATAAAATTAATTAGTGCCTATGATGATGTCTTCCATGCTTGTCATGATCTTATACCAAGTTCTGAGGCAAATCAGTTTTGAACTAAGTTCTGCTTTTACTTCTCACACCCTGCTATGAAGCCTAGGATAATTTTCTAGTTCTTATATAATTTTCCTATGACTGTTCCTATATTGCTCCAAGTTCATAGGCAAATTAGTTTTGAATTAACTATGTTGTTCTTATACCATGTTTAACCCTGTTTCAAGCAAAACTCTTTGAGTCACGAGTAGAGCTTGAGTTACTTCTAAACCTTAATGTCTGGGATTATGTGTAACCTGAGTTTGAAAAAAATCACGAAAGAAGTGAACATCCTCATAAAAAAGGCTAAGCACATAAGGAGGTACAAGTATACTACTGAATAAAATTTCGAGCCCATTGAAGGTGCGCTCGAAGGGCTTCAAGAATCCTTGGTTGCTTACGAAGAGGCTGCAAAAAGAGTCAATCTTGATGGGGCATGATCTAGTTCAACCTTGTTGATGTGCAGGGTCAGTAGCCATAGTTTTGTGGATGTTCAAGGGGCATGCCTTTGTTGATGTGTATGGTCAGATAGCACGACCATAGTAAATAATGTGATGGACAAGTTATGTCCTAGCCTGATATATGGACAAGTTAACCTTTTCTAATAATTATCTTTATTCCTGTGGACAAGTTATCTTCATCTTTGTGGACAAGTTATCTCTCTTATGATGTATGTTTTGTCTCAAAAGATATATGTGTTGATAGTGCCTGTATGTCGAAATGGAAGCAATGAGAGATGGAGTTGACCTGAGGACAGACTTAAAGGAGACAATGATTAACAAACCTCTGTCTCATTTGTTCACTGTCGCCGCACTCCCGCTTCACGACAGGAAGAGTGCTCTCAGACTTTAATTATTGGGCTTTCAAACTAGTAACGAGCGCCAAATGCTCACGGTAATGGACTTTATAGCACATTACCAATACGGAGTGATCAGTAACGGACTTAAATAGCCTGTTACCGAAAGGGCATTGATCAGTAATGGACTTTACTAGCTCGTTACCGATAGGTTTAACTTGTGTAACGGGCTCTATTTAACGTCCGTTACAAAGAATTCATGTAACGGGCATTTAAGATGACCGTTACCAAAAGTCCACATTGGTAACGGGCATTGCGGAGGCCAACCTCGGGGTCGGCCTGCCACGCTTATTTGTAACGGGCGCCAAGTAACAACCATTATAGATGTGGGTCGGCCTGCCGCGCTTATCTGTAACAGGCGCCAAGTAACAACCGTTACAGATGTGGGTGCATGTAACGGGTGTTAAGGGCCCGTTACAAATGTTGCGTAACCTATTTGAGGTTTTCACATAGTGCCCCCTGCAGCTGTTTGGAATTTAATTTGTTGCCACTGTCAACTTGTCAAGGAACACAAGGCTCTCCAATAATTCCACGAAGGAACCAATCGAAAGAATACATTTTTGTGCCACAAAGCCTAAGTTTCTTGCCTCAGACGACATCAATCATTCGTTATACCATGCCACCAGTTGAACGGTCCTGCGTTTGAACTAATAGGCGGGGCTGCTACTACATCGTTTTCAGAAGACAAGACACTACGTGAAAACCTCAAATAGGTCACGCAGCATTTGTAACGGGCCCTTAACACCCGTTACATGCACCCACATTTGTAACGGTTGTTACTTGGCGCCCGTTACAGATAAGCGCGACAGGTCGACCCCGGGGTTGGCCTTCGCAACGCCCGTCATAAATGTGGACTTCTGGTAACGGTCTTCTTAAAACCCCGTTACATGAATTCTGTGTAACGGACGTTAAATAGAGCCCGTTACACAAGTGAAACCTATCGGTAACGAAATAGTAAAGTCCTTTACTGATGAATGCCCTATCGGTAACGGGCTGTTTAAGTCTGTTACTGATCACTTTGTATTGGTAATGTGCTATAAAGTCCGTTATCGATGAGCATTTATGCCCGTTACTAGTTTGAGAGCCTAATAATTGAAGTCTGAGAGCACTCAACTGCCGTGAAGTGGGAGCGCGACATTAGTGAACAAATGAGACGAAGGTTTGTTAATCATCGTCTCCTTTGAGTTTGTCCTCATTGACAGGTCAACTCGATCCATCTCTCCATTGCTTCCATTTCGACATACAGGCACAATCAACACACATATCTTCTGAGACAAAACAGACATCATAAGAGATAACTTGTCCACAAAGATGAAGATAACTTGTCCACAGGAATAAAGATAATTATTACAAAAGGTTAAATTGTCCATATATCAGGCTAGGACTTAACTAGTCCATCACATTATTTACTATGGTCGTCCTATCTGACCATACACAACAAAGGCATGCCCCTTTAACATCCACAAAAGTATGACTACTCACCCTGCGCATCAACAAGCTTGAACTAGATCATGCCCCATCAGGATTATTGGCTCTTTTTGCAGCCTCTTCGTAAGCAACCAAGGATTCTTGAAGCCCTTTTAGCGCACATTCAATGAGCTTGAGATTTTGTTAAGTAGTATAATTGTACCTCCTTATGTGCTTAGCCTTTTTGATGAGGATGTTCACTTCGTTTGTGATTTTTCAAACTCAGGTTTCACATAATCCCAGACATTAAGGTTACCAAGTAACTCAAGCTCTGCTCGTGACTCAAAAAGTTTTGCTTGAAACAGGGTTAAACATGGTATAAGGACAACATAGTTAATTCAAAACTAATTTGCCTCAGACCTTGGAACAGGGTGTGACAAGTAAAAGCAGAAATTAGTTCCGAACTGATTTACCTCAGAACTTGGTGTAATTAAGATCATGACAAGCATGGAAGACATCATCATAGGCACTAATTCACTTTATGAAGCTCAAGCTCAAGCTACCTTAAGCTCCATCTATAGAACAAGTAAAAAGGCAGTGAGATTCAGAGAAACTTGCCTTGCTGTCGTCGTAGTCGTTGCCAGAGTCAGTGATGAGGTCCTCTACACCTTCTTCGCCGCTCCCTCGACACCTCTTCATAGTTGCCAGACACTTGTGCTCACAAACGTGAGGCAGGCCACTCGCCCACTTCGCTGCCCCCTCGCCGGCACGCTCCTCCTTGCCCCTGCTTGGCCCCTCGTCGGAATCCGAGAGGATCCAGTCGAGGACCCTCGTGTCCGGCATTGGGTTCACTCCACCGCCGCTTGGCCCCTCTCCGGCGCTCATCGTCGTCTCCCTCTTCGCTGCCATCTCGCCGGCACATGCGCGGATCCAGTTGCAACACCGCTTCGCGTTCCAGTTCTCCTCGATCCCGGCTGCGCGGGGTCGTCTGCTGCTTGGCCCCTCGCTAGCGCTCATAGTCGTCTCTGTCTCCACGCCTCCTCTGCGCTTTTTTTCAAGGAAAGTGTTGTGCTTATCCATTCGGAAAAAAAGAAAGGGGCAATATTTGGGATGGAGGGGTAGCAATCAATGCCGATGGGGGTTAGCAAACCCGGGTCGCTTTGTAGTTTGTATGAAGAAAGAATTGATGTAATGAAGAGAAAAAGAGATAAAGTTAACAACCCTTAGTTTGATGGGATATGATGTGGGTAGCTTGCATGAAGGGAGAAATGAAGTTAATGATAGTTATTGGGTATTAATGATAGTTAGTGGGTACTAGTTATATAAGTTATATAGATATAGATTAATAAAAATACGGACAATTCATAGTTTTTTTAAGAATCGAACAACTCATAGGAGTAGTTGGGCATTTGGTATTTTGAATAAAATATGAACAGTCACACGTCTCCTTGTGACCACATGATTTTTGTGGCCAAGAGCTCTCCTGAGCGGACACGGGTTTTGAGGCGCGTGACCGATCGCCTGACGGTTCGCTGTCCTGGCCATCCAAGAACTTCGTCAACTGCGGCACCAAGAAAACCCCAGCACTACCGTCTCTGGTCACCAAGAAGTGAATCCAAGAGCTTCTCCTTCCTCAAGCAAGTGCATGGCATCAAGCGATCCATCAAGGAAGCGCGGGAGGGTGGAGGTGCCGCCACCTCCGATCGCCGAGCCCGAGGAGGTGCCGCCGCCCCCGCCCGCCGAGCTCGAGGAGGTGCCGCCTCCCCCGCCTGAGGAGGTGAAGCGGCTGAAGCCGCCCCGGCGCAAGGTGGCACGGTAGCCCGTGGTGCCCCTGCGTGCTCCAAAAGTAGATTTTTAGGATGCATGTTTTCAGTGAAGATGCTCTACCAGGCTTGGCAGAGTCTTGGAAAGGTGGCCATTCATCTCAGGGTCCAACGACCCACTGATCCACTGCAGATGACCGTGATGGATTACACCTTCAAAGTCAATGTCTTGGCTAGGCAGCTGGAGAGAGAAGTGGTCCCCCCGTCTACGGTGATGACGACGACGATGGCGGACTCGACGTCTCCAGCTCCGGCTCCGACTCCGACTCTGACGGTGGTGCTTCTCCGACGGCGACTACCTCTGCTTAATTAATTTGTTCCACTGTCAATGTGTTCTTCCAGTGTGCTTGTTGAACTTGTGATGGACTAGCTAGTAGACCCTCTGTATGTTCATCCTGTGTGTATGTTGAACTTGTGATGAACTAGTAGATCTAAGAGACGCGGTAGATCAAACCATGTCTCATATTTTGGAAGGCATTGCAACGTCTATGGTAGCAGCTTACAATGAATTACAATGTGTATGCCATAAGTTTGATACTATGTTTGTGTCATTATATGGCAGCAGTAAACAATGAATTGTAATGTGTATATATGTCTGAGTTATGCCAAAAGTTTGTTACTCTATTTGTCTTAATAATCTGCATTTCTTTTGCCTCGTGGTGCAATGAAATGTCAGCACAGATGAATTGATGAATTTTGTGATGTGTGACACATTAAGATTTGTGACCCAATTGTCATTCCATTCATTCTTCATTCATACATTTAAGTTTTTCATATGTGACAAATTTTTCATTCTTCATCCACACAGATGAAGCAAAAGCACCACTTTTAACATCAGAATTACTTCTTTACAGCATACATCCCTAGTAAACATCCAAATACTACACAAAAAACAGCCACAATAATCAAGTTCATCTTCCAGATCACATTATCCATCTTCTCCTCCAGTGCTTTCTTCCTCTGCTTCTCCTCCAGTGCTTGCCTCTGCTCGCCGCTCCCAATTTGACATTCCACTGAATCAACTACTTCATCGATCGCGTCTGCCCAGTTCGATGGTCGAAAAACAATGATGCTAGCATCCTTCAGCATCCGGAGATACTCCTTATGGAAATCATAAAATCCACTATTCTTGGCGTACTGCAGAATCAAAAGAACCCTAACTCAGATTTGGGAGACACAGCAGACTACTCACCAAGTTCCTTGCACACTTGAAATAAGGACGACTGTGGTTTTCACCTTCCTTCTGCGTCCGCCCCTCCACCACCCGAGCCATACCACAGTTCGGGCAAGGGACCAGTGGAAAGCCACTTAGCTCACAGACTGGATCCAAGCCGATGGAGTGATTGTGGCTGCTCCGGCAACCTGCTCCTCGCACGTGCACCTCCAGATGAATCGACATAGTGCGTCATGTGTGCGACGACGGGGAAGGACGGGCGGGCGATGGCGGTGGAGCTCAGATTGGGGAAGAAGGGGGCAAGGGTCGGGGCGCTGGGGCGGATTCATATTCATTCGGTAAGGGGCATTTCTAACAATAGAGCACTTGTTAGCGATGATGGTTAGGGTACCACCGTCGCCGGGGCGGATGTCGGCCAGGGTCATAATGGAGCACTTGTTGGTGACGATGGTTAGTCTACCCAGATCGCCTTTGTCGATCGGGTAGGCTGCGGTTATCTTTTTTATATAGGCTTCTGACGCTGACGCGTGGGCCCGACACTATTTTTTCTGAATTGAAACTTGCTTCCCTCAAATATTATACCCCATAAACAACACCAAAAAATTCGTAAAAAATTCGAATAATTCATAGTTGGTAATTTAGTATTTGAATAAAATATCAACAGCCACACTTCTCTAACCAAATTTCTTCAAATTAGAATTTTTATCTCTTGTTTACGATATAATAATTATAATAACCTCTTAGTGTGTTCTAAAAATTCTACGAATTGACTTGGCAACATAATTTAAGTACCTAAGCTTGTCTAAAAAATTCAAATGGTTTCGAAAACGGAAGATTATACTTGTGTACAAATGTCTACATCTCTCACATAGTTTCTTAGAATGTTACTTCAACATTGAAGTTTTCCACACTTTAAAACATGTTCGAACTCATATGCACTTGAAATTTTAACGTAACCTTATGTTCATCATAAGATTACGAAATGCAAAGTTTAATTAGTAGTGGTTGTGTAAAAAAATATTATTTATATGTTGTACTTATAAGGAACAATATAAGGTGTATAAACAACATCCAAGAAATGGAATTACATACTAAAAAATGTCCTAAATGAATAGATGTTGATTTTAGAAAAATTCAGAAACAAATATCATCAAATTTGGATTACGGTTGACTGAGAAAAACGTGATACAAAATTTGATTGCAGATTAAAAGGGGAAAAGCAAACTGTTCTTCATTCAAACAGACCTGGCCCCGCCCCTTCATTGGCGACGAGTGTTTGTTAATCATCGTATCATTTGCGCATCTAAACCTTTTTAATAAACGCTTCGCCCTACTTTCCGCCTTCTATCCCCTTCTCCGGCTTCCGCCCTCCCCGTCTCCGTTGCAGCCTCGTCTGAAGGACCGATACGGCGAACCAGAGAGGGGGAGAGTGAATAGGAGCCGATAAAAATTCTTCTCGAAGGAGATGGAAACTCCAACAAGATGAACACAACTTCCAACACACTTCTCTGACTCACTACCCAAGTTGGCAAAGCCCACGTAGCCACTGGAGTGCCACTGGACCTAGGAACCAACACACAACCTCCCGACCCGAGAACGCAGCGGAACACCAAACCTCGAGTCCACTGACCAACACCGGTCAGAGCGGTGTGCACCACCGGTCAGACCGGTCCCTGCTGGTGAAACTTGGCAACTTCCACTAAGTGGCTTCACACCGGTCAGGCCGGTCTATGCCTGAAAGCCCCCAAATCACCAAACAGGCCTACCGACCTCCAAACTGACATAAACTCGAAACAGCTGCAACACAGGACAACAGCAAACACACCCAGACGTTCACCCAAGCAAAAACCCACCAAGGGTTGCACCGGTCAGACCGGTCAAGAGCACCGGTCAGACCGGTGTAGCCTGGGCAGCTCGGGATGAACAGCACCCGCGAGTCAACTCCCCCAAATCCAAACCTCGGTCTCCCGAATCGCTCCACGGACTTGAACAAGACTTTGGGGATAATAGGAACACCTCATGAGGAGTCCATAGCCAAGTTTAATCCCACCAAAACTTGTCCAAAAAGGACGAATCGAAGAAATCCCGCCAAAAGCACCTCTAACCCTAGAACTCGGAAAACCCCAAAATCGAGCCCCTTTACTCACAGATTTGGGAGGGGAATCACAGCCCAAAGAACCACGAAGGGTTCCCACAAATTTCCCCCATCAAATCCCCAAGAGCAAGGTCCCAAAAACAACCCAAAGAAATCACCAAGAGAGGGCTCCGAAAATCACCACCAAGAACAACCGGGAACAACACATCCAAACCTTGAGGAACCACGCCGAATCATCTATACATGCCACAAAGGTTCATGCAAGGTCTACTTGCCACCCGATCATCCAACCCTCGCACAAGATCTCACCATGAAGCTCTCAAGCTAGTCCTATGGAAATCCTAAGAAAATAGGAAGGGAAAATAGGAAAGCAAATGAACTAGGGTTCCAAGGCTTGGCTGCCATCCTCTCACCTCTTGGGTTATATGGAGGCAACCGAAAGTCTAAAATACCCTTTCGCAATAACTAAGGATACAAGCCCCTCAAGGGCTGTTTTGGAAGTTTTCATGTCTTCATCATCGGACGGATGCCCGGCGACCGCACCCTGCGTAGCCTCGACGCAAGCCATGCGATCCCGACGGGTGTCCTCCGCTTCGAAGATTCCGGACTGCGTCGTCGCACACCGGTCAGACCGGTCAGACCAACCGGTCAGACCGATCTGGCACTATTGCAGCACCGTTTTTGGTTCTTCGATCTTGGCTTTGTGGATCAACCAAGGAACCCAGTGGTTTTCTGGTGAACCACCAGAAACCCCGCGAACTCGGTGTAGCCTCCGCCAATCTCCACTCATGACTCGGCTCCCACGTAGTCCCGGCTCGACCTTGGTTTTGAGGCTCTACCAAGAAACTGTCCATGACTTCATCTTGCTGTTCATGCCACCATGCGGCCCGCACTTGACCCCCGCCGGCCACCGGTCCCTCGAACGAAGCCTACTTGTCTTCTCCACACCTCGGAGGCCTCACCGCGACGACCTTTCGCGCTTGTTCTTCACCCGCACCAACACCGGTCAAGCCGCAACCCGCACCTCGCAATACTTAGCCAAGAATCAGTCCACACAACGTTGTCAATCACTCATCACACAAGGAAGCGACCATCCACCGGTCCTCGAACCACACATGGTCCTCATCGTCTCCGTCGCAGGTATGGCCCGTGAATCTAGGGGGAGGTCCTGCAAGGAGGAGGCCCCGCGGCCCCGTCCTTGGTCGTGTTCCTCGGTGCTGTCCACTGCCCCCGCCAAGAGAGTGAGGTTCTGCAGTGACGAAGAGGAGCCGTCCCAGCGCGCCGCCCCCGTGCGTCTTTCTCGGCGCTCCATGGAAGAGGCCGATTCTTCGTCGGCCCGCGGGGAAGCCATACACGCGCGCAAGGGCCAAGTTGGCGGACTGCAGCGACGCCCGCCATGGAGAGGTAGGTTTTTTCCTCAACACGAAGGAAGAAGCGGTCCACGTGCATTAAGGTGAGCGCGGACTACTCCAGCGACGACCCAGGCAGAAGAGTGGTGCTGGTAGACCTCATCTCCTCCGGTGACGACTCTGGCAACAACTCCGGCGACGACTCCGGCAACAACTCAGGCGATGATTCTGAGACCATGAGGCAACTTCTGAAACCATCACGCACGAGATTTGTCCTTGGACCTTCACATCTTCACTGATTAATTGTTCTAATGCATCAATTTCCATTTGTTGTAGGAAGTTGTTGCACATGACATTGACAGGATTTGGACTGAAATCAACAAGCTCAAGGAATCGGCTGAAGATAAATAGGCAAGTTTAGAAACTAGTTAGAGCTAAAACAACTTTCTTGTAAATTACAACTTTTATGAAGCTTGAATCAATATAATTTTTTCCTTTGTTTCAAGACCGTGTTGTTACTCGTGATGACATTGACTACATCTGGAAAGGAATCGACAAGCAGGATAAGCAGCTTAAAGCCGCACAAAAGAGGTAGGAGATTGAACTTCTAAAGAAGAATGATGAGTTGGCAGAAAGAGTTGCAAAACTAGAGACAAGGCTAGCTGAACTTGAGGCAACAGCACAAAAGAAGCCATCTAGCTAGCTAACTAGTTCCCTTGCTGCAACAATCTAGTTTGGTGATGCGCCCAGTTGATGCAGTCTTATTTTGGTGATGAGTTCTGCTGATGAGTTAGTTTCCTTGGTGATGTGACCTACATTACTCGTTTTAAGGCCCACACAAGCCCACTTGCGCTAGGTTAGTACTTAGTAGGGAAGGACGCCTCCCTCATGCAGTCTCCTCCCACTCTTCCCCTCGCGCCGCCACCGCCACTTTCTCTCCCCCTCGCCTTCGTCCCCCTCACCTCCCCCCATTTCGTGACCCACTCTACACCCATTCACTGAGATGCGTGCCACACCACACTCGGCACGACGCGCACCACACCTCTGACAGCGAGATCTAGAGGAAGAGGGACCCAGCTGCGGTGGCGGCAACGACGACGACGACTAGAGGAGGGATCCAGCGATGATGACGACGACTACGAGGAGGAGGGATCCAGCCATGAGGTCGACGCGAGGACGAGGACGTGGCGGCGAGCAGGCAGCGACGAGGAATAGAGATCCCTCCGCTCCGGCAGTGCGAAGGTCAGTGGTGAATCTAGGATTTGAGTTTATGGTATGACACTCTAAAAATGTCTTATACAATTCGGTAAATGCATTCTACTAACTCGGTAATAATTGTAAAATTAACAACAATTCAGTAATAAGGTAATTTGGTATATTTGCTCGAGTTTATGTGTGACAACCCACCCAGGAAAATGTTGTACTACCGCCTAAACCCTATGTTACACGGATACCGGTACGGGTATCGGATACGATACGTATCCGATACGTGGATACACCCTTTCTCAAAAAACACGGATACGAGGATACGACTAGATAATTAATAAATATATTAAATATCACATAGATATGCACTAATTTAATAGAAAAGAATATAAAAGGGAAAGAAATAATGAAGGAGTTTAGGAAATTTGGGCCACCGGCCTGCTAGTTCCCGGCCCAGCCAGCCTACCGATCTATACTACTTCAATCCAGCAGCTCCTCCCGTACGTACACCATCCACCGGCTGCTGCATCTCTTTCTCTCCTCTCTCCGCTACGATACCGACGGCGACGGTCCACTCCGATTCCGGCGACGGCGCGCTCAATTAACAGTGGGAGCTCTCTGATCTGGTCGCTGGACTACCTCCTCTCCCTCCCTCTTGTTCGTATCCAGCGCCACCGCAGTCCTACCCTTCTTCTTCGCGGGCGGTGGTGGCAGGGCGTAGGTGGCGCGCGTGAGGAGGCGGCGACCGACTTCTTCCTCAACTCCTACCTCTCATCGCCATGGATCACACGGGATCGGTCTGCACAACATGTCGGATACTCGTATCCAGTTCAATACGTATCCATTTTTCTTAGTATGGACTGGATACGTATCCATGGCGTATCCATGCCGTATCCATATCCGCGCAGTATCAGATACGCGATATGCACCCTCCCTGCCGTATCCGTGCATCGTAGCCTAAACCAATCCACTTTGGCCATTAAGAAGCAATAAAGTATCATCCTGTCGTTAGTTGCCGGGTTAACACCCAGTAAATCACTTATATAGCAACAAGGATCGACATATATGCATTAAAACACACACGAAAGCGAGTCCAGAGATACAACATAATTAACTTCCGAAATTTACCCCGAAGGGTTTAATTATTACAAACTGAAGTTTTTGACGTCACAAAGTAGTTCAGAGTTTCGAAACAACGGAAATAAACTAACGGAAACAAGCACACCATGCGAGGCCAGCCATGATGCCTTCAGTCGTCATCCTCCACCCACTCCAGCTCCAAGCCGGGCGGGATCTCTCTGGGCCACACATCACCAAAAGCATTACTTGGATCAACCTATTATAGCAAGGCTGAGTATACTAATACTCAGCAATACTTACCTGTCAGTGATAACTACTTCACCAACTCTAGACATGAAAGGCTTTTTGGCCACGGGGTTTCTTTTGCTGAAAAGTAACAAAGAGTATGTCCTTACTTTCAAGATTTTAGCACAAGTTCTAGTGGGTTTAAGCTTTACTAAATTGGCCATCTAGTACAGACAAGGTTGTGCAATACAATTAATCGAGCATAATGTTCATCAACTTCCATCATTAGGGATCTCATGGCTAGTGGAGTAAGTAGTCTCAGATAACGGTGAGAGGCCGACAATCGATTGATTCAAACCTTGCAAGGTAGACCTAAACACACGGTGGGATGCCCTCGCGAGGACAACCACCACACAGTTCCCAAAAATCCTCGGGTCGGGATAAAAGGCCATAGTCTTCGGTGCAGGCTATTCGACATACCCCGCGAGGCACCCGGACTCACCATACACCACCGGTAGCTAGCCTTGAGACGCATCCCAAGAGTAGTGACAGTTAAATCCCTAACCGTCTCATTAAGGTACTAGGCTTACCGGTCCCATTCCCGACAAGTGCTTAGTACGTTCAAACACTTAACCCACGATAGCCATTGGACCGCAGTCCACATCCCATGCTCTTACCACATGAGCAATCCATTTAAGGAGATCTTATGATTCCTATCTAGGAACCTATTCTCGCGAGTGACATCATCACCCCACTTGTAACAGTCCTATAGCTTAGCAGCTATCGACCTATCTTACTAGTAAGAATATAGGTACCTAGGGATCATGCATCTAAGGTTCCATACAACTCCTGAACTTAAATGCACAAGCATCCATAGATAATTGTATAGCAAAATTTGAAAATTGGGTCAGATGCACCGGGGCTTGCCTTCGTCAGCTAAATTAGCCGGAGCACCCTCGGTGTCGTCGAGTACTTCCATGTATTGCAGAGCAGCTTCCGCTTCTCCTTTCTCGGCTTCCGGGACGAGCGAGTAGTCACCGTCAGGAAGATCTACACGGAATGCAATGCAGGGTTCAGGTGACGTGATAGGTTATTTAACTTATCCAACTCTTGTTGGACACATGCACCTTAACAAGAATTAATTATTAATTTCCTTTTATGAAGGTTATTATTGATATGTGTTTTATTCTTTTAGTTTAACACTTCAAGTAATGTCTCTTTTTATTGTTATTCCATGTGAAGATTTAATACTTTACCTCTCACTAGTAAAGATGTGTACAAAGATAATTAATTACATTTAATTCTTTAAACAGCAAGGTGCATTCTTAGATCTTAATAACTTTTGCAAACATTTCACAAAAAGGGAAAATGATTAAAAAGGTATTGTCCTAATTTAATCAAAGTATTACTCCATAAGGGCTTTGAAAGCTTTTATCAACAATAAATCATTAAAAAAATTTAGTGAAGAGTTTCTTAGCATCATAACATCCATACTAACCACTGAACACACTTGCAATGTTAGGGAAGCTAGAAAAATTAATTACTTTGAAAATAATAAAGACTAGCTAGCAATTCAAGTTAAACGCATACAAAAATAAATAAGCATCAAAATGCTCCACACTTCCTCACACATGCTCTCTGGTCCTAAACCATCCTAGAAAACCAGCAGGAACACCTAGGACTACTACTAATCTTGCTTTATTAATTTACAAAGGAAAACATGCATATATTAAGAATAAATACTTCTGGTCAATTAAAAATTGTGATTAAATCACCAGAGGTGTATCTTCGCATAACAAGACAGCATGCACAAGTTGGGCACAAAAACATATATATTTTTAGCTACAAAAATCACCTAGGCAGATTCTGCATAAATGGAAAACAATTTATATAAAAAGATGTACATAATAACTTTTTGCAATTTTTGGCACAGGAGCTAGTCATAACACAACACACAACATATCCAAAAAATAGATACAGAGGACTCATGGATTTGGAGATATCTTAGATCTAGGTTTTTCACATTTCTATTTTTCATGCCAAAAATATCAAGAGACTGACTAGGTGAATATAACAAAAGTTGTAGTATTATTCACAACCATTCCAACAAAATTGAGTTTGCATTTTGCTGATTTTTCTACGATTTTCTAGAGATTTTACAAGTTTCAGCAATAAGGCTTATACTATTGAAGATGTGTTTTGCACCGGGACCCTTAGGAAGATTTAAAACATTACAACCAGGCCCTCGCCTTGCACTTAAGTCCCTGTATAGAAACGGGACCAAGCAATTGGGTCCCCGGCCATGGGGGCGGCGCGGCTCAGCCGATTCCAGCGAGGCCGACGGCGCTCCCGGCCGGGCAGGGGAGCGGGGAGGAGAGCATGCTCACCATGGGACCGTTGGCACTCAGAACTTGGGTAGGGAGGCACCCTACGGCGGCGCACGGCGGTGACCGGTGGGGACAGCCGCGGTGGCCGCAACTCCAGCGAGTGCAACGCACGGGGTCGACCACACGCGATGTTAGGAGCACCAGGAGGTTCTATGGACGGCGCCCAAATGATTTGGTGGCTAGGACGGCACAGACTAGTGCTCGGTGGTGACGGCGTCCATGGCGGGCGGCGCGGCAAGGGTGGGGCAGCTCGGCATGGCGCGCACAGGAGCGGGCAGCGACCTTAAATAGGCGCTCGGCGGTGACGGCGTGCTGATGACGAAGATACTGCCGTGGTAAGGCGGCGCTTCGGCCGACGCATGTACGGCGGCGCGCGGGTCGGACCGGCGGTCCGCCCGGTGCGCGGCGCGGTACGGCGCGACGGCGAGACGAAACGCACGCGGCCGACCGCAAGGCGCATCGGGGCGTGGACGCCTAGGGACGCGACGGCCTCGGTTGGTGGGGCCTCGGGCCACGCGTGGTGCGGATGCCAAGGACGGCCGGCGCGGGCGCGGTGCGCGGCACACGACGCGCACGACGTCGTAGTGCGGCGGCGCCCTTGCCCAAAAGTTTTGCCGGCTCCCTGTTTGAACTCAAATTTCTCCAAAATTTTGAATAGAACTTTACCAACAGATGAATACGAAAGTTGTAGATCTAGCTATCCTCTACCACTTTTAAAAAGGCTATATAGGGTTTTTCTCAATAGATTTTGCAGGAAAGGTTTGCCAACTTTGAATGCCACTCCATTGCCATGAACAGGAGATACTGACCTTTGAGCAAGTTTTTCATGCTTTTCCACTCAAAATTTGAAATGCCAATCTACATGAAAGTTGCGTCCCACAACAAGCTGGATAACTTTCATAGGTAGATTTTTAAGTGTTTAGATGAATTTTGGAGAACTCGACAAAAGTTCCGAAAGACATCTTGGGTTACCAAGGTTTGAGTGGGGTTTGACCAAGGCTTTGACCATGGGTTGGCCCCACATGTGTGTCCACTAGATCAAAGGTGTCATTAGAGTTGGTTGGTGAGTTTTTTGGGGTTAGGACCCAGGTTGTCTGTGATTTGACCACTGTCAGCAGGGTTGACCGACGATTAAGGTTAATTAAAAACCTTGGGCGTCACATTATGGAATTAGGCCAAGCGCGCTTTTGCAGCACACATGCGTTCAGGTAATCAAGTATACAACATATGTGTGTGTATGGTTTTCTTTTTATATAAATGTGTATAATATACTTGTACTTGTGGGAATTGCAGGGTATGCCGTGGCTCCTTTGTATAAGTACATGTGGACATACTTAGCTGTCGATCGTATACATACTTAGCATTACCATTTAGATAGACTCTTACATTTGGTTTTACTCTTGTTCCTATGCACATTTGCACATTCTTTCCAAGTTGAATAAGTACCTCATCAGCAAATGAGGCAGCCTGAATCTTGCTCTTTAAAATGGTATGGTCGGTTTGCCTGCACTAATTTTTTGGTTACTGAATTTTCCATTTATGTTAATGGTTTACCAAGAACCAATGATATTACAGTGGGCTAAAGTAGTTACTGTAATTCCCTTGACTATTAATTCACAGGATAATTCTGACGAGGACTATAGACCTAGGCCACAAGATGAAGAAGAGGGTTATGGAACTGTTAGTGCACAACAAAACCAGATGGGTGGGACTCAGCACCGAGGCAGAGCACCAAGGACATCCACAAAGTGGCCAAGTTGAGGACCATGTGTGGTTCGAGGATCAGTGGATGGTCGCTTCCTTGTGTGATAAGTGATTGACAACGTTGTGTGGACTGATTCTTGGCTAAGTATTACAGGTGCAGGTTGCGGCTTGACTGGTGTTAGTGCAGGTGAAGAACAAGCGTGAAAGGTCGTCACCGGTAAGGCCTCTAGGTGTGGAGAAGACAAGTAGTCTTCATTCGAGGGACCCGGTGGCCATCGGGGTCAAGTGCGGGCCGCATGGTGGCATGAACAGCAAGATGAAGTCATGGATGGTTTCTTGGTTGAGCCTCAAAATCAAGGTTGAGTCGGGACTACGTGGGAGCCGAGTAATGAGTGGCGATTGGCGGAGGGTAAACCGAGTTCGCGGGGTTTCAGTGGTTCACCAGAAAACCACTGGGTTCCTTGGTTGATCCACAAAGCCAAGACCGAAGAACCGAAGACGGTGCTGCAGTAGTGCCAGACCGATCTAACCGGTCGGTCTGACCGGTCTGACCGGTGAGGAGCACCGGTCTGACCGGTGTGCGACGAAGTAGTCCGGAGACTTCGAAGCGGAGGGCACGCGTCGGGATCGCAAGGCTTGCGTCGAGGCTAAGCAGGTTGCGGTCGTCGGCATCCGTCCGATGGAGAAAACTTGAAGACTTCCAAAACCGCCCTTGAGGGGCTTGTATCCCTAGTTGTTAAGTAAGCTTGTTTTAGACTTTCAGTTGCCTCCTATATAACCCAAGAGGTGAGAGGATGGCAGCCAATCTCGTGGAACCCTAGTTCATTTGCTTTCCTATTTTCCCTTCCTATTTTTCTTAGGATTTCCATATGACTAGCTTGAGAGCTTCATGGTGAGATTTTGTGAGAGGGTTGGATGATTGGGCGGCAAGCTAGACCTTGTATGAACCTCCTTGGTATGTATAGATGATTCGGCGTGGTTCCTCAAGGCTTTGTTTTGTTGTTCCTGGTTGTTCTTGGTGGTGATTTACGGAGCCCTCTCTTGGTGGTTTTCTTGGGGTGTTGCCGGGACCTTGCTCTTGGGGATTCGATGGGGAAATTTGTGGGAACCCTTCGTGGTTCTTTGGCCTGTGATTCCCCTCCCAAATCCGTGAGTTAAGGAGCTCGATTTTGGGGTTTTTGGTGTTCTAGGGTTAGAGGAGGTCTTGGCGGGATTTCTTTGATTTCTCTTGATTTGGCAAGTTTTGGTGGACAAAATCATGTCTATGGACTCCTCATGAGGTGTTCCTATTATCCCCAAAGTCTTGTTCAAGTCCGTGGAGCGATTCGGGAGATCGAAGTTTGGATTTGGAGGAGTTGACCCGCGGGTGCTGTTCATCCCGAGCTGCCCAGGCTACACCGGTCTGATCGGTGCTCTTGACCGGTCTGACCTGTGCGAGTCACTTATGGGATTTGCCTCGGGTGAACTTCTTGACTCGTGTGTCTTTGGGTTGGTGCTGCTGGTCAGTTCTTGGTCTGTTTGGTGTTGTTTTGTTAGGTTTTGTGTAGGGTTTTCCTTCCTTGCAGGTTGTGTTTTGGTGGTGATTTTGTTCCAGGGCCTAGAGAAGTCACTGAGGCTCTCTGGAACGTGTGTTGTGCGGCTGCTGTAGCCACCGGCTTGACCGGCGCTGTCCACCGGTCTGACCGTCGCAGGCCATCGGTCTGACCAGTGCAGCACAGGCAGCAAGCCGTGCAAGTTTCCGTTGTGCGTGTTGGTGTGTTTTGGCTTGGAAGGTTGTTTCTTGGTTCCTAGGTCCAGTAGCACTTCAGTGGCTGCGTGGACTTGACCACCTTGGGTAGTGAGTCGGAGACGTGTGTTGGAAGCCGTGTTCGTCTTGTTGGAGTCTCCATCTCCTTCGAGAAGAATTCTTATCGGCTCCCATTCACTCCCCCCTCTCTGGTTCGTCCTATCGGTCCTTCAAGTGGTATCAGAGCCGGTTCAGGTCTTTATTGACTCTAACCAGTCTAAGATCCAAGGATGGCGTACCAGGAACGGGGTTCGGGTCCTCCACACTTCGATGGCAAGAACTACCAAATGTGGAGTAAGCGGATGGCGGCGTTCCTATGCGGAAAGGGTCAGATCCTTTCGGATGTCACAGTGGACACATGCTATGTCCAGCCGATGAACTTCCTTGCTCCAGGATCGAGGGACATGATCGACACCAATAATAAGGCGGTCGACTACTTGTTTCGTGCTTTGTGTCAGCCTGAGTTTGACCGGGTGCACGCCGAGCACTTGGCTTGTAGAATCTGGTTGGTGTTGAAGGAGGCTCATGTTGGGAATGCCCAGGTTCAGGCTTGGATGTATGCGACCTACCGGAGAGAGTACGAGAACTTCACTCATCTCCCCGGTGAGTCCATCGATGCCTTGTTTCAGAGGTTCACGGTGGTTGTGAACAACATGAGGGCCAATGTGGACGTGCTCCTGTACGATAATCATGATAGAGCTGTCAAGCTCTTACACTCTTTGGATCGTATGATTTGGGGCGGAAAGTTCGAGGCCATTGTCAAGTCGGAGAAGTATGACACTCTGATGGTGAACAAGCTGTTCTCGAAGCTCAAGTCGACTGAGGTGGATAGGGGCATGACAGCCAAGCTCGAGGGCCCGACTGACTCTCATAGTCTCGCCCTCGTCGGTGGTTCAAAAGGAAAGGCTATCACTAACCCATCCACCAGGATGTTCTCTTTGTCTTCTTTGATGTCTATGCCAGATGAGGATTTCGATGTGCTTGGAGAGGACGAGCTGGCGTTGCTGACGAGGAGGATCGAGAGGCTGCACGAGAACCGGGTGAACATGAGGAGGAACACGAGGACATGCTTCCAGTGCGGCAAGCCAGGACACTTCGTCACCGACTGCCCGGAGAAGGTCGAGAACAAGGATGGCTACAAGCACAAGTCAAGGATGGATGGCAAGTACCAGTCGAGGTGTGACCACAAGAGCAAGCACAAGAACAAGCACAAGTACGAGCGGCGATCAAGGAAGAAGGAGAGCCGAGGCAAGGCACGAGCGATGGTGGGAGCGAGCGACGTCGACTCCAGTTCCGCATACTCCACCTCGAGCTCAAGCAGCAGTGAAGACGAAGGTGATCATCGCAAGAGCAGGAAGTCGTCCAAGAACCTGAGCGGGCTTAGCTGCTTCGCTAGAGACGGCTTCTGCACCATGGCGCTGAGCTCCGACAGCAAGAAGAGCACACAGAGTGACTCGGACTCTGATTCCGACGACAAGGTGTGTGATGAACTCCCCTTCTTGCATCAGGAGAATGAACGGCTTGGCTCGTTGCTTGATAATTGTGATGACATGCTTAGAGAGGCCAAGAAAATGAGGAAAGAGCTTAGGGCTTCACTTGAGCATGCTAGGACTAGAGTGGCTGAGCTAGAAACACAGGTTCTTGATAGCAAGCTTGAAATTGATTCCCTTAAGGCTAGCCCTGTTGTTTTTGATGAGGTTGATTGTGCTGATTGCTCTATTTTCCTTGCTGATATTGCCTTGTTTAGGGAAAAGCATGCCTCCAAGTGTGAGGAACTAGATGTGCTTAGGGTTGAAGTGGCTGAGCTTAAATCTAGATCTTCTTTGCTAGGTGCTTGCACTTCTTGCCCTGTCTTGCATGCTAAAATTGATGAGATGCATGCTTACACTGTTTCTCTTGAGGCTAAGCTGAAAGAACCAATTCCTACATCTTGCTCTACCTGTGAAATGCATGCTTTGAAGAATTTGGAACTTGCACATTATGTTGATCGTTTGCAGGATGAGAATGATGAGCTGAGAAAGTTGATGGGTTGGTTGTCTGGTCATGAGCCTCAGTTGAGGATAATGATCGAGACATTTAAGAGGCAGGATGGTGAGAGACTTGGGGCAAACAAGGTTGGTGAGGGAAGTGGAGAGAATATCCCAGAGCCACCAAAAACCCACCACCAAAATGATTTCCTCCTATACCTAACCATCTTAGGAACCGACTAGACACAACCCCAGCTCCACCCGTGTTTTCTACACAAACAAATGATCTCCAAAAGCCTATCAAGTTTGTGAGCACTTCCGGGAAAGTGTTCTTTGGGAAAGAGAGTGAGAAGGCTAGTGAGGAGAAACCGATGGAGAAGTCGAGTGGAGAGAAGCCAAGTGAGCAGCCACAACCCAAGCCTAAGCCTAAGCTTGTGAGGTTCCATTGTGGCTATTGTGGGAGAGATGACCATAAGGATGAGTTTTTCTTCAAGAGGAAGCGAGAGGAGAGAATGGCGAAGGAGTGGGCTAACAAGGACAAGTACCACCCTTCTGATGGTGTACTTGAGCCTCGTGTGCAAATGCCCAGGGCTAAGGCGAGTGTGAGGACAGTTCCGGCTTGGGGAGAGCGACAGGCTGTTGGAGGTGCTGCTGGCCGGGCTACACCGGTCAGACCGGTGAGGGGCACCGGTCAGACCGGTGCAAGCCTGGACAGGCAGTAGTTTGGGTTTCGTACTCGTACAGGTGCGAGGTTTCTTTCTGGAGGTCGTGGTTCTGGTGGTTGGGCTGGATAGTTTGCAGGAGGTCAGTTTGCTAGGCATTCTCCCCCTCGTGCTCAATACGGGGATGGGAGGATCCGTAGCGTTGAGATGGAGAGGAGGGACAGTACACGGGCTTTCTTTCGTGGTTTTGGTCCTCCTCCAGGTAGAGAGGGTTGGTTCCCTCATGGTGGTTACCGTGGTGGTGTTCGTGGAGGTAGCTTTGGTAGGAAAGATGGTTTGCGTTGTGCTAACCCCACTTTCAAGCAAATGGCTCAGCACTGGTTTTACTCTTTTGGTACTAACCCCAGTGCTGAGTCGTTTGTTTGCTCATGTGCTCGGTTTTGAATTTCAGGTGGGAAACTTGAAGAACATTTGGTTGATTGACTCTGGATGCTCGAGGCATATGACCGGAGACAAGGGGTGGTTCTCAAGTCTGGTCCCGGTGGTGACAAGGAGGTACATCACTTTTAGGGACAATGGGTGTGGGCGTGTGCTTTCAGAAGGTGAGATTAAGGTGAGTGACAAGATCACTCTCAGGCGTGTTGCTCTTGTTCAATCGCTTGGATACAATTTGCTTTCTGTGTCCCAACTGTTGGATGAGGGTTTTGAGGTGTTGTTTCGGCCTGATGGTTCTCGGATTTTGGACTCTCGAGGGGACCTTGTCCGTATGGTCGTTCCCGAGGGTCAGGTATTTCGAGCTGATTTTTCTCAGTCTTCTAGTGTGGAGTGTTGTTTCTTGGCTGGTTCTTCGAGTGAGTTGTGGAAGTGGCATAGGAAGTTGGGTCACTTGAGCTTTGACCTTTTGTCTCGCTTGAGTAAACTCAATTTGGTCCGAGGATTGCCACGGTTGAGGCTTGAGAAAGAGTTGGTTTGTGCGCCGTGTAGGCATGCCAAGATGGTAGCCTCTTCTCACCCGCCTCTCACCGATGTGATGACCGAGCATCCATGCAAGCTGCTCCATATGGACCTTGTTGGCCTAGCTCGTGTGCGATCTGCGGGTGGGAAGTGGTACGCCCTTGTTGTGGTGGACGACTACTCTCAGTATGTGTGGGTGTTCTTTCTCGAGGATAAGGGGGAGACGTTTGGTTTTGTTCGAGATCTTGTCTTGAGGTTGAGAAACAAGAGGCACGGAGATGCCATACGAGCAATCCGTTGTGACAATGGCTCAGAATTCAGAAACTCTCATTTTGAAACCTTTTGCCATGACTTGGGTCTTGAACACCAGTTTTCGAGTCTGTATACGCCTCCCTAGAATGGTGTTGTGGAAAGGAAGAACAGGACCTTGTGTGAGATGGCTCCGACGATGCTTGATGAGCATAGGACTCCGAGAAGGTTCTGGGCTGAGGCGATGAACACTACGTGCTATGTGTCGAATAGGATCTACCTCAGAGTGCATAAGAAGAAAACCTGCTACGAGCTGATGCACGGTCGCACACCCAAGGTGAGTCACTTCCATGTCTTTGGTTGCAAGTGCTTTATTCTGAAGAAAGGGAAGAAGTTGGATAAGTTTGAGGCTAGGTCGGTCGATGGTATTTTCTTTGGTTATGCATCTCATTCTAGAGCATATCGTGTGCTCAATCTTGAAACTAACCAAATCGTGGAGACTTGCGAGGTAACCTTCGACGAGACACAGCCACGTAGTCAGCTTGTTTTTGAGTGTGCAGGTGATGATGAACTTGGCAAGGAGATCTTTCAGGAGGAGGAGCATGAACATGGAGACGATGAAGATGGCGGTGTGGTGCCCCCAGCTGAACATGAACCTACTACTTTGACTACGGTGGTGGACGGACCATCTCCCACACCTACGACGACAAATCATGATCGAGGAGAAGCTATAGCTGAGGGGGAGGTAGCATCAAGGCGAGAACCTCCCCGGTGAGTACAAGCGGATCACCCAGCTTCGAGGATCATCGGCGACTTGAATGAATGCACTACACGGTCAAGAGTTTGAAACAATTCTCATTTCGCTCATGCTGGATTTGTTGCTACTTTTGAGCCCAAAGACATTGGACACACACTATCTGATCATAATTGGGTTAATTCGATGCATGAGGAGTTGGAGAACTTTGAGAGGAATTAGGTTTGGGAATTAGTTGACCCTCCCCCAGGGTGTAAGCCGATTGGTACAAAGTGGGTGTGGAAGAACAAAGAGGGAGAGAAAGGTGAAGTGGTGAGAAACAAGTCAAGGCTTTTTGCTCAGGTGTTTAGTCAGAAGGAGGGGATCGACTACGAGGAGAATTTTGCTCCCGTAGCTCGTTTGGAGGCAATAAGCATCCTTCTAGCCTTTTCTGTGGCTAAAGGGTTCAAGTTGCAACAAATGGATGTGAAGAGTGCTTTCCTGAATGGTGTGTTGGAGGAAGAAGTGTATGTGAGGCAACCACTGGGGTTTCAGAGTGAGAAGTATCCCCACCAGGTGTACAAGTTGAGGAAGGCGCTTTATGGGTTGAAGGAGGCACCTAGAGCTTGGTATGGTAGGTTGAGGGGGTTCTTGTTTGAGAGAGGTTTTGAGATGGGAAAGGTTGATCAGACCTTGTTTCTACTGAGGCAGGGCAGAGATATCCTGATTGTGCAGGTGTACGTGGATGATATTGTCTTTGTTGGCTCATCTGACTCTCTTGTTGCAAGGTTTGCAGAGGATATGAGCAGGGAATTTGAGATGAGCATGATGGGCGAGTTGCAGTTCTTCCTCGGGCTACAAATCAAGCAATCAAAGGAAGGAACATTTGTGCACCAAGCTAAGTACACCAAGGACATTGTGCTTAAGTTCAAGATGGAGGATTCCAAGTCTATGACGACGCCGATGAGTACGACTACAGCTCTTGATGCGGACGAGGAAGGTGAACATGTGGACTAGAAGGAGTACAGAAGCATGATCGGGTCACTCCTCTACTTGACGGCGATGAGGCCGGATATCCAGTCCTCGGTATGTCTGTGCGCTCGTTTTCAAGCGTCTCCGAGGACTTCGCATCGGCAAGCGGTGAAGCGAATTTTCAGGTACTTGCGTCACACTCCTGACTTCGGCCTTTGGTACTCCGCGTCCTTTTCTTTGGCGCTTCATGGTTTTACGGATGCGTATTTTGCCGGGTGTCGGTTGGATAGAAAGTCCACTTCTGGGACTTGCCAGTTTTTGGGTTCTTCTTTGGTGTCTTGGTCTTCCCGCAAACAGTCGAGTGTTGCTCAATCCACTACCGTGGCAGAGTACGTTGCCGCTGCTAGTTGTTGCTCTCAGCTTCTTTGGATTTCATACACCATGAGTGACTTTGGTGAGGAGTATACCCATGTCCCACTTCAATGTGATAGCACCAGTGCCATAAGCGTTGCAAAGAATCCAGTGCTCCATTCCAAAACCAAGCACATAGAAGCGAGATATCATTTTCTGAGAGACAATGTAGAGAAAGGAAAGATAGCTTTGATCCATGTACCCACACATGACCAACTAGCCGATATTTTCACCAAACCCCTAGATCAGACAACTTTCACTCGTTCGCCGGGTGAGCCTTCTAATAAATAGAAATAGCTCAAAGAAAATGAGAATAAATCCCAGAAAAATCCAGAAAATTCTCGGAAGGTTTTGGACAACTCCTAAACGCCTTTTGAAACCTTTTGCACTCAAGAACCACTAGATGCATCGGCATGAATGCAACACTCTCAACTTTGTTTTAATTCGGAAAATCAAACAAAGGATTTTTTCCTATACTATATTCCCTGTAAAGAAAATAAATGTTGGAAAAATTTTAAAATTATGAGAAAATTGTTATTTAATTATTCTTTCTATTCACATTCTGAAATTGAAAATTTCAGAGTGTGACAACTCTACCCCCCTTAAAAGGAATCTCGTCCCGAGATTCGAGAAAGGTTAGCAAGAAACAAAGGCTCACTTGGGTATTATCCAAAGCTTATCAACTTTCCTCATATCGTCCTTTCTTACACATGCATACCAAACATGCTCTTTTATTTTCCATAGCTCATTGGACTTGTATAGGAATGTATAGTCTGGTCCCACTTATAACTTATCCATTCTTCTTCATTGTGATTTGTCCATTCTTCGCTTTGCTCCATCATAGTCCTTGGTAGATCAACTTGTGCATCAAGATTCTTCTTGATAGGAGTGACATACATAGGTCGAACAATCTTAGGCTGGGGTTTGTCGGAACCAGGTTCAGTACCATTATCTGCCCCTATATGTGATAACTTCTTCTCTCGTCTTGTTTTACGGTTTTGTTTGTTAGATCGCTTGCGTCTACCAGGTTTGTATTCCTTGCAAGTGATAATCGAAGCACCAAGGTTTAGGGTTTGAATGTGATCTTCAGCTTGAGAACTTTCTTCTTGAGTTGGGTTTTGGGTGGACAACATCTTTCGCATATTGATATATATAGGGTTACGTTGGCGAGCTTCTGCTGTCATAAGACTAGCTTCCTTCTGGGAACATGAAAGACCATGGTGCTCACCACACGAACACATATCTGGAGCCTTGTTAACCTCATGTTGTTTCTCAATTGTTAGTTTCAGTGCTTCACGCTTCTTCTTCTTTCTTTGATTATTCCATGCTTCAGCAACTTGCGTCTTCACTGGCCCAATGGGAACTCTGTCTTTGGCCATCTCATTACTAAAGAAGGTTGTGCTAGGCTGCATCCTTCCTTGCAAGACTTGAGTCTGCATAGCCGATAGCTTCCCTTTATCAAATGGTGGAGGAGTCATGTATTGATGGTTATCATCGGTGACCGTATTGTGATCTTTAGGAAGTGAAGCTTGCTCTGTAATGGACTGATGAATCTTAACCATGGTTTGGCCATTGCTTGCAAAACCTGAGTTTGTGTAGCGATATGCTCCAACATCTTGCGCTCCAATGATGAGGTTGCAAGAGGAATGTTGATGTTTCCTTCATTATCTTTATCTTCATGATTTGTGTTGGAGCTCTCCATCTGATTGGGTATTTGTGATAGGATCAGAGGGGATAGACTGAAGAGAGTAAGAATGGGAAGAGGAAGGAGGTGGAAGATACAAAAGAAGACCCCAACTAAGCAACTGATGTCATTGCAGATATAAGATCCACAATACACCAACACTCACTCCAAAGAACCAACACAATCAGTGTCATAAAACCAAGCATCATCATGCAAGCACTGAATTTCACCAAACAAGACATGGTTAAGGGAACGATGCTACGCGTTGTTAATAAAGTCAGAGGGTATCCTCCTAATATATCAGATGTAGCTCCCAGCAAGGATATCCATAAATAATGGATTTTTTTCCAGATCAAGGAGTACGAAATTATGAGTTCATCCCGACTGGAATCACCTCAATCGGAGGTTTAGAACTCGAGATATGAATTAAACAAGATGGCTATGTCGGCAGTGTTGACAGATTCGGGAACCTCCAAAGTTTCGGGCATAACTCTCTGTATATGCAACCAAAATTAATGAATTTTGGTCAGAGTGAAACTTATGGAATTCCTGAACTACTCCAATTTGATTTACCTCAATCGGAGGTCCATAGCCCGAGATATATAAGAATGAAGGTAACTGGGTCAGCAGAGTTTACAGATTCTGATAGCTCCAATGTTTCGAGCATATCTCCTGTAACATGTACTGGGTAGGGCTGAATTTTTTGATAGAAATTCACTTATGAAATTTAGGAACTAACCCAACTAGTTTCATATCAATCGGAGTTCTGTAGCTCGAGAAAGAATTAAAACAGCGCCGATGTATCGGGGAGCTGCGCGAACAGATAGAACATCAAGGGTAGCAATTCACCTTTTGACTTATTGGTGGAATTGCTTGAGAGAAGTGGAAGAGAGAGACAATATCAAGACCAAGGGAAGAGTAAATAAATAGGCAAGGGTAGAGGTCATAGTCATTTGCAAAACAATGATGTGCAAATGAAAATGTGACAGCCAAAGATGAGCTATCAAGGAGGATCGATGTTTAATGAGCGAGAATATTCATCACAGAGCTCAAAGGCAAAGATAGTGATGATTTTTAGATCAAAGGAAACGTTAAGAAACGACCATTACTATCTAGGCTCACGTCCTACAGTTGATACAGCTCTGATACCACTCTGTCACACCTGTTTTTCCAAAGAAAACCAAGTGCATAACTATATGTATGCCAGGATCTATTTTCATACATATAGTGACATATAAGTGAATACAGAAACAGTATCATGTAAGAAAAAGAAAGATATTATCAGAGATTTACGCTTAATCCTGGAAACGAAGGCTCCAAACATCACAGGCAGTCGACTGGGGGTTGCGTACGCCTAGCACCAGCAACATCTTATTCATGGCAGCTTCCTCTTTCTGAGCAACATTGTTTATAGCAAGGGTGAGCACTTGTCGTACTCAGCAAGTGTGGGGAAAGAATGAATGCAGAGGCTTTATAGTGGACTAGGCTATAAGCATTTAGCATTTTAGTTGATCAAATTTTATTAGCTCCTGACTACTAATAAAAATATAAGTTTATACCAACCCACAATTAAGCATAAAGATAAGAGATACGCCATAAGAATATGGCAAGCATAACCAGAGAGCACGATTTAAGTCCATCTTCAAGTTTAATTATCATGTGAGGGTCCAGGCCGCTCTTGACTGTGAGCACGGCTAATCGATTAGTTTTACACTCTGCAGAGGTTGTACACTTTCCCACAAGCAGTGTAAAAGCTCCGAAAAACTTTGAACCCAACCATGCGATGCCGGCCAAGCACCATACCACACTACCGAGGTGTGGTTGCATAGGGACGCTACATGGCCTTTACAAAGGTTCTCTAACAAGTTGTGACCCACAAGGTCCAGATCAGTTAGCAAGGTATAAAGTCCCCTAGCAGGTCGATACCCCACCATAAAAAGAATAACTCACCCAACCCCCTGCTAGAGCGAGTCCATACCCCGCAGTACCGCCGATCCCTTGTCCTTATCAGGTAAGATCACCCCAAGCTAAAGTTCCTAATTATTCAGCTAAGACCATTTCCCATTAGTTCTTGTGGTTGTACTATTTTCCTGGGTGGTTCTCCATGTTCCGATTAATGCACAGTGGTCTCGTATTAAAATTATCATAAAGGAACATAGAGCATAAAATGATAACCATGTTGATTATTACCAACCCAGTTGAGCAAACTAAGCAACATCTACCATCAATATTAATTAAAACCAGGTTCAAGATAACAGTCAAATGAGGCTAGTCATCCTTAATAGGAACCCATCAAAGTTAATGCAAAGCAATGCAATAGTGATTAATAAAGTTATTAGGACAAAAGATCAAGGACACACTTGCCTTTAACCAAAGAGTAGTTGCTCAGAATATCTTCACCTTCACATTCTTCCAAAGCTTCTTGAATAGCATTCACTCTACTCGCATCAATCATCAGGCACAAAACATACAAAGCAACAAGTACAACTAAGAACAATACATCAATCAAATCAAAGCTTTAAAAGAACGCACTAAAGGACAAGCTTGATTAGATGGATCACTAAAGAACACAAAGTGTGCTTGGAAGGGAAAAGCTTGGTTAACTTTGAAGAGATGGTGGCGGGAGATTGAGCAAGGACCGGAAAGATCACATTGAAACGGAGCTCGATTCTAATGGCTACGCAAGAAACGAGGGAACCACTAAGAACGGAACTAAGCTCAAATCTATCGAAAGATTATTATCAAACCACAAGAAACTACGCTTGGCATATTTTAATTAAGAAATCATGTGAAAGAATATTTCAGAGAAATACTCTATGTTACCATTAAACAAGTTGTATTGAATTAAAGAAATCACGATATACCTAATCATATTTTATTTATAACATTTGAGTAGAAGTTATGTCAAATTAACAATTACTTTAGAAAGATAAAGCAAGTATAAGATATCTAAACGAGTAACTTTATGTCACGTGTTCAACTAAACATATTTAATATTGAAAAGGCGTTTATGATGTCATTAGGCATATTAACTTTATTATGAAAACCGATGTTTAACGCTAAGCATCTTTTATTTAGAAAAACTAGTTATGAATAGGGATTAACCAATTACATCATGATTAAAGAAAACCGGATTAGAACCTAATCACTTTTTATTTATAAAAGCATTGGAATAAGAATTAGTCAAGATTAACATGCATCTTTAGTATTAAACAAGTAACAGGTGATACACATGCTAACGTACAAGTTACTGTGAAACGAACTAGAACGGCACAAACGAACTATAACGCGCACACAAACCTTTGGCTAGGGTTTAGGAGAACCAGTCTACAAAGAGAACTCGGATGAACAACTGACACACTAACCAAGGGTGATCTGATCCGATAGGTGAAACAGATAACAGGGTAAACTCTAAAGAAAGGTAGCTACGATAGATTAGGTACAAGAACACAACTGATTCAAAAAGAGACAACCTAACTGAGATAGGATAGGAATGAACTAGATATTGATGAACGAGATTTTAAGAGAAACATGAAATAAGAGTGATAAGATTACTTGATAGGCAACTGAGCAGTGAAAACTACTCACATAGATAAAGCTACTAAGTTAAGTAGAAACTCTAAGGCTTGATTGGATGCACCTGATTTATCTTGGGCTAAAACTAGAAAGGTTTAGAGCTTTTGATAAACTTGTCAAAAGAGATAAAGCTGATACCGAACGTCTAACGAATTATTTGCATATGAGAGATCAAACTATGAGCTGGATTTATTTTAATTAACAAAATACATGTAAGGATATTTCATCGATAAAATACCCCATGTTGGAATTAAAGTAAATTAAACTTTATTTACAAAACCGGTGTAAAGAACTAGTCAAGTTTTATTTATAAAGATTCATATTTTGATTAAACCGATTAAGCATTTGATTTAGAAAAACTAAACTATATGAATAATCTAAACGAAACTTTGTAATTCGAGTAGATCATATTATTATTATTAAAAACACCATTTACATTGTGTTGACGGTTAATAATTGTATCAAAGTTCGTTCGTGACTCGCAAGCGTACAAGTCTCCCGTCGTAGTCAAGGGACCCTTTTTCCCTCGAGTGGTGAACCCAAGGTATCGAATCCGTAACAAATGCGTGACGCAAGACTTAATCTATTAAAGCCAAGTAATCTTCAATCTTCGATAAAAACCTAATGCATCTAAGTAAAAGACACAAAACAGATCTAATCTACTAAAAACCGGAGAAAACGAAGTAAGATTGGGTAGATAAACCGATCTAGAGGGATCGGGGTAAGCCTTTTGTTGAAGTTCCAAGCAAGAGAAGAAGTAGCAAATCGAATCTTAATAAAAGCCTCTTTAAATCGTGGTTTCCCGTCCAAATCCGAAAACATCCGCCTTTCGAGACCCCCGTTCTGTCACAACGTATCCCTATTCATGCGGGGAGCTTAGGGCGAGTCAAAAGACAAGTCGAGATTCTCTCGGAAGATACGGCGTGTACCTCTAGCCACCGCGGCTACAAGAACACCCTATGTAATCTATCGCACGAATAGAATTGGAATAAGCAAAGCCGATCGAAAAACGAAATCTTCGAGGAAACACTTGATCGCTGGGAAAAGATTCAACTTGATAATTCAACTATAACAATGATACATACACAAGATCACCACCGGGATCCTTCCTTGATCTTGCTTCTAGCTCCGGGAACTCCGACGTGGTCTTCCTTGCAAGGTTCCCACGTCGGCTAGGGGAACCCTAGTCAACTACCTCGACCCTCTCCTCTCCGAGATGGTGTCCCTCTCTTCTCTGCTTCTCGGCGGCCGAAGATGAAATCTTCCCTGCGTGGCTCTCGGTCAGGGGACTATAAATAGCCCGATTGGCGGCTAGGGCAAAGGACGACGGATTTGGGCCCAAAATGGGCCTGGGCCGACCGGACTGGGCCGGCCGGCCTGGGCCCATTTAGGCCCAGCCCGTGGGCTCCTTTGCCCGACGTCGGTTCCCTTGCTTCCGGATGTTTCCCCCTTCTGCATGTAGGTCCATGTCGTCGGTTTCTCTCCGAATTGGACTCAACTCCTTGTCTTGCAAGATTCAGCACTTTTCTGGTCAGGTCCCTGGAGTCTGTCGTCTTCTCGGATCAAGTCCCCGGCTTCTTAGAGTTAAGTTTGCTTCATTGCATGACTTGTTCAGGGCTTCAAGGTCTTGTCATGAGGTGCTTGATGAACTTATCCCGAAAGTCTTGCATTCAACACTAAAACCCTGCATAAACATTAAACTTCAAAAACGACATGCACACGTGAACTTGTTATACCACGGGGGTTAGTACCAATGGATAAGGTATAAAACTAATGCCAACACCGAAGGTAAACTCATGGCTAGGTTGACGGATTTTCACCGTCAACATCTCCCCCATGCTTAAACCTTGCTCGTCCTCGAGTAAGCCTTCGATGGATATCATCATTGCTAAACAATGTTTAAACTTTGCACTTGATTACACATGAGAAAACATAATGCTCTCAAAATTTTAATTCATTAAAGTTCCATAATGTACTAGCCTTCATCTCTACGGAGGGTAGATTCTTATTAAGCTTATCCCACAAGTATTAACATGCTCACAAAGTTTTAAATAGATCTCAAAATTTTTGAAATGAAGATCGGGATAAAGAAAAGCTAAACCAAATTCACAAATTCAAATCATCTCGTGTATTGCTCATAAACTCTCATCTCACTTGTCTCTCAAGCCTATATATTCTACTCCTTTCCCTCTCATATATATGTGGTAAGCTTTATATGGAGCTTTGGGAAAGTTTAGTCCTAACAAGATTTTATAAATGAGATATTGTCAAAACAAGACAAGCTTCTCATGGTCTTACCGAGACTCGTCAAAAAGGCCATTGGAAAATAATGTTAAATCAAGGAGGGGAAAGAGAAAAATACACACACTTTAGATGAGTGGACATGTGCAAATGGCAAAGAGTGATCCCGAGGCACAAAAGAAGTCCTCGTTATCGGATTGCACATGGTTGGAAAATGAGAATGGATCTTTTTATCTTGAAGCCTTGAATGCACTCTTAGAGAACCGGGGAGTTCACTTTACGCACAAATATATTTTTTTCTCTTTCTCATATTTCTCATTCTTTTCTTTCTTTCTTTCTTTCTTATATATATATATATATATATATTTTACCTTGAAAGTCATGAATACCGCTGGATTCTTTTTTTTCTTTCATCATTATATATTTTTTTAAAATACTCCCTTTTGAACTCTAAAACTGCACCTTACCTACCTCCTCCCCCATGCTTAGACGTTGCTCGTCCTCGAGCAAAGAGGCGAAAAATAAGGTAGGTACCGGAGATATTTTTCCTTAGAGAGATACTTGAAATCTTCAACGTTGGCACCGTCTTGCGATCTTCCTTGAATTGATGATCCATTCTCAACGATAGGTTGTGGTCAAGGAGGTAATCACAAAAAGATGATATTTGGTTTAAGGGTGGATATCCGGCGAAGTTTGTGAGATCACCGATGCGGGGATACACAATGCACGGATAAAAGGCTAGCAAAAAGATAGATACGCAAAAACGGAATGACCAGCTTCTTAGTCTCGGGCCAGAGAAATCATGGCCTGCAATAACGCACTCAAAAATAAATCTTGTACACTAAGGTTTGTGCACTCAAATATATATAAGGCTTTGGATAGGTTGAGCAACACACAAGTGATATTTGTGACAAGGTTAGCAATATTTTTGAGCATAAAAGACATCTTTAATCTATTCATAACTTTAGAGCACATAAAACACTATGGGTCTTTATTTTAATCATAACCTCCGCTGAAAATTAAGCTAGTATTTAAATAAATTCAGATCTGTATTTTTAAGAGAGCACTAGCTTAAACATGCATAAATCAATTACAAAGATGAACAAAGCTGCAATCTTAATCATATATCATCATGGCACGAATTTTGTAACTTTTCCAATGATATAATCAAGGTGGTGACTTTATTAATGGTGACATCAAGTTGAAATACACACTGAAAATAAACTAACATGCTTGCTGAAATTTAAATAAAAACAGAAAATACTACGCAAACACACATAAGCAAAAGCTGAAAATTACAGAGAAAAAGAAAAGAAAAGAAAACTAAAGTTCCTAAATCTTCTAGTCCTCCGCCGGTGGTTGATGTTGATAGTCTTGATAATAATACCCTTGCTCATAATATGGTTGGACGCTTCCTCCGACGAATTGATTTGGCTCCACAAGGTGAAGGCGTCCAAGTTCAAAGGCAATATTTGCATTGCCTTCACCGAGTTTTGCTGCGTTAGCTTGGATGGCTGCGATGTTTTGAGCATTTCTTGCTGCATACCCTCCAATAATGGCCATGCTTTGTTGTGGTTGGGGGTGATGAGCGTAGGATTCCGCGAAGTTAGCGTTAGGCACAACATAATTTTGTGGGGGTACCGGTGCACCACCCCCCCCATGCTTGTTGTTGAGACCCTCCGTAATAACTTGGCGGAGGAGGGACTCCTCCGAATGGTTGCACATTGGGTTGTGCTTCACTCGCTTGTGCGGAGGATGTTCCCTCCTCTACGATCCTTCCTCTTTTGTTCTTCCTTGCAGGGACAAGTAGTCCCTCTTCCAACCAATCTTCCCTTCCTTCGGTGAAAAGCCTAAGCCTCTCATTTGGAAGGGGTAGGTTCACTATGGCCAACCGATAACCTCCTCTCTCATCTCCACTAATGTACTTGCCTTGCCGCAAATACTCAAAACCGAGAGAGGTACCACGCAAAAGGTGAGCGGGGTTTCTTGCGATCCCCGGTCGCAAGGAAAAGGCCAACATGGAGAGGTAACACCCCGAACCAATATTACCCGCCCCCGATGTTGCTTCACAACACCAACGGTTGATCATGAGGTAAGAGGGGTCAATTGGCTGCCTGGCAATTAAAGCCGAGTATAGCCAATTCAACTCCGTGTCGGTCACCTTTGTTTCCTTCATCCTCCCCAATACCCTCTTGCACATCCAAGAGTGAAATATCCGGATAATGGGGTTGCGGATGCAATTGCGTTGTTGATGGGCTTCTCCGGAGATCATGTTCCAAAATCCCGCCAACATGCGGGTGGCACGTCAACTTTCTCCGGAGCTCCCTTGTGGAATCCAAGCAGCTCCCTTACGTGCTCGTAGGGAACCACTTGCTCGATTCCCTCCAAACGGAATGACAAGCTTTGCACCCCATCATCATCAACGATGGGTGCAATAGTCATCAAAATTTCCAAGGCGTAACCCAAATGGGTGTCCACCGATATTCCGTTGGAGAACCGCACCCATCCGAGGTGCCCCAACATGTAGTATATGTCGGTGCAAAAACCCAAGGTGTAGAGTGCTTGGTCGTCGAACTCGACGTTCGGCACAAGCCTCTTCTCAAGATTGGCGAGCCTCTCCTCCTCCTCCGCCGACAAGATGATGAAGCCGTACGAAGATTGTGTCGGGGTGTAAGGAGGTGGTGCGGTTGAGCGAGTCGATCGTCGTGGTGGCGCGGGCTGCTCCTCCGTGTGCCCACGAGGTTCGGTGAACCTCATGGAAGTGCTTCTCGCAGCCCTCATACCACCAAGGAGGAGAGCGTCGTTCCTCCTCGGTGGTGCCGTGTCCGTCTCCATGCTCCGGGGGAGACTCGGAAACCGAGTGCCTCCTCGAAGACGTGGTTGATGACGGCTTGGACGACGACGAACTCTTCTTCTTAGAGAAGAGACTTGTGGTCTTCTTCCACATGGTTGCTGCACTCTTTCTTCAACTAAAATTCCGGGTTGCAACCGGTAAACTAGGCACTTAAACTCTTTGCTTTGGATGTGGACTTTGAGTGGATTAAGGATGTGGATTTTCTTGAGCTTATCAAGCTTGGGATGGTTGGCTAAGTCTACGGAGGTTCTGAGCACACAAACTTGAACACACAAACAAGGGAAGGAGAGGGAAGCTTGCCTGCAGAAAACGGGCTCCAGGGGGCTCCTTATATAGGGTCGGCCGGCCGGCCTGGGCCGGCCGGCCCGGGGCTCCTCCGGCTCCTCCTCGGCGCGTCTTTCTCCCAGCACGATCATTTCGCCTCTGCAACTTTCCTGCCCGCGTGCTCCACGAGTTGCACCGCCCAAACGCTCTCGTCCACTCCTTTTCTTGAATTATTGGTCCTCCCACTTGATGCTCCATGCTTTGGGTCATGTCCATGCTCCCTAGCTCCACTTGCTTCACATGCCACCATGAAAATCCTGCAAAGTTGATGCTTGCTGCCCACCATGCTTGTCCTTTGCATGTGGAATTGGTGAAAGTTGATAAAAGGGGAATCCAATGGTGCATGCATGATTAATTCAAACTAGTTGCCTCCATTTAGGTGTGTTTAAGGTTAAGCACTCCTCTAATTCGAAATTTAAAATATTTTTCAGAGCCATGCAAGAGCTCAAGCATAATTTTAGAGAAGTTTTTAAACCATTAAAAACAAATGTGAGTCGAAAATATTTTTCGACTACGTCGATTTCGGTCTCACCGGTATAGTTTGCTTTCATCGGTTGAGAGCGAACGTTTTCCCGGCTCGATCATGGGGGCATAGGTTTAGGTTCTAATTTTGGCTAAATAAGAAAGATTTTGAATAAAACAAAATTAGAATAGGCTTAGAAAAATTCTAATCCTAGAGAAACCAAGGATAAAGATTTTTAAAACCAACCAAAAGCTTTGATTTCTAGGTTCACGCGAGTCCTACCACGTGCTGAATTTTATTAACACTTAAACATAAATCGTGGCTCTACTCGTGTGGTTTTAGCATGAAAAATAAGTCAACCTCAGCACCATAATGAGGGTGAAAGGTTGAGTTAAGGTTCTGAAATTATTTGGTTGGGGGGTTTCTCGAAAAGAAAAGAATCAAACAAGCACATAGGAGGGTTCATGCAAAGGGTTTATGATAAAGCAAACATTCAATCAAGAATTATGTCTCTAATATTGTTCAACCACTTCTAAGTCTAATATCTTTGCGTAGTAAAACTCAAAAACTAAATTATTAAAAATACTCGAAAAACCTGGAATCGGGTTGTCCTCCCGGTAGCTTATTCTTGACTCGACGAAACGGGTTGCCTCCCGCCTAGCGCTTCGTTTATAGTCTATAGCTAGACTTCTTCACTTGATTACTCCGGATCAACGCTCTTTACGGGCGTTGCAATCTTGGGTACCCACTTCCGCACCATCTTGGGCGCGGGCTTGTCTTTTGGCTTAGCTGGCTTAGTCATTTTTTTGGTCTTCACAGGCGGCTTCTCTTCCTTTGTCTTGACGGATGCAACACCTTCTTTGATTTTCGTTACGTTCACTTTTTTCGGCTCCTTCTTCTTTTTCAGCCCCTCCGTTTGTTTTGGTTCTCCCTTCACTCCAATCATGTTGCATGCCTCAATCCTTGGACGGAACTTGAAGGAACTCCTTTCTCCGTTGATATCGAACATGATCTCCCCCTTGCCAACATCAATAGTAGCTCCCACGGTCTTGAGGAACGGCCTCCCTAGGATGAGCGGCGGCTTCTCTCTCTCTCCCATCTCGAGCACAACGAAGTCGACGGGGATGAAGTGGTGTCCAATCTTCACGGGTACATCTTCAGCAATGCCCAAGGGATAGCGAATGGAGTTGTCACCCAGCTCCAAACATATTCCCGTAGGCTCCATTGGTAGGCGTAGCTTCTCGAACACATCCCTTGGCATGACACTCACACTAGCTCCAAGGTCGCATAACGCCTTCTCGAAGTTGAAAGAACCAAGCGAACATGGAATTGTAGGGCACCGGGGTCTTTTTGCTTCTCTAGCCCATAAGCAATAGCTGCACTACACTCCTCGGACATCTTGACATGATCTACCCCGAGTGTTGCTATCTCATATTTATTTGCAAGTATGTCTTTAAAGTAACGAGAATATGTAGGTACTTGTAGGGCATCTAGTAATGGCATGTTGATGCTAAGTCTACGCACAACTTCCACAAACTTCTCAAAGTGGTTGTCAAGTTTACCTCGGAAGTAGCGTGGCTTGAGTTGCGGTATCCTCGTGTCTTCCTCCGGCATCTCGAATTCGGGTTCCTCGGTGACGATCCCCGTAACCTTCTCTTTAGCAACTCCTTCCACCTCGGTGGACGGTTTAAGCTTCCTTGCTCCCGCGGAACGTTCCGGATCTTCGGTCTCCTTCCCCGAACGCGTTTGAATGGCCTTCGCCGATTCGGGACATTTGGGTTGTCCCGGAAGCTTCCCTTCATCATTAGTGAGGCGCCCCGCAAGTTGTCCAACTTGCGTCTCGAGCATCTTCATCATGTTGAGCACTTGATGATTGGAACTTCCGACCTCCGTCACTTTGCTATCGATGTTCTCCAACACCTTGTCTATGGTCTTGAACTTGGTGACGGTGTCCTTGTTGATCTTAGCTTGCTCATCCATGAACTCCTTCAATTGTATCCGAAGCGGAACCGCGTTAGGAATAGATGAGCTTGCATTAAATTGAGGCCTACCTTGCCGTAGCGGAAGTTCGGCAATTCTCCCTTCCTCATGTAGTCGAGCACTTTGGCTTCCTCGGACAATCTTTGCGGACATGGCCATACTCTCCACATTCTTCGCATGTGGACCTTGCTTCGGCGGCCTTCAAGTCTTGAGCCTCTTTCTTTTCCATCTCCATCTTCTCCAACCTTCTCATGAGCGAGTCGATCTTGCCTTCAAGTATGTCTTCCTTCTCCACTTGCAAGACTCCTTTGACGTTCCCCATGGGTTGAGCCGGATGTAGGCGCCGGATGACGCCCACGTGTCATTATCCGCGACCTTCTTGAATAGCGTGAAAGCTTCCGTCGGTGTGAGCTCGATGATAGATCCTCCCGCCGATGCATCGATGATCGTCCTTGACGCCATGGTGAGTCCTTGATAGAACTTTTGCACGAGGTCTTCTTTCGGGAACTTGTGATGTGGAACCGCCGGGTGTACTCGTTGAAGCGCTCGAATGCCTCCGAGATAGTTTCGTAGGATATTGAACAAAGGTGGCAATCTTATTACGCAAGCTTTGAGTTTTACCGGTGAGTAGTATTCCTTCATGAAAGCCTTCATCAACGTGTTCCAATTTTGCACCGTCTCCGCCGGTTGAGAGTGGAACCATTGCAAAGCCTTCCCGAGTAGTGAAAACGGAAAAAGCCTTGCCCTCATCTGATCTTGAGTCGCCCCATCCATGTTGAAAGTCTGACATAGTTGAATGAATGCTTGGAGGTGAAGGTTCGGATCCTCTTTGCCGGTGAAGGGTGAATGTTGCACCATACGGATTGTTGAGGTCTTGATCTCGAACGGTCTTCCGATCTCCTCGAGGTTCAAGATTGGTAGGTCGATGATGTCTGGGGTGCATAGCTCCCCAATCTTGCGTTCTTCCGGTGGTTGGTCACCCATTGGTGGAGGTCGATTCTCCCGCGGACTTTGAGGTGGTGAATTCTTCGGAGATTCCTGCGATCCTTTGTCTTCCGACTCCGAATCTACAAAATCCGGCTTTTTAGCTTGATGTGCTTCGCGTCTCCTTAGCCTCGTAAAGTTTTTACGGATCATCCACAAAATTATTGGGTTTGTTGGAGAGGTAGCCGTCCATCTCCTGTTAGGGTTAGCAATAAACAAAATATGCAAAAAAAACTAGAAAACAAAACAAATCTATAAAGACTAGAGTTAGACAAACTAGATTAGATGTATTTTGAGGATGATCAGAATTTAGTAGATGCAAAAATAAAACAAAATCAGTACTGAAAATTACAAAAAAAAGCAATAAAAAATCAAATCTTGATCACTTGTTCCCCGGCAACGGCGCTAGAAAAAGGGGCTTGTTGACGGTTAATAATTGTATCAAAGTTCGTTCGTGACTCGCAAGCGTACAAGTCTCCCGTCGTAGTCAAGGGACCCTTCTTCCCTCGAGTGGTGAACCCAAGGTATCGAATCCGTAACAAATGCGTGACGCAAGACTTAATCTATTAAAGCCAAGTAATCTTCAATCTTCGATAAAAACCTAATGCATCTAAGTAAAAGACACAAAACAGATCTAATCTACTAAAAATCGGAGAAAACGAAGTAAGATTGGGTAGATAAACCGATCTAGAGGGATCGGGGTAAGCCTTTTGTTGAAGTTCCAAGCAAGAGAAGAAGTAGCAAATCGAATCTTAATAAAAGCCTCTTTAAATCGTGGTTTCCCGTCCAAATCCGAAAACATCCGCCTTTCGAGACCCCCGTTCTGTCACAACGTATCCCTATTCATGCGGGGAGCTTAGGGCGAGTCAAAAGACAAGTCGAGATTCTCTCGGAAGATACGGCGTGTACCTCTAGCCACCGCGGCTACAAGAACACCCTATGTAATCTATCGTACGAATAGAATTGGAATAAGCAAAGCCGATCGAAAAACGAAATCTTCGAGGAAACACTTGATCGCTGGGAAAAGATTCAACTTGATAATTCAACTATAACAATGATACATACACAAGATCACCACCGGGATCCTTCCTTGATCTTGCTTCTAGCTCCGGGAACTCCGACGTGGTCTTCCTTGCAAGGTTCCCACGTCGGCTAGGGGAACCCTAGTCAACTACCTCGACCCTCTCCTCTCCGAGATGGTGTCCCTCTCTTCTCTGCTTCTCGGCGGCCGAAGACGAAATCTTCTCTGCGTGGCTCTCGGTCAGGGGACTATAAATAGCCCAATTGGCGGCTAGGGCAAAGGACGACGGATTTGGGCCCAAAATGGGCTTTGGGCCGACCGGACCCGGGCCGGCCGGCCCGGGCCCATTTAGGCCCGGCCCGTGGGCTCCTTTGCCCGACGTCGGTTCCCTTGCTTCCGGATGTTTCCCCCTTCGCATGTAGGTCCATGTCGTTGGTTTCTCTCCGAAGTGGAGTCAACTCCTTGTCTTGCAAGATTCGAGGCACTTTTCCGGTCGGGTCCCCGGAGTCTGTCGTCTTCTCGGATCAAGTCCCCGGCTTCTTGGAGTTAAGTTTGCTTCATTGCATGACTTGTTCAGGGATTCAAGGTCTTGTCATGAGGTGCTTGATGAACTTATCCCGAAAGTCTTGCATTCAACACTAAAACCCTGCATAAACATTAAACTCCAAAAACGACATGCACACGTGAACTTGTTATACCACGGGGGTTAGTACCAATGGATAAGGTATAAAACTAATGCCAACACCGAAGGTAAACTCATGGCTAGGTTGACGGATTTTCACCGTCAACACATTGGTATTAATCAAAATTAACATTTACTCATAAAGCCGGAGTAAAAGCCTAATCAAGTTTCAATTATAAAAGTTAATAAATCATTATGCAAATTAATATTTGACTTATGGAAAACTGGGTAAAAGATCTAATTAGATTTTATTTACAAAAGCATGTGAGATAAACTTTAATCAAATTAAATTTGCTTATGAAAAACGATGTATAGATCTATATTGCTTTTATTTATAAAAGGCGTGTATAACTAGACATTAATCAAAATTAATATTAAATTTATTTTCAGAAAACAAAACATGGTGAAAACACACCACTAACGCGTGCTTTACGTCATTATGGACCTAACGCAATTTGAATGGATCAAATCGGAGCTAAAACATAAAAGATATGGCTCTTTAAAGATCTGAGGACCTAGATGTGAAGATTGGAAACTTCCAGGGTTGAACTGCAAAAAGACAAGGGCATATTCACAATTATGTATATAAACTCGAGGGTTTCCTTGCAAAGGAGTCTGGTAGGATTGGATATGAAGAATCTAATAGATTCGGGGGGTTTCTACAAGATTTGCAAGACACAGAAACAGATATGGGAAATTCACCTTCTCACAGGGGGTTATCCGCAAAGTGGCCCTATCTTCTTCTTCCCTTGGACAGGAAGCGCACCGTGGCCAGGGGCTACCCGGCGGCTCTGGAGGATGGCGGCGCCTGCAACCTGAAGGGCGAGGAGCACGGGTGAGCGGGAAAAACGGAGAGTAGACCACGGCGATTCCCTTGGCATGCTCACCTAGGAGGGAGACGACGGCAAGCGGGCTGGCGGCAGACAGCCATGGCGGCCAGCCCGATCCGCTAGGGGCGGCGGCGCCCGGTGGACTACCCTGCGACACGAGATGGAGAAGAAGATCCGGCTCAAGATCCTAGAGCTCCTAGTGGCATCGCCTTGCTCCGGGAATCGACGAGCTCGACGAATCGGGGAAGGGACACCGGCGGCGGCGCGCATCTCGGCGGCGAATGCAAGGGTGGCACAGCTAGGGTTCGGGTGGGGGCCTAGGGGTGGCGGCGGTGGCTTAAATAGGGCCGGGCACCTCTTGGCGTGCGGGCCACGCCTAGGGATGCGTGTCCAAGGCGGAGACGGCGGCGGCGCGGTGGAGTCCGGGTTGGACACGACAGAGGTAGGGGATGACAGCGCGGGCCCCACGTGTCAGCGAGAGAGAGCGGTGGAGTCACTAACAGGCCAGCTGGGCCGCGGGCTGGCTGGGCCGCTGGCGGCTCCTGGGCTGCGCAGGCCGTGTGCAAAACAGGCCGGCCGAGAGATGAGGGGGCAGCAGGGGACTTCGGAGATTTGGGCCGGAAACGGCCGTGGGCCGAAAAAGCGAGTCTAGGCTGCGGCCTACTTTGGTGCAAAAGGTGGATGGCGAAGGAGATAAGGGGCCACGGCCGGACTTCCGCGGTCGGGCCTGGCCCAAATAGAAAGAAAGGTTTATTCATTTTCTGGATTTAATTTTCAATGCGAAAACATTTCGAAGAAATCCTAGAAAATGTTTTAAAGCACGAAATATGCACAGAAAATTCCAAAAATTCCAGGAAAATTCCCAGAGCTAGATTGGAGCATGAACAATCCAAATAAAGTATTTGTTGCTCATGAAAAGATTTTAGAGCCTTCTAATAAATAGAAATAGCTCAAAGAAAATGAGAATAAATCCCAGAAAAATCCGGAAAATTATCGGAAGGTTTTGTACAGCTCCTAAATGCCTTTTGAAACCTTTTGCACTCAAGAACCACTAGATGCATCGGCATGAATGCAACACTCTCAACTTTGTTTTAATTCGGAAAATCAAACAAAGGATTTTTCCTATACTATATTCCCTGTAAAGAAAAAAAATGTTGGAAAAATTTTAAAATTATGAGAAAATTGTTATTTAATTATTCTTTCTATTCACATCCTGAAATTGAAAATTTCAGGGTGTGACATTTGGTAAGCTATGGTTAGTTTGGCTTAACTCTTGATAATCTTTGTTTATATCCATGGTTGATGGCTATGTTTTTTGAAAAATGTCACATATATGGTCTCTCATGTGTAAATGCCTTTATATGATCTTGACATGTTTTAGTGGCTTGGCTATGCTTAATTTGTGGTTGGATAGCTAGTTTATTGATCATATGGGGCCAAAGGCTCATTTGCCATCATGAATGTTTAGCCGTCTTGCTTTATCTTGTGGAGGGGCTTAAGTTCCTTTTTGTCGCAAAGACATTTCATGTACCAAATATGAATCTAAAAATGAAATGTAAAAATGCTTGGAAAATGTGCTCCCATGTCCTATGTGCTGAATTTAATTTGCTTTGGGTGCTAAATCGTTGCATGATGCCTACCAATGAGAAGTCTCATACATGGAAGTAGGCACATGGCTCGGTGGCTTTGACATGACATGAGGTGCTTGTGGATGTTTGTGATGGTCTTATGATTAGAATAGCTATCCTAGCATGAAGTTTGTGTGGCCTTGCCATTTTGATATGTTTTAATCATGTTTAGGACTTTGCTCATGAGAGGCAAATTTTTCGCAAAATTTCCCAAATCCATCTTAGCTTCGTCCAATGGTTGTGAAACTTGGTGACCATGTAGTTGAGATTGATACGAAGCTATAGAGTATCTAACTTGCTCATTTGGACATGTGTAGCATCCTATGTTGAATTTTGCCTATTTGAGAAGCTCTAGGTTGCATTTTTCGCATTTTTGGCTTGATTCATGCATTGCCAACAAGGTGGAGAAGTTTGAGCTTGAAATGGCTTGTTGGATGCATTTAGAAAGTTTTCAGGTGGTTTCAAGCCATTTCTGGGCTCTGGTGTGCACCGGTCTGACCAGTCAAGGTCACCGGTCTGACCGGTCAGAGTGCTGGCCCTGTTCATATGTTGGGCACCGGTCTGACCGGTGGTGGTGACCGGTCAGAGCTGAGCTGATGCAGCTGCTCTGTTTTCTTCAAGTGGTTTACATGCATTGATCCAGGGGGAGTTGCATTGGCTCAGGGGGAGCTCTTTGTGGTTTTTTCGAGTTTTGGTTTGGTGGTTTGCGCTCTTTGCTTGAGCGTAGTTTTGTCTCGGATGTGTCGAGCCGTTGCCCTTGCCTAAGGGGTCCGAGACTTGTCTTCTTCAAGTGATCTTGCTCTTTGCCTTTGTTTGGCTTTTGATCGCTTGTTGGAGTTTCTTTTTGTTCGTTTCTTTTATTTTTCTTTTCTCTCTTGTTACTATATGTGGGTGTTGTCAATGCACTAATCAAGGGGGAGATTGAGGACCATGTGTGGTTCGAGGACCAGTGGATGGTCGCTTCTTTGTGTGATGAGTGATTGACAACGTTGTGTGGACTGATTCTTGGCTAAGTATTGCAGGTGCAGGTTGCGGCTTGACTGGTGTTGGTGGAGGTGAAGAACAAGCGTGAAAGGTCATCGCCGGTGAGGCCTCCAGGTGTGGAGAAGACAAGTAGGCTTCGTTCGAGGGACCCGTGGCCGGCCGGGGTCAAGTGCGGGCCGCATGGTGGCATGAACAGCAAGATGAAGTCATGGACGGTTTCTTGGTTGAGCCTCAAAACCAAGGTCGAGCCGGGACTACGTGGGAGCCGAGTCATGAGTGGTGATTGGCGGAGGCTACATTGAGTTTGCGGGGTTTCCAGTGGTTCACCAGGAAACCACTACGTTCCTTAGTTGATCCAGAAAGCCAAGACGGAAGAATCGAAGATGGTGCTGTAGCAGTGCCAGACCGGTCTGACCGGTGGGTCTGACCAGTCTGACCGGTGTGCGACGACGCAGTCTGGAGACTTCGATGCGGAGGACACGCGTCGGGATCGCAAGGCTTGCATCGAGGCTAAGCAGGTTGCGGTCGCCGGGCATCCGTCTGATGGAGAAAACTTGAAGACTTCCAAAACCGCCCTTGAGGGGCTTGTATCCCTAGTTGTTAAGTAAGGGTATTTTAGACTTTCGGTTGCCTCCTATATAACCCAAGAGGTGAGAGGATGGTAGCCAATCTCTTGGAACCCTAGTTCATTTGCTTTCCTATTTTAACTTCCTATTTTTCATAGGATTTCCATAGGACTAGCTTGAGAGCTTCATGGTGAGATTTTGTGAGAGGGTTGGATGATCGGGCGGCAAGATAGACCTTGTATGAACCTCCTTGGTATGTATAGATGATTCGGCGTGGTTCCTCAAGGCTTTGTTGTGTTGTTCCCGGTTGTTCTTGGTGGTGATTTTCGGAGCCCTCTCATGGCGGTTTTCTTGGGGTGTTTTCGGGACCATGCTCTTGAGGATTTGTTAGGGGAAAATTTGTGGGAACCCTTCGTGGTTCTTTGGCCTGTGATTCCCCTCCCAAATCTGTGAGTTAAGGGGCTCGATTTTGGGGTTTTCGGTGTTCTAGGGTTAGAGGAGGTCTTGGCGGAATTTTTTTGATTCCTCTTGATTTGGCAAGTTTTGGTGGACAAAATCATGGCTATTGACTCCTCATGAGGTGTTCCTACTATCCCCATAGTCTTGTTCAAGTCCGTGGAGCGATTCGGGAGATCGAAGTTTGGATTTGGAGGAATTGACCCGCGGGTGTTGTTCATCCCGAGCTGCCCAGGCTACACCGGTCTGACCGGTGCTCTTGACTGGTCTGACCGGTGTGAGTCACTTGTGGGATTTGCCTCGAGTGAACTGCTTGACTCGTGTGTCTTTGGGTCTTGGTGTTGTTGGTCAGTTCTTGGTCTGTTTGGTGTTGTTTTGTTAGGTTTTGTGTAGGGTTTTCCTTCCTTGCAGGTTGTGTTTTGGGGGTGTTTTTGTTCCAGGGCCTAGAGAAGTCACTGAGGCTCTCTGGAACGTGTGTTGTGCGGGGCCGCTCGTAGCCACCGGCACGACCGGCGGCGCCGTCCACCGGTCCGACCGGTGTCCGCGGTCCCCGGACCGGCACGGTGCCATTGTTCTGACCGGTGCAGCACAGGCAGCAAGTCGTGCAAGTTTCCACTGTGCGTGTTGGTGTGTTTTGGCTTCGAAGGTTGTTTGTTGGTTCCTAGGTCTAGTAGCATTTCAGTGGCTGCGTGGACTTGACCAACTTGGGTAGTGAGTCGGAGACGTGTGTTGGAAGCCGTGTTCATCTTGTTGGAGTCTCGATCTCCTTCGAGAAGAATTTTTATGGGCTCCCATTCACTCCCCCCCTCTCTGGTCCCGTATAGGTCCTTCACAAGTGACACAATGATAGTCACTGAGGTCGACATAGTGGGGATGCCAGTACCATTAACTTAAAAGCGCAGATTCAGGGCGCTTGCGGGGCTCGTTGCTAGACAAAAGATACCTTTGAACTTGCCGGAAATCAAAGAACTAAGCAATGACGAAAAGTGGGACTTGTTTGATAAGCATGTGCAGAAACACTTGAAGTTCCAAAAAGATGCGAAACCGCAGGCATTCAAGCTTTTCTGGAAGACGGCAGCCAAGGCATGGAGACAATTCAGGACTTGAGCCATTTACAAGGCACCCGTTTATTGTCCCGGAACAGTGGAAGGAGTTCATGAAATAGGCAAAAACCGAGCAAGCCTCATCTGCTAGTGTCAAGTTCAAAGAACTCCGAAGCCGGAACACAAGCGAGCACAACATGGGTCCAGCTGGTTATACTGTGAAACTAGAACAATGAGAGGAAGAGGACAGACAATTAGCTGCAGCTGGTATCCCCAACCCATATGACGCCTACCCTAACGATCCTTCCAGGAATTGGCTACGAGCAAGGAGTAAGATAGTGATTAAAGACCGTGTTGCCGTAATAGTGTTCAACAACAAAGAGGAAGAAAAATTGGCTGCGTACATCAAGGAGAAGATTGCATGTGCAGAATCTTCAGGAATGGCAGGACAAAGGGAGTATGATGTGCTAAGTCAGTGCTTGGGGCGCCTTGAACAATATGGTCGTGTGTGTGGTGTCTCCAGCTACCAGGGCTGGAAGCATGCATGGCCTCAGCATGTCGAGATGTACAGGAAGAGAAAGAGGACGAAGACCGACACATCAGTTGATACGGAAAAGATAAAGGAACAAATCAAGCAAGAACTGGTGGCTGAGATGCGGATGCAGAACATGCAGATGCAGAGGTGGTGTTGTCACCATACCGGTGTTGTCATCAATGTCCAATCACGCAAGCCCTTCACCCGCCACACTGAAGACCAGTTGTGCGTCCGCAAATGTAGGTTTGATCGATGGCATTATAGAGTTGGCGACGGAGGTGCGCTGTGACGATCGTACACACGAAGACCTTATAGGCATGTTGACTGAACCCACACACTATGGCCTATGGATCACGTGGAGGGGGCTTCAATGTGAGGCTGCACTTGGTCTTGTTCATCCAGAGGAGATTACACTACAAACAGTCCCGATTCATGAAGACTGTGTTGTTGTTGAAGTGGTCACTGTATATACTATCTTTGCAGATGAACTGTTGGAACACCATCCTAATGATGAGGTGATGAAACTTGGACAAGCTCAAGGACAGAGGTTACAGTAGAGAAGGTGTCGGATTGACATCAAAGGAGTACCAACATGTATATCTCGTTCACAAGCTATTGTACAGATTCCTTGTAGTTCACACAGTACGGTACAGGTTCCTTCCTTAGATGGTTCCCCTCCTCCTCCTCCACCACCTCCTCCTCCTCCTCAATCCCCACACGTTCCATCACGACATCCGAAAGGTACACAAAATATTCCATCCCCACCTACTCCTAGTCCTGAAAAAACAGAAAAACTTGCATCCCCACATCCGCAAGAGACACCAAATATTCCATCCCCATCACCACGCCCACCACCTCCTCCTCCTTCTCCTCCTCATGAAACAACAAAACCTACACCCCTAAACGGAAGTTCTCAAAACAATCATGCCAAAATAGGTACGTCTGGGCCTAATACCTCTGTAATAGGTCCTAGTGAGACACCACTAGGCAAGAAAGCCCTTGAGAAACCTTCAGTCATTTCAAATCAGCATGGAAAGAAACTGGCCGAAAATAATATCTCTACACCACGTACAGCAAGCAAGCAAGCCCTTAAGAAACCTTCTTCAGCCATCTCAAAGCAGCAGGAAAAGGAAATTAATAAAACCTCTAAGAGGCCTGCTAGAAGGCAATCTAAAAGAAAAACCAAGGAGAATCGTTGATATATGACTAACCCAAAGAAATTTGAGAATGACACTGGGAAGAATCCTTGGGCTATGGCTAACCCAAATTACAAATTTGGAAAGAACCTTCTCAGTGATGGTGGTCTCAAAAAGGCTACTCCTTTTACCAGAAGGCTCCACACATTCTACATGCAACGTGGTAAGTCAGATGATGATTCTAACATTATGTCGCACTTCGGCCCGGGACCAATGCACGGCTGAAGAGAGATGAATCGTCAAACGAACTCCAGCAGCTACCTGTGCAACTCAGTGATTTGTACAATCTCTTCAACTTGGATGCTTGGGATCTGACACTTCTCCGCTGCTTCATCCTGTAAGTTGCTTGAAAATTTAATCTGCTTCTCACTAATCACATCCTCTATCGAACAATGCTTTTTGCCTCACATCATCTTTAATACCATGTATTTTGCCTCCTTATACTTTGTTTTTTCTTACTAATAGGAATATGACTGTAGAAGTTGACAACAAGGGCCCAGCAGTTGGCTACCTTGATCCTTGTGAGACATGGGTACCCCTGGGTCCCCAGCGACCAGGCTCACGGCCGTCCCCGACAAGTGGGTCTGGTCTACCAGAAGACCCGCCGACTTGTTAATGGGCCCAACCGACCTAGTTGGCGGCCCACACGGCCTCCTGAAGACCTTCCAGAAGATTCCCCAGACGATTAGATCCACTACGACCTCAAGACTTGGCGTACGAGACAATGACCTCGGTGGATTTCTCCCAAAGCAGATCGACGGGATATGGCAAGATGTGTAATGTAGACTTAGGTCTCCTGGTCGTAACCGACCAGGAGTCTGGGAACCGACCTCATCCGCTGGCCAATATAAGGCGGACGAGGAGACCCCTTGTAACATTATGCAGTCCCCAAGCAATCCAGACCGACAACTGGACGTAGGGTATTACTCTCCGGAGGCCCGAACCAGTATAAACTCATCGTGTTCTCTGTGTTCCGCGTACTCATGTGCGACCTTCGAGTTCTTAGCCTTAGACTCCTCTCCGCCAAACAACTAAACCACAGGGATTCACACCCCCCTTGGGCTATTTAGATCTCACCATCTGACAGTTGGCGCGCCAGGTAGGGGCTGAGTCAAGGTTCTTCGTGCAACTCGATGGCTTCGACCAACGACGTCATCTTCCCAAAGAGCATGGTGGACTTCCCTGCCAACCCCGTCGGCGTCCCCTTCGGCTTGATGCCGGCGGCATCCACCGTTCCGGCCGCCTGCCTCGTCATCGAAGGCAACGCTGTCACCACCCACCAACAGATCGGAACAGATCTGTCAAAGAAGACCCACCCACCCACTCCTAGCGACCTGATCGCTGGGATTGACCCTGTCGAGGATACACTCTCCGATACAATCAAAGTCTGTGAGCGCGTCAAGCGTCCTCGCATGACTCCTTAGACCTCTAGCATGCCTCTTGGCTTGCGCAACGCCGCTCGCGTAGCATCACGCTACATGAAGCGCAAGATCCAGATTGAATCTGGACTCTACCATCAAGTTCGTGGAAGCTGCGGGAATCACTTCGACGAGCCCTGTCCTATCCACGAGAACTCCAAGCACACCGCACGCTAGTGTCGTGTCCTCAAGAAGCTTCGCCGACCTCTTACCGCGGTCCACCGCCGCCGGCTGAACCAAGAGTCGTCTCCGGACCGCCTTGCATTCCAGGTCGCCCACACAACGATCGCCCCTAACTATCTGGGAGAAGAGTTCGAGTCTCTAGATCACCAGATCTTGGTCGTCTATGCAGATGTACCACCGCAAGATGGAGAAATAGAGGTCGCAGCCCGAGCTGTCCGACGACAACAAGAGGTCGCAGCCGCTGCCCCAGGTGCAGGCCTTCAACCGGCTAATGCCGGACAGGTCAATGCCAACACCGGGCAACAAGCACTTGTGGCACCAGCTGCCCCACAGCAGCGACGCCAAGATGATCCACCTCGTGCCAACAGACTACGTGTGCGAGATCTCCTCAGGGACTTCGAGCGCGACGAACTTCAAGTTTACAACTCACCGCAGACCAATTTGGGAGCCGCTCTCGCCGTCCTAAACCACCTTGAAGACTCTCCAGCGATCCGGGGCCTCGAAGCCAATGTCCATGTTAGCTGCTCAGATCGAGGAAAGAGGCCCCGGATATAGTAGATCTACAGCAAATTCCTATTCCAGAAGCAGATCGGAGCGTCCTTGCTAGTGACGTCGTAGCCACGGTCCCCTCGACCCGGTGCCTGAAGAAGGAAGAGGTGAAAATGAAGTAATGCAGTCGGCTAATCCCGCTGCTCAGGCTGTAGCCAATGCTCCAACCAACCCAGCGGCTAATACTCCAGCAAACACCGCGGCTAATGCCGCCAACAATGTAGCCAATGCTGCTAACATCCAAGGAAACACTGCCCCAAATCCAAGACGCAATGCAGGAGCTCAGCCTCCTCCGGCCCAGGCCGATCGTGCAAAGGGAAGTCGGCGTCACCGCATAAGAGATGAAGTTGAAATAGCTCAGCATGCAAACTACGACCGCGAGCATGGAGTCCCTGACGCCCTCGACGCCAACAACCCTATCCAAGCTACAGATCTCCAGATCATGCACGACCAGGAACTCTTACGACACACCCAGTATGACCAAGACAATGGCCCTCCTGACGACCTCTAGGTTATCCCTGCTGATCATGCTCCATCAGCAAGCCCGGGAGCGGTCAATAATTTTCAAGCTTTCTCACAACGTCTCCGGATGATCAGATACCCTAAAGACTTCAAGCCTTCAATTGAGAAGTACGACGGTCGCTCCGACCCCAGTATATGGCTCAAGATGTACAGTATAGCTGCACGTGCCTCGGGAGGCAATGAATACCATATGGTCGGATACTTTCCTCTCGTGATGGGCAAGGTGCCACTCCTGTGGCTCGACAATCTCCCCACAAAATGCATCACCTCCTGAGCGAATTTGTCCCGCCTATTGCCAACATCAAGTTGTTCGAGAAGATCCACGAAGCCGACGCCAAAACCATTGGCGACCTCATGGCCTACGTCGACAAACTGGTCGACACTCAAGACGTGGTAATGCACGACTTCAATGGAGACGATCACGACGACAGAGGCACCAGGTCGCGCAAGCGATCCGGTGAAGCCTACGTAACAGATCCGCCAAGACCTTCCACCTTCCTTGAAGGTGACTTCAATATGGTCATGGATGACCAGTGCCAGTTCCACCGCGACGCCAAGCACACCATGAGGGAGTGCGAGCAGCTAAAGCGTGCCCTTGGAGTACCATCTACCTCCAAGAAAACCAGAAGCAACAGCAATGACGACCACAGTGGTGGTCAACGATTTGACAATCATAACCGTCGACCTGATCGACGAGATTACCGTGACCGTAGACCTTATCCTCGCAATGACGATAGGGATCAACGTGATTATCGCCGCGACTACCGCCACGATGACAGACGCGACGACTATCGTCGCGACGACCGCGCCGACAAGCGCGACAGAAGTGATCATCGTGATGATCGCCACGACGATCGTAACAACGACCGGCGTGATGATCGACGTCACCAGGACGACCACAACTGCTAAGACAACAACCGCAAGGAGCGGACACCTCCGCCACCGCCCAAAGGGGCAACCCCAACGGTGTGTTCTAGAAGGCCAACCGCGAGATCAACTTCATTGTCGGAGGTCGCCAAGCGATCAAAACCAACCGGCAAACTCGATCAAACGCCAGAGAGATCGGGCACGTCAACACTGAAAATTCGCAACCTCTGCGCTGGTCTGAATTCCCAATCACTTTCTCCCGGAAGGATCATCAGGTTCACATCCCCGACCCCGGAACCTATCCGCTGGTCATCAACCCCATAGTCAATGGGGCCTGGTTGCCTAAGACCCTCATCGACGGAGGCAGCAGCCTAAACATCATCTTCACAGAGACGCTACGCAAGATGGAGTTCGACTTCTCCAAAATGACCGCCTGTGATGAACCCTTCTACGGGGTGGTGCCCGGCAAGGCTGCGTACCCCATAGGTCGTGTGTGCCTGCCGGTCACCTTCGGCACGAAGGAGAACATCAGAATGGAGTACCTGACGTTCGAGGTCGCGGACTTCCGCTCATCGTACCACGCCATCTTGGAACGACCTATGCTCGCCAAATTCATGGCTATACCACATCACACTTACCTCATCATGAAGATGCCAGCGCCAAATGGAATCCTTTCCGTCCTCAGGGACATCATGGTCTCCTACAATTGTGAAAGCGCCACCATCAAGCTCTCCAAAGATTCAGCAATCAAAGCCACAGAAACGGTCATGGTCGCTCAGGCAGCCAAGATCGACCAAACTACCCTCCAAGTACCGGAGCAGAAGCGTACAAACACGGCTTTGGACCCAAGTCCAGCTGTCAAAAAGGTTTGCCTCAGCCTGCCCGACACATCCAAGGAAGTCATCATCGGGTCCGACCTCGACCCCAACTAGGAACTCGCGCTCACCAGCTTCCTCAGGGACAACACTGACATCTTTGCATGGAGTCCATCTGATATGCCTGGAGTCCCCAAAGAGCTGGCTGAGCACAGACTTGAAGTCAACAAGACCGCTCAACCTATCAAGCAAAAGCTCCGGCGATTTGCGAAAGATTGAAAAAAGCTATAGAAGTAGAAGTCTGTAAGCTCTTAGCTGCAAGTTTTATTAGAGAATGTCAACACTCGATTTGGCTCGCAAACTCGGTTCTTGTACCAAAGAAAACTGGTGGATTAAGAATGTGTATCGATTACACTGACCTTAATAAGCACTGCCTGAAGGATCCATTCCCTCTCCCTCGTATCGACCAGGTCATGGACTCCACAGTCGGTAGCGTCCTACTCTGCTTCCTTGATTGCTACTCAGGGTGTCATCAGATCGCCCTGTATCCTGCGACAAAGACAAGACAGCGTTCATAACACCCCATGGCATCTACTGCTATAAGGTCATGACCTTTGGCCTAAAAAACACCGGTGCAACCTACCAGAAGGCAATCCAGAAGTGCTTGAAGACCCAAATTGGGAAGAACGTCGAAGCTTATGTGGACGATGTGGTCGTCAAGACTACAGATGAAGACAAGCTTATCGCCGACCTCACAGAAACCTTCGCCAATCTACGAGAGTTCCAATGGAAGCTCAATCCAATGAAGTGTGTCTTCGGTGTCCCTTCCGGATTGCTTCTGGGCTTCATGGTCGGGCACCGAGGCATCGAGGCCAACCCAGCGAAGATCGACGCTATACGCAAGATGGCTAAGCCATCCAATAAGAAATACGTCATGAAGCTCACCGGTATGATGCCGGCTCTTGGTCATTTCATCAGCAAGCTCGGTGAAAAAGGACTACCCTTCTTCAAGCTATTGAAGAAGGCCGACAAATTCATGTGGGACGACGAAGCCCAGAAATCTTTCGAGGATCTCAAATAGTCCTTGACAACACCACCAGTTATGACACCTCCAATACCGAAGGAAACACTCCTACTTTACATCTCTGCCACCACTAATGTGGTCAGCACAGTTCTTATCGCCTAGCCAGAAGAAGAAGGGCAGGCCTACCCTATTCAACGACCTGTGTATTACGTGAGCGAGGTCCTGGCCGACGCTAAAACACATTACACACAACCTCAGAAGCTGCTCTATGCACTCCTGATCACGTTGAGAAAGCTTCGACACTACTTCCAAGCTCACAAGATTGTGGTCTCGTCTTCATTCCCCTTGGGAGAGATCATCCGCAATCGCGACGCCAACGGCCGCATCGTCAAGTCGTCAGTTGAGCTTGGAGAATTTGAAATCGAGTTTTGCCCCAGGCAAGCGATCAAGTCGCAGATCCTTGCAGACTTCGTGTCTGAGTGGACGGAGATCCAGATGCCCCCTCCCAAGGAGCGGCCTGAACACTGGATAATGTACTTTGACGGCGCCCTCAACCTCGAAGGAGCAGGCGCAGGTGTGTTACTCATCTCTCCCTAGGGAGAGCAGCTCAAGTACGTCCTGCAGATTCATTACAAGGCCTCCAACAACGGAGCAGAGTACGAAGCCCGGATCCATGGGCTCCGAATAGCAGTGTCCTTTGGCATCAAGCGACTACTGGCTTTTGGCGATTCCAAGGTCGTCATCGAGCAAGCCAACAAGGAGTGGGACTGCGTCAAGGACACGATGGATGCTTACTACACTGAGATTCGTAAACTCGAAGGCCACTTTGAGGGGGTCGAGTTCTAGCATGTCCCACGCAACAACAACATCGCCGCTGACGTGCTTTCCAAACTAGGCACTCGTCGAGCTCTAGTCCCAGCAGGCGTGTTCGTCCAAGACCTACGCAAGCCTTCAATCAAGCTCTTGGATCCTGATAATCCGAAGCCGTCTTCAAATGACCAGAATTCAGCACCTCCCCACAACGTACTAATGTCTGAAAAAGAAGACGATTGGCGCAAGCCCTTCATAGACTTCATAGTCGACCAGCTTGTCCCCAATGACAAAGCGGAGTGAGAACGCATCACACGGAGAAGTGCCAACTACGTCGTGATTGGTTCCGACCTATACAGGAAAGCTGCCTCCACTGGCATCTTGATGAAATGTATCCTACAATCAGAGGGTCTACAGCTCTTAGCTGAGATCCACAACGGCGAGTGTTGCTGCCACGCGGCATCCACCAACTTGGTCGGTAAAGCGTACCGATCTAGATTCTATTGGCCCACGGCTGTAACTGACACTAAAGACCTCATCAAGAGGTGCAAAGGATGCCAGTTCTTTGCCAAACAGCAGCACCTGCCAGCTCAGGCCTTGCGCACTATTCCTCCATCATGGCCCTTCGCTATGTGGGATCTCGACACGGTAGGACCGTTTCGTTCCGCTCCGGGCAGCTACAAACATATTCTGGTCACCATAGACAAATTCACCAAGTGGATTGAAGTCTGACCTGTTGGGAAAGTAGCGTCGGAAGAAGCAGTCAAATTCATCGGAGATATCAAACACCGCTTCGGCGTGCCTAACAGGATCATCACCGACCTAGGCAAAGCTTTCACTCGCTCAGTCTTCTGGGACTTCTGCCAGGATAACCTCATTGATGTCTATTATTCCTCGGTCGCCCACCCACGGTGCAACGGCCAGGTCGAAAGAGCCAACGGCATGGTGCTCCAAGCACTCAAGGACCGTATCTACGACGACACCTCCAACTACGCCACCAGATGGTTAGCCGAGCTGCCTCACGTAATTTGGGGTCTCAAGACTCAAGTCAGCTCTGCCACCGGCTTTTTGCCCTTCTTTCTGGTCTACGGATCCAAAGCCATACTTCCTACTGACGTTGCTTTCGGAGCTCCACGGATTCAGTTCTACGAGGAAGGAGAGGCTGAGCAAACATGTCACATCGACCTTGACAGTCTCGAAGAACAAAGACTCGCCGCTGCCATGAGACAAGCTCGTCATGACCAACAACTACGTTGCTATCATGATCGCAACGTTAAGGAAACCTCCTTCATTGTCGGCGACCTCGTCCTTAGACACATCCAAAAGAACGATGGCATGCACAAGCTCTCTGCCCCTTGGGAGGGACCCTTCATCGTCACGGAAGTAATCAACCCGTCAACATATCGACTTCAGTGGGGCGACGGGCAAGGAGTGCCCAACCCTTGGAACGTGGAGCATCTACGACGATTCTATCCGTAGATTAGTTTTTAAATTTAAGCTATGTATTTTCCTCTTTTGTACCTCTCCTTTTCAGATTAAATAAATAAGTATTTCAAGCAGTCATCTGCTATGAGTCGAGCACTACCTCCTCCTTCCTCATACCATAACCTCCCCCCTCGACATGCTCGGGGGCTTGGCTAAAGCCAACATCTAGGTCACAAGACCTGGGTGTTCTAAAGTCTTCCTTACTCCTTCCCCTTGATATGCTCGGGGGCTTGGCTAAAAAGACAACCTAAGGGTCGTCCGACCTAAGGATATCATCGCAAAACAAGTATGAAGCCTCCAGCCACCACGAGCATGCTTGGTTAGGAGGGTCGCTAGACCTGAGCTCTAGGCTCCTCCCTCGTGCACCGACCTCTCTTAAGCCTCCATGTTGAGTTGTAGAGGTCGATAAGTCAGCCTCTCCATGAGTAGTGGTTAGCGAGTCAAGAACATAATACGTCATCATCTACAAGACCAACCAAACTCGTGCAGACAAAAGGCAAGTACTTCATTAAAGTTTTCTTCAGCACGTTTCCAGCAGTTTTTACAAGTCATGAGGGGAGGGGAGGCATAGCTCCTAGCCACTACTGGTTGCCGCCGTCACCACCTTCACCGCCGGCTCCACCATCGCCTTCAAAGTTGATGCTCTCCGCCACCTCGGTGGCAGCTTCATCAACTTCGAGCTCTAGGGCTTGAAGGTCCTTCGTGGTGTCCGCACCGCCCTTTATCTTGGTCATGTCGACCTCAGGATATTGAGACTTGACTCTCACCAGCGCATCGGTCACAGCCGCTAAGCCAGTCGCCCTCAGCAAAAGCAACAGCCTGTAAGGAGTATCTACCAGGCGATCGATGATGGACTGCTGTTGATACCCTTCCTCCAGAACAGGTATGCAAGACATTGCATAATTGGCAGCACCCTTGAGGTCGTTCAGCTCCACCTCATACCCTGCATGGTGATTTGGTCACTCTGCAATGACTTCAAAACAACCTTGAACTCGACTTCAAGTGAAGGATCAGATGGCAACTAGAGAGGGGGGGAGTGAATAGGAGCCGGTAAAAATTCTTCCAAAAGAACCCGGCCTATACCCTAGTCAAGCCCCGATCACACACGAGCGATGGATCGAATCACACACCAATCGACAAGACCACGAGGTTATGGATCAACCTCTAGTCCTAGGAACGATTCCTTGAAGCACACGCGGAAGCACTAGAAAGGGAAGAAAGGAATCGAAACAAACAAAGATCGCTCGCGGCCCCGGCGGATCGTCCGGCCTCGCGCGGTGCGGACCGTCCGCGATGAACCGCGCGGATCGTCCGACCTCGCTACCGCGGACCGTCCGCGCCGACGCCGCGGACCGTCCGGCCCTCTCCGCGGACCGTCCGTTAAACACACACGGAACACCGGGAAGCGACCCGAGAAAAACGGACCGTCCGCCAAGCCGGGCGGACCGCCCGCGCCACCCACGGACCGTCCACTACTCGAGCGCGGACCGTCCGCAAACTGGCTGCAACCAAAACCAAAAGCCAAACCGGATCGAAAACAAAGGCGCGCAAGAACACGACGAACACGCGACGAACCCTAGCCTCGCGGACTGTCCGCCAGCACCCCGCGGACGGTCCGCCAGGTGCGGACAGAGTAGAAACAGCCCGACCCCGAAAGTCAACTCCCCCAAATCATCATCGGATTTCCCAAACGGTTGAAGCTATGGAGACAAGGGTTTGGGGACTTGAAAAGCGTCACACAAGGATGCTATAACCCAAAAATCTTGCCTCCTAACTCCCTAAATCACCGGGAATCGCGAATCCTTTGAGCACCACCAAAAGCTAGACCACCAAACGAAAACTCACGAATCGAAGTGGTTTCCCGGCGTTTGAGGGCACAAGATCAAGCACAAAGATGCACAAGACATCTATCCATGTTTCCCTCAAAGAAATTTGGGGAGGAACCCACTCAAATCCGCGGAATCACACCGGGAACAAAGGCACGAAAACAAGCACGAAAAGCCACGAAAAACAACCCCGAATCTTCTATACAAACCAGGAAAGATTCACAAGGTCTAGCATGCCGCCCTAGCATCCATCCCTCTCAACAAATCTCTCATGAAGCTCTCATGCTAGCCTAGAGAAAATGGAAGAAAAATAGCTACGAAAATGAGAAAGAGGAGGGAGGAAATGAAACCCTAAGTCGCGGAGAGAGTCCTCCATCCACACACACTCATGGCTTATATATCAGGTCCCGCCGGAGTGGTAAATGACTCGACTACCCCTAACTAAACTACTGGCGATACAACCCACGTAGGGGCATTTAGGTAATGTTTGTGGGTCTTGCCATCGGACGGCCACGCCTTTGCCGCACCCCCGCGTCCTCCCGACGCAAGCCATGCGATCCCGCCGCGTGTCCTCCGCCTCGAAGCTTCCCGACACGCCCGGATCCCGTCTCCGTCGTGTTGGGCCCTCGGACTTGGTTTTGAGGCCCAAACCAAGAAACCGTCCGCCGGTGGTTTTGTGGGCAAACCACCAAACCCCGCGTGCCCGGTCCGGCCTCCCGCCAAACCACTTGACTCGACCGCCACCGTGCACAGGCTCGTCTGTCCATGACTTCGTCTTGCTCGTGTCGCCACCATGTGGCTCGCACCCAGTCCCGCTGTCCACCGGGTCCCTCGAACCGAGCCTACTTGTCTCTCCATCTCCCGGAGGCCCCTCAAGGCTGAAGACCTTTCGCGCCCGTTCTTCACCTGCAACAACACGAACTAGGCCGCAGGCTACACCTGCGCACTAAGCCAAGAGTCAGTCCAACACCCGTTGTTAATCACTCATCACTGAGGAGCGGTCATCCATCGACCACTGGGACGCTCCTGGTCCTCAATCTCCCCCTTGATGAGTGCATTGACAACACACAACGCGAAATGAAATTCAGAGAAAAGGAGAAAGAAAGAAGAAAGAAAAACAAGGAAGCTCAACTCATGACCAAAACCAAAGAAAGGCGAAGAAAGGTCACAAGCCAAGCAAAGCACAAACTCCACACCGACAACAGCAAGAAAGCTCCCCCTGAACAAATGCAAGCTCCCCCTGAACATGTGAATGCAAATTTCCAAATTTCAGCTCACCTCTTCTGAATTTTCTGAATTTTCATTAAGCTCACCTCTTCTCCCCCTTGTTGGCAATGTATGAATCAAGGTGAAAATGCAGAAATGCAAAAGCAAAGCATATAAACATCTACATGAGCTTCTCAAAAAGGCCAAATCTAGTGTCAAAGGCTAAAAATGAGACAAAGATCACATATATGAATCATAGCATAGTCAAAGCATTGCCACAAGTAATATATGAAAATACAAGCATGTGACAAAGCAACATTTTCAGATTTAAGCAGTTTTACCAAAAGAAGGCTCGCTTCACATGTAAAAGCCTATCCATGTCACACTTGAGCCACAAACATGCATACCATTCAAAGATCATACAAGGATATCAAATTCTCAGCAAAAGATCATGGCAAACACCCATAAAGCAAAGCATGTCATGTCAAAGCTCATGAGCCATGTGTCCACTTCGGGGAGACTTCTCCACTGGTGAACATCATGCAACATGTTTAGCACCCATATGTGAAAGATAATACATTTTAAGCATAGACATGATGGATGTAGCATTTTTCAAGCATTCACACTTCTTTTCAAGATTAATTCATTTTATGGTACATGAAGTGCCTTTGCGGCAAAAAGAAGCTTATGCTCCCCATGAATGCAACATGAGCTAAACATTCACAATGATATTCGGCCTTTGGCCCAAATGCAAGAACAAGGCATCCAAGCACAATCTAAGCATGAAAAGCACATTTAGACCAAACTGTGACATGGATACACAACTACACACGAGTGGAGCATATTTCATCAAAAATTAGTCAAGTTTAGCATTTATTTCAAAAGGGGCTATCTCACCACACATATATCTCAAATATTCCAAGAGCATAGCCTCACATCACCATTTCTCCACACATATAACCAATATCTCACAAATATCCAAAGAGACTCAAATATGGCATATGAAAGAAGCTCATCATCCTAAAATGCAATATGATACAAATGCAACATGATATATGACAAGATGGCTATCCTACCATGGTTTGTACATCAAGCAAAGCATGTATATACATCAAAGTAAAACATGGTATGAAACATATGGTACAAACAGAAAATCCCCCAAGAATCAACTAGAAAGGGCAACAAACCCCAAGTTCCCCCCGCAAGCGCACAAATGTAGCTTGGTCGAGAGGCTTTGTGAAAATGTCGGCTAGGGGATCTTGGGTAGGGACATGGCTCAACACAATGGTTCCTTTCTCCACATTGTCCCTCAAGAAATGATACCTCACTTCTATATGTTTGGTTCCGGGAGTGAAGCACGCGGGTTTTTGGCTACGCTTATGGCACCGGTGCTATCACAAAGAAGTGGGATCTGGGTGCACTCCTCACCAAAGTCTCTCAAAGTGTATGAAATCCACAACAACTGGGAGCAACAACTCGCGGCAGCAACATACTCTGCCTCCGTGGTAGACTGAGCTACACTAGACTGCTTGCGGGAAGACCATGAGACCAACGAAGACCCAAGAAACTGGCAAGTACCAGAAGTAGACTTCCTCTCGACTCGACAACCAGCAAAATCCGCATCGGAAAAACCATGAAGGGAAAGAGTCGAGGAGGAAGAATACCAAAGGCCAAGACCAGGAGCAGATTGTAGGTACCTGAAAATCCTCTTGACAAACTCGTCGATGTGATGTCCTCGGCGAAGCCCCGAAAACGAGCGCACAGACACACGCTGAACTGTATGTCTGGCCTCGTCGCCGTCAAGTAGAGGAGGGAGCCGATCATGCTCCCGTACTCCCGCCGGTCCACCGGTTCTCCGTCCTCATCCGCATCCAAAGTGGCCGTACTCCCCATGGGAGTCGACATCGGCTCCACATCTTGCATCCGGAACTTCCTCGGCATGTCTTTCGTGTACTTGGTCCGGTGCACAAATGTACCGTCCTTCACTTGCTTGATCGCGCACCCCCGAGAAAATACCGCAACTCGCCCATCATGCTCATCTCGAACTCCCTGCTCATCTCATCCGCAAACTTGGCAACAAGGTTATGTGACGAGCCACCAAAGACAATATCATCCACGTATATCCGCACAATCAACAAGTCATTTCCATGCTTGAGGAGAAACAAGGTCCTATCCACGGTACCCATCACAAACCCTCTCGCTCAACGAGAAAACCTCTCAATCTCCCATACCAAGCACGGGGCGCCCGTTTCAACCCATACGAGCCCTTTTCAACCCGTATACCCCGTGTGGGTACGGCTCGCTCTCAAACCCGGTGTGGTCGCTTCACATACACCTCCTCCTCTATGACCCCATTCGAAAAGCACTCTTCACGTCCATCTGAAACAACTTGAACCCTTTAGCCACGGCAAAGGCTAGAAGAATCCGAATTGCCTCAAGACGGGCCACAGGAGCAAAGGTCTCCTCATAGTCGATCCCCTCCTTTTGACTAAACCCCTGAGCAACAAGTCTGGACTTGTTCCTCACAACCATCCCATTCTCTAATTATTTGTTCTTCCAAATCCACTTGGTTCCTATGGGATGGCAATTTGGAGGTGGTTCAACTAACTCCCACACCTGGTTCCTCTCAAAGTTTTCCAACTCCTCATGCATAGAATTGACCCAGTTTGCATCAGATAAAGCATGTCCAATGTCCTTGGGCTCAAAAGTAGCAACAAAAGCAAGCATGAGCAAAATGAGAGGAATTCCGGACCTCGACCGTGTAGTGTGTTCATCAATGTTCCCAATGATCTTCGACGGGGGATGCACTTCTTGAATCCGCCGGGGAGCCTCACGCCTCGAGACTACCTCCCCCTCAACTTCGCCTTCTCTCGCTCGGTCCTCTTGTTGCACCGTCGTTGTCCATGAAGTAGACGGTCCATGCTCCAAAGTGGTCGTAGGGGAAGTAGTGGGTACATGCTCGCCTTCGGGTACATGGTTCTCCCCATCATCATCTCCGACTTCATCCTTCTCCTCTTCAAAGAGGTCCTCGGCCATCTCTTCATCACCCGCACATTCAAAGCCAAGAGAGGTACATGGCATTGTCTCGTCGAAGGTCACCTCGCAAGTCTCCATGATTTTGTTAGTCTCAAGGTTAAGCACCCTATAGGCTCTAGAATGGTTAGCATATCCAAAGAAAATACCATCACTAGACCTAGCCTCAAACTTGTCGAGTTTTCCCTTCTTCGAATAAAGCTTTTGCAGCCAAAGACTCGGAAATGACTCACCTTGGGTGCCCGACCATGCATCGGCTCATAACAGTCTTCTTCTTGAAAGCTCGCAATAAAATCCTCGTTGGAAACATGACAAGCCGTATTGACCGCCTCGGCCCAATACCTCTTAGGAGTCCCGTGCTCATCGAGCATCGTCCTAGCCATCTCACAAAGAGTCCGATTTTTCCTTTCCACGACTCCATTTTGAGGGGGCACATAAGGGGTCGAATACCGATGTTCAAGACCTAGATCACGACAAAAGGCATCAAAACGAGAGTTCTTGAACTCGCAGCCATTATCACCGCGGATAGCTCGAATAGCATTCCCATGCCTCTCGTTTTTCAACCTCACGATCAGATCTCGAATAAAACCAAATGTCTCACTCTTATCCTCCAAGAAGAACACCCAGGCATAGCGAGAGTAGTCGTCCACCACAACAAGGACATACCACTTCCCACCCACCGAGCGAACTCGAGCTGGCCCAACAAGATCCATATGCAACAGCTCTGTCGGACGCTCGGTCATGACATCGGTCAGGGGTGGATGGGGAGTGGCTACCATCTTACCATGCCTACAAGGAGCACAAACCAAATCCTTCTCAAGCTTCAACCTCGGCAATCCTCGGACAAGATCAAGACCACTCAAGCGGGAAACCAAATCAAAGCTCAAGTGTCCCAACCGGCTATGCCATTTCCACAAATCAGAAGAAGGACCGGCCATCAAACAGCGAGCAGGACCTAAAGAACGAGAGAAATCAGCCCTGAAAATCTGACCCTCGGGCATGATCATACAAACAAGATCACCTCGAGAATCAAGCAAACGAGACTCGCCAGACTTGAAACGCACCTCAAAACCTTCATCAAGCAACTGAGAAACCGAAAGCAAATTGAAACCCAAAGACTTCACAAGAGCCACTCTGTTCAACGTTACCTTGTCACTCACATGCACAACACCCTCCGACAAAGACCCTTCCTCGTCCATTGTCCCCAAATGTGATGTACTGCTTTTCCTTCACTGGGGTGAGGCTGGAGAACCACTTCTTATCTCCGATCATGTGTCGAGAACATCCGGAGTCGATCAACCAAATGTTCTCCAAGCCTCCTGCCTGTAGTTAGAAACAAGAACGAGAGTGAGCTAGCGACTCGACACTGGGGTTAGCACAAAGAAAGTTAAACCAGTGTCGAGCCATCTGCTCAAAAGAGGGGTTAGCAAACATCATTCCCTTGCCATCAAACTTCCCATGTCCCATGGGAGGAGTACGAGCACCACGAGGGGGAAAACGTGGTCCGTAGCTCCTCTGGAACCCAAAGCTGCGATCATTTCCCCTAAACCCGTACTGAGGACGAGTAGGAGGACGTCCAGCAAAACCACCACGAGCCCGACCAAACCTCTCACCAAAGACGCACACCATCCTCTCTCCTGACAAACCTCTCACCACCACCTCTCTGTGGGAACCTGCCAACACTCCTCACACTTCCCACACCCCGTGGAAGTGGCACTCTAGGCTCAGGAATACCATGAGACTGGCGATACCTGTCTTGCCATCGGACGGCCACGCCTTTGCCGCACCCCGCGTCCTCCCGACGCAAGCCATGCGATCTCGCCTCGTGTCCTCCGCCTCGAAGCTTCCCGACACGCCCGGATCCCGTCTCCGTCGTGTTGGGCCCTCGGACTTGGTTTTGAGGCCCAAACCAAGAAACCGTCCGCCGGTGGTTTTGTGGGCAAACCACCAAACCCCGCGTGCCCGGTCCGGCCTCCCGCCAAACCACTTGACTCGGCCGCCACCGTGCACCGGCTCGTCTGTCCATGACTTCGTCTTGCTCGTGTCGCCACCATGTGGCTCGCACCCGCCCCGCCGTCCACCGGGTCCCTCGAACCGAGCCTACTTGTCTCTCCATCTCCCGGAGGCCCCTCAAGGCCGAAGACCTTTCGCGCCCGTTCTTCACCCGCAACAACACGAACTAGGCCGCAGCCCCACACTCGCGCACTAAGCCAAGAGTCAGTCCAACACCCGTTGTCAATCACTCATCACTGAGGAGCGGTCATCCATCGACCACTGGGACGCTCCTGGTCCTCATCAAGGCCCCGACGAGTTGTGGTCTCATAAGCCAGCTTTTGAGATACGGCATACTCACTCTCGGTAGCTTCCTTCATCACCCGTTTGAGTTCCAGGCCCCTAGCCTCAATCTCCCGGACCCTGACTTCTAGGTCTCGAACCTTGCTCCCGGAGGTCGCCAGAGCCTTCTTCAGCTCCTCTTCGCGGTTATGGTAATCTGTGCACACAACAGTTAGCTGACAGCTAACCACCTCCTGTTCAAAAAGGGACAGAGACTAAAACCTACCAGTAGTCGCAGTGTCAAACTGCGCAGTGGCCTCCATGACCTTGCGCCTCTCCTCAGCGAGCTCGTCCTCGAGCCTCTTCTTATCGGCGGCCGCCGCCTCACGGACCACCTTGAGCTCTCGCTCAAGGTCGACAATCTGTTGTTTCTTCTCCTCTGCATGCTTTAGTAGGTCGGCCCGGCCCTTGGCCCTCTCTGCTAGAGATTGTTACAAAACAACTAGGTCGTCGGCAACATTTCAACAGCAAATAAGCAAGTGACAGTAACTCATTGTGGGCAACTCACCGTGAGTGCGTTGTTGATGGTAACGATGCTGGTCCGCAAGGCTTGCATGTCCTCATTATCTTTGAACCAGTCCTCCTGCCAAGGGGTGTGATTCCAATTAATTGATCGTCGCGGCAACCTTGGGATTGAAGATGAAGATGGAGGTACCTGTGCGCCAGATGTTTCTGGACCTCCTGGTGCCAGGTCGATCTGAGGCTGGTCCCGACCACGTCCTCAGTCCCACCAGGAATTGTCCTGATGGGGACAATGTCTATGATTGTTGGGGAGGTCGTCGCCCCGACGTCCCCAGCTGAGGTCCCGACACCTTCAGCAGTGCGCGGGGGAGAACCCGCCCTCGTGTCAGCCACGGGAGGCGAAGCCACCATGCCCTCCACCACTCCTCGTGGCAGGGTAGTGGTGCGTGCATCATCTGCAAGTACCTCCCCACGACCTGCGGCTCAAGCGACCTACTACGGGAGGGAGACGATGGGGCAACCAGCACTCCTTGTGGCCTTGCCACCGGCTTGCATGGCAAAATAAGTCGTCAAGACAAAGGTCAGACAAAAGCATAAAGACAGAATCAGCCCTCAAGTTTGTACTTTGTCACGACCGGAAGCCGAGTCTTCGGCCAAAACACCCGAGGCTTAATAGCAGCGGGTATCTTCGCCCCCGCCACCGCAGCACTACATTGCGCCTCCAAACCACGTCAGAGAGCATCCTCCGACGTCTTCTGCACCAGCTCCCGCTGCCTCTTGGCAGCAGGACTCTCCGGCCTCTTCGCCGCCTGGTCTTTAGGGACCGGCAATTCTTCGACGACCTCATCCTTCTCCTTTTTCTCCTCCTCCTCATCTTACGACCCGACCTCCCGCGAACGAGGTGTCAGAATCGTTGGAGTAGCGGCGGCCGGAGGGGATGCATCCCTTCTCTTCATCTTCTTCTTCTTCTCTGTGGCCTTCACCGCAGAGATCGCAGCGGCAACGGCCGAAGCAGATTTCTTCACTACCATCGACCTGGTCCTGCGTCGGGACTTCGCAGCGCCAGCACCTGGATCCGCCCCAGCCTCTGCATCAATGTCTTCGTCAGCCTCCACCGATGAGTCAGACTCATAACTTTCCAGCAGATGACCTGCTGGAGGTTTGTACTTGTCCGACCTCAGCTTCCTCCAATGTAGCTCCCCCTCAGGGAGAGGCGCCGGGCACCACATCTTGAGGTCACGCATCTACAAAACAGATGACATAGATGTTATACAACCTAAGTGAATCAAGAAAGTAAAGTACAACGACCTAAAGACAGATCTCAGGATCTTACCGGGTCAGCTGGCCTCTTCAACGAGTGCGCCCTCGGGCATTTCTTCACCTTCACCTTCCCAGAATACATCTGGGAAACTCTGGCTGCCATATCCTCCTTGGAGACCTTACGGTTCACCTCGCGTGTGGGATCTGATTGCCCACAGTATTCATACGTCGGGTGGACCCAATCCTTGATCGGCTGGATCATCCGCCGGCAGAACGACCTCGCCACCGCCGCTCCTGTCACTCCTCGTTTCTTCATGTCGCTGACCAGCTCTAGGACCCCCTTGAGGTCCTCGAGGTCGCGGGTGGGGAGTCCTAGATCCCACTCGCTAATCTTCACTGGCTTATGGCCAGTTCGCCGCGGAAGACCTGGAATCTAGTCTGCAATATAGAACCACTCCGACCTCCACCCCGCGGTGTTGTCGGGGAGGTCGGTGTCTATCCACTCTGCCTTTAGGCCTGACCTCAAGTTGAACATTACAGCCCCCACTGGCCCTGACCTTTTGCCAGTACTTTTGACACAGAAAAAATACCTCCACAACATGAAGTAAGGCGGTATCACAGATACGCCTCACAAAAATGAATGACAGTCGACACTATAGTGATGGAGTCTGGGACGAGGTGTACCAGCTCCAGCCTGTAGTAGTACAGCAGGCCGCGGAAGAAGTCACCCGCCGGGAGGTTGAAGCCGCGCTCGAAGAAGGAAGCGAAGACGACCTGCTCCTTGATGTCCTCGCTCGAAAACTCTTCCCCAATGGCGGCCCTCCACTCCACCTCCGTCTTCGGCCGGAGCAGCCCTCGGTCCACCAACGCCTAGATCTTGGCCTCTGTCATCGTCGGCCGGACCCACGCCGCCTGGGGGTCCGGGATGCAAGCCGTCTCCGCCACCATCTCATGGTTAGGGTTTTGGTGGATCTAATGTGGCACAGAGACTTAACGTGCATATGCCGGAGAAGCACGACACGAAATGGCGGCGCTAGCACGAGCCTAGCCAGAGGTGGAAGTTGGGCGCGCGGGCGCGGGAGCACGGCGGTCGCAAGATCGCTGTAGCGCAAAAGAAAGCGAAGGCGACGGGAGCGAGAAGAAGAAGACGAAGGTAATGGGGTCACCCCCGACTCGGGCCACCCTATTTATAGGGGGACCACCGAATCTATCCGTTGCGGCTCCTTGCTCCATACAACACGCCCCAACGGCTCTATCCCGAGAAGTTCGTGAGAAGATTGAGGCGGACTTTTTGCTAACAGACCAAGTGCTATGACCTAAATCTGAGTTTAGGTCGTAAGCTAAACATGAAGACAACATCAGGTCGTTCTGATGGGAAACGCAATCTGCAAGCCCCCCATCACATAAGATTAGGTCTTTGGCGAATCATTTTGCCAAATCGACCAAATATATGATAGAAGAGAGCGAACATTACATGGACCACCCAAGACTACACAAGCTACCTATGACTTTATCGGATCCAGAATCCAAAGGTACAAGCCACCTACGACCTCATTGGATCCAGAATCCGATGGTACACAAGTTGCCTACGACCTCACTGGATCCAGAATCTGGCACACAAGATAAACATACTATATGGCCTGAGCTACTCAGAGCGGTCACCACGGCCTACTCTGCCAAAGCAGGGCATGTCGCGAGACTTCTCCTAGCATCAGGACCTTGATGGCGGCCTTGCAAGGACCTACTGCAGGACAGCACATAATCTAAGGCACGCTCGGCTCCAACTATTGGAATGGAGACACGAGCTTGCTCTTCGGTGTTGAACACCAAGCCCCGGTGAGCTCCCAGTGCTCACCAGAGACATCCTGATATAGCTCCAACTCGACCAGCAACACCTCCAAACTCTGCCTGGTACCACGCAGAGGCTCGGCTCAGATGATGGAGATGTTGCTTGCACTTCGCGAGAATTCTCCTAGCTTCAAGCATCTACAAGAACACAGCTCTGCATTCTAGTGGACGGTCACATGCCCATGGCATGGTCTCACAACTACTCTACGGCTTCATAGCTCAACAATGCTTGGTGCTTGCCTCCTTCAGTCTCACAGTGCTATTTATAGCCAAAGTCGTGCCCTGGGCAGCTGGTGAAGTGATGACACTGTTACCACGTGATAATGGGGTCTGTAGCCTGTGCATCATTAAAGGCGACGACATTACTTTTCCTAACTCACGACGTCTTTGTCGTTTTGCATCAATGATGCCCGAGCACCGCCGCGGAGGTCACATGGCTACAGTATCCCCCTTGATCAGTGGGCAGTTTGTCGTTTTCTGGGTGGCAAGAGCATCTCCGACCACTGTTGACCCGTGACCCCGTAGTCTACGCTACAGGACAAAACCTGACACCATGTCAGAAGACTCCGCGCCTAAGATAGCCCCCTTCAACGACAACTTCACGACCTTTCTTCTGCGACCTGATGTTTATTATTTTGCACCCACTAGGCTCTGCGTCCTGGTGTACCCGCTATGGCTCTGCACGTAAACGGACCTATTCCAATCAGCCTATATTTCTGTTTCCTGAGAATAATGGTCGTAGGTTCGATTGAAGACCTTCCAAGGTAGGTGTGCCCCGCTGCTCTACCAGATCCTTATGGGCGCCTGGAAGATCAACAAACACCATGGAGATCAGAAGCGTTCAAGGAGATATACAATTTTCATCGGGCCTCCATGGTCGGTGTGCCTGTTGTTGCTAAGGTCGATAGTACTTTAGTATCACGGCTCTGCTAGGTGGCTAGCAGCTATGTTATCATCTGGACACCAAAATGACCTCCTTGAGGTCGGCGTGCCTTAATACTTAGGTCTTGCGGCACCTCTATATGATTATGGCCCTGCCAACCTAGTTGGGCGCCTTGGATGCGTGACCCTCTGAGGTCGGTGTGCTATCGTAGCCCCGCCAGCCCGTTCTAGACACCCAGGATTTTACGTCGGAATGAAAGCCTCTCTGTGGGATGCGCGCCTGGTGGCCCTGCCAAGCACTTCTGGGTGCTTGGGTGCTATAGACTTGAGACCTTCCTTTGGCCAGCATGCCTCGAGTGGCTCTGCCAGACTCTTTGCAGCTATGCAAGATATCTGGATGTCTCTACACTCCATACGTTCAAGATCAACAGATTTTTGGCTTCATCATCGACCGACCCCGGACATCGCAAGTACATCTACGACATCATCGTTGACAACATCTTCACGCAACGTACCTTCCAAGACCTTGCTGGGTATCCTCGGATACTGGGCATTGTTGATTGAGGCCTCTTCGAGGTCGGCATGCCTACAAGGCCTCCCTGAGGTCGGCCCCGCCAGACTCCTTGCGGCCATGCTGGGAGATCTGGGTGCCTCTACTCTTTGTTCGACCAAGACCATGACTCCGTTTTCTTCTCTTTTTGGAGCATCAAACCAGTCATGCTGTCTGCTTCAATGCTCGAGGACTACTCTACAAATGCGTCTTCGATGCCCTCTAGTTTTCTTCGTCGTACCGACTTGTTGGGAAACCCGTTTCTCTTCACGTCATTACTCGACCTACTTTTTCTTCTCTTCTTCTTTTTTGGACCATCATACAGGCCATTGTTGACGGTAAAAATCCGTCAACCTAGCCATGAGTTTACCTTCGGTGTTGGCATGACTTTTGTATCTTATCCATTAGTACTAACCCCCGTGGTAACAAGTTCACTTGTGCATGTCGGTTTTGGAGTTAAGTGTTTACGCAGGGTTTTAACGTTGAAAGCAAGACTTCCGGGATAAGTTCATTAAGCACCTCATGACAAGACCTTGAAGCCCGATACAAGTCAAGCAATGAAGTGAACATGACTCCAAGAGCCCAAGGACCAAGCCCGAGAAGATGATAAACTCCGAGGACCGAACTAGAAAAGTCTTGAATCTTGCAAGACAAGGAGTTGAGTCCAATTCGGAGAGAAACCGACGACAAGGGCCCACATGCAAAAGGGGAGAACATCTAGAAGACGCGGGAAGCAACACGGGCGAAGCGAGGCCGCGGGATGGGCCGAATTGGGCCCGGGCCGGCCGGCCCGGCCGGCCGGCCCAACTCTTTTCGGGGCCCAATCGACCTCCCCTTTGACCTAATTGCTTCTCAAGCTACAAATAGCCCCCTGACCGAGAGCCACGAAGAACCGAAGTCGTAATCCGCCGCCGAGGAGCAGAGAAGCTTGAGGGACACCATCTCGGAGATGAGGGTCGTGCTAGTTGCCTAGGGTTTCCCTAGCCGACGTGGGAACCTTGCATGGAAGACCACGTCGGAGCTCCGGAGCGAGGATCAAGATCGAGGGAGGGCCCCGGTGGTGATCTTGTTCATGTAATCATTCATGGTGAAGTTTGTAAGTGAATCCGATTTCTAGCGATTAAGTGCCTTCTCGATGATTTTGTTTTCTTCTTGGTTTTGCTTCTTCTACGATCTAGTCTATAGCTAGATTACATAGGGTGCTCTTGTAGCCGCGGTGGCTAGAGGTGCATACCGGACCGGCCAAGTGATTTCAACTTGTTCTTATCGAACTCGCCCTAGACTACCCGCATGAATAGGGATACGTTGTGACAGAACGGGGGTTCCGAAAGGCGGGCGTTTTCGGAGTCGGATGGGAAGGCCACGATTTAGAGATGCTTTTAATGAGATTCGCTTTTCTATCTTCATCTATCTTGTTTGGAGCTACAACATAAGCATGATCTAGATTCTCTAGATTGGTTATCTCTTGCTTTCTCTTGCTACCTCTTTAGTAGAGTAGATTAGATTCATTTTCTTTATGAGTTAGTAGATTAGATGCAACTTGTCTTCATAAGATAGCTTACCTTGCTTTACTAGATTGAATCCTTGCGTTGCACATTGTTCCACGGATTCGATACCTTGGGTTCACCACTCGAGGGAAGAAGGGTCCCTTGACTACGACGGGAGACTTGTCCGCTTGCAAGTCTAAACGAACTTTGATACAACTATTAACCGTCAACAAGTCCCTTTTTCTGGCGCCGTTGCCGGGGAGCAAGCAATCAAGATCCGATCTAGTATCGCTTATCTTTCAGTTTTTCTTTTGATTCTCTTTTGCATCTCTTATGTTTGATCATCCCCAAAAAGAAAAAAAAGAGTCAATCTAATCTAGTTTTGATTAATCCTAATTTATCTTTTGTTAGATTTTTGTTTTATCACTAACCCTAACCGGAGATGGTTGGCTACCTCTCCAAGAAACCCAAACTTTTTTTTGTGGATGATCCAGGAAAACTTTACAGGCAAAGGTGACGTGCAACACAAGCTAAAGGGTTGGAAACCCTAAGATTCAAAGTCAAACTCGAAGGACCATCAAAATCTCCAAGGGAATCACCACCTCCAAGTCAAGACGCCAGAAGGCCGTTCAAATCAAGAGGAGGATGGAGAAGATGGAGATAGAGAAAGAGGCTCAACACCTAAAGGCTGCCAAGGCAAGATCCACATGCGGGGTGTTCATCGTGATGAAGATGTTAGAGACGCAAGTGGGACAACTTGCCGGACAACCGATTGGTGACAAAGAAGAATATCCGAGACAACTCCAAGGTCCCAAGACGGCGAAGGCTACTCAAGCTCATTCGGGAGAGATGAAGGATCACACTAGAGACCATGAAGATCACGACCAAAGGACCGGAGTTCGAGATGCCGAGCCACAAGGAAGATGTTGCATCCGTCGAGACCAAAGGACAAAGCCAGCCTGTGAAGACCAAAAAAAATGACTAAGCCAAAGTGGGTACCCAAGATTGCAACGCCCGCAAAGAGCGTTGATCCGGAGTAATCAAGTGAAGAAGTCTAGTCATGGACTATAAACGAAGCGCTAGGCGGGAGGCAACCCGTTTCGTCGAGTCAAGAATAAGCTACCGGGAGGACAACCCGATTCCAGGTTTTTCAAGTCATTTTAAATATAATTCAGTTTTGAATTTTACTACGCAAAACATTAGACTTAGAATGGTTGAGCAATATTAGAGACATAATTCTTGGTTGAATATTTTGCTTGATCATAAACCCTTTACATGAACCATCCTATGTGTTTGTTTGTTTCTTTTCGAGAAACCAAAACCAAAAAAAATTCAGAACCTAACTCAACCATTCATCCCCTTTATGATGTTGTGGTTGACTTGTTTTACATGCTAAAAACACACGAGTAGAGCCACGTCTTGTATCTAGATGTTATTTAAATTTCAGCACGTGGTAGGACTCGCGTGAACATAGAATCTTGATTTTTGGTTGGTTTAAAAATCCATATCCTTGGTTTCTCTAAGATTAGAATTTTTTTAAGCCTCACTTAATTTTATTTCATTCAAAATCTCTCTCATCTAATCAAAATTAGGATCTAAACCTATGCCCCCATGATCAAGCCGGGAAAAGCTTGCTCTCAACTAATGAAGGCAAACAATACCGGTGAGACCGATATCAACGTAGTCGGAAAATATTTTCGACTTACATTTGTTTTTAATGGTTTAAAAACTTCTCTAAATTTATGCTTGAGCTCTTGCATGGCTCTGAAAAATATTTTTAAATTTCGAAATTAGAGGAGTGCTTAGCCTTAAACACACTTAAAGGGAGGCACTAGTTAACTTAACCATACATGCACCATCGTACATCACGGATGCCCCTCCAACATCTTTTATCAAACCACATGCAAAGTACAAGCATGGGGGGCAGCCAAGGCCTTGTTTTGTAGGAATATCATGGATGCATGGGAGGCAAGGGAGTATGGAAGTGAAACAAAGCGAAAACATCAAGTGGAAGGAGCAATAATGCAAGCAAAGGAGTGGACGGGAATGTTTGGAAGGTGTACGCGGTCACGAAGCAACATGCACTAGAGAAGAACCGAGCCAAGAGGAGGAGAGAGGTAAGTCTTTCATCCAACTCTTTGTTCGTGTGCTCTAGTTTGTAGGCCGGAACCACCTTAGACTTAGCCATCCACCGCGTTTGTTTCATGCAAACAAATCACATCCTTAATCCACTCAAAGTCCAGACTCCAAAATAATATTTGTGTACCTTGTTACCGGGTGAAAACCCCGGATATATATTTGTGAGGGAGAGTGCTGCAATCAAAGAAGAAAACTACAAGCTTTTTCACCGAAGAAGAAGGGATCATCGTCGTCTAAGCCATCAACCTCTTCGAGGAGGCACTCGGTTTCCGAGTTTCCTCGGAGTATGGAGGAGGACACGGCACCGCCGAGGAGGAACCACACTCTTCTCCTCGGTGGCATGAGGGCCACACGAAACTCGTTTATTAGGTTTACCAAACTTCAATAACATATGGAGGAGCCGCTCGTCCAACCTCGCCACTTGACACGATCATCCGCTCCACCTCCATGTGCTCCGTGGTATTCCAATGGGTTTATCATCACGACGGAGGAGGAGGAGAAGAAGCTAGCTCGCCTTGAGTAGAGGCTTGTAGCGAACGTCGACATCGACGACCAAGCTCTCCACATATTGGGTTCACCGGTGCAATTCTCTAACGGAGTGTCGGCAAACACACACAAGGAATTCGCCTAGGAAATTTTCATGACCATGGCGCATACCCTTGATGAAGGACTGCTGAGTCTCTCATTCCGTTTGGAGGGAGCCCACAAGTGGAGAAGAAGGAAGACACCATCGGAAGGGTAACCTTGATCAATGATGCTATTTCTAGCACCTTGATGGGGTAATCTCCTTTCATCCATGGGTTGCAATCGATCTTGATATGTAATCATACTTTGTTGGATTATCTATCTATCATCTTGTGTTGGAAATACTTTAATGCTTAAGGTTAGCTACCATGCCGTAAAGGGAGTATAGACCTCAATGCTTCCTTGGATCCATTCAACACAATCCCCGATAGATTAGATTGGTTTTCATGTTCGAAACGATTGCATGTTCTAGTATCGTAGACCCATGGGCGAGTATCTCCTATTTTCAAAAGGGAGCTCCGGAACAAGTGGATGTGCATGAAGGCACATGGGAAGGTTTTTGGAGTATGATCACGGGAAGAGACCATCAACGAAGAAATACTATCCAGAACCCCATCATCCAAGTGTGTCACTTTTGTGCAAGTGGATTTTTGGGAGAACAAGAGAGACAAAGATAACCAACACGGAGTTGAATTGGCTTTACTCGGCTTTGATTGCCAAGTGGCCAATAGACCCCACTCACCTATGATCAACCGGTGGTGTTGTTAAGCAACATCGAGTTCGGAAGATATTGGTTCGGGGTTTTGCCTCTCCATATTGGCTATCTCTTTAAAACCGGGTATTACAAGGAACCCAAATCATCTCCTATCCAGGACTTCCCTAGGAATATATGAAGAACGGAAAATATAAAAGTGAAGATGAGAGAGGAGGCTTCCAAGTGGCCTAGGTGAATTTGCCCTTCCGCATTGAAGATTAAGACTTTTTCTTGAGGGGAAGAAGATTGGTTAGAGGAAGGACTTCTTGTGCCGGCGAAGAAAAATAAAAGAGAAGGATTATAGGAGAAGGATCTTCTATGGACCAAGAATAAGGTGCATAACAAAATTATGTCCCACCATTGGGAGGAACCCCGGCGCCGCCGAGTTACTACGGTGGTGTACCAATGCAAGCATGGGGGAGTGGTGCAGCCATACCCCCACCATTTTGCGGTGCCCAACGTAGCCTTTGCGGAGCCATATGCACACCTTCCTCAACCACAACAAAATGTAGCCACCATTGGAGGATACGCTGCAAGGAACATGCAATTTATTGCAGCCATCCAAACCAATGCAAACCAAATGGGTGAAGGAAATGCAAACGTCGCTTATGTGCTTGGACACCTTCACCTAGCACCGTCGGACAATTCATAGGAGGAGTGGTGTATTCCTATTACAAGTAAGGGTACAACAACCAAGACTATCAATATCAACCACCGGCGGAAGATTAGAGAGAGGAGGAGCTTTAGTCATCTTTCCTTTTCCCCCTTTTCTTTAATTTTCAGCTTGTATGCGCCTATGTTTGCGTAGTATTTTCAGCTTTGCTTTAATTTTCAGTTTTTAGTTTAATTTTCAGCATGTGTGTTAGTGTTTATTTCCATCATGAATAATGTCGCCACCAAGTTTTTACCTTTGGAAAAGTTACAAAGTTTGTGCCATGATGATATATGATTATAATTGCCGCTTTGTTTATCTTTGTAATTGATTTATGCATGTTAAAGCTAGTTCTCTCTTAAAATACGAATCTGAATTTATCTAAATGCTAGCTTAATCTTTAGCGGAGGTTATGATTAAAATAAAGACCCATAGTGTTTTATGTGCTCTCAAGTTATAGATAGATTGAAGATGGTTTTTATGCCCAAAAATATTGCTAACCTTGTCATAAATATCACTTGTGTGTTGCTCAACCTATCCAGAGCCTAATATATATTTTTGAGTGCATAAACTTTAGTGTACAAGATTTATTTTTGAGTGAGTTATTGCATGCCATGATTTCTCTGGCCCGAGACTAAGAAGCTGGTCATTCCGTTTTTGCGTATCTATCTTTTTGCTAGCCTTTTATCCGTGCATTGTGTATCCCCGCATCGGAGATTTCACAAACCTCGCCGGATATCCACCCTTAAACCAAATATCATCTTTTGTGATTACCTCCTTGACCACAACCTATCGTTGAGAATGGATCATCAATTCAAGGAAGATCGCAAGACGGTGCCGTCATTGAAGATTTCAAGTATCTCTCCAAGGAAAAATATTTCCGGTACCTACCTTATTTTTCGCCTCTTTGCTCGAGGACGAGCAACGTCTAAGCATGGGGGAGGAGGTAGGTACGGTGCAGTTTTAGAGTTCAAAAGGGAGTATTAAAAAAAAATAATATAATGATGAAAGAAAAAAAATTCGGCGACGATCGTGACTTCCAAGGTGAAGGTCTCACAAGAAGAAAGAAAAATATATATATATATATATATATAATGAATGAATGAAAGAAAGAAAGAAAAGAATGATAAATATGAGAAAGAAAAAAAATATATGCATAAAGTGAACTCCCCGGTTCTCTAAGAGTGCATTCAAGGCTTCAAGTTTGAAAGATCCATTCTCATTTTCCAACCATGTGCAATCCGATAACGAGGACTTCCTTTGTGCCTCGGGATCACTCTTTGCCATTTGCACATGTCCACTCATCTAAAGTGTGTGTATTTTTCTCTTTCCCCTCCTTGATTTAACATTATTTTCCAATGACCTTTTTGACGAGTCTCGGTAAGACCATGAGAAGCTTGTCTTGTTTTGACAACATCTCATTTATAAAATCTTGTTAGGACTAAACTTTCCCAAAGCTCCATATAAAGCCTACCACACATATATGTTATGAGAGGGAAAGGAGTAGAATATATAGGCTTGAGAGACAAGTGAGATGAGAGTTCATGAGCAACATGCAAGGTGATTTAAATTTGTGAACTTGGTTTAGCTCTTTTCTTTATCTCGTTCTTTATTTCAAAAATTCTGAGATCTATTTAAACTTTGTGAGCATGTTAATACTTGTGGGATAAGCTTAACTAAAAATCTACCCTCCGTAGGGATGAAGGCTAGTACATTATGGAACTTTAACGAATTAAACTTTTGAGAGCATTATGTTTTTTTTCATGTATGATCAAGTGCAAGGTTTAAACATTGATGGGCAACGATGATATCCATCGAAGGCTTACTAGAGGACGAGCAAGGTTTAAGCATGGGGGAGATGTTGACGGTGAAAATCCGTCAACCTAGCCATGAGTTTACCTTCGATGTTGGCATGACTTTTGTATCTTATCCATTGGTACTAACCCCCGTGGTATAACAAGTTCACTTGTGCATGTCGGTTTTGGAGTTAAGTGTTTACGCATGGTTTTAACGTTGAAAGCAAGACTTCCGGGATAAGTTCATTAAGCACCTCATGACAAGACCTTGAAGCCCGATACAAGTCAAGCAATGAAGTGAACATGACTCCAAGAGCCCAAGGACCAAGCCCGAGAAGATGATAAACTCCGAGGACCGAACCAGAAAAGTGCTGAATCTTGCAAGACAAGGAGTTGAGTCCAATTCGGAGAGAAACCGACGACAAGGGCCCACATGCAAAAGGGGAGAACATCTAGAAGACGCGGGAAGCAACACCGGGCGAAGCAGGCCGCGGGATGGGCCGAATTGGGCCCAGGCCGGCCGGCCCAGGCCGGCCGGCCCAGCCCTTTTCGGGGCCCAATCGACCTCCCCTTTGACCTAATTGCTTCTCAGGCTATAAATAGCCCCCTGACCGAGAGCCACGAAGAACCGAAGTCGTAATCCGCCGCCGAGGAGCAGAGAAGCTTGAGGGACACCATCTCGGAGATGAGGGTCGTGCTAGTTGCCTAGGGTTTCCCTAGCCGACGTGGGAACCTTGCATGGAAGACCACGTCGGAGCTCCGGAGCGAGGATCAAGATCGAGGGAGGGCCCCGGTGGTGATCTTGTTCATGTAATCATTTATGGTGAAGTTTGTAAGTGAATCCGATTTCTAGCGATTAAGTGCCTTCTCGATGATTTTGTTTTCTTCTTGGTTTTGCTTCTTCTACGATCTAGTCTATAGCTAGATTACATAGGGTGCTCTTGTAGCCGCGGTAGCTAGAGGTGCATACCGGACCGGCCAAGTGATTTCAACTTGTTCTATCGAACTCGCCCTAGACTACCCGCATGAATAGGGATACGTTGTGACAGAACAGGGGTTCCGAAAGGCGGGCGTTTTCGGAGTCGGATGGGAAGGCCACGATTTAAAGATGTTTTTAATGAGATTCGCTTTTCTATCTTCATCTATCTTGTTTGGAGCTACAACTTAAGCATGATCTAGATTCTCTAGATTGGTTATCTCTTGCTTTCTCTTGCTACCTCTTTAGTAGATTAGATTAGATTCGTTTTCTTTATGAGTTAGTAGATTAGATGCAACTTGTCTTCATAAGATAGCTTACCTTGCTTTACTATATTGAATCCTTGCGTTGCACATTGTTCCACGGATTCGATACCTTGGGTTCACCACTCGAGGGAAGAAGGGTCCCTTGACTACGACGGGAGACTTGTCCGCTTGCAAGTCTAAACGAACTTTGATACAACTATTAACCGTCAACAGCCATCCTGCCCGCCATGATGCTCGGATACTACTCATGAGTGCATCTTCGATGCCCTCTGCATTTTTTCATCGTCGTTTCGATCTATTGGAAGCCTGCTTCCTATAGGTCGTCACACGACCTCTCTTCGTTCGGCAAGACTTCAAACAGGTTGGCTGCTAAGCTATTTCTTTTTCTTTTTTTGGACTGACATGCATGCTATTCGACCTGTCGATAGCCCTACAACATCGTCATGACCTTTCTAAGGTCGCTGCACATACACCTCGCTCTTGGGCTTGTGAGACATTGGTACCCCTGGGTCCCCACCGACCAGGCTCACGGCTGTCCCCGACAAGTGGGTCTGGCCTACCAGAAGATCCGCCGACTTGTCAGTGGGCCCAACCGACCTAGTTGGCAGCTCGCACGGCCTCCTAAAGACCTTCCAGAAGATTCCCCAAACGACTTGATCCACTACGACCTCAAGACTTGGCGTACGAGACAAAGACCTCGGTGGATTTCGCCCAAAGCAGATTGACGGGATATGGCAAGATGTGTAACGTAGACTTAGGTCTCCTGGTCGTAACCGACCAGGAGTCTGGGAACCGACCTCATCCGCTGGCCAATATAAGGCGGATGAGGCGACCCCTTGTAACATACGCAATCCTCAAGCAATCCACACCGACAACTGGACGTAGGGTATTACTCTCCGGAGGCCCGAACCAGTATAAACTCACCGTGTTTTCTATGTTCCGCATAGTCGTGTGCAACCTTCAAATTCTTAGCCTTAGACTCCTCTCCGCCGAACAACTAAACCACAGGGATTAACACCCCCGTGGGCTGTTCAGATCTCACCATCTGACAATCCTGAATGCCTTTGCTTGACAACGTTAAGCAGCACGGATAACACTGTTTCTTTCTCTGCTGACTATTTGCTCAATGCCTTTGAACAATATGCTACAAAGGATTTAATGCTTACCACTTATCTCAGTACGAACCACTGGATTGCAGTGGCGATCGTTCCGAAGCAGTGGAAGGTCTACTATCTTGATTCATTGAAGACAATTAATACTAATATTGGCCCTTTCGAGCTAATCATTAATGAGTAAGTTATTTCTTTCTTAACCTGCGGACGTTCCTCAACAAACTGTATAGAGTATATTAATTAATAGTGTCCTAACCATTGTTGATATTTTCGTTATAGGGTTTGGAAACGTTACTACCGCAAAAAGTTCTCGCACCGTGGCCCCTTGAAACACGTCAAAGATGTTAACGTACATACCACTTATTTCCTTCCTGTGGAAGCTAGTACTAAAGCTTGAGTTTATTTCTTTTCGATCACCACTATTTTTCTTTGTACATTTATTGCAATGCCACCAACAACCTACTGGATCCAGACTCTGCGACTTCTATTGTGCCTATAACATGCTTCTTTTAAAACAAAGCGTCCCACATATGGAGGTACTTGATTCATTGTGGATTTCTGTGAATTTGAATGTTGGATCTAATTTTTGTGAATTTAGTCATATCCTATCTGGTTCCAGGATGCAACCACTGATTGCTGCCAAATCCTAGCTGGATCCAGGATGCAGCCGGCAAGTAGGCAGCAGGTTACTGTAGGAGTGGCCTACGTATCTATAACGGGCGTTAATTAAAGCTTGTTACAAACACTGACCACTGAGTAACGGGCTTCAATTGGAACAGCTGTTACAAACTTGCCAACAAAGTAACGGGCACCATAAAAGCCCGTTACCAATGCGTGGCCCATTCGTTGAGACATCGGAGACGCAAGTTCACCACACGCATCTCTGATATTGATTTCACAGTAATGGGCTTTGTTTTAGTGCTCGTTACCAAAGTTCCCTCTGGGCCTAGAGAAACAGTCATTTTCACGTAACCGGTGGCTAGTTGTGGTAATGGTTGTTGTTTTATGCCCGTTATGAATATGTGTTATCAGTAACGAGCATTTGTCCATTACCTTTCTTGGCTTATTTGTAACACTTGATCGGTAATGGGCACATTGCCCGTTACCAAAGGCGATCTACGCCCGTTACCAAAGCCAGTTTTTCACGTAGTGAGAGGCTCCTAATTCCAAAATGTATATGCATGCTCTTACATACTGAGCAACTCCAAGAGATTAGCTATCTTGACCTGACTAGCTAAAAAATTGGAAAAATCAACAAAAACAACACTCTAACAGACCAGCCAAACACCCCACTAGCTATATCCTCGCTAGCTAGACTTATGGCTTCCCTAGCCAAAGATGGCTAGTGCCATGTGTTAGCTATCCTTCGCTGCCCCACCACCTCTTGCGCGGTCCCCTCCTGCTCCCACCTCCCTTGCATGACTGACACGTGGGCCTAGTTGTGGGATGACTACTCATTTTAACTAGTCTGTTGGAAGAAGAAATATAGAGGAAGAATACTAGATAAATGTGAATTTAGCTAGTCTAATTTAGTGACTCTAACTTGATGATATTGTTTATAACGATATTGCCTTAATTTTGGCTTCACATAGTGTACTTATCAACGGGTTATTCTCTGACCGGTTCCGGCTTTACGGGACGGGAAATCATGTTTCAGCAATATTTGACCAAATTATTGAAGTTGCATCGGCTGCTACTATTGTCGTCTAACACTGACTCCAACAAGGAGTTGCAAAATAGGAGAGGCAGTCCTCCATTTGCCTTCTAAACAGTAGATGCATCACCCATGTGAAAATCATCATCTCCAATAGGAGGGAGGCAAAAGCATATGCAGTGCGCAGGGAGGGAGGGGAGACAGAGCCGAAGGTGATCCTCAAAGCCCGATTCGCAGGAGACGGCGCGAGGAGGTAGACCGGCGGCCAGGCCGTCGCACAAGGAAAGGAGGGAGCAGGGGCGTCATGTGTCCTCCGTCGATTCGAGCTACAGATCTCACCATCGAGCGAGCGAACGACCAGAGGTGCTTATGAAGGAGGGAGGGGGCCGCCCCTAAGATGTGAGCACGCCACCCCCGAGCTCGCCAGGCGCCGCGGCCAGCACTCGTCCGGTCGCACCCTCGCCGCTCGGCCGCCGCGGCCACGCTCGTCGGCGCGCACCCGCTCTCCCATGGCCGCGCGCTCTCCCCGCCGCGCCCGCTCGCCCAACACGCCCACCTTCCTCGACCCCTAGCTTGCCCGCCGCCACGGCGCACTCGTCGGTTCGCGCCGGCCACCCGCTCGCTCGTGGCCGTGCTGCTCTCCCCCGCCGCACCCGCTCGCCCACCGCGCCCACCCTCCTCCTCGTCAAATGCATAGCAGGAGAGAGGTGATTCATTTTATCTCTCCTCTCTCCTCACAATGCAAAATGCCTGCTGCTTTGCTTGGTCTGTTGGAGATGAATTCGGCACTTGTTGGACTCAATCTAAGCTCGATCGGCAGCTTGCTGGACACGTGAAGGATCGACAACGCCTACTAGCTATCGCGCGCTTCGCCACAGGCCGCGTCACGTCTCGCCTACCTACCACGTTCCCACTCTGCAGCTCCCGTCACCATCATATCGTCTGATGTGTGGCCGAAGAAACAAACCTGAACCTGTTGTCCCAGCCCAACTAGTCATCGTTGCTTCGAGAGGAAAAAACCTACTTGTGATCGGAAAAAGTAATGTTGGTCTTGGTGTTGTTGGTCAGTTCTTGGTCTGTTTGGTGTTGTTTTGTTAGGTTTTGTGTAGGGTTTTCCTTCCTTGCAGGTTGTGTTTTGGGGGTGTTTTTGTTCCGGTGCCTAGAGAAGTCACTGAGGCTCTCTGGAACGTGTGTTGTGCGGCTGTTGTAGCCACCGGCCTGACCGGCGCTGTCCATCGGTCGGACCGGTGTTACCGGTCTGACCGGCGCAGGCCATCAGTCTGACCGGTGCAGCACAGGCAGCAAGCCGTGCAAGTTCCCACTGTGCGTGTTGGTGTGTTTTGGCTTGGAAGGTTGTTTGTTGGTTCCTAGGTCCAGTAGCACTTTAGTGGCTGCGTGGACTTGACCAACTTGGGTAGTGAGTCGGAGACGTGTGTTGGAAGCCGTGTTCGTCTTATTGGAGTCTCGATCTCCTTCGAGAAGAATTTTTATCGGCTCCCATTCACTCCCCCCCCCTCTCTGGTCCCGTATCGGTCCTTCACAAGTGACACAATGATAGTCACTGAGGTCGACAAAGTGGGGATGCCAGTACCATTGACTTAAAAGCGCAGGTTCAGGGCGCTTGCGGGGCTCATTGCTAGACAAAAGATACCTTTGAACTTGCCGGAAATCAAAGAACTAAGCAATGATGAAAAGTGGGACTTGTTTGATAAGCATGTGCAGAAACACTTGAAGTTCCAAGAAGATGCGAAACTGCAGGCATTCAAGCTTTTCTGGAAGACGGCAGCCAAGGCATGGAGACAATTCAGGACTTGAACCATTTACAAGGCACCCGTTTATTGTTCTGGAACAGTGGAAGGAGTTCATGAAACAGGCAGAAACCGAGCAAGCCTCATCTGCTAGTGTCAAGTTCAAAGAACTCCGAAGCCGGAACACAAGCGAGCACAACATGGGTCCAGCTGGTTATACTGTGAAACTAGAACAATGGGAGGAAGAGGACAGACAATTAGTTGCAGCTGGTATCCCCAACCCATATGACGCCTACCCTAACCATCGTTCCAGGAATTGGATACGAGCAAGGAGTAAGATAGTGATTAAAGACTGTGTTGCCGTGATAGTGTTCAACAACAAAGAGGTAGAAAAATTGGTTGCGGACATCAAAGAGAAGATTGCATGTGTAGAATCTTCAGGAATGACAGGGCAGAGGGAGTATGATGTGCTAAGTCAATGCTTGGGCCGCCTTGAACAACATGGTCGTGTGTGTGGTGTCTCCAGCTACCAGGGCTGGAAGTATGCATGGCCTCAGCATGTAGAGATGTACAGGAAGAGGAAGAGGACGAAGACCGACACATCAGTTGATACGGAAAAGATAAAGGAACAAATCAAGCAAGAACTGGTGGCTGAGATGCGGATGCAGAACATGCAGATGCAGAGGTGGTGTTGTCACCATATGGTGTTGTCATCAATGTCCAATCACGCAAGCCCTTCACCCGCCACACTGAAGAGCAGCTGTGCGTCCGCAGATGTAGGTTTGATCGATGGCACTGTAGAGTTGGCGACGGAGGTGTGCTGTGACGATCGTACACACGAAGACCTTATAGGCATGTTGACTGAACCCAACACTGTGGCCTATGGATCACGTGGAAGGGGCTTCAGTGTGAGGCTGGACTTGGTCTTGTTCATCCAGAGGAGACTACACTACAAACAGTCCCGATTCATGAAGACTGTTTTGTTGTTGAAGTGATCACTGTATATACTATCTTTGCAGATGAACTGTTGGAATACCCTCCTAATGACGAGGTGATGAAACTTGGACAAGCTCAAGGACAGAGGTTACAGTGGAGAAGGTGTCGGATTGACATCAAAGGAGCACCAACATGTATATCTTGTTCACAAGCTATTGTACAGATTCCTTGTAGTTCACACAGTTCGGTACAGGTTCCTTCCTTAGATGGTTCCCCCCCTCCTCCACCTCCTCCTCAATCCGCACACGTTCCATCCCCACATCCAAAAGGTACACAAAATATTCCATCCCCACCTACTCATAGTCCTGAAAAAACAGAAAAACTTGCATCCCCACATCCGCAAGAGACACCAAATATTCCATCCCCACCACCACGCCCACCACCTCCTCCTCCTTCTGCTCCTCATGAAACAACAAAACCTACACCCCTAAACGGAAGTGCTCAAAACAATCATGCCAAAATAGGTACGTCTGGGCCTAATACCTCTATAATAGGTCCTAGTGAGACACCCCTAGGCAAGAAAGCCCTTGAGAAACCTTCAGTCATTTCAAATCAGCATGGAAAGAAACTGGCCAAAAATAATATCTCTACACCACGTACAGCAGGCAAGCAAGCCCTTAAGAAACCTTCTTCAGCCATCTCAAAGCAGCAGGAAAAGGAAATTGTTGTAAATAAAACCTCTAAGAGGCCTACTAGAAAGAAATCTAAAAGAAAAACCAAGGAGAATCGTCGGTATATGACTAACCCAAAGAAATCTGAGAGTGACACTGAGAAGAATCCTTGGGCTATGGCTAACCCAAATTACAAATTCGGAAAGAACCTTCTCAGTGATGGAGGTCTCAAAAAGGTTGCTCCTTTTACCAGAAGGATCCACACATTCTACATGCAACGTGGTAAGTGTTGACGGTGAAAATCCGTCAACCTAGCCATGAGTTTACCTTCGGTGTTGGCATGAGTTTTATACCTTATCCATTGGTACTAACCCCCGTGGTATAACAAGTTCACGTGTGCATGTCGGTTTTGGAGTTTAATGTTTATGCAGGGTTTTAGTGTTGAATGCAAGACTTTCGGGATAAGTTCATCAAGCACCTCATGACAAGACCTTGAAGCCCCGAACAAGTCATGCAATGAAGCAAACTTAACTCCAAGAAGCGGGGGACTTGATCCGAGAAGACGACGGACTCCGGGGACCGACCGGAAAAGTGCTCGAATCTTGCAAGACAAGGAGTTGAGTCCAATTCGGAGAGAAACCGACGACATGGACCTACATGCGAAGGGGGAAACATCCGAGAAGCAAGGGAACCGACGTGGGGCAAAGGAGCCCACGGGCTGGGCCTAAATGGGCCCAGGCCGGCCGGCCCAGTCCGGTCGGCCCAGGCCCATTTTGGGCCCAAATTTGCTCTCCTTTGCCCGAGCCGCCAATCGGGCTATTTATAGTCCCCTGACCGAGAGCCACGCAGACGTCTTCGGCTGCCGAGAAGCAGAGAAGAGAGGGACACCATCTCGGAGAGGAGAGGGTCGAGCTAGTTGACTAGGGTTTCCCTAGCCGACGTGGGAACTTTGCACGGAAGACCACGTCGGAGTTCCCGGAGCTAGAAGCAAGATCAAGGAAGGATCCCGGTGGTGATCTTGTGTATGTATCATTGTTATAGTTGAATTATCGAGTTGAATCTTTTCCTAGTGATCAAGTGTTTCCTCGAAGATTTCGTTTTTCGATCGGCTTTGCTTATTCCAATTCTATTCGCGCGATAGATTACATAGGGTGTTCTTGTAGCCGCGGTGGCTAGAGGTACACGCCGGATCTTCCGAAAGAATCTCGACTTGTCTTTTGACTCGCCCTAAGCTCCCCGCATGAATAGGGATACGTTGTGACGAACGGGGGTCTCGAAAGGCGGATGTTTTCGGATTTGGACGGGAAACCACGATTTAAAGAGGCTTCTATTAAGATTCGATTTGCTACTTCTTCTCTTGCTTGGAACTTCAACAAAAGGCTTACCCCGATCCCTCTAGATCGGTTTATCTACCCAATCTTACTTTGTTTTCTCCGGTTTTTAGTAGATTAGATCTGTTTTGTGTCTTTTACTTAGATGCATTAGGTTCTTTATTGAAGATTGAAGTTATTTGGCTTTAATAGATTAAGTCTTGCGTCACACATTTGTTCCACGGATTCGATACCTTGGGTTCACCACTCGAGGGAAGAAGGGTCCCTTGACTACGACGGGAGACTTGTACGCTTGCGAGTCACGAACGAACTTTGATACAATTATTAACCGTCAACAAGCCCCTTTTTCTGGCGCCGTTGCCGGGGAACAAGTGATCAAGATTTGATTTTTTTTATTGCTTTTTTTGTAATTTTCGGTATTCTTTTTGTTTTTATTTTTGCATCTACTAAATTTTGATCATCCTCAAAATACATCTAATCTAGTTTGTCTAACTCTAGTCTTTATAGATTTGTTTTGTTTTCCAGTTTTTGCATACTTTGTTTATTGCTAACCCTAACAGGAGATGGACGGCTACCTCTCCAACAAACCCAATAATTTTGTGGATGATCCGGAGAAAAACTTTACGAGGCTAAGGAGACGCGAAGCACATCAAGCTAAAAAGTGGATTTTGTAGATTCGGAGTCGGAAGACAAAGGATCGCAGGAATCTCCGGAGAATTCACCACCTCAAAGTCCGCGGGAGAATCGACCTCCACCAATGGCTGACCAACCACCGGAAGAACGCAAGATTGGGGAGCTATGCACCCCAGACATCATCGACCTACCAATCTTGAACCTCGAGGAGATCGGAAGACCGTTCGAGATCAAGACCTCAACAATCCGCATGGTGCAACATTCACCCTTCACCGGCAAAGAGGATCCGAACCTTCACCTCCAAGCATTCATACAACTATGTCAGACTTTCAACATGGATGGGGTGACTCAAGATCAAATGAGGGCAAGGCTTTTTCCGTTTTCACTACTCGGGAAGGCTTTGCAATGGTTCCACTCTCAACCGGCGGAGATCGTGCAAAATTGGAACACGTTGATGAAGGCTTTCATGAAGGAATACTACTCACCGGGTAAAACTCAAAGCTTGCGTAATAAGATTGCCACCTTTGTTCAATATCCTACGAAACTATCTCGGAGGCATTCGAGCGCTTCAACGAGTACACCGGGCGGTTCCACATCACAAGTTCCCGAAAGAAGACCTCGTGCAAAAGTTCTATCAAGGACTCACCATGGCGTCAAGGACGATCATCGATGCATCAGCGGGAGGATCTATCATCGAGCTCACACCGACGGAAGCTTTCACGCTATTCAAGAAGGTCGCGGATAATGACACGTGGGGTCATCCGGGCGCCTACATCCGGCTCAACCCATGGGGAACGTCAAAGGAGTCTTGCAAGTGGAGAAGGAAGACATACTTGAGGGCAAGATCGACTCGCTCATGAGGAGGTTGGAGAAGATGGAGATGGAAAAGAAAGAGGCTCAAGACTTGAAGGCCGCCGAAGCAAGGTCCACATGCGAAGAATGTGGAGAGTATGGCCATGTCCGCAAAGATTGTCCGGAGGAAGCCAAAGTGCTCGACTACATGAGGAAGGGAGAATTGCCGAACTTCCGCTACGGGCAAGGTAGGCCTCAATTTAATGCAAGCTCATCTATCCCTAACACGGTTCCGCTTCGGATACAATTGAAGGAGTTCATGGATGAGCAAGCTAAGATCAACAAGGACACCGTCACCAAGTTCAAGACCATAGACAAGGTGTTGGAGAACATCGATAGCAAAGTGACGGAGGTCGGAAGTTCCAATCATCAAGTGCTCAACATGATGAAGATGCTCGAGACGCAAGTTGGACAACTTGCGGGGTGCCTCACTAATGATGAAGGGAAGCTTCCGGGACAACCCAAATGTCCCGAATCGGCGAAGGCCATTCAAACGCGTTCGGGGAAGGAGACCGAAGATCCGGAACGTTCCGCGGGAGCAAGGAAGCTTAAACCATCCACCGAGGTGGAAGGAGTTGCTAAAGAGAAGGTTACGGGGATCGTCACCGAGGAACCCGAATTCGAGATGCCGGAGGAAGACACGAGGATACCGCAACTCAAGCCACGCTACTTCCGAGGTAAACTTGACAACCACTTTGAGAAGTTTGTGGAAGTTGTGCGTAGACTTAGCATCAACATGCCATTACTAGATGCCCTACAAGTACCTACATATTCTCGTTACTTTAAAGACATACTTGCAAATAAATATGAGATAGCAACACTCGGGGTAGATCATGTCAAGATGTCCGAGGAGTGTAGTGCAGCTATTGCTTATGGGCTAGAGAAGCAAAAAGACCCCGGGTGCCCTACAATTCCATGTTCAGTTGGTTCTTTCAACTTCGAGAAGGCATTATGCGACCTTGGAGCTAGTGTGAGTGTCATGCCGAGGGATGTGTTCGAGAAGCTATGCCTACCGATGGAGCCTACGGGAATATGTTTGGAGTTGGGTGACAACTCCATTCGCTATCCTTTGGGCATTGCTGAAGATGTACCCGTGAAGATTGGACACCACTTCATCCCCGTCGACTTTGTTGTGCTCGAGATGGGAGAGAGGGAGAAGCCGCCGCTCATCCTAGGGAGGCCGTTCCTCAAGACCGTGGGAGCTACTATTGATGTTGGCAAGGGGGAGATCATGTTCGATATCAACGGAGAAAAGAGTTCCTTCAAGTTCCGTCCAAGGATTGAGGCATGCAACATGATTGGAGTGAAGGGAGAACCAAAACAAACGGAGGGGCTGAAAAAGAAGAAGGAGCCGAAAAAATGAACGTAACGAAAATCAAAGAAGGTGTTGCATCCGTCAAGACAAAGGAAGAGAAGCCGCCTGTGAAGACCAAAAAAATGACTAAGCCAACTAAGCCGGAAGGCAAGCCCGCGCCCAAGATGGTGCGGAAGTGGATACCCAAGATTGCAACGCCCGCAAAGAGCGTTGATCCGGAGTAATCAAGTGAAGAAGTCTAGCTATAGACTATAAACGAAGCGCTAGGCGGGAGGCAACCCGTTTCGTCGAGTCAAGAATAAGCTACCGGGAGGACAACCCGATTCCGGGTTTTTCGAGTATTTTTAATAATTTAGTTTTTGAGTTTTATTACGCAAAGACATTAGACTTAGAAGTGGTTGAACAATATTAGAGACATAATTCTTGATTGAATGTTTGCTTTATCATAAACCCTTTGCATGAACCCTCCTATGTGCTTGTTTGATTCTTTTCTTTTCGAGAAACCTCAACCAAATAATTTCAGAACCTTAACTCAACCTTTAACCCTCATTATGGTGCTGAGGTTGACTTATTTTTCATGCTAAAACCACACAAGTAGAGCCACGATTTATGTTTAAGTGTTAATAAAATTCAGCACGTGGTAGGACTCGCGTGAACCTAGAAATCAAAGCTTTTGGTTGGTTCTAAAAATCTTTATCCTTGGTTTCTCTAGGATTAGAATTTTTCTAAGCCTATTCTAATTTTGTTTTATTCAAAATCTTTCTTATTTAGCCAAAATTAGAACCTAAACCTATGCCCCCATGATCAAGCCGGGAAAAAGTTCGCTCTCAACCGATGAAAGCAAACTATACCGGTGAGACCGAAACCGACGTAGTCGAAAAATATTTTCGACTTACATTTGTTTTTAATGGTTTAAAAACTTCTCTAAAATTATGCTTGAGCTCTTGCATGGCTCTGAAAAATATTTTAAATTTCGAATTAGAGGAGTGCTTAACCTTAAACACACCTAAATGGAGGCAATCTAGTTTGAATTAATCATGCATGCACCATTGGATTCCCTTTTATCAACTTTCACCAATTCCACATGCAAAGGACAAGCATGGTGGGCAGCAAGCATCAACTTTGCAGGATTTTCATGGTGGCATGTGAAGCAAGTGGAGCTAGGGAGCATGGACATGACCCAAAGCATGGAGCATCAAGTGGGAGGACCAATAATTCAAGAAAAGGAGTGGACGAGAGCGTTTGGGCGGTGCAACTCGTGGAGCACGCGGGCGGGGAAAGTTGCGAGGCGAAATGATCGTGCCGGGAGAAAGACGCGGCGGGGAGGAGCCGAGAGGACCCCGGCCGGCCGGCCCGTGCCGGCCGGCGGCCGACCTATTTAAGGAGCCCCCCCGGCTCCCGTTTTCTGCAGGCAAGCTTCCCTCTCCTTCCCTTGTTTGTGTGTTCAAGTTTGTGTGCTCAGAACCTCCGTAGACTTAGCCAACCATCCCAATCTTGATAGCTCAAGAAAAAAATCCACATCCTTAATCCACTCAAAGTCCACATCCGAAGCAAAGAGTTTAAGTGCCTAGTTTACCGGTTGCAACCCGGAATTTTAGTTGAAGAAAGAGTGCAGCAACCATGTGGAAGAAGACCACAAGTCTCTTCTCCAAGAAGAAGAGTTCGTCGTCGTCCAAGCCGTCATCAACCACGTCTTCGAGGAGGCACTCGGTTTCCGAGTCTCCCGGAGCATGGAGACGGATACGGCACCACCGAGGAGGAACGATGCTCTCCTCCTTGGTGGTATGAGGGCTGCGAGAAGCACTTCCATGAGGTTCACCGAACCTCGTGGGCACACGGAGGAGCAGCCCGCGCCACCACGACGATCGACTCGCTCAACCGCACCACCTCCTTACACCCCGACACACTCTTCGTACGGCTTCATCATCTTGTCGGCGGAGGAGGAGGAGAGGCTCGCCAATCTTGAGAAGAGGCTTGTGCCGAACGTCGAGTTCGACGACCAAGCACTCTACACCTTGGGTTTTTGCACCGACATACACTATATGTTGGGACACCTCGGATGGGTGCAGTTCTCCAACGGAATATCGGTGGACACCCATTTGGGTTACGCCTTGGAAATTTTGATGACTATTGCACCCATCGTTGATGATGATGGGGTGCAAAGCTTGTCATTCCGTTTGGAGGGAATCGAACAAGTGGTTCCCTACGAGCACGTTAGGGAGCTGCTTGGATTCCACAAGGGAGCTCCGGAGAAAGTTGACGTGCCACCCGGCATGTTGGCGGGATTTTGGAACATGATCTCCGGAGAAGCCCATCAACAACGCAATTGCATCCACAACCCCATTATCCGGATATTTCACTCTTGGATGTGCAAGAGGGTATTGGGGAGGATGAAGGAAACAAAGGTGACCGACACGGAGTTGAATTGGCTATACTCGGCTTTAATTGCCGGGCAGCCAATAGACCCCTCTTACCTCATGATCAACCGTTGGTGTTGTGAAGCAACATCGGGGGCGGGTAATATTGGTTCGGGGTGTTACCTCTCCATGTTGGCCTTTTCCTTGCGGCCGGGGATCGCAAGAAACCCCGCTCACCTTTTGCGTGGTACCTCTCTCGGTTTTGAGTATTTGCGGCAAGGCAAATACATTAGTGGAGATGAGAGAGGAGATTATCGGTTGGCCATAGTGAACCTACCCCTTCCGAATGAGAGGCTTAGGCTTTTCACCGAAGGAAGGGAAGATTGGTTGGAAGAGGGATTACTTGTCCCTGCAAGGAAGAACAAAAGAGGAAGAATCGTAGAGGAGGGAACATCCTCCGCACAAGCGAGTGGAGCACAACCCAATGTGCAACCATTCGGCGGGGTCCCTCCTCCGCCAAGTTATTACGGAGGGTCACAAGGACAAGCATGGGGGGTGGTGCACCGGTACCCCCACAAAATTATGTTGTGCCCAACGCTAACTTCGCGGAGTCCTACGCTCATCATCCCCAACCACAACAAAGCATGGCCATTATTGGAGGGTATGCTGCAAGAAATGCTCAAAACATCGCAGCCATCCAAGCTAACGCAGCTCAACTCGGTGAAGGCAACGCAAATATTGCCTTTGAACTTGGACGCCTTCACCTTGTGGAGCCAAATCAATTCGTCGGAGGAAATGTCCAATCGTATTATGAGCAAGGGTATTATTATCAAGATTATCAACATCAACCACCGGCGGAGGACTAGAAGATTTAGGAACTTTAGTTTTCTTTTCTTTTCTTTTTCTCTGTAATTTTCAGCTTTTGCTTATGTGTGTTTGCGTAGTATTTTCTGTTTTATTTAAATTTCAGCAAGCATGTTTGTTTATTTTCAGTTTGTATTTCAACTTGATGTCACCATTAATAAAGACACCACCTTGATTATATCATTGGAAAAGTTACAAAATTCGTGCCATGATGATATATGATTAAAATTGCAGCTTTGTTCATCTTTGTAATTGATTTATGCATGTTTAAGCTAGTGCTCTCTTAAAAATACAGATCTGAATTTATTTAAATACTAGCTTAATTTTCAGCGGAGGTTATGATTAAAATAAAGACCCATAGTGTTTTATGTGCTCTCAAGTTATGAATAGATTAAAGATGTCTTTTATGCTCAAAAATATTGCTAACCTTGTCACAAATATCACTTGTGTGTTGCTCAACCTATCCAAAGCCTTATATATATTTGAGTGCATAAACCTTAGTGTACAAGATTTATTTTTGAGTGAGTTATTGCAGGCCATGATTTCTCTGGCCCGAGACTAAGAAGCCAGTCATTCCATTTTTGCGTATCTATCTTTTTGCTAGCCTTTTATCCGTGCATTGTGTATCCCCGCATCGGTGATCTCACAAACCTCGCCGGATATCCACCCTTAAACCAAATATCATCTTTTGTGATTACCTCCTTGACCACAACCTATCGTTGAGAATGGATCATCAATTCAAGGAAGATCGCAAGACGGTGCCAACATTGAAGATTTCAAGTATCTCTCCAAGGAAAAATATCTCCGGTACCTACCTTATTTTTCGCCTCTTTGCTCGAGGACGAGCAACGTCTAAGCATGGGGGAGGAGGTAGGTACGGTGCAGTTTTAGAGTTCAAAGGGGAATATTTTAAAAAAAATGATGATTAAAGAAAAAAAATCCAGCGATACTCATGACTTTCAAGGTAAATAAATAAATAAATATATATATATGAAAGAAAGAAAGAAAGAAAGAAAAGAATGAGAAATATGAGAAAGAAAAAAATGTGCGTAAAGTAAACTCCCCAGCTCTCTAAAAAGTGCATTCAAGGCTTCAAGTTAAAAAGATCCATTCTCATTTTCCAACCATGTGCAATCCGATAACGAGGACTTCCTTTGTGCCTTGGGATCACTCTTTGCCATTTGCACATGTCCACTTATCTAAAGAGTGTGTATTTTTCTCTTTCCCCTCCTTGATTTAACATTATTTTCCAATGACCTTTTTGACGAGTCTCGGTAAGACCATGAGAAGCTTGTCTTGTTTTGACAACACCTCATTTATAAAATCTTGTTAGGACTAAACTTTCCCAAAGCTCCATATAAAGCCTACCACATATATATGAGAGGGAAAGGAGTAGAATATATAGGCTTGAGAGACAAGTGAGATGAGAGTTCATGAGCAATATACGAGATGATTTAAATTTGTGAATTTGGTTTAGCTTTTCTTTATCTCGTTCTTTATTTCAAAAATTCTGAGATCTATTTAAAACTTTGTGAGCATGTTAATACTTGTGGGATAAGCTTAATAAGAATCTACCCTCCGTAGAGATGAAGGCTAGTACATTATGGAACTTTAATGAATTAAAATTTTGAGGGCATTATGTTTTGTCATGTGTAATCAAGTGCAAAGTTTAAACATTGTTTAGCAATGATGATATCCATCGAAGGCTTACTCGAGGACGAGCAAGGTTTAAGCATGGGGGAGATGTTGACGGTGAAAATCCGTCAACCTAGCCATGAGTTTACCTTCGGTGTTGGCATGAGTTTTATACCTTATCCATTGGTACTAACCCCCGTGGTATAACAAGTTCACGTGTGCATGTCGGTTTTGGAGTTTAATGTTTATGTAGGGTTTTAGTGTTGAATGCAAGACTTTCGGGATAAGTTCATCAAGCACCTCATGACAAGACCTTGAAGCCCTGAACAAGTCATGCAATGAAGCAAAATTAACTCCAAGAAGCCGGGGACTTGATCCGAGAAGACGACAGACTCCGGGGACCCGACCAGAAAAGTGCTGAATCTTGCAAGACAAGGAGTTGAGTCCAATTCGGAGAGAAACCGACGACATGGACCTACATGCGAAGGGGGAAACATCCAGAAGCAAGGGAACCGACGTGGGGCAAAGGAGCCCACGGGGGCCGGGCCTAAATGGGCCCGGGCCGGCCGGCCCGGTCCGGTCGGCCCGGGCCCATTTTGGGCCCAAATTCGCTCTCCTTTGCCCTAGCCGCCAATCGGGCTATTTATAGTCCCCCGACCGAGAGCCACGCGAGAGAAGATTTCGTCTTCGGCCGCCGAGAAGCGAGAGAAGAGAGGGACACCATCTCGGAGAGGAGAGGGTCGAGCTAGTTGACTAGGGTTTCCCTAGCCGACGTGGGAACCTTGCACGGAAGACCACGTCGGAGTTCCCGAGCTAGAAGCAAGATCAAGGAAGGATCCCGGTGGTGATCTTGTGTATGTATCATTGTTATAGTTGAATTATCGAGTTGAATCTTTTCCTAGCGATCAAGTGTTTCCTCGAAGATTTCGTTTTTTGATCGGCTTTGCTTATTCCAATTCTATTCGCGCGATAGATTACATAGGGTGTTCTTGTAGCCGCGGTGGCTAGAGGTACACGCCGGATCTTCCGAAAGAATCTCGACTTGTCTTTTGACTCGCCCTAAGCTCCCCGCATGAATAGCGATACGTTGTGACAGAACGGGGGTCTCGAAAGGCGGATGTTTTCGGATTTGGACGGGAAACCACGATTTAAAGAGGCTTCTATTAAGATTCGATTTGCTACTTCTTCTCTTGCTTGGAACTTCAACAAAAGGCTTACCCCGATCCCTCTAGATCGGTTTATCTACCCAATCTTACTTTGTTTTCTCCGGTTTTTAGTAGATTAGATCTGTTTTGTGTCTTTTACTTAGATGCATTAGGTTCTTTATTGAAGATTGAAGTTATTTGGCTTTAATAGATTAAGTCTTGCGTCACACATTTGTTCCACGGATTCGATACCTTGGGTTCACCACTCGAGGGAAGAAGGGTCCCTTGACTACGACGGGAGACTTGTACGCTTGCGAGTCACGAACGAACTTTGATACAATTATTAACCGTCAACAGTAAGTCAGATGATGATTCTAACATTATGGTCGCACTTCGGCCCGGGACCAATGCACGGCTGAAGAGAGATGAATCGTCAAACGAACTCCAGCAGCTACCTGTGCAACTCAGTGATTTGTACGATCTCTTCAACTTGGATGCTTTGGATCTGACACTTCTCCGCTGCTTCATCCTGTAAGTTGCTTGAAAATTTAATCTGCTTCTCACTAATCACATCCTCTATCGAACTATGCTTTTTGCCTCACATCATCATTATTACCATGTATTTTGCCTCCTTATACTTTGTTTTTTCTTACTAATAGGAATATGACTGTAGAAGTTGACAACAAGGGCCCAGCAGTTGGCTACCTTGATCCTTGTGAGACATGGGTACCCCTGGGTCCCCACCGACCAGGCTCACAGCCGTCCCCGACAAGTGGGTCCGGCCTACCAGAAGACCCGCCGACTTGTTAATGGGCCCAACTGACCTAGTTGGCGGCCCACACAGCCTCCTGAAGACCTTCCAGAAGATTCCCAGACGACTTGATCCACTACGACCTCAAGACTTGCCGTACGAGACAAAGACCTTGGTGGATTTCACCCAAAGCAGATCGACGTGATATGGCAAGATGTGTAACATAGACTTAGTTCTCCTGGTCGTAACCAACCAGGAGTCTGGGAACCGACCTCATCCGCTGGCCAATATAAGGCGGACGAGGCGACCCCTTATAACATTATGTAGTCCTCAAGCAATCCACACCGACAACTGGACGTAGGGTATTACTCTCCGGAGGCCCGAACCAGTATAAACTCACCGTGTTCTCTGTGTTCCACGTACTCGTGTGCGACCTTCGAGTTCTTGGCCTTAGACTCCTCTCCGCCGAACAACTAAACCACAGGGATTAACGCCCCCGTGGGCTGTTCAGATCTCACCATCTGATAGTTGGCACGTCAGGTAGGGGCTGAGTCAAGGTTCTTCCTGCAACTCGATGGCTTCGACCAACGGCGTCATCTTCCCGAAGAGCATGGCGGACTTCCTCGCCAACCCCGTCGACGTCCCCTTCGGCTTGATGCCGGCGGCATCCACCATTCCGGCCGCCTGCCTCGTCATCGAAGGCAACGCTGTCACCACCCACCAACAGATCGGAACAGATCTGTCAAAGAAGACCCACCCACCCACTCCTAGCGACCTGATCGCTGGGATTGACCATGTCGAGGATACACTCTCCGATACAATCAAAGTCTGTGAGCGCGTCAAGCGTCCTCGCATAACTCCTTTGACCTATAGCATGCCTCTTGGCTTGCGCAATGCCGCTCACGTAGCATCACGCTACATGAAGCGCAAGATCCAGATTGAATCTGGACTCTACCATCAAGATCGTGGAAGCTGCGGGAATCACTTCGACGAGCCCTGTCCTATCCACGAGAACTCCAAGCACACCGAACGCCAGTGCCGTGTCCTCAAGAAGCTTCGCCGACCTCTTACCGCGGCCCACCGCCGCCGGCTGAACCAAGAGTCGTCTCCGGACCGCCTTGCGTTCCAGGTCGCCCACACAACGATCTCCCCGAACTATCCGGGAGAAGAGTTCGAGACTCTAGATCACCAAATCTTGGTCGTCTCTGCAGATGTACCACCGCAAGATGGAGAAATAGACGCGCAACGTCAAGAGCGTGAAAACGCTAACGCCGCCCGAGCTGTCCGACGACAACAAGAGGTCGCAGCCGCTGCCCCAGGTGTAGGCCTTCAACCGGCTAATGCCGGACAGGTCAATGCCAACACCGGGCAACAAGCACTTGTGGTACCAGCTGCCCCACAGCAGCGACGCCAAGATGATCCACCTCGTGCCAACAGACTACGTGCGCGAGATCTCCTCAGGGACTTCGAGCGCGACGAACTTGAAGTTTACAACTCACCGCAGACCAATTTGGGAGCTGCTCTCGCCGTCCTAAACCACCTTGAAGACTCTCCAGCGATCCGGCGCCTCCAAGCCAATGTCCGTGTTGCAGCTGCTCAGATTGAGGAAAGAGGCCCTGGATATAGTAGATATACAGCAAGTTCCTATTCTAGAAGCAGATCAGAGCTTCCTCGCTAGTGACATCGTAGCCACGGTCCCCTCGACCCGGTGCCTGAAGAAGGAAGAGGTGAAAATGAAGTAATGCAGTCGGCTAATCCCGCTGCTCAGGCTGCAGCCAATGCTCCAACCAACCCAGCGGCTAATACTCCAGCGAACACCCCGACTAATGCCGCCAACAATGTAGCCAATGCTGCTAACATCCAGGGAAACCCTGCCCCAAATCCAAGACGCAATGCAGAAGCTCAACCTCCTCCGGTCCAGGCCGATCGTGTAGAGGGAAGTCGGTGTCACCGCATAAGAGATGAAGTCAAAATAGCTCAGCATGCAAACTACGACCGCGAGCATGGAGTCCCTGACGCCCTCGACGCCAACAACCCTATCCAAGCTACAGATCTCTGGATCATGCACGACCAGGAACTCTTACGATGCGCCCAGTATGACCAAGATAATGGCCCTCCCGATGACCTCTAGGTTATCCCTGCTGATCATGCTCCATCAGCAAGCCCGGGAGCGGTCAATAATTTTCCAGCTTTCTCACAACGTCTCCGGACGATCAGATACCTTAAAGACTTCAAGCCTTCAATTGAGAAGTACGACGGTCGCTCCGACCCGAGTATATGGCTCAAGATGTACAGTATAGCTGCACGTGCCTCGGGAGGCAATGAAGAACATATGGCCGGATACTTTCCTCTCGTGATGGGCAAGGCGCCACTCCTGTGGCTCGACAATCTCCCCACAAAATGCATCACCTCCTGGGCGACTTTGTCCCGCCTATTCACGACCAACTACCAGACGACCTACAATCGTCCTGGCAATACTCACCACCTCGCTAGAGTACAGATGAGAAGTGATGAAACTCTCTGTGAGTACACTAACTGCTACTTCGAGAACAGCAACACCCTCGCAGGTGTCAAAGACGACGACGTCATTGCCTACTACAAAAAGGGAATCGCCAACATCAAGTTGTTCGAGAAGATCCACGAAGCCAGCGCCAAAACCATTGGCAACCTCATGGCCTACGTCGACAAACTGGTCGACACTCAAGATGTGGTAATGCACGACTTCAACGGAGAAGATCACGACGACAGAGGCACCAGGTCGCGCAAGCGATCCAGTGAAGCCTACGTAACAGATCCGCCGAGACCTTCCACCTTCCTTGAAGGTGACTTCAATATGGTCATGGACGACCAGTGCCAGTTCCACCACGACGCCAAGCACACCATGAGGGAGTGCGAGCAGCTAAAGCGTGCCCTTGGAGTACCATCTACCTCCAAGAAAACCAGAAGCAACAGCAATGACGACCGCAGTGGTGGTCAACGATTTGACAATCGTAACCGTCGACCTGATCGATGAGATTACCGTGACCGTAGACCTTATCCTCGCAATGATGATAGGGATCGACGTGATTATCGCCGCGACTACCGCCGCGATGACAGACGCGACGACCGCGCCGACAAGCGCGACAGAAGTGATCGTCGTGATGATCACCACGACGACCGTAACAACGACCGGCGTGATGATCGACGTCACCAGGACGACCACAACCGCCAAGACAACAATTGCAAGGAGAGGACACCTCGCCACCGCCCAAAGGCCAACCACGAGATCAACTTCATTGTCGGAGGTCGCCAAGCGATCAAAACCAACCGGCAAACTCGATCAAACGCTAGAGAGATCGGGCACGTCAACACTGAAAATTCGCGACCTCTGCGGTGGTCTGAATTCCCAATCACTTTCTCCCGGAAGGATCATCGGGTTCACATCCCCGACCCCGGAACCTATCCGATGGTCATCAACCCCATAGTCAATGGGGCCTGGTTGCCTAAGACCCTCGTCGACGGAGGCAGCAGCCTAAACATAATCTTCACAGAGACGCTACGCAAGACGGAGTTCGACTTCTCCAAAATGACCGCCTGTGATGAACCCTTCTACGGTGTCGTGCCTGGCAAGGCTGCATACCCCATAGGTCGCGTGTGCATGCCGGTCACCTTCGGCACGGAGGAGAACATCAGAACGAAGTACCTGACGTTCAAGGTCGTGGACTTCCGCTCATCATACCATGCCATCTTCGGACGACCTATGCTCGCCAAATTCATGCCTATACCACATCACACTTACCTCATCATGAAGATGCCAGCGCCAAATGGAATCCTTTCCGTCCTCGGGGACATCATGGTCTCCTACAATTGTGAAAGCGCCACCGTCGAGCTCTCCAAAGATTCAGCAATCAAAGCCACAGCAACGGTCATGGTCGCTTAGGCAGCCAAGATCGACGAAACTACCCTCCAAGTACCGGAGCAAAAGCGTACAAACACAGCTTTGGACCCAAGTCCAGCTGTCAAAAAGGTTTGCCTCAGCCTGCCCGACGCATCCAAGGAAGTCATCATCGGGTCCGGCCTCGACCCCAAATAGGAACTCGCGCTCACTAGCTTCCTTAGGGACAACGCTGACATCTTTGCATGGAGTCCATCCGATATGCCTGGAGTCCCCAAAGAGCTGGCTGAGCACAGACTTGAAGTCAACAAGAACGCTCGACCTATCAAGCAAATGCTCCGCACGATTTGCGAAAGATTGAAAACAAGCTATAGAAGTAGAAGTCTGTAAGCTCTTAGCTGCAGGTTTTATTAGAGAATGTCAACACTCGGTTTGGCTCGCAAACCCAGTTCTTGTACCAAAGAAAACTGGTGGATTAAGAATGTGTATCGATTACGCCGACCTTAACAAGCACTGCCCAAAGGATCCATTCCCTCTCCCTCGTATCGACCAGGTCGTGGACTCCACGGTCGGTAGCGTCCTACTCTACTTCCTCGATTGCTACTCAGGGTATCTTCAGATCGCCCTGCATCCTGACGACGAAGACAAGACAGCGTTCATAACACCCCACGGCATCTACTTCTATAAGGTCATGACCTTTGGCCTAAAAAACGCCGGTGCAACCTACCAGAAGGCAATCTAGAAGTGCTTGAAGACCTAAATTGGGAAGAACGTCGAAGCTTATGTGGACGGTGTGGTCATCAAGACTACAGAGGAAGACAAGCTTATCGCCGACCTCACAGAAACCTTCGCCAATCTATGAGAGTTCCAATGGAAGCTCAATCCAACGAAGTGTGTATTCGGTGTCCCTTCCGGATTGCTTCTGGGCTTCATGGTCGGGCACCGAGTCATCGAGGCCAACCCAGTGAAGATCGACGCTATACGCAAGATGGCCAAGCCATCCAATAAGAAAGACGTCATGAAGCTCACCAGTATGATGCCGGCTCTTGGTCATTTCATCAGCAAGCTTGGTGAAAAAGGACTACCCTTCTTCAAGCTATTGAAGAAGGCCGACAAGTTCATATGGGACGACGAAGCCCAAAAATCTTTCGAGGCTCTCAAATAGTCCTTGACAACACCACCAGTTATGACACCTCCAATACTGAAGGAAACACTCCTACTTTACATCTCTGCCACCACTAATATGGTCAGCACAGTTCTTGTCGCCTAGCCAGAAGAAGAAGGTCAGGCCTACCCTGTTCAACGACCTGTGTATTACGTGAGCGAGGTCCTGGCCGACGCCAAAACACATTACACACAACCTCAGAAGCTGCTCTATGTGCTCCTGATCACGTTGAGAAAGCTTCGACACTACTTCCAAGCTCACAAGATCGTGGTCCCGTCTTCATTCCCCTTGGGAGAGATCATCCGCAACCACGACGCCAACGGCCGCATCGTCAAGTCGTCAGTTGAGCTTGGAGAATTTGAAATCGAGTTTTGCCTTAGGAAAGCGATCAAGTCGCAGATCCTCGCAGCCTTCGTGTCTGAGTGGACGGAGATCCAGATGCCCCCTCCCAAGGAGCGGCCTGAACACTGGATAATGTACTTTGACGGCGCCCTCAACCTCGAAGGAGCAGGCGCAGGTGTGTTACTCATCTCTCCCCAGGGAGAGCAGCTCAAGTACGTCCTGCAGATTCATTACAAGGCCTCCAACAATGGAGCAGAGTACGAAGCCCTGATCCATGGGCTCCGAATAGCAGTGTCCCTTGGCATCAAGCGACTACTAGCTTTTGGTGATTCCAAGGTCGTCATCGAGCAAGTCAACAAGGAGTGGGACTACATCAAGGACACGATGGATGCTTACTACGCTGAGATTCGTAAACTCGAAGGCCACTTCGAGGGGGTCGAGTTCCAGCACGTCCCACGCAACAACAACATCGCCGCTGACGTGCTTTCTAAACTAGGCTCTTGTCAAGCTCTAGTCCCCGCAGGCGTGTTTGTCCAAGACCTACGCAAGCCTTCAATCAAGCTCTTGGATCCTGATAATCCAGAGCCATCTTCAAATGACCAGAATTCAGCACCTCCCCACGACGTACTAATGTCTGAAAAAGAAGACGATTGGCGCAAGCCCTTCATAAACTTCATAGTTGACCAGCTTGTCCCTAATGCCAAAGCGGAGTGAGAACGCATCACACGGCGAAGTGCCAACTACGTCGTGATTGGTTCCGACCTATACAGGAAAGCTGCTTCCACTGGCATCTTGATGAAATGTATCCTACAATCAGAGGGTCTACAGCTCTTAGCTGAGATCCACAATGGCGAGTGTGGCTGCCACGCGGCATCCACCAACTTGGTCGGTAAAGCATACCGATCTAGATTCTATTAGCCCACAGCTGTAACTGATGCTAAAGACCTCATCAAGAGATGCAAAGGATGCCAGTTCTTTGCCAAACAGCAGCACCTGCCAGCTCAGGCCTTGCGCACTATTCCTCCATCATGGCCCTTCGCTATGTGGGATCTCGACACGGTAGGACCGTTTCGTTCCACTCTGGGCAGCTACAAACATATTCTGGTCACCATAGATAAATTCACCAAGTGGATTGAAGTCTGACCTGTTGCGAAAGTAGCGTCGGAAGAAGCAGTCAAATTCATCGGAGATATCAAACACCGCTTCGGTGTGCCTAACAGGATCATCACCGACCTAGGCAAAGCTTTCAATGGCTCGGTCTTCTGGGACTTCTGCCAGGATAACCTCATTGATGTCTATTATTCCTCGGACAACCACCCACGGTGCAACGGCCGGGTCGAAAGAGCCAATGGCATGGTGCTCCAAGCACTCAAGGACCGTATCTACGACGACACCTTCAACTACGCCACCAGATGGTTAGCCGGGCTGCCTCACGTAATCTGGGGTCTCAAGACTCAAGTCAGCTCTGCCACAGGCTTTTCGCCCTTCATTCTGGTGTCGTACTTCCTACTAACATTGCTTTCGGAGCTCCACGGATTCAGTTCTACGAGGAAGGAGAGGTCGAGCAAACACGTCACATCGACCTCGACAGTCTCGAAGAACAAAGACTCGCCGCTGCCTTGAGACAAGCTCGTCATGACCAACAACTATGTCGCTGTCATGATCGCCACGTTAAGGAAACCTCCTTCAACGTCGGCGACCTCATCCTTAGACACATCCAAAAGACCGACAGCATGCACAAGCTCTCTGCCCCTTGGGAGGTACCCTTCATCGTCACGGAAGTAATCAGCCCGTCAACATATCGACTTCAGTGGGGCGATGGGCAAGGAGTGCCCAACCCTTGGAAAGTGGAGCATCTACGACGATTCTATCTGTAGATTAGTTTTTAAATTTAAGCTATGTATTTTCCTCTTTGTACCTCTCTTTTTCAGATTAAATAAATAAGTATTTCAAGCAGTCATCTGCTATGAGTCGAGCACTACCTCCTCCTTCCTCATACCATAACCTCCCCCTCGACATGCTCGGGGGCTTGGCTAAAGCCAACATCTAGGTCACAAGACCTGGGGGTTCTAAAGTCTTCCTTACTCCTTCCCCTCGATATGCTTGAGGGCTTGGCTAAAAAGCCAACCTAAGGGTCGCCCGACCTAAGGATATCATCGCAAAAATGAGTATGAAGCCTCCTGCCACCACGAGCATGCTTGGTTAGGAGGGTCGCTAGACCTGAGCTCTAGGCTCCTTCCTCGTGCACCAACCTCTCGTAAGCCAGCCTCTCCATGAGTAGTTGTTAGCGAGTCAAGAACATAATACGTCATCATCTACAAGACCAACCAAACTCGTGCAGACAAAAGGCAAGTACTTCGTTAAAGTTTTCTTCAACACGTTTCTAGCAGTTTTTACAAGTCATGAGGGGAGGGGAGGCACAGCTCCTAGCCACTACTGGTTGCCGCCGTAACCCGTCACCACCTTCACCGCCGGCTCCACCATCGCCTTCAAAGTCGATGCTCTCCGCCACCTCGGTGGCAGCTTCATCAACTTCGAGCTCTAGGGCTTGAAGGTCCTTCGTGGTGTCTGCACCGCCCTTGATCTTGGTCATGTCGACCTTAGGATAGTGAGACTTGACTCTCACCAGCGCATCGGTCACAGCCGCTAAGTCAGTCGCCCTCAGCAAAAGCAACAGCCTGTTAGGAGTATCTACGAGGCGATCGACGATGGACTGCTGTTGATACCCTTCCTCCAGAACAGGTATGCAAGACATTGCATAATTGGCAGCACCCTTGAGGTCGTTCAGCTCCACCTCATACCCTGCAATGGTGATTTGGTCACTCTGCAATGACTTCAAAACAACCTTGAACTCGACTTCAAGGCCCCGACGAGTTGTGGTCTCATAAACCAGCTTTTGAGATATGGCGTACTCACTCTCGGTGGCTTCCTTCATCACCCGTTTGAGTTCCAGGCCCCTAGCCTCGATCTCCCGGACCCTAACTTCTAGGTCTCGAACCTTGCTCCTGGAGGTCGCCAGAGCCTTCTTCAGTTCCTCTTCGCGGTTACGGTAATCTGCGCACACAACAGTTAGCTGACAGCTAACCACCTCCTATTCAAAAAGGGACAGAGACTAAAACCTACCAGTAGCCGTAGTGTTAAACTGTGCAGTGGCCTCCATGACCTTGCACCTCTCCTCAGCGAGCTCGTCCTCGAGCCTCTTCTTACCGGCGGCCGCCGCCTCACGGACCTCCTTGAGCTCTCACTCAAGGTCGACAATCTGTTGTTCCTTCTCCTCTGCATGCTTTAGCAGGTCGGCCTGGCCCTTGGCCCTCTCTGCTAGAGCTGTTACAAAACAACTAGGTCGTCGGCAACAATTCAACAGCAAATAAGCAAGTGACAGTAACTCATCGTGGGCAACTCACCATGAGTGCGTTGTTGATGGTAACGATGCTGGTCCGCAAGGCTTGCATGTCCTCATTATCTTCGAACCAGTCCTCCTGCCAAGGGGTGTGATTCCAATTAATTGATCGTCGCGGCAACCTTGGGATTAAAGATGAAGATGGAGGTACCTATGCGCCAGATGTTTCTGGACCTCCTGGTGCTAGGTCGATCTGAGGCTGGTCCCCGACCACGTCCTCAGCCCCACTAGGAACTGTCCTGATGGGGTCAATGTCTATGATTGTTGGGAAGGTCGTCGCCCCGACGTCCCCAGCTGAGGTCCCGACACCTTCAGCAGAGCGCGGGGGAGAACCTGCCCTCGTGTCAGCCATGGGAGGCGAAGCCACCACGCCCTCCACCACTCTTCGTGGTAGGGTAGTGGTGCGCGCATCATCTGCAAGTACCTCCCCCACGACCTGTGGCTCAAGCGACCTCATGTGGGAGGGAGATGATGGGGCAACCGGCACCCCTTGTGGCCTCGCCACCGGCTTGCATGGCAAAATACGTCATCAAGACAAAGGTCAGACAAAAACATAAAGACAGAATCAGCCCTCAAGTTTGTACCTCGTCACGACCGGAAGACGAGTCTTCGGCCAAAACACCCGAGGCTTAATAGCCGCGGGTATCTTCGCCCCTGCCACCGCAGCACTACGCTGCGCCTCCAAACCACGTCAGTGAGCATCCTCCGACGTCTTCTGCACCAGCTCCCGCTGCCTCTTGGCAGCAGGACTCTCAGGCCTCTTCGCCGCCTGGTCTTTAGGGACCGGCAATTCTTCGACGGCCTCATCCTTCTCCTTCTTCTCCTCCTCCTCATCTTCCGACCCGACCTCCCGCGAATGAGGTGTCGGAATCGTTGGAGTAGCGGAGGCCGGAGGGGATGCAGCCCTTCTCTTCATCTTCTTCTTCTTCTTCTGCTCTGTGGCCTTCACCGCAGAGATCGCAGCGGCAATGGCCGAAGCAGATTTCTTCGCTACCGTCGACCTGGTCCTGCGTCGGGACTTCGCAGCATCCCCCGACAAGTCAGACTCATAATTTTCTAGCAGACGACCTGCTGGAGGTTTGTACTTGTCCGACCTCAGCTTCCTCCGATGTAGCTCCCCCTCAGGGAGAGGCGCCGGGCACCACATCTGGAGGTCGCGCGTCTACAAAACAGATGACATAGATGTTATACGACCTAAGTGAATCAAGAAAGCAAAGTACAACGACCTAAAGACAGATCTCAGGATCTTACCGGGTCAGCTGGCCTCTTCAACGAGTGCACCCTCGGGCACTTCTTCACCTTCACCTTCGCAGAATACATCTGGGAAACTCTGGCTGCCATATCCTCCTTGGAGACCTTGCGGTTCACCTCGCGTGTGGGATCTGATTGCCCACAGTATTCATACGTCTGGTGGACCCAATCCTTGATCGGCTGGATCATCCGCCGACAGAACGACCTCGCCACCGCCGCTCCTTCCACTCCTCGTTTCTTCATGTCGCTGACCAGCTCCAGGACCCCCTTGAGGTCCTCGAGGTCGTGGGTGGGGAGTCCTAGATCCCACTCGCTAATCTTCACTGGCTTATGGCCAGTTCGCCGCGGAAGACCTGGAATCTGGTCTGCAATATAGAACCACTCCGACCTCCACCCGGCGGTGTTGTCGGGGAGGTCGGTGTCTATCCACTCTGCCTTGAGGCCTGACCTCAAATTGAACATTACAGCCCCCACTGGCCCTGACCTTTTGCCAGTACTTTTGACACAGAAAAAATACCTCCACAACGTGAAGTGAGGCGGTATCCCAGATACGCCTCACAAAAATGAATGAAAGTCGACACTAAAGTGATGGAGTTTGGGATGAGGTGTACCAGCTCCAGCTTGTAGTAGTACAGCAGGCCGCGGAAGAAGTCTCCCGCAAGGAGGTTGAAGCCACGCTCGAAGAAGGAAGCATAGACGACCTGCTCCTTGACGTCCTCGCTCGGGAACTCTTCCCCAGTGGCGGCCCTCCGCTCCACCTCCATCTTCGGCCGGAGCAGCCCCCGGTCCAACAACACCTGGATCGTGGCCTCCGTCATCGTCGACCGGACCCACGCCGCATCCGGATCTACCGAATCTATCCGTTGCGGCTCCTTGCCCCGTACAACACGCCCCAACGACTCTATCTCGAGAAGTTCGCGAGAAGATTGAGGCGGATTTTTTACTAACAGACCAAGTGCTATGACCTAAATTTGAGTTTAGGTCGTAAGCTAAACATGAAGACGACATCAGGTCGTTCTGATGGGAAACGCAATCTGCAAGCCCCCCATCACATAAGATTAGGTCTTTGGCGAATCATTTTGCCAAATCAACCAAATACATGACAGAAGAGAGCGAACATTACATGGACCACCTACGACTACACAAGCTACCTATGACCTTATCTGATCCAGAATCCAAAGGTACAAGCCACCTGCGACCTCATTGGATCTAGAATCCAAAGGTACACAAGTTGCCTGCGACCTCACTGGATCCAGAATCCGGCACACAAGATAAACATACTATAAGGCCTGAGCTACTCAAAGCGGTCACCACGGCCTACTCTGCCAAAGCAGGGCATGTCGCGAGACTTCTTGAAGAGTATCTTGGCCCCCTAAGTGGGTTTTGGTGATATAATGACACACACCTAAGTGGCTAATAAGTTTATCTAGTCCATGAGCAGGTGTTAAATCTATGTATGGCATCAAGCACAGCTCGTTGACTACACAAGGAAGGAAGTGTTGCTCTAAAAGGATTCCAAAGACGGCTTATTTATTTTTACTTTTGAATTTGAGTCCTAGGAATGCCGTACTATTAAGAGGGACAGGAATTATGACTTCCAAGGGTCGAACAGGTGCTCTAGTTGCTAAAACAAAACCTATGAGAGACACCTTTGCACCAACACTTTCACGGGAATCTTTTCTTGGGTGCTGGCCTTGGAAGGCCGGAGTATCCGGGTTTTGCCCGGAGACTCCGGACTTCCCGGAGAGTCCGGGTTCAACCCGGATACTCCGGGTCATAAAGCCTCAACGGCTATATTCTGGGTGAGGGGGTATAAAAGCCCCCTCCACCCCTTCATTTACTTCCTCTCCCTGCCTTTTCGTCCTGAATAGCTTCACCCCTCATTTACTCCCCCTCTCTCCCCCCTTTGGCTCAAAGTTGGTGAGATTTGTAGAGGGAGTTAAGAGGATTTAAGTGCAAGGGCTTGGAGAGTGCTAGTGAGCTGATTTCCATCTCTAGAGCACCTAGTTCTTCGCTTGGTTGGCAAAATTCGTGTTTGTTACTCTTGGAGCCTTGAGCTCCTAGCCGGCTAGGTGTTGCCTTGGAGCATCCAAAGGTTGTGGCTGCCCAAGGAGGTTTGTATTACCCCGAAATTGAGTAAGTAACTCTAGCTTGATCTTTGTGGTCGCTAGAGGGAGGAAAGTGACCTAGGTGAAAAGGTCCACCCTTTGTGGGTACCTCAACGGAGACGTAGACCTCAAGGTGTGAGGTTGAACTCCGGTAACAAATCCTGTGTTCTCTCGTGCTTGTTCATCTTGTTGCATGCGTATATCTTGCTTGAACACCTATCTAGGGTTTGGTGCCGATCTACTTCGTGCTGAGGTTCCTGCAGGTTCTAAGTGGATAAACAGGCTTATATCTTCCCAGTGCATTACCTATTTTCACAGATTTACTTTTGAGCAAGTTTAAATTCTGTCGATTTAATCCCTCTCTAACAGTAGCCGACTATCCGGACATTTTCCCGATTCTCCGGATTTCCGAGTATCCGGAAAATATCCGAGTCTCCGGACTCGGTCTAACCGTCGCGAAAAAGTTTGTGATTTTCAGTGTTCGACTATTCACCCCCCCCCCCTCTAGTCGACATCTTGATCCTTTCAATTGGTATCAGAGCCAAGTGCTCCGTGTTTGAAGCCTAACCGCTTGGAGTCAAGAAGATGTCGAATCCAAATGATCAAGCCACGCCTCTCACCGAAGGTGATCCCGTCAACAATGTTGTTGGCATGCCTCCTCCACCTCGAGGAGACAACACGCGTGGAGCAAGCACTAGTCATCAAGCGCCCGAAAGAGGTGATGAATCCTCCGATAGTGAGGATGAAGAATTCGACGATGCAAGATCCACCCGCTCCGCTCGTCGACCATCAAGGGATTACACTCGAACCTCTTTCGATTACTCTCGCTTATCTTTTAACCATCCATCGGGTTCTAGCCACATTGGGAAGATACCCCAATTTGATGGAACCGGCTATTCCAAGTGGAAGAACTCGATGGAGGAGTATTTGATGGCGGTGAATCCCGCACTTTGGACTATTGTGAACAAGGGAATTACATTTCCAAGTGGTGATGCGACACTAACTCAAGATCAAGCAAATGAGATACAAAGAAACTATCAAGCTATCCGCATCATCAAGAGTTCACTCACGGCCGAAGAATATGACAAGGTAGATGGATTGAAGTCCGCCAAAGAAGTGTGGGACACCTTGTTCATCAATCATGAAGGGACAAAGCAAGTAAGGGAAGGAAGAATCCGAGCCTTAGAAAGTGAGCTCAACCGGTTTGTCATCAAGGACGATGAATCACCACAAGACATGTATAACCGGTTGAACAAGATAATCAACAAGATCAAATCTCTTGGAAGTACAAGATGGGGAAGAAGAGAAGTGGTTGACAAGATCCTCTCCGCATACATGGCAAGGGATGTTCAACTTCCCACTCTCATAAGGGAGAAGAGAGGATTCAACAAGTTCACTCCAGCGGATGTGATTGGAAGAATAGAAGAACACCTCATCACCGTCAAGGAGTCCAAGCTTTCACAAGAGATGTCAAAGATGCATGAACAACTTGAGAAGAACAAGGGAGTGGCCCTCAAGGCATCTAGCAAGGAGAAAAGGTCAAGCTCATCAACCTCAAGAATCATGGCCGAGGAAGATGATGATGAAGATAGTGACATGGACATGACCCCCGAACAAATGGCTCTTTTTGTGAGGAAGTTTAACAAGATGTTCAAAAGAAGTGGGTTCCTCAACAAGAACAAGGACAAGGACAAGATCAAGACCAAGAGATCCTCAAAGAGACCATGCTTTGGATGTGGAAAGGAGGGACATTTCATTGCGGAATGTCCTAACATAAAAGTGAGAAGAAGAGACACCAACAAGTTTGACAAGAACAAGAGAAAGGAAATTGGTGAAGCTCATTTGGGTGAAGAGTGGGATTCAAATGATGATAGCTCCGACTCCGACATAGAAGCCGGTCTTGCTACCATAACCATCAAGGAACCAATCAACAAGTCATCATTATTTGAAGATCTCACCGATGATGAAGATGACTTCACCCACACTTGCCTTATGGCTAGGGGCTCCAAGGTTGACACTCCTACCCCTCCTCTAGATGATAATAGTGAAAATGATTTCGACTTTGAAAAAATGATCACTAGCTTTGGTAAAAAGGCAACTAAGAAAATTATGTTTTTAATGAAAGAAATTGAGAATAGAGATGGGACTCTTGAGGTGCAAGAAGAACTCTTTAGACTTGAGCGGGAGAAAACCATTGCCCTTGAGGATGCCCTTGTAATTGAAAAGAAGGGTTTCAAGGTGCAAGAGGACTTGCTCAAGGATAAGGAGAAAGAAATTCTTAGCCTCAATAAATCTCTAGCTAAGGATAAGTTGTTAGTAGATGAATTAACTAGGGAGTCTTTCCTAGCTAAGGATGCTTGCAAGAAACTTGAGAATGAAAAGCTTGAACTTCAAAAGAGCATTGATAGCTTAAAGACTAGTCACATAGCATTAGAAGTTCAACTTGACAACCTCAAGAACAATGCTACAACTTTATCTAATGACGCTCCCTCAAACTCTCAAACATCAACAAGCAAAGGTTGTTCTAGATGCTATAAATTTGATATAAATGCTTGTGCTACTAATGTTGCCGAGATGAATGCCATGAGAAAGGAAATTGCTAGGTTATCAAACTCACTTATAGTTGAAAAGAAGAAAGAACCCAAAAGAGGTGAGTTTGAAAACCACACCAAAGGCTTTGGGTCAAGTTACATGAAGAAGTTTGGCTTTGAAGATGGGAAGGGGCTTGGTAAACAAGAACAAGGAACAAAAGACCCCATCCCATTCATCAAGAATCACCACACCAAAGGCATGGGAACAAGGAATGTGGTACACGGGATGAAGCAAATGGGTGTCAAGAAGCATGACAATCAAGTGAGATACAACACACCAATCAAGTTCAAGAGCACCCAAGTAACCTCCCAAGCATCACATACAAAGCCAAACAAGTCAATGAAGAAGCCCAAACCTCATGCATCACAAGATAGTTTCTATGCCGATTATGTGTTGACTTGGAACCACAAGGGTAAGGTGGTTGCCAAGTATGTAGGGCCTCGCACAAAAGGAGCAATGATAAAAAGGAGTGTGTGGGTGCCCAAGATTCTTGTGACTAACACTCTAGGACCCAAATTCACTTGGGTACCTAAAACACAAGCATAACTTGTTTTGTAGGCATACCTCCTCAGGTGGAACCAAATGGGTGATTGATAGTGGATGCACAAATCATATGACCGGAGAGAAGAAAATGTTTACATCATGTGATATGATTGAAAATCCTACGGAAAGCATTGCCTTTGGAGGCAATGGTGGAGGAACGGTTATTGGTCTTGGTAAAATTGCTATCTCAATCAATCATTCAATTTCCGATGTTTATTTGGTTGAATCCTTGGACTACAACTTGTTGTCCGTCTCACAACTTTGTGAGATGGGCTACAATTGTTTGTTCACTAATGAGGGTGTGACCGTCTTTAGAAGGGGCGATGACTCCGTTGCCTTTAAGGGTGAACTCAAGGGAAGGCTTTACTTGGTGGATTTTTCATCGGATAAAGCCCAACTTGATACATGCTTATTGGCAAAGTCTAGCTTGAGTTGGCTTTGGCATCGCCGACTAGCTCACGTTGGGATGAACAATCTCAATAAGCTTCTAAAGGGGGAACACATCCTAGGACTAACGAATGTTCATTTTGAGAAAAATAGAATTTGTAGTGCTTGTCAAGCCGGAAAGCAAGTTGGTGCCCCTCATCCCGCCAAGAATATTGTATCAACCACAAGGCCATTAGAACTACTCCACATGGATATCTTCGGTCCGGTGGCCTATGTTAGCATTGGGGGAAACAAGTATGGATTTGTCATTGTTGATGATTACTCTCGATACACTTGGGTATTCTTTATGAAAGACAAGAGCAAAGTTCATGAGATATTCAAGAAATTTGCAACAAGAGCCCAAAATGAGTTTGATGTGAAGATCAAAAGAGTGAGAAGCGACAATGGCACCGAGTTCAAGAACACCAACATTGAAGAGTATCTTGATGAAGAAGGCATTGGTCATGAGCTCTCCGTCCCATACACACCACAACAAAATGGGATAGTAGAGAGGAAAAATAGAACTCTTATCGAAGCCGCAAGAACCATGCTTGATGAGTACAAGACTTCGGATAGTTTTTGGGCGGAAGCAATCAACACGGCGTGTCATGCTATCAACCGTTTGTATCTTCACAAGCTCCGCCACAAAACCGCCTATGAGCTCCTAATTGGTAAAAAGCCTAATGTCTCTTACTTTAGAGTTTTTGGTTGTAAGTGCTTCATTCTCAACAAGAAGCCCAAAAGCTCTAAGTTTGCATCTAAAGTTGATGAAGGTATCTTTCTTGGTTATGCCTCAAACGCTCATGGCTATCGTGTCCTCAACAAAACCACCGGTTGTGTTGAAGTCACGTGTGACTTGACGTTTGATGAATCTAATGGCTCTCAAGAGGAGCAAGTTGATGAATTGTGTGTAGGCAAGGAAGTACCCGCAGAAAAGGCTATAAGGAGGATGGCCATAGGAGAAATCAAGCCTCAAGAAGATGATGATGAGGACTGCATAATCGAGGATGCTGCAGATCTGCTCTCAGCTGCGCAACCCGGAGTATCCGGACTGAAACCCGGAGAATCCGGATATTCCGGAGATTCCGGAGAAAAGCCCGGAGACTCCGGACCTGCTGCTGAATTGTCACAGTGCAGTCAAGGAGATGAGGACTTGATTCAACAAGAAGTGTCTGACCCACATCCAAGAGTTCGACAAAGTGTTCAACGGGACCATCCTGTTGATAACATTCTTGGAAGCATTCGTAGAGGGGTAACAACCCGTTCAAGACTAGCAAATTTTTGTGAACATTACTCGTTTGTTTCCATGTTGGAACCTCTTAGGGTCGAAGATGCTCTTGGAGATGCTGATTGGGTGATGGCTATGCAAGAAGAGCTCAATAACTTCACTAGGAATGAAGTCTGGACCTTAGTGGAACGCCCCAAACAAAATGTGATTGGAACCAAGTGGGTGTTTCGCAACAAACAAGATGAAGATGGCGTAGTGACCAAGAACAAAGCTAGATTGGTTGCAAAGGGTTATACTCAAGTAGAAGGCTTAGACTTTGGAGAAACTTATGCACCCGTGGCAAGACTTGAAGCAATTCGAATACTCCTAGCCTTTGCCACTCATCACAACTTCAAGCTACATCAAATGGATGTCAAGAGTGCCTTTTTGAATGGTCCAATCTCAGAAGAAGTCTATGTTGAGCAACCACCGGGCTTTGAAGATCCACAACTCCCAAACCACGTCTACAAGCTCCATAAGGCGCTCTATGGGCTTAAGCAAGCTCCTAGAGCATGGTATGAATGCCTTAAGGATTTCCTCTTGAAGAAAGGCTTTGAAATAGGCAAAGCCGATCCTACTCTCTTTACACGCAAACAAGGCAATGATTTGTTCGTTTGTCAAATATATGTTGATGATATCATATTTGGCTCTACTAATCAAATTTGGGTTGATGAGTTTAGTAGGATCATGACTAAGAGATTTGAGATGTCTATGATGGGAGAGTTGAAGTTCTTTCTCGGTTTTCAAATCAAGCAACTCAAGGATGGCACCTTCATAAGTCAAACCAAGTATACCCACGACATGCTTAAGAAGTTTGACATGAACAACGCCAAGCCCATTAAAACACCTATGCCATCGAATGGACACCTTGATCTAAATGAAGATGGTAAAAGCATCGATCAAAAGGTATATCGCTCCATGATTGGCTCGTTACTTTATCTTTGTGCATCTAGGCCTGATATTATGCTTAGTGTGTGCATGTGTGCAAGGTTTCAAGCTAATCCTAAGGAATGCCATCTAATGGCTGTTAAGAGAATTTTTAGATATTTGGTTCATACTCCTAACCTTGGTTTATGGTATCCTAAGGGCTCCACTTTCGATCTACTTGGCTACTCCGATTCGGATTACGCCGGTTGCAAAGTAGATAGGAAGAGTACATCCGGGACTTGCCAATTCCTTGGAAGGTCCTTGGTGTCTTGGAGTTCCAAGAAACAAAACTCCGTTGCCCTTTCCACCGCCGAGGCCGAGTATGTTGCAGCCGGCGCTTGTTGTGCTCAACTACTTTGGATGAGGCTCACCTTGAGAGACTTTGGTTGCAAGTTTAGCAAGGTGCCACTCTTGTGTGATAACGAGAGTGCCATTAAGCTAGCAAACAACCCCGTAAACCACTCAAGAACAAAGCACATAGACATAAGACACCATTTCTTGAGAGACCACGAAGCCAAAGGGGATATCGCTCTAAGTCATGTGAGCACCGATAAGCAACTAGCCGATATCTTCACAAAGCCTCTTGATGAACTAAGGTTTTGTGCTTTGAGGAGTGAGCTAAATATCCTGGATTCTCGTAACTTGGCTTGAGATCATGCATATATTTGAGTGACCTAGTACAGGTATTTCAAAACAAAAGATTTGTGAAAAGGCTTGTCTTGCATTTGATTTTGAAAAATTTGGATCTTTAGGTACAACGCTTGGACTATTGTTCTCTTTGCTTGGTTGTTGCTAGTCCAAAGTGTTGATACTGCTCATGCTCACATATATCACATAAGCAACCTACCAAATCCATTCTAAATCAAATTCCTTGAAAATCTGTGCACTGAGTTCAGGGGGAGCGGAGTATCCGGGGTCAAGGCCGGACACTCCGGGTTTTCCGGATAGTCCGGACCTGACCCGGAGACTCCGGGTTTTAACGGTATATAAGGGTTTGACCGCGGTGAAAACCTCTTTTTTTAACCACAGTTCACCTTTCAACCGTTCTCTTCCTCCCCCGTCGCCCCCCTCACATCCCCTTAGGCGATTTTGCCTCCCAACCATCAAAATCGTGTGAGAAGTGAGGTTTTGAAGTCTCCAAGGCGAGGAAAACCAAGATCTACTCAAGCTTCAAGGGATCCAAGCCCTCTTCCCTCTCTTCCCAAGGTATCCTCAAAGGAACTTTTCCCGATCTACTTCCCTAGCATAGTACTTGCAGTATCCTAGTAGGGAATAGGTAGGGAACACTCTTTAGGCTCTAGATCTGCGTTTCCTCTCAGTTTGGATGGACGAACAACTCTGCATTGCGATTTAGGGTTTCAGCCTGCGAAACCCGGACTCTCCGGGGTCGAAGAACCCGGAGTCTCCGGACCATCCGGAGTCTCCGGACTTTTTCCCCGGAGTATCCGGATTCGTACCGCAACCCTAAAACACTAATGCGGCGTGTCTTCACCGTGACAATCTCTCATCTCCACATCTTTTTATCCATTCGGATGGTCGGGTTGAAGGTTAGCCGAGGAAATGAGGAGCCCTCCACTCAAAGGAGGACCAAGGCTAGGCATGACCCCCGCCGCCCTTCGGGCCGTGCAAGAAGTCTTGGGGCAAGAGAGCTCTCAACGCAGCTCAAGACCCAGACGGGGTGACCCTCCTCCCTCCTATGCCGAAGGAAGTGAAGAAGATATTGTAGAGGAGGAGGAGGAGCAAACGGAAAGCGATGATGACGAAGTTGAGGATGAAACCTATAAGCAATCCCCTGAGCCTCCTCGTCGTCATGGAAAGGGGCCAGCCAAAGAAAGCTCCCGCTTCAAGCCCCATCCCAAAAAGAGCCATCAAGCCCCCTACGTTCACCAAAGCCGCCCAGTCACTCGAGTTCCTCCTAAACACAAGCAGGGAGTAGCTGCTCATATCTGTCCTAAAACCCCTCCTAGACTCATCCCTACCCTTCCACCAAATGTCCGAGTGGTTGAGACACCTATCAAGCTAAGGGACCCGGGATCAGTTCTTGGATTTGCTGAGCACATGATCAGGGACTACTCGAGGAACTCCCTAGCTGTCAGGGAGCAAAGGGAGGAAAATGTCTATCTCTATCTCAAGGGAGAGGGACTTGAGGCTAGGTTTTGGTGTGATTTCCACCGGGACTTCTATCAATCAGTGATCCGCAATCCCAAGTTGGCCTCCAAGAACATGGCACCCATTGTGCCTATGAAGTGCATTGATTGGAAATATTATGAGGAGCTCAACAACACAGTGTTCAACTCAGTGATTGACAAGTGCAAGGAGGTCGGGCTCTACGACATCATGGGTTTTAGGTACAATTGGAACAAAGAAATCTTGGCTCAATTCCATTGCTCCTACTACTTCAATCCCCATGACAACACCATCACATGGACAACTCAAGGCCAAAAATGCACAATTGACTACATGACCTTCTCTCGGCTCTTGGGTCTTGGTTCTAAGGATGAAAAGCGCACCCCCGTGCACAATGAGAACAAATACAAGCCCAAGGAGCTCCCCTTCATGTTTCCTAGCCGAGATGCGGCCATTGAGGGCAAAGCGGACCAACTCAATCCTTACTACTACTATCTCAATCAATTCTTTCGTGCCACTATCGATCCTAAGATTGGAGATGTGACAGCTTTGAGGTACTTTGCTCCCAATCTTCTCAATAGAATGGCACCGGATGAAGAAGGCTTTTGTGTCTTCGACTTTATTTGGAATGAGTTGAGGAGGGCCATGAATGATCCAATGAAGCACCTTCCATATGCCCCCTATCTCATGTACATGATTGAGAGAGTGACCAATGTCCGCTACCCCAAGGATGTTGTCCATGAGCCCCTCCGCCACCTCCGTGATCGTGCCAAGAGGCCTCCCAAAGGCCGTAAATATGTTGGTTCTTCAAGTGCAGCTCCGTCCCATGATGATGTGCCCGCCGCTCGTTCCCCTTCTCCACCTCCTCGTCGTCACCGTGGCTCCATGATCAAGAGAGTGCTCAAGAGCATTTTTAGCATGTGCAAGACCATCGCCACGGAGACCAATGAGAACCGGCGTGATATCATCGAGATCAAGTCTCACCTTGGCCTCCCCACCGACCCCTACCGCGAGCTTCCTGAGTTCGATGACCCATTTGCGGAGTGGGCCGCCCAAGGTGCTCAAGAAGAAGAAGAGGAGGAGGGCAATGAAGAAGAAGAAGAAGAAGAGGAGGAGGATGACGACTCCGAGTGACTCCGCTGCTTCTCATTTCCTTTTTGGCGCTTGATGCCAAAGGGGGAGTGATACCATCTATTTATGAGTCGTCGAAACAATGAACTTGGCTTGTAATAATTTGAATTTGGAACTTGGTCTGTAATAACTTTAATATTCGCTCGTGTGAGACTATGTGAGTTTGAGACATTTGCTTGTGTGCCTGATGTGTTTTTAACTGCCCTCTATATGTTAAGGACAGTCTTTGCTAGATTGAAAACTGGTTGTTATCTGTTTTCTCGTTGTTTTTTGTGAAAGCCGGAGTCTCCGGACTTTTTCCCGGAGTATCCGGATTTTCCGGACACTCCGGACCTGGCCCGGAGAATCCGGATTTCTCAACAACAGATCTCTTTCTCTAGTTGAGTGCATAATCTGTCATGAGCTTTTCACCTTGTGTTTTGTCGCACATCACAAGCACCCCACTTAAGTAATACCCTCTTGCCTTTTCTTGTTGTGCAAAATATTGGCCCTAATAGGACCATTGATATTCAAAATCAAGAATGCACACATTAAGGGGGAGTATTACAAAAGCTTTAGACATTCATTGTTTATCTCTTGTATGACTTAGTTGTGTTGTCATCAATCACCAAAAAGGGGGAGATTGAAGAGTATCTTGGCCCCCTAAGTGGGTTTTGGTGATATAATGACACACACCTAAGTGGCTAATAAGTTTATCTAGTCCATGAGCAGGTGTTAAATCTATGTATGGCATCAAGCACAGCTCGTTGACTACACAAGGAAGGAAGTGTTGCTCTAAAAGGATTCCAAAGACGGCTTATTTATTTTTACTTTTGAATTTGAGTCCTAGGAATGCCGTACTATTAAGAGGGACAGGAATTATGACTTCCAAGGGTCGAACAGGTGCTCTAGTTGCTAAAACAAAACCTATGAGAGACACCTTTGCACCAACACTTTCACGGGAATCTTTTCTTGGGTGCTGGCCTTGGAAGGCCGGAGTATCCGGGTTTTGCCGGAGACTCGGACTTCCGAGAGAGTCGGGTTCAACCCGGATACTCGGTCATAAAGCCTCAACGGCTATATTCTGGGTGAGGGGGTATAAAAGCCCCCTCCACCCCTTCATTTACTTCCTCTCCCTGCCTTTTCGTCCTGAATAGCTTCACCCCTCATTTACTCCCCCTCTCTCCCCCCTTTGGCTCAAAGTTGGTGAGATTTGTAGAGGGAGTTAAGAGGATTTAAGTGCAAGGGCTTGGAGAGTGCTAGTGAGCTGATTTCCATCTCTAGAGCACCTAGTTCTTCGCTTGGTTGGCAAAATTCGTGTTTGTTACTCTTGGAGCCTTGAGCTCCTAGCCGGCTAGGTGTTGCCTTGGAGCATCCAAAGGTTGTGGCTGCCCAAGGATGTTTGTATTACCCCGAAATTGAGTAAGTAACTCTAGCTTGATCTTTGTGGTCGCTAGAGGGAGGAAAGTGACCTAGGTGAAAAGGTCCACCCTTTGTGGGTACCTCAACGGAGACGTAGACCTCAAGGTGTGAGGTTGAACTCCGGTAACAAATCCTGTGTTCTCTCGTGCTTGTTCATCTTGTTGCATGCGTATATCTTGCTTGAACACCTATCTAGGGTTTGGTGCCGATCTACTTCGTGTTGAGGTTCCTGCAGGTTCTAAGTGGATAAACAGGCTTATATCTTCCCAGTGCATTACCTATTTTCACAGATTTACTTTTGAGCAAGTTTAAATTCTGTCGATTTAATCCCTCTCTAACAGGCCGGACTATCCGGACATTTTCCCGGATTCTCCGGATTTCCCGGAGTATCCGGAAAAATATCCGGAGTCTCCGGACCTCGGTCTAACCTTCTTTCGCGAAAAAGTTTGTGATTTTCAGGTTCGACTATTCACCCCCCCCCCCCCCCCTCTAGTCGACATCTTGATCCTTTCACTTCTCCTAGCATCAGGACCTTAATGGTGGCCTTGCAAGGACCTACTGCAGGACAACACGTAATCTAAGGCACACTCGGCTCCAACTATTGGAATGGAGACACGAGCTTGCTCTTCGGTGTTGAACACCAAGCCCCGGTGAGCTCCTGGTGCTCACCAGAGACGTCCTGATATAGCTCCAGCTCGACCAGCAGCACCTCCAAACTCTGCCTGGTACCACGCAGAGGCTGGGCTCAGAGGATGGAGATGTTGCCTGCACTTCGCGAGAATTCTCCTAGCTTCAAGCATGTACAAGCACACAACTCTACATTCTAGTGGACGGTCGCATGCCCATGGCATGGTCTCACAACTATTCTGCGGCTTCATAGCTCAACAATGCTTGGTGCTTGCCTCCTTCAGTCTCACGTTGCTATTTATAGCCAAAGTCGTGCCCTGGGCAGCTGGTGAAGTGATGACACTGTTACCACGTGATAATGGAGTCTGTAGCCTGTGCATCATTAAAGGCAACGACATTACTTTTCCTAACTCACGACGTCTTTGTCGTTTTGCATCAATGATGCCCGAGCACCGCCGCGGAGGTCACATGGCTACAGTATCCCCCTTGATCAGTGGGCAGTTTGTCGTTTTCTAGGTGGCAAGAGCATCTCCGACCACTGTTGACCCGTGACCCCGTAGTCTACGCTACAGGACAAAACCTGACACCATGTCAGCGGACTCCGCACCTAAGATAGCCCCCTTCAACGACAATTTCACGACCTTTCTTCTGCGACCTGATGTTTATTTTTTTGCACCCACTAGGCTCTGCGTCCTGGTGTACCCGCTATGGCTCTGCACGTAAACGGACCTATTCTAATCAGCCTATATTTCTATTTCCTGAGCAGAATGGTCATAGGTTCGATTGAAGACCTTCCAAGGTAGGTGTGCCCCGCTGCTCTACCAGATCCTTATGGGCACCTAGAAGATCAACAAACACCATGGAGATCAGAAGCATTCAAGGAGATCTACAATTTTCGTCGGGCCTCCGTGGTCGGTGTGCCTGTTGTTGCTAAGGTAGATAGTACCTTAGTATCACGGCTCTGCTAGGTGGCCAGCAGCTATGTTGTCGTCTGGACACCAAAACGACCTCCTTGAGGTCGATGTGCCTTAATACTTAGGTCTTGCGGCACCTCTATATGCTTATGGCCCTGCCAACCTAGTTGGGCGCCTTGGATGCGTGACCCTCTGAGGTCGGCGTGCTATCGTAGCCCCGCCAGCCCGTTTTAGACACCCAGGATTTTATGTCGGAATGAAAGCCTCTCTGTGGGGTGCGCACCTGGTGGCCCTGCCAAGCGCTTCTGGGTGCTTGGACGCTATAGACTGGAGACCTTCCTTAGGCCGGCATGCCTCGAGTGGCTCTGCCAGAATCTTTGCAGCTATGCAAGATATCTGGATGTCTCTACACTCCATACGTTCAAGATCAACAGATTTTTGGCTTCATCATCGACCGACCCTGGACATCGCAACTACAGCTACGACATCATCGTCGACAACATCTTCACGCAACGTACCTTCCAAGACCTTGCTGGGTATCCTCGGATACTGGGCATTGTTGATTGAGGCCTCTTCGAGGTCAGCATGCCTACAAGGCCTCCCTGAGGTCGGCCCCGCCAGACTCCTTGCAGCCATGCTGGGAGATCTGGGTGCCTCTACTCTTCGTTCGACCAAGACCATGACTCCGTTTTCTTCTCTTTTTGGAGCATCAAACCAGTCATGCTATCTGCTTCAATGTTCGGGGACTACTCTACGAGTGCGTCTTCGACGCCCTCTTGTTTTCTTCGTCGTACCGACTTGTTGGGAAACCCGTTTCTCATCACGTCGTTACTCGACCTACTTTTTCTTCTCTTGTTCTTTTTTGGACCATCATACAGGCCATCCTGCCCGCCGTGATGCTCGGATACTACTCATGAGTGCATCGTCGATGCCCTCTGAATTTTTTCATCGTCGTTTCGATCTATTGGAAGCCTGCTTCCTATAGGTCGTCACACGACCTCTCTTCGTTCGGCAAGACTTCAAACAGGTCGGCTGCTAAGCTATTTCTTTTTCTTTTTTGGACTGACATGCATGTTATTCGACCTGTCGATAGCACTACAACATCGTCATGACCTTTCTAAGGTCGCTGCACATACACCTCGCTCGGGGGCTTGTGAGACATGGGTACCCCTGGGTCCCCACCGACTAGGCTCACGGCCGTCCCCGACAAGTGGGTCTGGCCTACCAGAAGACCCGCCGACTTGTCAGTGGGCCCAACCGACCTAGTTGGCGGCTCGCACGGCCTCCTAAAGACCTTCCAGAAGATTCCCCAGACGACTTGATCCACTACGACCTCAAGACTTGGTGTACGAGACAAAGACCTCGGTGGATTTCGCCCAAAGCAGATCGACTGGATATGGCAAGATGTGTAACATAGACTTAGGTATCCTGGTCGTAACCGACCAGGAGTCTGGGAACCGACCTCATCCGCTGGCCAATATAAGGCGGACGAGGCGACCCCTTGTAACATCACGCAATCCTCAAGCAATCCACACCGACAACTGGACGTAGGGTATTACTCTTCGGAGGCCTGAACCAGTATAAACTCGCCGTGTTTTCTGTGTTCTGCATACTCGTGTGCGACCTTCGAGTTCTTAGCCTTAGACTCCTCTCCACCGAACAACTAAACCACAGGGATTAACACCCCCGTGGGCTGTTCAGATCTCACCATCTGACAATCCTGAATGCCTTTGCTTGACAACATTAAGCAGCACGGATAACACTATTTCTTTCTCTGTTGACTATATGTTCAATGCCTTCGAACAATATGCTACAAAGGATTTAATGCTTACCACTTATCTCAGTACGAACCACTGGATTGCAGTGGCGATCGTTCCGAAGCAGTGGAAGGTCTACTATCTTGATTCATTGAATACAATTAATACTAATATTGGCCCTTTCGAGCTAATCATTAATGAGTAAGTTATTTCTTTCTTAACCTGTGGACGTTCCTCAACAAACTATATAGAGTATATTAATTAATAGTGTCCTAACCATTGTTGATATTTTTGTTGTAGGGTTTGGAAACGTTACTACCGCAAAAAGTTCTCGCACCGTGGCCCCTTGAAACACGTCAAAGATGTTAACGTACATACCACTTATTTCCTTCCTGTGGAAGCTAGTACTAAAGCTTGAGTTTATTTCTTCTCGATCACCACTATTTTTCTTTGTACATTTATTGCAATGCCACCAACAACCTACTGGATCCAGACTCTGCGACTTCTATTGTGCCTATAACATGCTTCGATTAAAACAAAGCGTCCCACATATGGAGGTACTTGATTCATTGTGGATTTCTGTGAATTTGAATGCTGGATCAAATTTTTGTGAATTTAGTCATATCCTATCTGGTTCCAGGATGCAACCACTGATTGCTGCCAAATCCTGGCTGGATCCAGGATGCAGCCGGCAAGTAGGCAGCAGGTTACTGTAGGAGTGGCCTACGTATCTATAACGGGCGTTAATTAAAGCTCGTTACAAACACTGACCACTGAGTAACGGGCTTCAATTGGAACAGCTGTTACAAACTTGCCAACAAAGTAACGGGCACCGTAAAAGCCCGTTACCAATGCGTGGCCCATTCGTTGAGACATCGGAGACGCAAGTTCACCACACGCATCTCTGATATTGATTTCACAGTAATGGGCTTTGTTTTGGTGCTCGTTACCAAAGTTCCCTCTGGGCCTAGAGAAACAGTCATTTTCACGTAACCGGTGGCTAGTTGTGGTAATGGTTGTTGTTTTATGCCCGTTACGAATATGTGTTATCAGTAACGAGCATTTGTCCTTTACCTTTCTTGGCTTATTTGTAACACTTGATCGGTAATGGGCCCATTGCCCGTTACCAAAGGCGATCTACGCCCGTTACCAAAGCCAGTTTTTCACGTAGTGAGAGGCTCCTAATTCCAAAATGTATATGCATGCTCTTACATACTGAGCAACTCCAAGAGATTAGCTATCTTGACCTGACTAGCTAAAAAATTGGAAAAATCAACAAAAACAACACTCTAACAGACCAGCCAAATACCCCACTAGCTATATCCTCGCTAGCTAAACTTATGGCTTCCCTAGCCAAAGATGGCTAGTGCCCTGTGCTAGCTATCCTTCGCTGCACCACCACCTCTCGCGCGGTCCCCTCCTGCTCCCACCTCCCTTGCATGACTGACACGTGGGCCTAGTTGTGGGATGACTACTCATTTTAACTAGTCTGTTGGAAGAAGAAATATAGAGGAAGAATACTAGCTAAATGTGAATTTAGCTAGTCTAATTTAGTGACTCTAACTTGATGATATTATTTATAACGATATTGCCTTAATTTTGGCTTCACATAGTGTACTTCTCAACGGGTTATTCTCTAACCGGTTCCGGCTTTACGGGACGGGAAATCATGTTTCAGCAATATTTGACCAAATTATTGAAGTAGCATCGGCTGCTACTGTTGTCGTCTAACACTGACTCCAACAAGGAGTTGCAAAATAGGAGAGGCAGTCCTCCATTTGCCTTCTAAACAGTAGATGCATCACCCATGTGAAAATCATCATCTCCAATAGGAGGGAGGCAAAGGCATATGCAGTGCGCAGGGAGGGAGGGGAGACAGAGCCGAAGGTGATCCTCAAAGCCGGATTCGCAGGAGACGGCGCGAGGAGGTAGACCGGCGGCCAGGCCGTCGCACAAGGCAAGGAGGGAGCAGGGGCGTCATGTGTCCTCCGTCGATTCGAGCTACAGATCTCACCATCGAGCGAGCGGACGACCAGAGGTGCTTATGAAGGAGGGAGGGGGCCGCCCCCAAGACGTGAGCACACCGCCGCCGCCGCCCCCGAGCTCGCTAGGCGCCGCGGCCAGCACTCGTCGGGTCGCGCCCTCACCGCTCGCTGCCACGGCCGCGCTCGTCGGCCCGCACCTGCTCGCCCATGGCCGCGCTGCTCTACCCCGCCGCACCCACTCGCCCAACACGCCCACCTTCCTCGACCCCGAGCTGCCCGCCGCCACGGCTGCACTCGTCGGTTCGCGCCAGCACCCGCTCGCTCGTGGCCGCGCTGCTCTCCCCCGCCGCACCCGCTCGCCCACCGCGCCCACCCTCCTCCTCGTCAAATGCATAGCAGGAGAGAGGTGATTCATTTTTACCTCTCCTCTCTCCTCACAATGCAAAATGCCTGCTGCTTTGCTTTGTCTGTTGGAGATGAATTCGGCACTTGTTGGACTCAGTCTAAGCTCGATCGGCAGCTTGCTGGACACGTGAAGGATCGACAACGCCTACACTGCTACTACCACGTTCCCACTCTGCAGCTCGCGTCGCCATCATATCGTCTGATGTGTGGCCGAAGAAACAAATCCGAACCTGTTGTCCCGGCCCGACTAGTCATCGTTGCTTCGAGAGGAAAAAACCTACTTGTGATCGGAAAAAGTAATGTTGCATTGGTTGGTGGATGATAATGCACACGAACAAGTCAAAACCATTGCTTGGTGCCATCGGATAGGCATAAAATGTTTGTGCTTGTTATTTTGCACACTTGTAGGTGATGTTGTCACACAGCAAATATAAAAGAAGTACATCAATACATTCCATTCATACATAGTGTAATGACATAGTATAATTTTATTTCGACACCATAGGTTCGTTTACATACTCTGATACTCGCACGAAAAAAACACAAAATTATCTGGGTAAAAAAGGCGGAGATCGGCTCATTAAAAATATGGATCATAGACGTCAAATTACCGGATGAAAGGAGCCATCTGGTACTCATATTTCCCTGGGAATGACCTTGAGGGGGGTGACTAGAGTGAGCACCACCCCACACTTCTCCTTCATGTCGATCCCTTTCTCCTTTACCTCGGCCGGAAGCTCCCAGTCGAAGCGATGGAGCAGCGTGCCAAGGATGAGGGGTACCATCTTCATCCCAAGCGACATCCCGGGGCAGATGCGGCGGCCCAGACCGAACGGGATCATGTCGAAATCTTGACCCAGGTAGCTCCTGGTCTCGCCGTCGGCAAGAAACCTCTCCGGGATGAACTTGTGCGGATCGGGCCACGCCTGGGCGTTGCGGTTGATAGCCCATGCGTTGACGAGCACGTTGGTGTTCTTGGGGATCCTGTAGCCGTTCACCTCGATGTCGGCCTCGGTCTTGCGAGGCAGCAATGGCAGCGCCACTCGAAGACGAAGCATCTCCTTGATCACGGCTTGGAGGTACGGGAGGTTTGGGACGTCAGACTCTTCGATGAATGGCTTGTCGCCGAGAACACTTTTGAGCTCCTCCTTGGCCTTGCGCATTGTCTCTGGGTTCTGAATGAGATCCACCATTCCCCACTCCATCAGAGCCGCCGTCGAGCTTCCTCCGGCGCCGTATATGTCCTACACATATAATCAACAAGATCAATTAATTCATATAACATAGTTATTAATGCATGCATCTGTAATGATTATTGAAGTTGAAGGATATTTGAGGTAGAGATAGAACGTACCGAGAGGAGTACTCTGATAACCTCCGGGCTGAGCAGGGACTTCTCCTTCTCCCACTCCCTCTCCTTATCGAGGACGGTGTCCAGCACGTCGTTCTTGCGTGGCTCCCCGGCTTGCCGGCTGCGCCGCCGCAGCACGACCTGCTCGTCGAAGGGGCGGTACACGATGCCCAGCAGGTTCTTGGTCCTGCGGCGAAGGCCATCGAGGTCGAGGGGGGCGAGCGCCGGGAACATGTCGGAGATGTTGCCCGTCCCGAGTATCTCCACGATCTCCTCGATGGTGTCCCTGAACATGGCCCTCTCCTTGGGCTCCAGGTCGATGGAGTAGAGCAGGCCCAGCAACAGGCTCAGGACGGGGTCCATGACCGCGTTCCTGATGGCGACGGGGGCGCCGCGCGCCGCGTGGTCCGACAGGTCCCGGTACAGCGACTCCACGATCCTGTGCTGTATCATGTCGCTGGCGGCGGCGATCCGCCTGGGTGCCAGCATCTCGGCGGCGGCGAACTTGCGGACGGCGCGCCACTTGTCGTCGAGGCTCGGGAGCGTGAAGATGGTGTGGGCGTCGTGGTTCCAGGCGGTGAGCACGTCGAGGCTCGGGATGCCGGCGATGTTGTCCACCTTCTTGCCGCTCTCCCCGGCGTGGAAGACCGCGCGGAGCGCCTCCGGAGAGCAGACGATCACATGGGGCACCGACCCGAAGCGGAGGCACATCAGGTCACCGTAGCGTTCGGAGAGCTTCTGGAAGGTGCGGTGTTGCTGCCCGGGCTCCCCGAGGTCCAGGAGGTCGCCGATGATCGGCTTCGGCGGCCAGGGGCCAGGGGGGAGACGCCGGCAAGAGTCGCGGATCAGCTGGAAGATGTACAAGGAGAAGAGGCCGACGACTAGCCATCCTAAGCCTTCAAGGATGAAGAAAGCCATCTTAATTAGTTGCAGCTCTAGTACACTAGAGGTGCTCGATCTCGACAAAAATGTTAAGTGCTCGAGGATGGAGGGCTTGGGACATACTACACACACTTTGACACCTATTTATATATAATGCAATGTAGTTGTTGGAGGATTTGTCGGAGGCAGTATGAAAAGTTAGATATTTAATTTGCGCTGCATAGACGGAAGCATGCAAAATAGTTGTTGGAGTCCAAGCCTGGATATAAGACTGGAAAAGTCCATGCAGGACGCTCAGGGTATCGACAATTCGACATGTTACCGACAACAATGAAGGCACGAGGGAAAACTTCGGCCATCTGGAGATGAAACAAGAGCATCCCAATTCAGAGTCGCCGCTTTCTAGTTGATAAGTGAACAAAGTCAGAGTTCGGAGTAGGTTGTGGTTGAATATATTTATTTTCAACGGGGTATTGATTTTTTTTTTGTTTGATATAGTCTATATACGGCAGAGTGAAAAATGAAAATGATACTCGGGCAGTTTTTCTGTGCTAAAGAGTCAAAAACGAAAAGAAATAATACCGGGACATGTAGAATTTTACCTTGTTTTCAGCCGGATGTTGAAGTCTTCTTGTCGTCAGCCAAAGCACAGTCTTCTGTTGATTACTTTTGTATGATCATCTCAATACCAGGGACATCTTGAGGACGAAGAATATGGTGTCGCCATCGTATAGTTGTGTGTATTGTATGTGCTGGCGCAAATGCTGAAAGCACTTATCCTTCTGGATTGTGGTTTTGCTAGACGGTTGGCAAATTTTACCTCTGAATGTTCTAGGGGCAGACCATCTTTCCAAACCTTGGCAGGCAACTCGTTATATGGAGATCGTTATATTAATGTGCTGGACTTTGAGGGTGTCTAGGAGCAACTCGATTTTCAAGAACATTACCCAAAAGGTTCGACACAACAGTAAGATGTTTTTCAAGAGAATTTCTGTGCTGATGTTGCATCCAGCAAAGGGAGTGTACTTTCCCCAAATAGAACGATGGTTAGGTGATCTTTAGTAGTTGCTTTCCCCCTCTTTTTGCTCATACATATTTCCATGTAAACCTTTTTTGTTCCTATTATTAATATATAACAGAGTAAAATTATTCACTGCTAAACTTGGCAGTTAATGTCATCTAGGTCCTCAAACTCACAAAATGCACATCTGAGTCCCTAAACTTGCTAATTGGTTCACGTGGACTCCGAATTAAGGCACCCTTATTATGACTAAACTGTCTGGATGTTGACGTGTGTTAAACTACCTACGCGGACTTGAAATGTGGGTCCACCTGTCAGAGCCCACCACTCTACTTCTTTCTCAATGTCTCTTTCTATTCGTCGTTGGGCTCCCCCGTCGCCACTGGCTCCACCATCATGCCCATCCCTGCCGAGCCTCGAGAAGTGTGCTCCTCTTCACAGGATGAGAGCGGTGACGCAGTTGCCTGAGCCGCGGGCCCAAGCGGCGCATCTTGCCTGAGCTCCAGGGCCAGGGTCGCGCCTTAGCTCACGGCGGCAGGCCATGCGTGACTGCTGGGGCCGAGGTGACAGTGAATGATAAAGTCGATCTCGGGCCCTCGATGATGGATGCATTGCTCGAACTTGCTAATTGACAGCTCCGGCCATCGACAACGCCAAATGGCCCTCGATGACGAACGTCGGCGCATTGTCGTGCTCCTATCCCGCTACTGCTTCACCGAGGGACATGCGTCTGTGCCAGTCGAGCGGCCACACCAATAGAGGATCCGTCGTAGAGGGTCCAACTATATGGGGGGCCATGCCAACAGAGGTCGAGTCGTCAAGGGGGAGGGCATGCCGGCTAAGGGTTCCTCCACCGCCGGGGAACCGTCGCTGTCCCATGTTCTCCGGTCATGTTAAGAAAGAGGCAGAGGAAGAAGTTGGAGCTGACATGTGGGCCCCCCATGTTAGGGACACGTCAGCGCTAAGTCACCATGCCACTTAGGCAATTTAGTCACAGCAATGGTGCTTTGGACCGCATGCGAATCAATTAGCAAGTTTGAGGATTCAGACGTGCATTTTGAGAGTTTGGGGACCTAGGTGACACTGAGCGTCAAGTTTAAGGTCCGGCGGTGACTTTTACTCAACAATTAGCCATGGTCTAATTTCTTGGCCAAAATGTCACCGTGATAATAATATACAATATTTTTCCTCATCCATTTTTAATTAGGCATGAGATGTACAGATGTATGCTACATTGACCATTAGAACAAAAAAAGTTGTAACAATTTCCTTTAAAAGCGGATCCTGAAGAATCAGTTTGATATGTATCAGGCAGCTGCATAATCGATATCATGTAGCAATTTTAAACTGGAGCACTCATACCATGGATTCATAAACAGAAAAAAACGGTTGTCGGGAGTGTCGAATTTCATTGGTAGAGACCAAACCTGAACCATACTAAAAAAGGTATATATCTATGAAGCTAATACTACCAGCTATATGTTATCTGTTCAAATGGGCATATAGAAAAACGCCATGTGCTGACCAAAGATGCAGACCAATTCAGAGTCCACTTTCTCCTTAGTAAACGAGAATTACTAAGAGTTCATTCACTGATCGAACCAACAATATTTTGAAAACAAGGGTCTATCATTAATTTAGGATAAAATTATAAAATTTTACTCATGCAAACGGTTATATGAAGATAATAATTGGAGGTCATGCTTCGTTGATCTGACAAATACTTGGTCCGTATATCGTACAAAAGGTTTAGCAAATAGAATTAGTCAGTGTTCATTCAACCAAAGATGAGGAAAGATCGTTGAATGATTGGCAGCCCATATTGAGGTGGCTTCTGAGACAGGAAGGCCCCATCACCCCATCCTTTTATTGGCGTGGGCTTTTTTTTCTGAAACATAAAATACACCTCATCAGCTAGCTGGTTAGGTATGTGTTTAGTCCAGCAAGCACTATATATGGCCCATGCCTATTAGAGCTTTAATTTGTTGTGATACTTTTGTAAATGTGGTGTAGTTTTCAGGTTTTGTGAACTCAATGATAGAGAACCATTGCGATTCTATTCATCCACCAAAGACCATTTGCAATGAAATAAGTTATTAAAAAATTGAGCTGGTCAGAAATTCTAGCTCAGAACTTCTGATCAATCAAAGGCGTCCCAGTAAGCCAAGAAAATTATAATAGCAATGTGGAGAAGCCACGCTGTGACACACGGGCCGGGGCCGCATTTGTTCACGCAAGTTGAGAGCCATATTCCAAATGAAAAGGATGGTTCCTCGGTCAGTGCATGTACATGTCTCGTTCTTGCATTGAATGTAACGATGGAAACTGGAACCATCTCGATTATATCCTGAATATCAAAAGGACACTTCAAGGACCCAGAGAAAAGTCCGTTCTTGAATAGAAAATTTAGCTAGCCATATGGTTTCCTCAGTCAAATTAATATACCATATATATCTTGAATAGAAAAGTTCATTCGCGCACGGAGCTACATTGTGTGTGCCACATGCAATAAACGTCAGACAGCGACAAAACATGCATGCAGACCAATGCATAGTTCAGTTCAGTCCCCCTAAGAAAAAAGATGGCTTTTGAGAACCCAACTGTTCCACTGTGAAAACTCTTGCGAAAATCGAGATCTAAGCCGGGAAAAGGGCTTTTGAGAGGAGGCGAACGACGGCAAGGGGGTGGCCGGCGGCGATCTCCTGATACACACTACCGGAAACACGGGATTTGCCGTGCGCCCCGGGCGCACAACAAAGGCACGAAAACGCACGGTAAAGACTTTGCCCCGTGTGTTTTTCATCGGGGTGCACGGCAAAGAGCACACGATACAATTTTGCACGGTAAACTCCCATTGCCGTGCGTTTCGTCTGACAACGCACGGTGAACTATGTTTGCCGTGCGTCACGAGGAGACGCACGGCCAAAAAAAAAGCAACTGACAGCGCCAGGGTCAAACGGCGCGTTACGGTCTTTGCCGTGCGCCGACAAAAAACGCATGGCAATCCCTAGCCTTTGTCGTGCGCCCACTACAGCAGCCACCTGCTTCCCCGAGTGCCTGAAGCACTCGGGGAAGAGCCAAAAGCACTCGGGGAAGCCTTCCCCGAGTGCAACACTCGGGGAAGAGCTTCCGGGGATGCTTCTCACGGGAAAGAGCTCTTCCCCGAGTGCCAAAAATCGTGCACTCGGGGAAGACTTCCCCGAGTGCCACGGTAGCACTCGGGGAAGATTTAACGCCGTCGACGGGGGTTTTTTTTACTCTTCCCCATGTGCAACACTCGGGGAAGAAATTTCTTTTTTTTTTTTTGAAATCTCTTCCCCGAGTGCAACACTCGGGGAAGAAATTCATTTTTTTTAAGAAAACGTCTTCCCCGAGTGCCTTATGCCCTTGCACTCGGGGAAGCTCCCTTTGTTTTTTTTTAAAAAAATAGCGTTCCCCGAGTGCCCCTTCCCTGGCACTCGGGGAAGAATGCATCCCTTTTTTTAAAAAAATACTTCCCCGAGTGGGGAAGCCTCTTTTTTTTCTTTACCCTGTGAATAAGCACAAATAAACAACAATAAATATATCACAAAGCACATTTATGAATCACAAACGAACAAATATGTTTGGAATCCACACTATATTACAAACCATCCAAAAGTACACACCATTAAGTTCACAAGTAAAAGTTAACTGTCCAGAATTTCAAAAAAATTTGAAGTTACTGCTACATATATTTAAGATAAATATAAACATATTAAAGGATCAAGTTTCCCACTGTTGTTCAAATAGCATCACCATGGTCTGGAGGATACCTTCACATAAAAAAGAACTACAATGATCAGATAAGAACATTGTATTTATGCAGATAAACTAATATTGGTGTATGGTCCAAACTATAACTAAAAGCCTTCAGCACAAATTATCCATGAAAAAAATTGTGACTTTGCAATAACTTTAATAACTTAAAGAAAAAACTAAAAAATCATTCCCAGCTTTCCCTTTGTTTGGAAGTGGTTGCTGGCCAAATTACTAGATTATTGCATGATTGCTAGAATGCTTCATAAAAGCAAATAACAACTACTGAAGCCAAGATGCTCACACATCTGCTGGGGCTAAAGTGCTAAACTCCTTAGTGAAATATGTAGTGTTAGGTAGTCACACTTTTGCTAAAACTACATGAACTACTTAGAAATCCCCATGGAAAAAATACAGCAGCATCCATGGACTGTATGCTCGCAACAATTATCACATAAATAGCAAAAATTGGAGGTACAAGGAGGGAGGAAGGTGTGAGGATGGGGCTGGTCTCACCTTGATTGCACGTTGCTGCTCCCCTTCGTGATTAAAAGTCATGTCATTAAAAACTTAATAAGTTTAAAATGAATGAAAATGTAGTACTCAATTAACTTATTACTAGAAAACAAGTACATTTTAGTTGTACCTCTAAAACTAGATCACAATATAGTTTCAAGAATATAGTATTTCAGCTTCATGTGAGTAGGTCCTTCAAGCACATTGACAACTTTAGATGCAAAAGACAGAACTCCATCATAGGCAGCAGTTGACTAAAAAGGGGGCCTATCTGTACAAGACAAATATACTATTAAGAGAGCACAACTTCAACAGATCAGTAGGAAAGAGCACAAGGCTTAACATTTTAGACTGAAATCAGCTCTTAGTGTCTAAGAAAACTGGAGCATTGTAGCATTGTAGTAACGAGGATGCATACATGTCTAAGAAAACTTGACGAATCAGGAAATTAGGAGTAGATGGAACTAGACAGCAGGATAAGTGTCTGTTTCTTAAACACTGACATAGAACAAATATAATTTCTAAACTACTGGGACATTTCATCAGAGCATTGTAGTAGTGAGGATGCATACATGTCTAAGAAAACATAAATAAACAGTTAGATTGTAGCAGCAGCAGCATAGTAGAACATCTAGTTTTAATCATTTAGCTAATTGATCACAAAAGCTTTATTATTTGCAACCTAATTGATGCCATGGCTGAACACCAAACCTTCAATACAATGTTGGAAATAATTATACCTAACCAGGTAAGCATTTTCACACAAATTGAAAATCATAACAACATAACTTCGATCATTTTATTCAGATATGCCTTCTAGGTGTATTAATTAAATCAAACTGTCACTTAGGTAAACCATGCAAATCATGCATCCTCGAGGTATCGTATTTAAAACCACCCACACTAATTCTTTGTTCGAAAAAAGAGAAGATAGTCACACACTTATTCTAAATTCCAAGTTGGCCACATCACATGCATTGGACATTAGCACTAATAAAACGTAACGACTGCGAGTAATGGATTCGGACAAGTATAGAAGTAAAACGAGAATTATGGATCTTTGTCAGTATGGATTCTTGGTCTTCATCAAGATGAAACATACTTACCACGATTGTATATTCTTTCCTAACTTGATCTCCCAAAGAAGAGCAGGCACATTCAGTGACACCCATTGCCACTTGTGTCCTGCACTAGCACAAATAAGAAATTATGGGAAGGGAAAAACTAATAAAATCAATATAGCTCACAAACACACAAACACAATATTTCTAGCTACTGGATACAATATATGGACGACAATCTTCATCTTAGCAAACCACATGGCGGCGCGGAGGTGGGGGCGGGGTCTAGGGCCGGAGGGCCGGGGCCGGCGGTGGATCCGGCGACGCGGAGGCGGGGGAGGGGTCCGGGGCCGGAGGCGGAGGCCGGCGGCGGATCCGCGGCGGGGTGCGGGGGGCGGCGTCCGGGCGCGAGAGGCGGGGCCGACGTGGATGCGGGAGCGCGGGGGGGGGGGGGGGTGTTGCGGGCGGCGGCGTCTCCATCGGGGCAAGGGGACCTCGCCGGGGCGGCGGCGGCGGGGGGTGGGGCGGCGGGGGTGGGGCACGCGGCGGAGGCGGGGCGCGCGCGGGGGGGGGGGGGGGGGGGCGGCGCGCGGGGCGGAGGGGATCGGGGATGGGGGCGGGGGTGGGGGGGGTTGGGGGCGGCGGGGGTAAGGGTTTTTAGGGTTGGCTCAATGGGCCGTGGGGAAAGTGGGCCTGCTGGGCCTTTCCCCGAGAGCCGCGGGGTGACACTCGGGGAAGGAGCCTCTTCCCCGAGTGCTACGTACATGACACTCGGGGAAGGGTCTCTTCCCTGGGGATTCATTTATTTTTTTTTAAGTTTTTTTGACCCATCTTTTTTGTGATCCATTGCCACATTATTTGAAACTCCTTTCCCAAATTTGGGCAAGTTTGAACTTTTTAAGTATATTTCGTTAATTTTTTTGGTTTTGTTGAATTTTTTTCATACTTCAAATTTCAATTGCAGATGCATTAAATAATATAATTTGGTGATTCAAAAAATTATATTCATGATTTTTGGTGTATATTGAGGCCTTATCTAGAAACTCACATGATATGTCGAACATCTCGTTGTCGTAACTTGCACGATCAACTTGTCCCTGGCACTCGGGGAAGAGTCTCTTCCCCGAGTGCCTTGTCCCTGGCACTCAGGGAAATATTTTGTTTTTTTTTTGTTTTTTTCCCCAATTTTTTTGTGAGGACTTCAAACATTATTTAAAACTCCTTGCCCAAATTTGGCTTACTTTTGAATTTTTTTGTTATATTTCGTTAGTTTTTTCTTTTTCTTGAATTTTAGGCACACTTCAAATTTGAACTACAGGTGCATAAAACCATATAATTTGGTGATTCAAAAAATGATATTCATGATATTTGGTGTATATTGAGACCATATCCAGTAACTCACATGAAATGTCGAGCATCTTGTTGTCGTGACATGACGAACAACTTACGGGAAAAGTGGTTCTGAATTACAGAAAATCCGCACGAAGTCCGAAAAACACGAAACTTGTCGGGGAGTTGTGTTATCACATGTATAGGTTGTGTGCAAGACTAGAGAAAATTTCGAGCAAGTCTGCGACGTTTGATGCCTACAACTCACACATCTCCCGGTGTGTTATCACATGGATCACGTGTGGAGATGTCTGGGTTTCAGGCATCACACATCGCAACTTGCTCGAAATCTTCTCAACTGTTGCACACAACCTCTACATGTGATAACACAGTGTCCCGACAAGTTACGTGTTTTTCGGACTTCGTCCGGATTTTTCGTAATTCGAAACACGTTTCCCGTATGTTGTTAGTCATGTCACGACAACAAGATGCTCGATATTTCATGTGAGTTGTTGGATAAGGCCTCAATATACACCAAATATCATGAATATCATTTTTTGAATCACCAAATTATATGATTTCATGTACCTGTAGTTCAAATTTGAAGTGTGCCTAAAAATTCAAGAAAAAGGAAAAACTAACGAAATATAACAAAAAAATTCAAAAGTAAGTCAAATTTGGGCAAGGAGTTTTAAATAATGTTTGAAGGCCTCACAAAAAAATTGGGGCAAAAAAACAAAAAAAACAAAAATATTTCCACGAGTGCCGGGGACAAGGCACTCGGGGAAGAGGCTCTTCCCCGAGTGCCAGGGACAAGGCACTCGGGGAAGAGGTCGGCTTCCCCGAGTGCTAGGGCTAGGCACTCGGGGAAGAGGGTTTTCAATTTTTTTTTAAACGGTTCCGTCTAGTGCCGCCGTCAAATGCACCTTTTCTTTTTCATGTGCCGTCTTCCCCGAGTGTTGCTCTCGGGGAAGATGGCCTTCCCCGAGTGCCGGTCTTCCCCGAGTGCCATGCCCTTTTAGGCACTCGGGGAAGGCCATCTTCCCCGAGTGCAATTCTTCCCCGAGTGCAACACTTGGGGAAGATTGCCTTCCCCGAGTGCCCGATTTTTGGCTCTCGGGGAAGTTCCAGGCACTCGGGGAATTACAGTTCTCCTGTAGTGGCCATAGGCTAAAACGCACGGCAATCCCTAGCCTTTGCCGTGCACCATAGGCTAAAACGCACGGCAATCCCTACCTTTGCCGTGCGCCGTCGTAAAAAAATGCACGACAAAGTAAAACATAGAAAATAAAAAAAATACAAGGGCCTCCGCGGCCTCATGCTGCTGTCCGCCAACGTCCAATTTAATTAACAACAAGGACCAAGTGTCCAATTGTTTTTCAGTTGCTTGTTAAGCTCCCCAAGTTGGCGTTCCTGCGTGCAGTTCAGAAGGGAAGATGAAAGCTGAACAATCATGAGAAACTTTACTAAGAAAAACTCTCAATAATCAACTGGTACTACAAAATAGAAATTATAGTAGATGCAATGTAATCTGTACTGTGTGATATGACTTTGCAAACTAGGTCGTGCTTGTTGCTGCAAAGTGTAAATAATGATGATCTGATAACCCATGTGCAAATAAGTAGGACCATTCTAACGACATTTCTGGATTGCAATGACGTCAATTAGCATGTCATCTACTTGAAAACTGGCAATCTTACAAATCTGCAGCTTGTGAAACAAAGACAAAGGCAATTTCTTTTTTGAGCATGACTATAAACACACAGTGCATACAAAATTGCAACAAGTAAATTATGCAAAACAATCAGTCTTGTCACCTCCTTCGAGAAAAGATGTATAAATTATTTTGGTTTCTGAAAAATCACACGATTGCTTGTCACTTTAAATATATATAGTATAATATATTGATCTACCGAATATGACAACCAAAGAGGGTTTTAGAAGAGGCTGGATCGACATACCTTTCGGCAGAGCTCATCCACCTGTTCCATCATCATTTGAGTCTGAAATAAATATAAAGGATATTCAGCTGTGATTCTTAAGGATGCTGTAGTTACTATATATATTATATATAGTACTGTGCTTGTACTTGTAGTAGTAAAATTAGACTAATTAATTCCTCCTTTGTTGGGCAATTTCTGTATCATCCTGTTGATACAGCCAATTAAACATTGTAAGACAAGTTAGGGACTTAGGGGTAGACATAGTGACCTTCCGCTGTCGAGCCTGTGACAATGCATATTCAAGTTGTTTTTCCAGTTGCCGCAGTTCCTTTATGCTCAGTGGTCCAAGGTCCTCACCAAGCATGTGCCTTTGGAACAAACACAACCATGTCGCAATGTGAAGTAATAATTTGACACAATCTACTTAATACATACTAAAGAATGTAATGCAAAATACTATCATTTGTTCCTGATTCTTTTTTTTTCAGAAACATTTATCTTGCAGTATGTGTGGCTCGTAATGTAGTCAACCATGTTTACATGGACAAAAAAAAATGGAGTGACTTATACCTCTGAGAACGTTGGAGGGAATCAAGCTTAGCCTATATTAAGAGTTATGGTAATATATGATGACAAATAAACAATATCATACTATAATCTCTATGTATCAAAATCCTAGGTACTACATTAGTCCCTTAAATTTACTACTCTTTCCATTCATTTAATAAAAAAGTCAAATACAATTTTAAGGGTGCTTTGTTAGAAAGTGAATAATTTACAAGTCAATACAAAATGCAAATCAGCGGGAGCAAGAGGGGGCGAGGGGCTTACGGTGTCGGTAGCGGGCGCGGGCGCGGCCGGGGCGCCGGTGGCGATGGGGCGGCTGGGGCGCGGCGGCGGCGGCGGGCGGATCTTGGGAGCCGGTGGCCGGCGGCGGGCGGATGCGGAGGGGGCGGGCGAGGGGAGGGGCGCCGCCGGGAGCCGGTGGCCGGCGGCGGGCGGATGCGGAGGGGGCGGGCGAGGGAGGGGCATCGATGACGAGGACGCCGGCAGGGATGACGAGGTGGAGTCATTGCTCGCCGGTCGGATCTGGAGGAGGAGAATGATGGGGCCGCCGTGGCGCCGGGAGTTGTCTGGTGGTGGGCTCGCCGCTGTGGTGGTGCGCCGTCTAGAGGAGAGGGAGAGGCGACCAGGGTAGGAGGAGAGGGAGGCGCACCGGTTAGGTGAAGGGGGAGGCACCGCCGGAAGGCCGCCGGACGCCGCATCCGCCCCTAGATCGGGTCAGCGCACGCAGCCGGAGCTGAGGGAGAGAGGGAGGCGCCGGGGGTGAGGGATAGGGTTAGGGTTGGAGCAGGCTTATATACGGAGGGGGTGCGGCTGAATGCATTTTGGTTGTCGGATCCCATCCAACGACCGGTAGAGGAGGCTCATTTATTTGGGCCGGCGGGTAAGTGATGGGCCGTCAGATGTAGATGCGCCATCTTGGTAGAGGGGGCACGGGCAGACTTTTGTTTGCCATGCGTTTTTTCAAAAACGCACGCCAAAGGCACTCTTTGCCGTGCGTTTTTTTCAAAAAAACGCACGACAAAGGTTTTTTTCATAAAATCTAAATTTTACTAAGAAAACTCCTAAAATTATCAAATGACTTCGAAAAAACACCAAATTTTTACATAGAACAACTTATATTATCTAGTGAAAAGCCTATTATGAACTTTACTAATAAAAAGATTTGAAGTGAAAAGCCCATTATGAACTTTACTAAGACTACAAACCCAATGAAGTAACTCTATATAATCTATAACTTCTCGTGAGATGTCTCGGTTTCTAAACACTATGCGTGACAAAATGTTCAAAATTTTGCTCTACTATTTTTCACAGCCTTCCCATAGTATATTATGAGGTCTCGACGGATCTCATAATTTTTGAACTTTGTTTGCATTGCATTTTATAGAATTAAAAAAACATTTCCTAATCACGTAGATTTTTGTGTCTTGTGAATAAAATGTTCAAAAATTCAGCAAAGCTCATTTTTCCACGAACTTTACTCTATAACTTTATGCACTTGTAGTTCAAAATTGACTTATTCAAAAAAATCCTTTCGATGAAATAAATTCTTTAAAAATAGCAAAATGATCGAGATGAGTATTAAATTGAAATATATATTAGAAAGTAATGTATTTGTAGTGAAAAAATATAAAGAAGCCAAGAATTCAAAATTTTTTGAAACTTTGTTGTGCGCCTACACAAAACACATGACAAACAAAAACCTTTGTCGTGCGTTTTGCTAAGGCGCATGGCAAAGTTTCATGTTTGCCGTGCGTTTTGTGTAGGCACATGGCTAAGTTTCAAGAAAAAATGAATTCTTGGCTTCTTTATATTTGTCCACTACAAATACATTTTTCAAACAATTGCTATAAATAAAATTAGTTAGTTAAATATAGCAAATCGAAACAAAATTTATTTAGTTGAGAAGAATTTTTTAGGAGCAATTAAATTTGGGACTTAGGGGACATAAATTGAGGAAAATACTTTGCCGTGCATGTTTTAAGACGCGCGGCAAAGAAAAAATTTTGCACCCCCCCCCCCCCGCGTGCTAATGTCGGTGTCAACAGGGGGCGACGGACGTTTCGGAAAAAAGTTTGTTGTGCGCTATGCAAAAACGCACGGCAAACTCAAGGGTTTGCCATGCGTCTCAAAAAAATGCACCGCGAACTCAAGGGTTTGTCGTGCGTCCCCAAAAAAACGCACGACAAACCATTTTTCCCGTGTGTATTCTCTTTGTCGTGTGCCTTATATAAAACACACGGCAAAGAAGCTCTTTGTCGTGCGCCCGACAGAAAACGCACGGCAAACATTTTCACGCACGGCAAAGCTCGGTTTTCTCGTAGTGACACCCGATCAACTTTGATTCCAAGCGGGGGGGATCGATAGAGCGGATCCCCAGCTTCCATCTCTCCTACTTTTCTCCAAGGATCGTCTCGGGGAAAGCGAGTAGAGAGCGAATTTCTGACAACAAAGTGGCGAATTTGAGGTTGCGAGGGTGATCCAAGTGCTATTGGTCAGGCGAATAGGGCGAGGATGACACCTGTGATGAGGATTCGTACAGGCGGAGATCCGGGCTCGGCTCCGGAGAAGAGGGGAGCTGGGAAGGAATCCGCCATAAGCGACTTCAGAGCTTTTGAAGGGGCACCAATCAAATTTGGCTCGTTCTCTCTGGGTGATGTCTTTGAGAGAGAGAGAGAGATCAAAAAAACTGGGACGTTTTGCTTTTCGTGAGAAAACATCGTCGGGAGAAGCAGTGGCAAAATTTGTGGAGGAATTCATCAGATTGTAGCACGAGACGAGTGAGAGGCTGAATAAAGCTAGAGAATCCAATGGACTTGAAGGAAACTTAGGGGTCAAAATGAAAATGACCAATATAATCAGGTCGAACCAGCCAGCCCAGTGAAGCCCAGGTATCCATACGGCACATGTATAAACCACCTGTTCTCACACTCCTGGTCAAATCCCGTCGGCTGCTGTGTGTGGGTGAGGAAGGGGGCGGCACTGGAGGCCGCTGATCTAGGGTTAGGTTTCCCAGCAAGAAGAGAAGAGATCCAAAATTTTGGGTACAAAAGTAGAAGAGTGCTTCGGGTGACATCGAGAAACACTGATGAGAGATCCTTTGCAGAGGTGGTGGCGATGAATCCAGGCCGTGGTCGTGGTCAGATGCAGAGAGGTGGTGCGGCGCCGCGCCCAGGTGGTAGAGGGGGCCCAGAGCGATCTGGTGAGGAACGAGGCTATGAAGATTTCGAGAGAGAATCTTGGAACAAAGAGTGGAGCTCACAAGAAGCTGATAAAGAGAGGCCCTATGATTTCAACGCCAGCAACTCAGGCTTCCAAGGTGGGTACAGAGATGACAGACCAAGGTACGAGCAACAAAGAATCAATCCTAACAAGAGGCAGTATGAGGACAGAGAGAGGGCTGACTGGGAGGAGCAAGAACTGAGAGCCAAATTAAAGAGGGGACAAGATGAGCGTCGAGCTAACGAGCAGAGTCAATAATAGGCAGAGCGAAGATGCCTGGGATGCAAGGAAGGGCAAAGCAAACCAGAATCAAACAGAGTTATGCCACAATTGCAACTTAACTGGACATCTGAGGAAAGACTACAGGAACCCACCTTTTTGCTACTGCTGTAAAAAATCTGGTCACAGATCCTTAGCTTGTCCAGAGAAGAGGGGTTTTAAAATGTGTGGGTATGGTATCCCTGGACAAGGGTTCTATAGTATCCACCTGCCTATTGAGAGAGAGGTGAAATCCAAAGAGGTTCTAGGCTTAATGCATATTAAAAGTGGGCAAGCATCTTTGGGGATTCTGGATAGGGAACTTAAGCACCTTTTCAGAGAGGTTAACAAGTGGACTATCAAGCAGTTGAAAGGAGAGGACAAATACATGATAACCTTCCCCAATGAAGACGTGAGATATCAAGTGGCTAAATTCAGAAGCTTTGAATTTGAGACTGCAAATGTTAAAGCTAAGGTGATCCCTACTGACTTATCTGTAGGTGTTTATGATAAACTAGAAACAGTCTAGGTGAAAGCATACAATTTCCCACCAATTGCCAGGAAAAAGGAGGTGGTTAGGGAGATTGCATACCTGGTTGGGGAACCTGAAGAGGTGGATCTCAAAACTCTAGAGGGGTTTGGTCCAGTAAAAATTAAGATATCATGTAGAGATGCAAAACAGGTGAGGGGGGAACTCAGGTATACTTTAACAAAGAAAGCAGAGGGATAAGGTGGGAAGTAATAGAGGAAGACAGAGAGAAAAGTTGAAACACCTCCAAATTTGATAGGCTAAGGGATGAAGAAGATGATGAGGAAAATGAAGACAGAGAATTCCATGAGGAGTATGACAAAGAAGTCAACAACAACAAAGAAGGACCTTCAACTAGTGTCAACAAACAAGGAGGCAAATAAGGATCTAGCTCTCATAAACACAAAGGACAGCAGGCTGGACTAGAGGTAGATCAACCCCGAGAAGATGTAGTGATGGTTGAAGAGGGAGGAACGGAGACTATCCAAAACAACAAGATTGAGCCAACTGCAACCCAAGACAAGTCCAACAGGATGGCTGATAATAAAACTAATGAAGAAGTTAAGATGACAGATGAAGAGGAGGACCCAATTCAAACTCAGCACAACAGTACTGCAGCTTGTGAGAGGGAGTGAGGGAGAGGAATTGTGTGAAGAAGAATTGGTGGACTATGATGAAGACCCTGCTATTGCTGAAAAAATAGAGATGGTTGAGCTGGAAAAGAAGGTTGAAAGTAGAGCACAGATGCTTCTAGATAAGGCAGCTGTTAACATTCCAGTTGAGGTGACAATGAATGCGGGAAGAGAAGAAATTGAAAAGATCAGCTCAACCCCAAGCACAGATGAAGAGATAGACTGGGATAATGTGTGGTCCAATTTAGGCAAGTCATCTATCCCCACAATTCCCAAATAAAAAGAGTGGAACAACAGTTGTACGCAGAAGTGAGAGGAATAAGTCTGAGACAAGGAAAATACAAGACAAGGCGGAGGCAATCAAGAAGAAAAACAATGACATATCAGGTAAAACTTCGTCTTTTGCCATCTTAAATTCGGTAGACCCTTCATTACTAGAAAAGATTGCTACTTCTAGTAACATTAATTTAGGTAATGCTCCTGAAAAAAATTTTGCTACTACTTCAACAATCCAAGCCAAAGAGTTAGCAAAAGCTACTCTGATGGTGACCAAAAAGAGGTTGGCAAAACATGCTAAACAAAAGGAAATAGAGGGTGAATCATAGGTAAATGAGATGGCAACTGCAGAAACACAAATAGATTCAGAGGAGACCTCGGTACATCACCCACCAAAGAAACCACTAAAAAAGAAAGGAAGATCTAAATCAAGAGAGGGAGGAGCTGGGGGATGCAGCCACAATTGAAATATTAAAAAATGAAGATCCTCTTTTGGAACATCAAAGGCTTGGGTGCGGAGGGGAGAAGAAGACAACTTAGTGAACTCAGACAAACTCATAGAGTGGATGCAATATGTCTACAGGAAACTATCAAAAGTGAATTCAGTGTAGGGGATCTGTCTGCTTTGAGTGAAGGTTTTAATTATGAGTGGATATGAACTGCGGCACAAGGGCATTCAGGGGGACCCTGATTGGAGTCAGAACGTATGAAATTACGGTGGTTGGCAAAGATAGTGGTGAATTTTTCTCAAGCATGAAAATAATCTCAAAGCAAGATGAATTCAAGTGGGAAGTTGTTAATGTATATGGGCTAGTTCAGATAGAGAGGAAGGCTAACTTTCTTAAGGAGATCAGACAAAAAATCTCTAATATGGAAGATCCTTTTATCATGGGAGGGGATTTTAATTTGATCAGGTTTACTTGGGAAAAGTCCTCAAGAAATGTAAATCAAACCTGGATGACTGCTTTCAATGATTTCATTAGGGAAGATGGGATCAAAGAGATGGGCAGGAAAGGGTGCAAGTTCACATGGTCAAATAAACAAACAACCCCAATAATGAGTGTGCTAGATAGAGTATTAACATGCACCAGATGGGACCAATTTTATAAGAAGGCTTCTTGTGAAACCCTGACTAGAGTGGGCTCAGACCATTGTCCAATTATTGTCAATACTGATGACCACATGTTCCAGCAGCAACATGGCTTCTGCTTAGAGATGGCTTGGCTATCTCAAGGAGGATTCAGAGAGCAGGTAGTGGCAAGTTGGCCAGAAAGAGGGGATAGTAAAGTACAAGACTTCTGGAAATAGATTAAAGCTTATACAAGGAGGTTCTGCAGAGGATGGGGGATAATACAAATAGTCAAACTAAAAAAGATAAAAATGAATTACTTTATAAATTGGAAAATCTAGATGGTGAAATGGAGAATAATGGTCTGAGTGTACCACAATGGCAACAGAGATATGAGTGGGAGAATGAACTAGAGAGAATATAACAATTTGAGGAGATTCAATGGCAAAGAAGAGGTGGAGTGAAATGGATATTGGAAGGTGACTCGAACAGTAGGTACTTCCATGGTAAAGCCAATGGGGAAAGAAAAAATGCACAATATTTGCCCTGGAAGATGGAGAGAGAACTATTAGAAATCCTAAAGAGAAAAGAGATCATGTAGAATCTTACTACAAATCCCTATTTGGGAAAGAACAAGTGGGATCCATTACTTTGGGGGAAAACTTCTGGAATGAAAGAGGGAGGTTTTCTAATGAAGAAGCCCTGATAAGACCTTTTACTTTAGAAGAGTTAGAGGAGGCCCTTAGAGATATGGAAGTTAACTTAGCACCTGGGCCAGATGGGCTCCCAGTAGGCTTCTATAGAGAGTTCTGGCCTGAATTGAAACCCTTTGTGCTGCAAATGTTCAATGATTTTTTCAGAGGAGAGTTGAATCTTAGCCGGCTGAACTATGGTATGATCTCACTGATACCCAAGACCAAAGAGGCGAACAGTATTAAACAATCCAGACCTATCTGTCTTTTGAATGTGGATTATAAAGGGTTTATAAAAGCTTAACATTAAGACTCACCCCGAGGGCAATGAAACTGATCAATGAGACTCAAATGGCATTCATTCCAGGTAGATACATTATAGAGGGGGTGGTGATACTACATGAGGTGTTGCATGAGTTGAGAGTGAAAAACCTTCGAGGTGTGATTTTAAAATTGGACTTTGAAAAGGCGAACGACAAGGTTCAGTGGGGATTTGTGATGGAAGTGCTCAAAAGAAAGAACTTTCCTCCGAAATGGTTAGAGTGGATGAAACAAATAATAGAAGGGGTTAAGATTGGCATAAATATTAATGGGAACGATGGTCATTTCTTTAATACTTATAAGGGCTTAAGACAAGGTGGCCCCCTCTCACCTCTACTGTTTAATCTAGTGAGTGATGCGCGGGCCACCATGTTTGAGAATGCCAAATTGACAGGGCAGATTAGAGGCCTGGTACCCAAGTTAGTAGAGGGAGGTTTAACCCACCTTCAATACGCAGACAACACCATTATATTTTTGAATTATGATGATCAGTCTATCTACAACACCAAATCCCTTCTCTACTTCTTTAAGGATGTTGACGGTGAAAATCCTTCAACCTAGCCATGAGTTTACCTTCGGTGTTGGCATAAGTTTTATACCTTATCCATTGGTACTAACCCCCGTGGTATAACGAGTTCACTTGTGCATGTCGGTTTTGGAGTTTAGTGTTTATGCAGGGTTTTAGCGTTGAATGCAAGACTTTCGGGATAAGTTCATCAAGCACCTTGTGACAAGACCTTGAAGCCCGTACAAGTCATGCAATGAAGCAAACTTGACTCCAAGAAGCCAGGGACTCAACCTGAGAAGATGACAAACTCCGAGGACCTAACCAAAAAAGTGTCGAATCTTGCGAGACAAGGAGCTACGTCCAGCTCGGAGAGAAACTGAGGACAAGGGCCTACATGTAGAAGGGGGAAGCATCTAGAAGACTCGGGAACCGACACCACGCAAAGGAGGTCGCGGGCTGGGCCTAGATGGGCCCAGGCCGGCCGGCCCAGCCCAGTCCAGGGCCCAATTCCCCCCTCCTTTGACCTAGCCGCCATTCGGGCTATTTATAGCCCGGGGTCGAGAGCCACGCATCATCGAATTCGTCATCGGCCGCCGAGAAGTAGAGAAGAGAGGGACACCATCCCGGAGAGGAGAGGGTCGAGCTAGTTGACTAGGGTCTCCCTAGCTGACGTGGGAACCTTGCACGAAAGACCACGTCGGAGTTCCCAGAGCTAGAAGCAAGATCAAGGTAGGATCCCGGTGGTGATCTTGTTTATGTATCATTGTAATGGTTGAATTATCGAGTTGAATCTATTTCTAGCGATCAAGTGTTTCTTCGGAGATTTCGTTTTTCAATCGGCTTTGCTTATTCTAGATCTATTCTCGAGATAGATCACATAGGGTGTTCTTGTAGCCGCGGTGGCTAGAGGTACACGCCGGATCTTCTGAAAGAACTCGACTTGTCCTTGGACTCGCCCTAGACTACCCGCATGAGTAGGGATACGTTGTGATAGAACAGGGGTTCCGAAAGGTGGGCGTTTTCGGAGTCGGACGGGAAACCACGATTTAAAAAGGCTTCTAATAAGATTCGATTTGCTACTTCTTCTCTTGCTTGGAACTTCAACAAAAGGCTTAACCCGATCTCTCTCTAGATTGGTTTATCTACCCTATCTTTCTTTGTTATCTCCGGTCTTTAGTAAATTAGATTAGTTTCGTGTTCTTTATCTAGATGCATTAGGGTTTCTCTTTTACCGAAGATTGAAGTTACTTGGCTTTACTAGATCATCTTTTGCATCACACATTTGTTCCACGGATTCGATACCTTGGGTTCACCACTCGAGGGAAGAAGGGTCCCTTGACTACGACGGGAGACTTGTCCGCTTGCAAGTATAAACGAACTTTGATACAACTATTAACCGTCAACAAGCCCCTTTTCTGGCGCCGTTGCCGGGGAACAAGTGATCAAGATTTGATCTTTTATTGCTTTTTTGTGATTTTCAGTATTCTTTTAGTTTTTCTTTTTGCATCTACTAAACTTTGATCATCCTCATAATAAATCTAATCTAGTTTGTCTAACCCTAGTTTTCATAGATTTATTTTTACTTTCTAGTTTTTGCATATTTTGTTTATTGCTAACCCTAACAGGAGATGGACGGCTACCTCTCCAACAAACCCGATAATTTTGTGGATGATCCAAAAAAACTTTACAGGTTAAGGAGACGTGAAGCACATCAAGCTAAAAAGCTGGATTTTGTAGATTCGAAGTCAGAAGACAAAGGATCGAAGGAATCTCCGAAGAATTCACCACCTCAAAGTCCTCGGGAGAATCGACTTCCACCGATGGGTGACCAACTGCAAGAGCACAAGATTGGGGAGCTATGCACCCCGGATATCATCGACCTACCAATATTGAACCTTGAGGAGATCGGAAGACCGTTCGAGATCAAGACCCATGGTGCAACATTCACCCTTCACCGGTAAAGAGGATCCAAACCTTCACCTCCAAGCGTTTATTCAACTATGTCAAACTTTCAACATGGATGGGGTGACTCAAGATCAAATGAGGGCAAGGCTTTTTCCGTTCTCGCTACTCAGGAAGGCTTTGCAATGGTTCCACTCTCAACCGGCGGAGACGGTGCAAAATTGGAACACGTTGATGAAGGCTTTCATGAAGGAATACTACCCGCCGGGTAAAACTCAAAGTTTGCGTAATAAGATTGCCACCTTTGTTCAATATCCTACGGAAACTATCTCAGAGGAATTCGAGTGCTTCAACGAGTACACTCGGGCGGTTCCACATCACAAGTTCCCGAAGGAAGACCTCGTGCAAAAGTTCTATCAAGGACTCACCATGGCATCAAGGACGATCATCGATGCATCGGCGGGGGGATCTATCATCGAGCTTACACCGATGGAAGCTTTCACTCTATTCAAGAAGGTCGCGGATAATGACACGTGGGCGTCATCCGGGCGCCTACATCCAGTTCAACCCACGGGGAATGTCAAGGGAGTCTTGCAAGTGGAGAAGGAGAACATACTTGTGTTGACGCAAAACATGCACCCGGCGCCAAACACACAGCAAGCCGAACAAAGCTGGCTTCACACGCGCAAAGAGTAACAAGACGTGCCAGTCAATTTTTTCCTGAAAATTAACAAAAGACAAACCAGTTAGATACCAAAGCTTGGAACTTGCCGGGTGGTACCAGACATTTCCATATTTACGGCTAAGGAGCCAGATGGGATGACACATAGCTATAGAAAGCTATTTGCCAATGAACTAAAACCATTCGGGAACTTGCGAAGGGAAAAAATGATATTGCCGAATGGATGACGTAAGCATGATAGTGATCGGTCTTTGTTTGAACAAGGATGCACATGCACGAGGCCATGACCGATCCCCATGAAGATTAGCATTAAATAAATGAATAAAGTAAAGCACGGACATGATCATTTAATAAACAAGCATGCATAGATCCAAAGCACTAGTCTACCGCATGTCTAGGTACTTTAAAACCCGTCGGGCACGATATCAAGCAAATCTATCCACCGCATGATACAACTTGCATGAAGGTCGTACCACTTTCCACAAATAGATCTATCCACCGCATGATACAATCTAAATATGGAAAGCTAAAATCATACACCATTTAAAGCATGAATAACGCACGTGTTCTACTCGTGAAGAAACATAACCGAATACGGCTGAACAGCCGATTCGGGGTCCATGAAGAAGGAACAAACATTACCAAGTAAATAAATCTATCAGATTGATTTGGGATCTAATCCACCGGATGACTAGCTCCAAAGCAACCCAAAAACCTGCATCTACCGCATGATACCCGGTTCTTTCAAGATTTATACAAACATTAGTAAGTTTGGGCCCGCAACACGTAACAATCTAGATCGATTCGGTTTCGGCTATCGGAAAGCACAAGATCCACGTGTTAAAACATGAAATCTACTCGAACAAGGATCGTAAAAGAGGTAAAGCCGATCCAAACCCATCTAGATTGGGCAAAAGTGTGTTACATGAATTTAAACATAAAGTAAAAACTCAAAGTAACACGAGGTAACTTAATGAATCTATTGGATCTTGCCAAAATCCAATAGAGCCGATAACTAGCTTCAAGCTAGATCTTAGCCTACCGCATGGCTCATGACCTAACAAGAAACCCTCTTGAACCAAGCTTGAATCTACCGCATGACACGAAGCATGGTAACAAGACTACTTGCATCAGATCTAAATCCACCGCATGATACTAGACATGATACAAGGTTGCCGGTACTCACGGAGGTCGACGGATCGATGAACCCTCTCGAAGAACTCGACGACGCGACAAAGGACTCTAGGGTTTGGCGTAAGGCCGGTGTGTATTGAAGAATGATTCTGTTCGTTACATACATTCAGGGGTCATATTTATACCCTGTCAAGTACAACTTCGAATGGATTCGTTGCCTAACTTATCTCTAAGCTTGATCGCCTATCCATCCATTCGTTCTCCCTGATTGAGCTACGTCACCATCCAATCCCGCAAAATCAGCTCTACTGTTCCTTTGCCGAACTGGAGCAGATAGCCGACCGCAGATCTCTTTGCCGAATATCTCTGAAAACATCCTTCCTTCCACCAGACGGACTCTTTATCGAACCGAACCCACAAATCAGACTCCTTACCAAATTTTGGTGTTAACACATGCCCCTTCAATTGTGGGATAAAAGTAATTTTGTTCCGCAATTGACTCCAGCCACGAATACTTCAAATCAAATCTGTCAACACCTGTTCTTCGCAATTCGCCGGAATCTTCATCTAGATCCAAACCCTAGATCCCCTCGTTCCGAGCTCAAATCCCCAATGGCAGCTCAAAACCAAGATGCTCAGGTAAATTCCTCCCCCGTAAGCTTCATTCGGTATTTAGGTTTTCAATTTTACCTGAGATTTCCTTTTCCGCTTTTCCTCCAGGAGCCTTCTACTAAGCTTCTGATTCGCACCGAGGCCAATTCGAGATCCTATTATCTTGGTCCTGTAGGGAACTCTGATCCTCGAGATTTCATCGCAGCTGAATCTCAGAGAATCCCCTTTAAAGCAGCTCTGTCCCCACCTCCTCGGTGGCAAGATGCCTTCAAGAACTGGCCTTTACCTCCAATCGCAGGCTGGAAAACTTGGTACTGGAGGATTCTCGCAGACAAGAGTGGATTGACCAAAAACTGGGATACCCTCCGTATTGCCCAATGCTTGGAGTTATCCGTGGCTGAGACCCCCAAGAACGAAGACCTTCTGATAGCATCCTGCCACTTTTGGTCAAACGGCATCAACGCCTTCCTCTTTGGCCACGGCCCAATGTCCCCAACCCTGGCCGATGTGTATATGATCACCGGCCTTGACATCACAGGGTCTGTTCAGCCTTGGAAATTCAAAAATTCTTCTCGGCAAACAGGGGTGAAGCCAGGGAATGGATACAAACAGTATATCCTGAGCCATATGAAAGACAACCCCCTTGGTGATGTCGAATATAGGGCATTCCTGAATATGTGGCTGTGCAGATTTGTCTTCTGTGGCAAAGCCAATGAACCTACCTTGAATCACATCACAATGGCATCTCATTTGGCCAGTGGCAACCGCCTCCCCCTTGGAAAATTCCTCCTAGGCAGTGTATACCACATGCTTCACCAAACTGTCACCCAAATGTATACTAGCCAGAGGATAACATGTGTCAATGGTCCTTGGTGGTTTGTTCAAGAGTGGCTGCAGCTCCACATGCATCAGATCATTGGCGTCGACTTGAACTCCAGGCTCTTCCCCTTATCCAATCACCCTGAAGGGGAGCCCCAAGCCACCAGAGGATGCCAGAATTATGGAGAAGCGGCTTCAACTGTTCTTGTTCGACAGACATCGGCCCATCTTTTGAACTGTTCTTCAAAGGTTTTCAGAATCCTCTCTGGCTTCCCTATCTGGATAATGACACCTTGACTTTCCCTGTTGAATTTTCTTTTGAACCCGGTCGTCAAGATGGAAGATTCCTAGAGATCTTCAACATCATAATTCGCCCATGTATGCTGCCGGCTGAATTTAATGGAGGAAGGCTGAATCTTAGCACTTATGAGTATTATCAGCCCAATGTAATGGCTCGGCAACTTGGGTGCAGCCAGATGCCTCCAAGGCTATTTCTGCATGAATTCCTGAAGCCCAGGGAGGAAATCAAAGAACCTATACACAGCAGTAGAGTTTTCAATTATGTGTGCAGTCCCACTGTCTATACCTGGCCTTTTGTGCCTATAACCTTAGCTCATCCCACCTTCAATTCCTGGTGGCAAGAATTCCACGATCATATCTTCAGCGAGCCTGTACACGTGTTCTGTGCAGAGTTGATGCCTGATTTCCTGCCAACTTCATAGGTAATATAATGAACCTTTGGATCAGACATATCCTTTTTAATCATGATTCTGACCTTCATCTTCTTATCCACAGAACACAGTGCCTGCCCCTCGAGCTAGGAATATCACCCATAATGCTGTAGGCCCAATCTCAGCACTGGGATTCAAGTCCACAACTCTAGCTCAGCTAATGGCCAGGTTTGCCACAACAGACCCCAGCCTCTCTAGCCTTGCTGCTGACAGGAGGCAAGGTCTGTCTCTGATTGCTCCTCCAAATGCCAAGAGGAGGAGAACTGTCAAGAAAATGCTTGTTGAGGTAAAATCCTTTACCTTCTTGATCACAAGATTACTGCGTTCCCGATAAATCATATCTTTGTGCATTTTCGGACCGAGCCCAAAGAACCTTCAAAGTGTCGAACCTCGCCAATGCTCCATCCACTGGTATGACCTTTGTTGCCTCTTTTTAAGGATGAACACTGGCATTTACCCTTTTAATTTGACACTTGCAGAAGAGACAATGGAAGAACAACTTGTAGATGTCCCAGTGGCTCAACAAGCAAGTCCACCCAGGGTTGAATTACCTATCCCAGTGGAGATCTCATCTTCATCACCTTCTCGCGAAGCAATGGATTCTCCGGAGATGAACCTCCCAATCCGCCGAGCCATCAAGTCCTCCAAGGGCATAATCACCGTTGGTCATGCGGAGACAACAATCCCAACGAGAGGTGGACCCAACTCCTCTTCGACCGAAGCCCATGAGTTAGCCGATCGCATCAACGTCCTCTAACTTGGAAGCTTCAGCTTTACCTGGAGCACCTTCTTCACCTGTGATTGCCCCTGCTCAAAATCTTGCCCCAGCTCAAGAAATCAGCTATGAGGTACTCAACTGCACTTAACTCTGCTACCTTTGCATTTAGCACTCCTAACTCGGCAATACTGCTTCTTAGGATCAAGCCCCATCATCATCAAGCCTGCCAACGGGGAACAGTCCAGTTGCCTAGGCGATGGAAGAAATGCACCAGCCTCTGTCAGATGAAGTGCTAGCAAAGCTTAAAGAAATTGTTGCCTGGCTGGAAGGAGATGCACAAGATCAATTCAAGGATCTCGATCACTTTGAGGAGATGCTTGAATCTATCAGCCAAGAACTTCCCGAGGATATCAGTGCTTCTCTGGTATCTATCTGCGGCTTGGACGTCCTTTATGCGCCCATAAGACATGCTTTGAGGAAATTGCGCTCCCGTCCGGCTATCGAAAAGAAGAGATCTGATGCTGAACAAGCCATGAACGGGGCGCAATCCCAAACAGAGAGCCACAAAGACACATTGGCTAGTCTGCAGGCTTCTTGTGATCTGAAAGTTGCCAAGAAAGCTGCTCTAAAAGCGGAGCTGAGAAGCCTGTCAGCTGAGATAGAGGCTGATAAAAAGAAAATAGCCGAGCTTCCTGGATTGATAGAAAAGACCCAAGAGGAAGCAAGATCGGCTATAGCCAAGATGGAACAATGCGATGCAGAACTCACCACCTTGTCCAGCGCCCAAAAAGACTGCCAAGAACTGTTGGACAATTTCCGCCAGGCAACATCCAATGCTCGTGGTGTGATTGCGAAACATTTGAACATTTGAATGCTCCCATTGATGTATAACCGAATTGGCCGCTCTTGTGATATTTTTCTTGCAATTTATTTCTTTTCTTCTGCGTACCTTCAAATATAATGCTGAACGACCCATTCGGCAAAGAAACGCCAACTCCCGAATGGCACTTTGATTCTCCTTAGCCGAGCCAGTCAACTGAATGCAACTCAGCCTAGAACTCCAAGCGTCCCGTCGGCGGGCTGGCCAAGGAAACCTTTCCACCTTCCGATTTTCTTGGGATATGCGCCACGATCCAAAGCCACGACTCGAAGCCACGATTCATCTTGCCAGGCCTATAAATGCAACCGTAGGTGCCCCTAGCTCTCCACCAGGCCTTCTAGCTCTCGAATCTTTGCCAATCTCAGTCCTTTCTCTTCCCAAATAGTGCACATCCCAAACCACCATGGTGCGCCGCCTCAACCGCCGCCACGCCTCCGACGAGGCAGAGGGGAGCAGCGCCAACGCGCGCCGGAGGCAATGATCGTCGATTCCTCCTCTTTGATTCAACTTTTGATCTTCTTCTTGTTTTGACGATCTTCTTCTTTTCAGATTGATTCAGTGGAATCCGTCTCCTGCACCGGCCAATCAACCCCTTCCAGACGACTCCTCGAAGTCCGACGGCCACTCCCCCGTGCCGTACGGGGAGCTCGATGCCCTCCGCTTCAAGGAGGAGCTGGAGACGGCCCGGCGTGAGCTAGAGGACGTCTCCAAGAAGGCGGGTATAGCCAAGCTGGAATGGGAGGACCAGCGCAAACAGCTGCTGGAAGCCATCGATGGTACGGCTCGAAATCGGCTCTTGATCCAACCCGGCTTTTGATGCTAATCTCTTTTCTTCTTGCTCCTTGCGGCCCGGCCGATGCCGAGCTCAACCACCGAAGGCGCTGGTGGAGCAGCTGGCCGATAAGGTGAACGCCCGCGGCGACACGCCGGCGGAGCGCCTTGCCGCGGTGGAGCACCACGTCGACGAGGTGGCCACCCATGGAGTTTGTTTGGGCACCACCTTGGGCCTGGCTGCCATGGCGACGCACACGGACGTCGACTACTCCACCAGGCCGCGCGGCTTCCAGGGCGGCGCGCCAGAGGACATCGAGGAGATCGAGCTTATCCTGGAGCGCCTTGATGGCCATGGAGACGCCATTGCCGAAATTACTCATCCCCAATCTGTGTTGAACAGGCTCTTCGACTAGATTGTATTAGGGATGTTTAAATATCGGCAATAAATGAAGAACTTTTGAATTATGTGCTTGTTCTGTGATGATTCCCTTTACATTTGCATCCGTGAATCTTGTTTTCTCTTTGAACGCATCTGGGAACTTTCTTGAGCCGAATACACGCGAACAGATGCCCCTTGGCGCAAAAATCCACAGAAGATCCCCGAATCGGCAATCCGCAAACACTGTTCAAGCAAAAACCCTTCGCATCCGGGAAAAAACCCCGCCGTTTGGTATTCCAACAGTGTGTACTGGCCAGTCATCACTCCCAATGCACCCCTTCGGTCAATAAAATAGCCAGCCGGGATGCCCTGCAAATCCACTCGCGCACTCATCCATCATTTCTCATCTCTTCCCCTGTCTCCATAGGAGAAAACCCCAAGGCCATGGACAAGGGCAAGCAACCCCAGGAGAGCAGCTCACCGAAGAAGCGCACGATTCGAAGGTGAGTTCTTCCTTGATCTATTCCTCGTTCTTCCACATGATATCGTGCTTCATCTTTTCTTCTTTTCCTCTTCCAGCCTTGATTTGCTCCCTGAAGAAATCATCGGGACCGAAGATGTGCCTGAGTACATCTCCTCCGATTCCTCCCTCGAAGCAAAGGATGCCACGCCTGAACAGAGGACCAGCCATCAACTGCGCCGCCGCGTTCGGCACCTGGAGCACAGCCTCAGGGACATCACCGCCCGTTGCCAAGCCGAGCGCGAGCGTCGCATGGCTCTGGAGGCACTAGTAGGGGGTAAATGCTTCTGACCTCTTCTTGACCTTATGCTTGCATTTGGATTTCTTGCCCCTAACACCGATTCCTCCGTTTTAGATGTCTCTGACATGTACAACAACCTAAAGACGGCCTGGGAGAGCTTGGTGGAGACCGCCAACCACGGTCACCCCCATGCGTTCCAAGTTGCCGTCACGGTGGTCCTGGAACAGCTGAAGAGGGAGCAGCAGAAGAAGCAAAGAAAAGATTGAATCATACTTTCGCTTCTTCCTCCATGCCTTCTGCTTCCCACCTCCTTGAAGATCTGACCACTAGGATTGTTAGATGTAAACCTGCAAGAAGCAGTTGTAATGTAGTTTTTGTGCTAAGGGCAATGCATCTAGGCACTGGCCATTTCTTCTGTTTATGGATTTTTTGTTCTGAAGGCGGTCTCGTTCTTGAGCACCGGCTATCTCTGTGTCAGATGTGTGTAATCATCGATCGATCTCAATGCTAGGATAATATTTCTTCAGATATCTTCCATTTATTGCAGCGGAAAATTCTTCTCCTAGCAAAGTTTTCAATATGTATGCATTACCAGGGACGCATCTGACCACACGAAAGGGTCCTTCCCAGTTGGGGGACCATTTGCCGAATTCACTGTATTTAGTTCCAATCGGCAATAGCGCTTTCCAAACCAAATTGCCTTCTGCAAACTACCTTACTTTCACCTTCTTGTTGTAGTACTTGGCAACCCGCAGTTTGTTCTTCTCGATGTTTTCCAGGGCTCTAAGACGGATCATATGTAAATCCTCTAGCTCGTCCATCATTAGGCCACTGTAATCCTTGGAGCTCAAATCTTTCTGTAACACAACCCTCCTTGAATCAGACTGCACTTCCCACGGCAGCACGGCGTGATGCCCGTAAACCAATTCGTAAGGAGAAGTCTTTGTAGCTCCGTGAGGGGCCATTCGGTAAGCCCACAGTGCCTCACTGAGTACCGAATGCCACCTCCTTGGCTTCTGGTCGATCTTCTTTTGTATCAACTTGATCATGATATTATTAGAAGCCTCTGCCTGACCATTAGCTTGGGCATAATAGGGAGAAGAATTAAACAATTTGATCCCCATGCTTTCGGCAAACTCTCTGAACTCTAGTGACACGAATTGTGCCCCTTGATCAGTGGTAATTGTCTGAGGGATTCCAAATCGATAGATGATGTGCTCCTTGACGAATTCAATCATGTTTTCTGACGTCACCTTCTTCAGTGGGATCGCCTCAACCCATTTGGTGAAATAATCTGTAGCCAAAAGCACGAACTTATGCCCCTTGCTAGATGGTGGGTTAATTTGGCCAATCAGATCTATGCCCCAGCCTCTGAATGGCCATGGCTTGATGATGGGATTCAATGCTGACGCGGGGACCCTTTGAATATTTCCAAACCTCTGGCAATCTTGACACCCCTTGTAATACTCAAAGCAGTCCTCTAATATCGTCGGCCAAAAACATCCAAACCTTGTCTAATAACCCACTTCATACGGTAGGCCGATTGGTGTGCTCCACATATCCCATCGTGCACTTCGCTCATCATGTTCTTGGCTTCTTCTCGGACCCAGTGCATCGTAATAATACCCCATCTAATGATTTATAGAATAAATTATCATCCAGAAGAACGAACTTTATGGCCCTGTACCCGAGCTTCCTAGAGACCTTTCGGGATGGATTCTTCAAGTAATCAACGATCTCTTTCCTCCAATCATCTTCTCGCAAGATCCGTCCCCAAAGGCACACACCTCTGCAGCAAACGCTTCTTGACTTTCTTTGTATCCAGAGGCGCTTTGAGCCAGCCTGTTTGCTTCTTCGTTATGCTCCCTAGGAATGTGCTGTAGAGTTACCAACGGGAAGCTCTTCAAGATTTCCCTGCACTCTTCGTAGTAACTCCTCAGCGCTTCACTTTTGCACTCGTATTGGCCGTTCAATTGCTTGATCACCAGCTCGAATCTCCATAAACTTCAATCGAAACGGCCCCTCGCTTCTCTCAAGTATTGAAGCCCTCGAAGTAATGCCTCGTATTCACTCGGTCATTTGTGACAAGGTCGTATAGGGATGGCAAATTCAAACATCTCACCTCTAGGCGAAATCAGTAGGATCCCTACTCCCCCACCTTTACCACACGATGACCCATCAAAAAACAAAGCCCAAGGGGTAATCTCAAGCAAATCAATTGACGGATCGCGATGTTCAGTTATAAAATCGGCAATGATCTGACCTTTGATGGCTTTTGCCGATTCGAACTTCAGCTCGAACTCTGATAAAGCCAAAATCCACTTGCCAATCCTACTGTTCAAAATTGGCATAGATAACATATGTTTTATCACATCAAACTTAGAATACACAGTGCATTCGGCATTCAACAGGTAGTGCCGAAACTTTGTACACGAGTAGTACACGCAAAGACACAGTTTCTCTACAGCCGAATACCTGGTTTCAGGATCAAGTAGTTTCCGGCTAAGATAAGCTACTACCCGCTCCTTTCCTTCAAATTCTTGAATAAGGGCCGATCCAATGGTTTGGGTATCTGTCGCCACGTACAACTTGAAAGGCTTGTCTAGCTGAGGAGGGACCAGCACTGGTGGCTCCTTCATGTACTGTTTGATCTCATCGAAAGCCTTTTGTTGTTCGTCGCCCCACGTGAACTTCTGATCTTTCTTTAGCTTCAGCAATGGAGAGAATGGCAAAACCTTCTGTGATAAATTTGAAATGAATCTTCTCACGAAATTGATTTTGCCGAGCAGTGATTGCAACTCTTTGAGATTAGTTGGAGGAACAACTTCATCAATGGCCTTCATGCTCTTCTTGCCAACTTCAATTCCTCCTTCGTGGACTAAAAACCCCAAGAATTCTCCAGCTGATACCCCAAAAGCGCACTTGTTCGGGTTCGTCTTTAAACCATGTTTCCGGGTGCACTCTAAGGTCCTCTTCACATCTTCCAAGTGTGTGTCATGACTTAGGGACTTGATTACCACATCATCAATGTAGATCTCCACAATTTTGCCGATCAACTCATGAAAAATGTAATTCATGGCTCGCTGATAAGTTGCACCGGCATTTTTTAACCCAAATGTCATGACTATCCACTCAAACAGGCCTATATGGCCGGGACATCTGAAGGCCGTCTTTGATATGTCTTCTATTGCCATGAAGATTTGGTTGTATCCCGCATTGCCATCCATGAAACTGATCACCTTGTGTCCAGCTGCGGCGTCAATCAACAAATCGGCAATAGGCATTGGGTAACCATCCATCGGAGTAGCTCTGTTCAGGTCCCTGAAATCTATGCAGACCCTCATCTTTCCATTCTTCTTGTACACAGGGACAATGTTAGAAATCCACTCCGCATATCTGCATGGCCGAACGAAGTTTGCGTCAAGTAATCTTTCAACTTCCTTCTTCACATCGGCCAATACCTCATCCTTGTAGATTTTCCGGGGCGGTTGCTTATATGGTTTGAAACCAGGTTTGATTGGCAACCGATGCTCGACGATGGAACGATCCAATCCAGGCATCTCCGAATAATCCCAGGCGAAGCAATCCTTGTATTCTTTAAGAAGCTTAATTAATTGCCCCCTGAAGTCTGGCTGCAAGTTTGCACTGATGAACGTCTGCCTTGGCTTATCACCGCTTCCAATGTCAACCTCCTCCAATTTATCAGCCGACATGAATCCTCGCCCCAACTTGCCATCAGTGCCGTCTACGGGGTTCTCCATTAAAAATTGCTATAAGAGCCGACTGCTTGAATCGGCTGTTGATCGCTGCTGACAGGTTCAACAGGACCTTCTCCCCAGTCTTTCCCTGAGAAACAATCAATACCTTGGTATTTCCAGAAGGCTGGTTCCATGTTTGCCACGCTCACGGAGTCATCTGCTTGGACGACCTCAATTTCATCGTCCACCCACCGGATAAGCCGTTGATGCATGGTGGATGGGACGCAACAGCTTGGCATGAATCCAGCTCCCGCCCAAGCAAAGAAGCCGTAGGCTCCTTTACCTTCGATGACAAAGAAGGTAGTGAGCAGCATCTTGGATCCAATCATCAAATCCACGTGAGCGCATCCCTTGGTGTCTGAAGGGTTCCCGGCGAAATCATTCAAGATTATGCTTGTAGGCGTCAGATCGCTCGGGCCCATGCCAAGTTTCCTGAAGGTGGTGTACGGCATTACGTTGACTGCCGCTCCACCGTCGACAAACATCTTGGTCAATGGCTTGCCATTGACGTATCCTCTCAAGTACAGCGGCCTCATATGTCGATTCTTGGCCGGCTTGTCGAAGATTGCCTGCTTGGCCCGCACCAGTTGTGCCATCATCCCTTCGGTCTGCTCGTCATCGAAGGAAGCTTCCTCCTGCATAACCTGGTTAGCAGGAGCCATGAACTCTTTCGGCAGAAAGTATACCATGCATGTTGGAGCCGAACGTTTCGATCCTTCCGGTTGGTCCTTGGGGCGCCACACCTGCTTTGTTTGGATCCCGGCCTGCCTCAGTTCACGGTTCCTCAAGCGCTGGACCCGTCTTTTCTGACTCTTGCGTAGGCCAGGCGGGCACCACTGCCCCTTCTGCCAGATGTAGTCGTCCTCGTCCTCTTCCTGATCAGCCCACCTTAGATCAGCTTGACGCTTCCTGGGGTGATCGATGACTTCAATTTTTTGGCGCCGATCCCCATTTGGGTGGATCCTTCCAATTCTCTCGTGGACGGATCAGCAATTGGCGGTCTCCTGCCTGTACTCAAAATACCTGTCACTGCATTCAGGACAGTTCTTCAACGTGGGCAGCTTCAAACCCTCATTCCAGCAATGCCTGAAGAAGGCACATCCCCAGTGTGCGCGCTCCTGCTCGCGCGTGTACTGCTCCTGGTCCCTTCTGTGTGCTTCTTCTTCGGCTCTGCGCTTCTCCTCCTCATAGCGTCGCTTCTGGTAGCGCTCTTTCTCCATCTGGCACTGCCACTTGTTGAGGAGGATGTGCGAGGTCACCCTGGGCTTGGCTCTGGATGACTCCCCAATTTCGATGTGACTCCTACGAATGCGGGGGGCTTCACCGTGCACCTGTTCCAGAGTCACTTGGCGCTCTGGGTCCACTGCTCCATCTTGTCTAGCCCTGGCTGAGGTCAAGACCTTGACCTTTCCCTTCTCCTCGGCCGTTATCATGTTAACAGAAAAGCCCACCATGTTCTGAGGGAAGGGGTGGCCATCCAGCTTCATTTTGTTGTCGAACTTAAGGTGACCCTCTTGGATGGCCTTCTGGATCCTCATCCTGAAGACCCTGCAATCATTGATGGAGTGTGAATCCCTGTCGTGGAAGCCACAATAACGTTTCCCTTTAACTCCATCAGGCCGAAGCATGGAATGCCCCTCAGGCAGCTTGATTCGGCCTTCCTTGACTAAGAGTTCGAACAATTTGTCAGCCTTCGTGATATCAAAATCGTAAGTGCCCTTGGTCTGTTTGACCCAGCGCTGATTCATCGTCAAAGGCTCCTTCCCCCACATGATCTCTGCTGCGGCCACATCCAATTCATCATCAGAATCCTCGAACAGATCAGCCTTGTCCAAGAACTCGGTTGTAGACGCGGCCGACATCATGCCGCTTGCCAAACTTAGCATCCTTCTTGAAGCCATACGCCCGGTTGCTCATCGCTGATAGCTTCTCGCGATAGCTGGCCTAGGTTCTCAAACTCCATCCCTAACAATTTCTCACGTACGGCCGGCAAAGATCCCGGGCCGACGGCCATATCAAAGAACTGGTCATCTGGCAAGTTAAGCGAGAAGCACATGCCTTTAACCTCCCTGAATCTTCTGAGAAATTCTAGTGGCGTCTCGCTGTGCCTCTGCTTCAGGGTGGCAAGGTCGATCAACTTTTTCTCCGAGCTGCCACTGAAATAATGAGCGTGGAATTTCCGCTCTAGGTCCTTCCATCTGCAAACTGATTCAGGGGGTAGGGACGAGAACCACTGGAACGCTGGACCTGTCAGTGATGTGGGGAAGTAGCGGACCCTGAATGTTTCTTCAGCTGAGCATTCCCCGAGCTGCATGAGGTAACGAGCGATGTGCTCCACCGTGCTCGTGTCGTCTTGCCCTGAAAACTTCGTGAACTCCGTTGGCGGCTTCACCCTTGGCGGCAAGAGCACGTTGTAGTACCATTATGGGAACGGCGGCTTATAGGCGGATCCTTGCATTTTTGGCTTGAGGCCGAACTGATTTTGCATCAATTCGGCCATCTTCCGTGCCAGGGCGTCATCCTCTTGTGCGCCTGCAGCTGGCGCGTATCCTGGATGCGGGAAGGCGTCAAATGCTCCATAGTTTCCCACCTCATGATAGCCTCCGCCGTACAAGTTCCTCTCGCGGCCGAGTTGTTCGCCGGAGCAATCCTGTGGCCGGAAGCAAGTGGGGCTCCAGGCGAGCCGAACACTAGATCTCCATACGTAGGCTGGTACGGATTCGGCTGTTGCACAGGCGGACCCGTGCCGCTCGCGGTGGTGGCCGGATTGGTCGCCCTCCCGAAGCTTGTAGTGGGGGCCGAACCGGGCCGACCCCCGCCGCCTGCGGAGGAGGCTGGAACGCTTGACTTCCAGAGCTCTGAGGAGGAGGCTGTTGTGGCTGGCTTCGTAACGGTGGTTGAGAGCTTGACTCGCCCAGCTCCACGGTGCCCCCCTGGATGGGTGCCTTGCTGAATGCTTGTTCCATGCCCGGGCCAAAGACGGCCACCATCATCTGCTGGAGCGCACCGAGGAAAGCTTTGTTGTGGTTGCTAAGCATGTAGTCTGCAGATTCCTGGAATACTCGCATGCACTCCTCTTTCTCCTGCTGAGCCGTGGTATTGCTCTCCCCTGGCAGCAACACCCTGGGCATCTCGTTCTTCAAATATGGGACGCCGCTTCTATTTTTCTTGAATGACAGCAGACATTTCTGCTGAAACTGGTCCATGACGTCCTGGAGTTGCTGCCGCTGCTCGGGAGAGAGGTCTTCAAGGTTGACGTCCATGATGTCCCCGATTTCGGGCATCTCGATCTATTCGCCTGTCCCACCAGGCGTGCCAAAAAGTGTGTTGACGCAAAACGTGCACCCGGCGCCAAACACACAGCAAGCCGAACAAAGCTGGCTTCACACGCGCAAAGAGTAACAAGACGTGCCAGTCAATTTTTTCCTGAAAATTAACAAAAGACAAACCAGTTAGATACCAAAGCTTGGAACTTGACGGTGGTACCGCACAGTTCCATATTTACGGCTAAGGAGCCAGATGGGATGACACATAGCTATAGAAAGCTATTTGCCAATGAACTAAAACCATTCGGGAACTTGCGAAGGGAAAAAATGATATTGCCGAATGGATGACGTAAGCATGATAGTGATCGGTCTTTGTTTGAACAAGGATGCACATGCATCAGGCCATGACCGATCCCCATGAAGATTAGCATTAAATAAATGAATAAAGTAAAGCACGGACATGATCATGTAATAAACAAGCATGCATAGATCCAAAGCACTAGTCTACCGCATGTCTAGGTACTTTAAAACCCGTCGGGCACGATATCAAGCAAATCTATCCACCGCATGATACAACTTGCATGAAGGTCGTACCACTTTCCACAAATAGATCTATCCACCGCATGATACAATCTAAATATGGAAAGCTAAAAGCATACACCATTTAAAGCATGAACAACGCACGTGTTCTACTCGTGAAGAAACATAACCGAATACGGCTGAACAGCCGATTCGGGGTCCATGAAGAAGGAACAAACATTACCAAGTAAATAAATCTATCAGATTGATTTGGGATCTAATCCACCGGATGACTAGCTCCAAAGCAACCCAAAAACCTGCATCTACCGCATGATACCCGGTTCTTTCAAGATTTATACAAACATTAGTAAGCTTGGACCCGCAACACGTAACAATGTAGATCGATTCGGTTTCGGCTATCGGAAAGCACAAGATCCACGTGTTAAAACATGAAATCTACTCGAACAAGGATCGTAAAAGAGGTAAAGCCGATCCAAACCCATCTAGATTGGGCAAAAGTGTGTTACATGAATTTAAACATAAAGTAAAAACTCAAAGTAACACGGGGTAACTTAATGAATCTATTGGATCTTGCCAAAATCCAATAAAGCCGATAACTAGCTTCAAGCTAGATCTTAGCCTACCGCATGGCTCATGACCTAACAAGAAACCCTCTTGAACCAAGCTTGAATCTACCGCATGACATGAAGCATGGTAACAAGACTACTTGCATCAGATCTAAATCCACCGCATGATACTAGACATGATACAAGGTTGCCGGTACTCACGGAGGTCGACGGATCGATGAACCCTCTCGAAGAACTCGACGACACGACAAAGGACTCTAGGGTTTGGCGTAAGGCCGATGTGTATTGAAGAATGATTCTGTTCGTTACATACATTCAGGGGTCATATTTATACCCTGTCAAGTACAACTTCGAATGGATTCGTTGCCTCACTTATCTCTAAGCTTGATCGCCTATCCATCCATTCGTTCTCCCTGATTGAGCCACGTCACCATCCAATCTCGCAAAATCAGCTCTACTGTTCCTTTGCCGAACTGGAGCAGATAGCCGACCGCAGATCTCTTTGCCGAATATCTCTGAAAAGATCCTTCCTTCCACCAGACGGACTCTTTATCGAACCGGACCCACAAATCAGACTCCTTACCAAATTTTGGTGTTAACAACTTGAAGGCAAGATTGATTCACTCATGAGGAGGTTGGAGAAGATGGAGATAGAAAAGAAAGAGGCTCAAGACTTGAAGGCCGCCGAAGCAAGATCCACATGCGAAGAATGTCGAGAGTATGGCCATGTCCGCAAAGATTGTCCGGAGGAAGCCAAAACGCTCGACTACATGAGGAAGGGAGAATTGCCGAACTTCTTCTACGGGCAAGGTAGACCTCAATTTAATGCAAGATCATCCATTCCGAATTCGGTTCCGCTTCGTATACAATTGAAGGAATTCATGGACGAGCAAGCCAAGATCAACAATGACACCGTCACCAAGTTCAAGACCATAGACAAGGTGTTGGAGAACATCGATAGCAAAGTGACAGAGGTCGGGAGCTCCAACCATCAAGTGCTCAACATGATGAAGATGCTCGAGACGCTAGTGGGACAACTTGTCGGGCGCCTCACTAATGATGAAGGGAAGCTTCCGGGACAACCTAAAAGTCCCAAATCGGCGAAGGCCATTCAAACACGTTCGGTAAAGGAGACCGAAGATCCGGAACGTTCCGCGGGAGCAAGGAAGCCTAAACCATCCGCCGAGACGGAAGGAATTGCTAAGGAGAAGGTTACGGGGATCATCACCGAAGAGCCCGAATTTGAGATGCCGGAAGAAGACACGAGGATACCACAACTCAAGCCACGCTACTTCCGAGGTAAACTTGACAACCACTTTGAGAAGTTTGTCGAGGTTGTGCGTAGACTTAGCATCAACATGCCATTATTAGATGCCCTACAAGTACCTACATATTCTCGTTACTTTAGAGACATACTTGCAAATAAATATGAGATAGCAACACTCAGGGTAGAACATGTCAAGATGTCCGAGGAGTGTAGTGCCACTATTGCTAATGGGCTAGAGAAGCAAAAGGACCCCGGATGCCCTACAATTCCATGTTCCGTTGGTTCATTCAATTTCGAGAAGGCGTTGTGCGACCTTGGAGCAAGTGTGAGCGTCATGCCAAGGGATGTGTTTGAGAAGCTATGCCTACCATTGGAGCCTACGGGTATGTGTTTGGAGTTGAGAGATAACTCCATTCGCTATCCCTTGTGCATTGCCGAAGATGTACCCGTGAAGGTCGGACACCACTTCATCCCCGTCGACTTCGTGGTGCTCGAGATGGGAGAGAGGGAGAAGCCGCCGCTCATCCTTGGGAGGCCTTTCCTCAAGACCGTGGGAGCTACTATTGATGTTGGCAGGGGGGAGATCATGTTCGACATTAACGAAGAAAGGAGTTCCTTCAAGTTCCGACCATGACTCGAGGCATGCAATATGATTGAAGTTAAAAATGCTCCACTTCCTCGTCATGTTGTTAAGGAAGAACCAAGGAAGAAGGAAGGGCTGAAAAAGAAGAAAGAGCCGAAGAAGAAGGACGTAAAGAAAATCAAGGAAGGTGTTGCATCCGTCAAGACGAAGGAAGAAAAGCCGCCTGTAAAGACCAAAAAAATGACTAAGCCGGAAGACAAGCCCGTGCCCAAGATGGTGCGGAAATGGGTACCCAAGATTGCAACACCCGCAAAGAGCGTTGATCCGAAGTAATCAAGTGAAGAAGTCTAGCTATGGACTATAAACGAAGCGCTAGGCGGGAGGCAACCCGTTTCGTTGAGTCAAGAATAAGCTACCGGGAGGACAACCCGATTCCAGGTTTTTCGAGTCTTTTTAATAATTTAGTTTTGAATTTTATTACGCAAAGACATTAGACTTAGAAGTGGTTGAACAATATTAGAGACATAATTTTTGGTTGAATATTTTGCTTGATCATAAACCCTTTACTTGAACCCTCCTATGTGTTTGTTTGTTTCTTTTCGAGAAACCACAACCAAATAAATTCAGAACCTAACTCAACCCTTCATCCTTATTATGGTGTGGTTGACTTATTTTTTATGCTAAAAACACACGAGTAGAGCCACGATTTATACCTAGGTGTTAATTAAATTTCAGCACATGGTAGGACTCGCGTAAACCTAGAAACTAAACTTTTGGTTGGTTTAAAAATCTATATCCTTGGTTTCTCTAAGATTAGAATTTTTCTAAGCCTCATTTAATTTTGTTTTATTCAAAATCTCTCTCATTTAGCCAAAATTAGAACCTAAACCTATGCCCCCATGATCAAGCCGGGAAAAGTTTGCTCTAAACCAATGAAGGCAAACTATACCGGTGAGACCGATATCAACGTAGTCGGAAAATATTTTCGACTTACATTTGTTTTTAATGATTTAAAAATTTATCTAAATTTATGCTCGAGCTCTTCATAGCTCTAAAAATATTTTAATTTTCGAAATTAGAGGAGTGCTTAACCTTAAACATACTTAAAGGGAGGCAATCTAGTTAAAGTTAATCATGCATGCACCAATGGATGCCCTTTCATCAACTTTCATCAAGACCACATGCAAAGGACAAGCATGGGTGGGCAGCAAGCATGACTTTGCAGGAATTTCATGGTGGCATGTGAAGCAAGTGGAGCAAGGCAGCATGGACATGACTCAAAGCATGAAGCATCAAGTGGAAGGACCAATAATGCAAGAAAAGGAGTGGACGAGAGCGTTTGGGCGGTGCAACTCGTGGAGCACGTAGGCAAGGAAGTCATGGAGAAGAAATGATCGTGCTGAAAGAAAACCGAGCCAGGGGAGAGCACGCGACCACCCAGGCCGGTCGGCCCAGGCCGGCCAGCCTCCCCTACAAAAGGAGCCCCCCGGCTCCCGTCTTCTGCAGGCAAGCATCCCTCTCCTTCCTCAGTTTGTGTGCTCAAGTTTTCGTGCCCAGAACCACCATAGACATAGCCAACCTTCCCAAGCTTGATAGCTCAAACAATACACACCCTTAATCCACTCAAAGTCCACATTCCGAAGTAAGTTTTTAAGTGCCTAGTTACCGGTTGCAACCCGGAATTTTAGTGGAGAGAAGAGTGCTGCAATCATGTGGAAGAAAACCACAAGTCTCTTCACCAAGAAGAAGGGGTCATCGTCATCCAAGCCGTCTTCGACGACGTCTTCGAGGAGGCACTCGGTTTCCGAGTCTCCTCGAAGCATGGAGGAGGACACGGCACCGCCAAGGAGGAACGACGCTCTCCTCCTCGGTGGCATGAGGGCAACAAGGAGCACATCCATGAGGTTTACCGAACCTCAAGGGCGTACGGAGGAGCCGCCCATCCCACCTCGACGATCGACCCGTTCATCCGCACCACCTCCATACACTCCGTGGTATTCCACATATGGCTTCATCATATTGTCGGAGGAGGAGGAGAAGAAACTCTCTCGTCTTGAGAAGAGGCTTGTGGCCAACGTCGACTTCGACGATCAAGCACTCAACTACTTGGGTTTCGGCACCGACATATATTATATGTTGGGGCACCTTCGATGGGTGCAATTCTCCAACGGGGTGTCGGCGGACACCCACAAGGAGTTTGCCTTGGAAATCTTGATGACTATTGCGCCTATCCTTGATGATGGGGTGCAAAGTTTATCATTCCGTTTGGAGGGAGTCCAACAAGTGGTTCCCTACGAGTATGTTAGGGAGCTACTTGGGTTCCAAAAGGGAGCTCCGGAGAAAGTTGACGTGCTGCCTGGCATGTTAGATGGATTTTGGAATTTGATCTCCGGAGAAGCCCACCAACAACGCAATTGCATCTGTAACCCCATTATCCAAGTATTCCACTCTTGGATGAGCAAGAGGATATTGGGGAGGATGAGGGAGACGAAGGTGACCGACACGGAGTTGAATTGGCTCTACTCGGCTTTAATTGCCAAGCAGCCAATAGACCCCTCATACCTTATGATCAACCGATGGTGTTGCGAGGCAACATCGGGGGCGGGAGATATTGGTTCGGGGTGCTACCTTTCAATGTTGGCCATCTCCCTATGGCTGGGGATCACAAGAAACCCCGAACATCTTTTGCGCGGGACCTCTCTCGGCATTGAGTATTTGAGACAAGGAAAATATATTAGTGGAGATGAGAGAGGAGGCTTTCATGTGGCCAAGGTGAACTTACCCCTTCTGGATGCAAGGCTTAGGCTTTTCATTCAAGGGAGGGAAGATTGGTTGGAAGAGGGACTCCTTGTCCCAGCGAAGAAAAATAAAAGAGGAAGAATCATAGAGGAGGGATCCTCCTCCGCACAAGCGGGTGGTGCACAACCCAACTATGTACCACCATTTGGTGGGATTCCTCCTCCACCAAATTATTACGGAGGGCCACAAACGCAAGCATGGGGGGTGGTGCACCGGTACCCCCACCAAATTATGTGGTGCCCAATGTAACCTTCGCGGAGCCCTACGCACAATATCCCCAACCACAACAAAGCATGGCCATAATTGGAGGGTATGTTGCGAGAAATATGCAAAACGTCGGAGTCATCCAAACCAACGAAGCTCAACTTGGTGAGGGCAATGCAAATATTGCTTATGAGCTTGGACGCCTTCACCTAGTGGAGCCGGATCAATTCGTTGGAGGGGATGTCCAACCTTACTACGAGCAATGGTACAACTATCAAGATTATCAACACCAACCACCGGCGGAGGATTAAGAAGGAGAAGGAACTTTAGTTTTCTTTCCTTTTCCCTTTCTCTGTAATTTTTAGCTTTTGTTTGTTTGTGTTTGCGTAATATTTTCAGTTTTTATTTAAATTTCAGCAAGTGTGTTTGTTTATTTCAGCATGTATTTCAGTTTGTTTTCACCATTAATAAAGACACCACGTTGTTTACACCTTTGGAAAAGTTACGAAATTTGTGCCATGATGATATATGATTATAATTGCAGCTTTGTTTATCTTTGTAATTGATTTATGCATGTTAAAGCTAGTTCTCTCTTAAAATACGAATCTGAATTTATCTAAATGCTAGCTTAATCTTTAGCGGAGGTTATGATTAAAATAAAGACCCATAGTGTTTTATGTGCTCTCAAGTTATAGATAGATTGAAGATGGTTTTTATGCCCAAAAATATCGCTAACCTTGTCATAAATATCACTTGTGTGTTGCTCAACCTATCCAGAGCCTAATATATATTTGAGTGCATAAACCTTAGTGTACAAGATTTATTGTTGAGTGAGTTATTTCAGGCCATGATTTCTCTGGCCCAAGACTAAGAAGCTGGTCATTCCGTTTTTGCGTATCTATCTTTTTGCTAGCCCTTTATCCGTGCATTTTGTATCCCCACATTGGAGATCTCACAAACCTCGCCAGATATCCACCCTTAAAACCAAATATCATCTCTTTTGTGATTACCTCCTTGACCACAACCTATCGTTGAGAATGGATCATCAATTCAAGAAAGATTGCAAGACGGTGCCAACATTGAAGAATTCAAGTATCTCTCGAAGGAAAAACATTTCCGGTACCTACCTTATTTATCGCCTCTTTGCTCGAGGACGAGCAACGTCTAAGCATGGGGGAGGAGGTAGGTACGATGCAATTTTAGAGATCAAAGGGGAGCAAATAAAAAAAGAAAAAAATTTATGAAAAAGAAAAAATGAATGAGAAAAAGAAAGAAAGAGATATATGAGAAAAAGAGAAAAAGAGAAAAAATATGTGAGTATGTGTAAAAATAAAAATAAAGTGAACTCCCCGGTTCTCTAAAGTGCATTAGGAATTTCAAGGCTTCAAGATTAAAAGATCCATACTCATTTTCCAACCATGTGCAATCCGATAACGAGGACTTCCTTTGTGCCTCGGGATCACTCTTTGCCATTTGCACATGTCCACCTATCTCAAGTGTGTGTATTTTTCTCTTTCCCCTCCTTGATATAACATTATTTTCCAATGACCTTTTTGACGAGTCTAGGTAAGACCATGAGAAGCTTGTCTTGTTTTGACAACATCTCATTTATAATATCTTGGTAGGACTAAACTTTCCCAAAGCTCCATATAAAGCCTACCACACATATATGTTATGAGAGGGAAAGGAGTAGAATATATAGGCTTGAGAGACAAAGCGAGATGAGAGTTCATGAGCAATATGCAAGATGATTTAAATTTGTGAACTTGGTTTAGCTTTTATTCATCTCATTCTTTATATCAAAAACTCTGAGATCTATTTAAACTTTGGGAGCATGTTAATACTTGTGGGATAAGCTTAATTAAGAATCTACCCTCCGTAGAGATGAAGGCTAGTACATTATGGAACTTTAACGAATTAAAATTTCGAGAGCATTATGTTTTCTCATGTGTGATCAAGTGCAAGGTTTAAACATTGATGGGCAACGATGATATCCATCGAAGGCTTACTCGAGGACGAGCAAGGTTTAAGCATGGGGGAGATGTTGACGGTGAAAATCCGTCAACCTAGCCATGAGTTTACTTTCGGTGTTGGCATAAGTTTTATACCTTATCCATTGGTACTAACCCCCGTGGTATAACGAGTTCACTTGTGCATGTCGGTTTTGGAGTTTAGTGTTTATGCAGGGTTTTAGCGTTGAATGCAAGACTTTCGGGATAAGTTCATCAAGCACCTTGTGACAAGACCTTGAAGCCCGTACAAGTCATGCAATGAAGCAAACTTGACTCCAAGAAGCCAAGTACTCAACCCGAGAAGATGAAAAACTCCGAGGACCTAACCAGGCAAGTGCCGAATCTTGCGAGACAAGGAGCTACGTCCAACTCGGAGAGAAACTGACGACAAGGGCCTACATGAAGAAGGGGGAAGCATCTAGAAGACTCGGGAACCGACACCACGCAAAGGAGGCCGCGGGCTGGGCCTAGATGGGCCCAGGCCGGCCGGCCCAGACTGGCCGGCCCAGCCCAGTCCAGGGCCCAATTCCCCTCCTTTGACCTAGCCGCCATTCGGGCTATTTATAGCCCCGGGGTCGAGAGCCACACATCATCGAATTCGTCATCGGCCGCCGAGGAGCAGAGAAGAGAGGGACACCATCCCGGAGAGGAGAGGGTCGAGCTAGTTGACTAGGGTCTCCCTAGCCGACGTGGCAACCTTGCATGGAAGACCACGTCGGAGTTCCCGGAGCTAGAAGCAAGATCAAGGTAGGATCCCGATGGTGATCTTGTTTATGTATCATTGTAATGGTTGAATTATCGAGTTGAATCTATTTCTAGCGATCAAGTGTTTCTTCGAAGATTTCGTTTTTCAATCGGCTTTGCTTATTCTAGATCTATTCTCGAGATAGATCACATAGGGTGTTCTTGTAGCCGCGGTGGCTAGAGGTACACGCCGGATCTTCCGAAAGAACTCGACTTGTCCTTGGACTCGCCCTAGACTACCCGCATGAGTAGGGATACGTTGTGACAGAACGGGGGTTCCGAAAGGCGGGCGTTTTCGGAGTCGGACGGGAAACCACGATTTAAAGAGGCTTCTAATAAGATTCGATTTGCTACTTCTTCTCTTGCTTGGAACTTCAACAAAAGTCTTAACCCGATCTGTCCTAGATCGGTTTATCTACCCTATCTTTCTTTGTTTTCTCCGGTCTTTAGTAGATTAGATTAGTTTCGTGTTTTTTATCTAGATGCATTAGGGTTTCTCTTTTACTGAAGATTGAAGTTACTTGGCTTTACTAGATCATCTTTTGCGTCACACATTTGTTCCACGAATTCGATACCTTGGGTTCACCACTCGAGGGAAGAAGGGTCCCTTGACTACGACGGGAGACTTGTCCGCTTGCAAGCCTAAACGAACTTTGATACAACTATTAACCGTCAACAAAGGACATGTCTGGTGTAAAAATAAACTATGAGAAGAGTGAAGTCTTTGCCTTAGGTTGTTCTGTTGAAGAGCAAAAAAAGAGTGGATGAGATGTACTGTAATAATGGGAGCCTTCCAATGAATAATCTGGGAATAATGGTTAGCAACAAACATATGTCAGCATCTGACTTGAGTTAAGTTCACCTCAAAGTTGAGAAATGGATACCAACATGGTAGAGTGTAGGTTTGTCATCTGGTGGGAAGATGATATTGACAGAATCCTGCCTCAGTTCCATACCGACCTATACAATGGGTGTATATCATTTGCAAGAGGAGATCCATCACAAGATGGACACCGCCAGAGCCAACTTTTTCTGGCATGGGCCGTATCAGAAAAGAAGATACCACATGGCCAAATGGGGAGTGATGACATCCCCAAAGAAGGCCGGAGGGGCTGGTTTTACTGACACTAGAGTGATGAATACATGCCTATTGGCTAAATGGCTGATAAAATTAGAAAGAGGAGATAACACTGTGTGTTGTAATCTGTTGAGACAAAAGTATTTAGGAGAAAAAAGCATCTAGAGCTATAAAAAAGAGTGACTCCCAATTCTGGAGAGGAATTCTCTCAATTAGAGGTGAGGTTGCCAGAGGGTGAGTTTATATTGTTGGAGATGGCAAAATGGCTAGGTTTTGGTTAGATGTTTGGTTAGCAAACTGTGCTCTATGTGTCTCTTTTCCAAATTTGTTTGAAATCTGCAATCAAAAAGAGTGGTCAGTTTTTAAAACCATGGATAATGGAAATATCAATCTAACCTTCAGACGTAGTTTTGGTGAAATACATTCACAAGAGTTGCCAGATCTCTCCACTCTGATGGAGGGTATAGCTCTAACTAACCTACTTGACTCAATTAAATGGTGTCTATATAGGATAGGAATCTTCACCACTGCATCGCTATATAATGAGATTCTCTTTCCAGGTTTTGAGAACAGATGGATGATGTGTATTTGGAAAACTAAAATCCCACTGAAAATTAATATTTTTCTATGGCAAGTGTGCAATGACAAGATTCAATCAGCAGAACAGCTTAAAAAGAAATTGGGAGGGTCCTATAGAATGTAAGATGTGTGGGCAAGTAGAAAGTACAGAACATATCTTTGTGGGATGTGCTTTGGCCAAATATGGGTCGAGTCTACTTAGAGATGTCTTTGAATGGCCAAACACACCAAATGGTTTGGAGGAGCTGAGTTGCAAACTGGTAGAGGGGAATGAGAGGGAAAATGCAAACTTTGCTTATATTTTTGGTTGTCTGGCTTGGTCGTTATGGCTTTTGAGGAATGATATGATCTTCAATAACTTTGTAGCTCTCTCACCTGATGTATGTATTCTTCGTACTATTTCATTCATGCAGAGGTGGAGAATTATGAGCAGGGAGCAGACGCAACTCTGGATCGATTCGGTGATACACAAGCTCAGACGTCGACTCTCTTTGTTAAGCTCTAAAGGCTGGGATGATCTGACGCCTGGATAGCATGCTGCTTTTCTTTTCTTTTGTGCTGTGTTGTATCTGAATTTCTCAGTTAAAACTTGTGATCTTTCTCAGCTATGTAATAAAGACTAGTAGTGTAGAGGGGTCTAGAGGGAGTGGAGGCTTGCAAGTCTATGTTGCTATCAGCTTCTGATGCTTTCTGTATGGAGGCTTGCTCTCCTTGTCTGATCATGTGTGTAAAACCGATATACCCAGTAATACTCTAGCTTTTTCAATAAAGCTGGGTCACATGACCTTCTTTCTAAAAAAGATGGCTTAGAGTTTTAATTTACAGGGCTACCACTACGTGAAAAACTGGCTTTGGTAACGAGCGTAGATCGCCTTTGGTAATGGGCAATGCGCCCGTTACCGATCAAGTGTTACAAACAAGCCAAGAAAGGTAACGGGCAGATACCCATTACTGATAAGACATATTCGTAACGGACATTAAACAACGACCGTTACCACAACTAGCCACCGGTCACGTGAAATGGTTGTTTCTCTGGACCCATAGGGACCTTTCGTAACGGGCACCAAAGCAAAGCCTGTTACAGAAGCTCAATATCAGAGACGCCTAATGTGCACCTGTGTCTCCACTATCTCAACGAAATGAGACGCGTCTATTTCACGCGCGTCTCAGCACAACTAGTATTTGTAACGGGCATCAAACAACGACCGTTACCACAACTAGTCACCGCTCACGTGAAATGGCTATTTCTCTGGGCCCACATGGAACTTTGGTAATGGGCATGAAAAAGAGCTTGTTACTGTGAATTTAACATCAGAGACGTATTCTGTGAACCGCGTCTCCACTGTCTCGAGGAAATGAGACGCATATGTTTCTACGCGCGTCTGCTTTCTCTCTATTAAAGGAGACGCTTGCTTTCAACCTGCGTCTCCTATATCTCGATGAACAGCCAGGTCCTGGGGCCCACCAGTCAGGACTGGTAACGGGCTTTTACACTGCCCGTTACATTGTGGGTATTTTTTGTAACAGGATTTCCGAATAAAGCCTGTTACTCACTGATCAGTGTTTGTAATGAGCTTTAATTAACGCCCATTACAGATACGGCGGCCACCTCTCAAGAACCCCGCTTGCCGGTTGCGGCGGCATCCCGGAACCCGGCCCGAGATTTGGCGGACCACCGGGGGCTACATCCCGGAACCAACGAGATATGGCGACCACCACAAAGAAGGAGACATCACAAACACATTCTCACATCACGAGATATAGGCAAAGCAAAATCACATTTATAGACAAGCTAGGATCACATCAAGTTTCAAGTTACTCTCATCAGGGCTTGTTTGGATGGAGTCATGAGAAAACCGCCGAACCAGAAGAGATCGACCCCAACCAAGCAAGCCAAGTAGGTTTCTCAGGCAACAACACCTGACTAAAAAAGACTAAATGAGTTTCTAGTTTCTGGTCACAATAAACTCACGGTGCACCACTGTAGAACTTGCCCTTTCGGTCGATGGTCTCCTTAAGAATGTACTCACACAGCATCTCCTGGACACACTTTACATCTTCTGTGGAAACATCTACAAGAGGTTTGAAATCCTGCAAAATACAATCATTTATGAGAATACAAGTAGAAATCATTTTCTAAATCAGATGGATAATATGAGCAGAGACAAGGTTGAGCATTATTATCTACTTACAGCAGCCTTCTTGATGTCAGGTATGTTATCGAGTAGTCTTAACATTTCGAATGCCACATGAAATCCACACAAAAAGGACCCCCGTGCCTGCTGAGCACACTGCATCGAGGTACCAAAATGACAATTTAATGCAGTACCAAATAGGTAAGAAGGGACCATAAAAAACCTCGGTCTTACAATGAGATTTGTTTTGTGCTTGAGTGTGGCTTTTGTCTTTTTTTCTTTCCATGAGTCACTCTGTCCTGTGCATCACCAAAGGCTCTGCATGATCAGCAATACCAATTAAAAACACTAAGAGATTGATTTTTTGTGAACAAAAAATACTGTACCAAAGGCCATGCATGGTCAGCAATACCAATTAGAAATACTAAGAACAAAACCTACAAGAAACTGACCAGTTCAAAACATTTTGGAGGTCTGGGAACTTTAGCGGGGGATGTTGTTTAGCAGAATCTAGATACCAAACCTCTTTGAACTTCATACAGATTATCACTGTTACCTAGTGGCTAGTGCAGTAGGAACCTACCACGTAGTAGTTGTTCATCATTGCATTTGAGATTGCTTTGCCAACTTGCTGAGAACGCTGAGAAATATTTGTTGAAGTAAACAAATCTGGATCTAAAACCCCAACACTGATCTGCTTCTCCGCTGCCTTGTCCATCATTTTGCTACAAAAAATCAAATTGTTAGCATGCATGAACTTTGCGGTCAAAATTAAAGAAATATCTTTTTAGGTTTTAAAAGGACTTACAACGTCTACAACCTCATGAAGGTAACATCCAGAGAAGCCAGGGTTATAAGGTTATACACGCTACTGAATTCAATGTTTAACATTAAAGTACCACAACCACCTTTAAAGTAGTCTTGATCCACCTTTGCTGAAAAGGCAAGTTTATCCTTACTGTGTTCCATGATATAAGCATGCAACTTGGCACAATTTGGTCCAGCAGCCTTTACATTTGTTTCTGACAACATAGGTGCACCAGGCTTGTATTTTGGTCGGTCCCGTTCTGTCCCATTAACACAGTTAAGAATCTCATCTTTAGACAGAGGTTTCCTGGCCCGGTTCCCCTTCTGCAGTGGAGATTTCCTAGGATCCTCCTATTGCAGAGGCTGATGTACTTGTGGCATCTGCTGCTCAGGGGGAGATTGCCTGCGCTCCTCCTCCTGCTAGAGAGGTTGTTGTTTCATCTGTTGCTTATCCTCATGTTGCAACTGCTGCTTAGGCATAGTTTGCTTGGGCTCCTCCTGTTGTTGTCAACACTCCTGCGGCTGGAGAGGCTGCTACTTCGTGTGTTGATTATCCTCAAGTTGCAGCTGCTGCTTAGGCCGAGTTTGCCTGGACTCCTCCTCCGGTTGTTATCGACGCTCCTGCTGCGTAGTTTTGCTGATCTGATGCTACTACTGCTGTTGAGCCTTCTCTTGCTGACACTGAGCTACAGCACCTCCATTTGATGTTGTACCCCTGCTACCTGTTGCGGCTTCAGGGTTGGGATGTCTTGTCATGGGTGGTATAATGATCCTGTCCTTTGGCCATTGGATCATTTGAACAAGAGCCGCAGCTAGGGTTGCTACGTCACCCCCATCAATTGGTACAGGCAGAGGGTATTGACTTGTATTGGCCAACACATAAGTAGGTTGCACCACAACATACCCATCCTGCACCAGTACTAAATGGCAAGCCTTTTGAGATGGAAAGAATTTCGCTAGTGCGAGCTCCATGGTGCCATCCAAAAGTCTGCACACAGTTGGCTCTGTCAGCTTATCTATTGTGTCCAGCATAGGTGATCGACTATCACTGTGCACTTCATTCGCTTCGTCACCGTTGGCATTCCAATGATCTTGCTCTCTGCCATCTTCCTCCCTGACATGCGCATGTTCTTCCTCGCTGTCATGCCCATCATCTTCCTCAATGCCATCCATATCTTCTTCCTCGCTGCTACTGATAGGCGCTGGTAATTGGTAAGGAAGAAGTGCATTTTTGGGTATGTTGATGCCTGATAGTCTTAGAGCATGGACAATTGATTTAAATGTTTTGTCCTCCATCACATCATGAGCACCAGACCTCTTGTTCCTCTTCTTCCAGTACATTACAGCGAACTCTTCACCAAACCCTTTACCCCAGCCAAGTGAACTAGACACGCCTCGGACCCGACCTCAATGCTCTGGAGTCTCAAGTGCTGCGGTGAGGATATCATCCTCCCTAGCCCCAGAGAAAGAACCATCGCTACCCTGAGCTGCAAGTGTTTTCACCCTATCTGCTACCCCCACCACCGCAGGGTTACTGAATGTTATGCCCCCGCTTCCTTCACTAGTATTCTTCTTCTTCTTCCCTACCCTTGCCCGCAGATAAGGTCTTGAACGTCCAGGAAATTGGTCCCAAGAGTTCTGTTTTCCTTCGAGAGTGAGCTTTGCATCCTCCTCCTCCCACTCTTTCCTTTTACCACGATAACCTTTTCTGCCTGTCTTGTGTGGCTTATTATGTATGTTCTCTTTTGTTTCATCTCCTGGCCCAATTGCTGAAATGAAGGAGAATTGGTTTCCTGCACAAACATGTCCCAGTCTTGTTGCTGCAAAAAGGCATGCTTCACAAATGGTGTCTCCTCTTCACTCACATATTTTTTTCTCAAATGGGCCTTGAATCACCGTTGCAAGGTTCCAATCTGTGATATAGCTGCCTTAACTGCCTTCTTGCGAACAGATTCTTCCAGATTGGCTGGGTAATCTAGCTTTTCCTCTAAAACTGTAAACAGATGGTCATTCTCAATTGGTGAGAGATCATCAACCGCCTTGTTGATTGACACCCTCTCCCGAGCAATGAGACCACAGACCAATACAAATCTATCTCTCGCAACATCTAGGGTATGCCAAAAATTGGCATCAAGTCCAGCTGTAGTTAACTTGTCTTCTGACCATTTGGTTTGTGTCCTTGACCCGCGGGGTCGAGTACTACTCGCAGCAGTCTGTGTTGAGTGACCCTGTGAAGAAGGTTCACCGACGATGGGCTGTGATGATGCACGAGGTAGAGGAGTTTGTTGTTGTGGGAGACTGCATAGATGATATGTCAGGTTTGTCAGTAGAGCAACATAAGCAAGACTGAAAATCTAAACTTAATTCTTATTAGATAAATTCATTTTCTCTGAGAGGCAAAATAGCGGATACAGTTGTAAATAAAATCAGTATAGACATACACAGTTCTTATTTTACTTAATTAGCATACAGTGATAGGTGCTAACCATTTTGACAGGGACACAACAATATGCTTATATATCAATGCAGAGAATAAATTCCTTCAACTGCTTCCTTGTCCAACTTGAGTAGCGATGGATTGTGTGTTCCATATGTACATGCAACAGGAGGATAAAGCAATGGTCATGACATTATATATGACAGTAGTGAAACAACACTCACAACATATCATAACACCAATAATAACAATATATATGACAGTAGTGAAACAATTAACACTCACAACAAAGCATAAGACAGTCTAGTTATCACTACCTTATAAACCACTGCGATGCAATTCCCACTGACATTATGTGGCCATCAAAATTAAAGTATGCTAATAGGTCCAAAGCATAACTGTCGATCTGGTACATTCAAAGCATAGCAGAATTAAAGTATGCTAACATCCTTTATGCTTTTCAAGAATTTACAGTGCAAAAATTATAGCACCAGGAACATGAAAATGAATTTCAACATTTCATATAACTTCATTTGTTAGCAACAATTTATTCAAAATAGACTTGGAGCAACAAAATCCATCCATCAAATCCACAATCAATCAATTGAAGATGAACTATTAAAGCATGTCTCCCTAATCCACCTTGACATGAATATATAGCAGATTGGGTGGACTACATTATAAACCACTGCGATGCAATTCTCAATGACATTATGTGGCCATAAGAATTAAAATATGCTAACAGGTCCAAAGCATAACTATCGATCAGAGCATACCAGAATTAAAGTATATGCTAACAGATCCAAATTATAACTGTCGATCTGGTACATTCAAAGCATAGCAGAATTAAAGTATGCTAACATCCTCGATGCTTTTCATGAGTTTACAGTGCAAAAATTGTAGCACCAGGAACATGAAAATGAATTTCAACAGTTCATATAACTACATCTATTAGAAACAATTTATTCACACAGACTTGGGGCAACAAAATCCATCAGTCAAAACCACAGTCAATCAATTAAAGATGAACTATCTAGGCATGTCTCCCTAATTAATCCACATTGACATGAATATATAGCAGATCGATTTTGGTGGCTGATGAGAGAGAGGGTGTTGGGGGTTCAAGCAAGACTAACCTCTGTCGCGAATGAACTAGTTGTTCTCATGATGGTCGGAGGGGCCGGATCCACGACGGCTCGTGGCCTGAGGCGGCCGGCTCGTCGTCATGTCCGGGGATGACGTCGATGGATCTGCGTCAACCGTCTTTAGGTTGGCCGGATGTATGTCCGCACGCCAGTAACCGCGTCCTCGTCACCGTCGTCACGCAGGGAGCGGTGGGGCTGGAGAAGAGTAGGGTTGCGGCGGGGAGAGAGTGGTGAAGGCGAGCGGGGCGACTGGCGGCGGTAGTGGGGAGAATGCGGGCATTGTGGATCTGTCCAGCGAGGAGCCGGATATAAACGGCGCACGTAACTGTGTTTAATGAAACTATTAGCGTGCTCTTGGCGGCTCTATGCAGCAATTGGAATTTCATTGGCACTATAGTAAATATAGGTGAGAAATTTTGAGCAGCCTGCGCACGGTTCGCCTGCTAACGCTAACGAGTGGGCCAGTGTCATGGGCGACGATGGTTAGTGAACCCGGGTCACCTTTGTTGGGGTTGGGTCAGGGGTTATCTTTTTATATTGGCTGCTGACGCTGACGCGTGGGCCTGTCACAATTTTTTTGAATGAAACATGCTTCCCTGATTTATTAGATCTCATAAAACAGCACCTAAAAATCATAAAAATACGAACAATTTGTATTTGGACATTCAGTATTTGAATAAAATATCAACAGTCACACTTGTGTGCACAAAATTCATATATTTCATTTTTACACCCCATTGTAATTATATAATAATTCTAATAACATCAAATTTGCTCTAAAAAATCTACAAATTGACTTGGCAACATAATTTGGGTACCTAAACTTGTCTTCAAAATTTCAAGTGGTATCGATGAAGGAATAATATACTTGTGTACAAATGTCTTCGTCTTTCACATAGTTTCCTAGAATGTTTGCTTGAACATTGAAGTTTTCCACACTTCACAACATGTTTGAACTCATATGCATTTGAAAACTTGACAAACCCTTGTGTTCACCTTAAGCTTACGAAATGTAAAGTTTCATTACTAATGATTGTGTAAAACAAATATTATTTGTATGTTGTACTTACAAAGAACAAAATAAGGCATATAAACATCACTCAACAAACGGAATGTACACTAAACAATGAAATTAATGAATAGATGGTGATTTTAGAAAAAAAATAGAAAAAAAGTATCAAATTTGGACTAATAACGACGAAGAAATACTTGTTACAACATTTGATTGCAGATTAAAAGGAGAAATGGGAACTGTTCTTCATTTGAATAGAACTGGGCCCCACAGTTATTAGCGACACGGGGCTGATAACCTGCATCAGATTTGCTGCTCTCCCAAAATTTTACACAGATAATTCGAGCATCATACAAAAGCTAATCTACTACTGATTTCCTATTCTCTGTGTGAACTTCACCATTTCGCAGTGCAGCCTACAGTCTTCGCTACAAAACAAAGAAATTCGAAGCCATCCTTTTTCCACATCGCAGCTGCCGCCGGTGCCTGTGCACAGCTGATCGCCGCGCACCTGTGCCGGAGGCGGAAGCGGTTCACCCCAAATGCGCCAAGTCCAGTAGTGGAGCCCACGCGCGACCTTCTCGCGCAAAGGCAGACACCCCTCGTTGCTCAGCCATCTCGACGACGTCATACTGCCGCCGCCCGCGACCCGCCTCATGTACCCTTTCGTGGTGTCGTCGGCGGCGGCACTGCCATTGTCTCTATAGAGTAAGATGGCGTATAGATAGGCCACCGCATCGTGCCCACCCTCGGTGGCGCGCCGGAGATCATTGTATCCCCTGTGTTCGATGAAGAAGGCTTTGATTCGGGAGAGGAAACAAGCCTCCGGATTTCCGAGACCGCTCAACATAACAAGGAATGCTTTGTAAGCGGTGGGGATCCACACCCAAGAAATCTCATCTCGTATCCCCTCTATCGACAAACGTCGGCCGACATCACCGTGGCCGCACACGCGGTGCATAGTCGAGCAAGTACCGCGTAGGCTGCGGAGGTCAGTCAAGGGCCGCTCTAAGGTCGCACCGACGCGCGCCGCAATCTCAATGTGGAGGTCTTGAGGGAGGCCCAGCAGCAGTGATGACGGTTGGTGCCACGTGCTTCTTTCTAGCATGCTATCCATCTCCGGCCGGGAATGGTGACGATGAGGAGTAGGCAGTTGTTGTTTTTCGCAGGTAGAGATGAAGGGGCAGAGGATCTAATTGTTTTGGAAGGAGAAGATATAGGAGATTTGATTCCAAACACGGTTTAAGTATGCAATGGAGATGACATTTCGTTACCATGTGTATCATTTAATTCTACATTGGAATGGCAACAGTTTACCTCTGCAACTGTGCTCTCAGCCATTAAATGGCAACAGTTTCGCCATTGACCGTCTTGGGAACCTCTTCCCGTTTCCTGTGCTCTTGATCTTATCCCTTCCTTTCTTTTTTTTTGTAGATGATGACTACATTGGATGTTTGGATGAAGGTGTTAGTGTTAGTTTGTAGCAAACTAACACCAAAACTAATGCTTTGGAGCCAAACACATGTGTTAATTTGGAGGTGTTAAAAACTACCACTAATAGTAACACTAACATCTATCATCCAAACACGGCCATTGGATACGATGTTTGCTTAATCTGCGTATCATTTAATTCTACATTGGAATCACTATCTCTACAGCTCTATTCTCAGCCATTGACTAGCAGCAATTTCGCCATTGACCGTATTGGGAACCTTCCCGGCCGTTCATGTGCTCTTGATCTTATCCCCTCCTTATTTTTTCTATAAAAAGGCACCAATGCCTATCGGTCCTCCTCACTTCAAGTTGCTTCTTTCTTCTCTAGATATAGATCTAGCTATATGGTTCCTTCTTCTGATATAATAAAGCGAGTCACTTGCTTCCTTCTTCTCTAGATCTAGATCTAGCTAGTATATGGTTCCTTCTTTTGATACAATAAAGCGAGTCACTTGCTTCCTTCTTCTCTAGATCTAGATCTAGCTATGGCGCAAAGAATAGATCTTGTAGGGCGCAAGCTTTTGCTTTTATCTCTTCTTCCTCCTCCTCGATCTCTCAGTTGCTAGAAGAATTCTTGTGATAAGGGGTGATTGGGTTGCTCATCCCTCTAACACAGCTACCGGAAGAATTCTTGTGACATACTCCTTCCGCGTAGCCGTGTCCGGGGAAGGTAGCCCAGAACCTCCTGGCATCAGGATGAATAATTTCATCCTATGTCCAATGATCATTGTTTTCAGGATGAACAATCCTTCATCTTGTGTCCAATGATCATTATTTTTCCTATGCTTTCTCCTTCCACTCACGGAATGCTCTTGCAAACCAAAAGTGCAGGTTAAGCTAGGAAGCTTTGTGGTCTCATTGCAAGCTAGGAATCAGTTGTTTGAGCCATCAACAGAGATGGAGCTTATTCAATTACCACGTGCAGCAAGATCGACGACCTGCAAGAAAGATCGATGTGTGTGTGATTTTGCATATCTCGTCATGAAGATATGGCCACATTGTAACCTTGTTCTGATGTATCAATCATGACTATAATCTGTTTGTGTCTGATTTTGCATATCGTGTCATGAATATATGGCCGCATTGTAACCTTGTTCTGATGTATCAATGATGACTGTTATCTGTGTGTGTGATTTTTCATCTCAAGAGACATGCTTTTGTGATTATCTCTGTGCAGTACAATTTTTTGTATGATTTACCTACTCACTTGCAAAGCTTGAAGAACAAGCTGACGGGGGCTGGCTAAGAGCAACTCCAACAGTTCGGCAAATCAACCTGTTTCTCTCAAGATTCCTGATGTAAGTTAGATCTGGATTTGGCAAGTGAAATTATGCCAGATTGTTGGAGATGAACTCTTTTTTTACTTGGCATATCTTTTTAGAAGTTGGCAAAGCACAAGATTTGCCAAGTAAAATTTGGCAAACTCTTGGATGTAATATGTTCATGATTTCGCATATCTTGCCCATAACAAAGGCGACGCTGGTTCGTTAGTCCTCGTCTCTTGCCTGTAACAATAGTGACGCGGGTTCGTTAATCCTCGTCTCTTGCCCGTAACAATGGCGACGCAGATTCGTTAATCCTTGTCTCTTGCCCGTTACTGAACTGAAGCAAAATATATATAAACAGAATATATATAGTATCTTTGGCAGAATATATTACAAGCAGGATTCAAATTCCACCACATCCCATATATTAAAAAAGGGTTGAAATTCCACCAATACATCGCATCCTTTATATTACAAAACGGATTCTATTTCCACCAATAGACACATCCTCCGGCATTACAAAAAGGATTCAACAGAAATCAGGCTTGCTTTTTCTTCCTTGTATGAAGTGTCAAAGGATGGAATTTCGTCAAACTGGTTGTATTCCTCCTCCTCCTCAACAATATTTTCAATCCCCACAATCCTTTTTTTTCCAGGCATAACCACAGACCAGTTTTTCTTTGCAAGGTCAGGTACATAGAATACTTGCTCAACATGCATCTCTAGTACGAAATTATCGGTAACGGACTTTATAGCAGTTACCAATACGGCAGCGATCAGTAACGGACTTAAGCAGCCCGTTACTGATAGGGCATTGATCGGTAACGGACTTTAGAAGCCTGTAACCGATAGGTTTGACATTTGTAACGGGCTCTTTTAACATCTGTTACAAAGAATTTATGTAACGGGTGTTTAAGAAGCCCGTTACCAGAAGTCCACATTGGTAACGGGCGTTGTGGAGGCCAATCCGGGAGTCGTCCTGGCGCGCTTATAGGTAACGGCGCCAAATAACAACCGTTACAGATGTGGGTGGATGTAACGGGCGTTAAGGACCCGTTACAAATGTTGTGTAGCCTATTTGAGGTTTTCACGTAGTGTACTCTATTTAGTTTCCAACCATGTCAGGTAAGCGCCGGTAAACAACATTAGATTTTACATGCTGAAACTGATAATTTTTTTGCGGTCACTCCATAATCTGCATTCAGAGGATATATAGTACACCTATACTAGCTTCTTGATGTCCTTCATCGTCCCCGGCCCAGAGCCCAGCAGTTGGGAATTTCGCTTTTTGCCCACTATTTACCATCGGAGAACATGCGATGCTCTCAAATTCCACGAAGGAAGCAATTGAGAGAATAAATTTTTGCTCTCAAACATCTCAGGCATAATCATTTCTTTTTTTACAACAACCATTTATATTGTATTAGAGCAGAAAACTTACAACCAAACCCTTGACAAAGGAGTCGAATACATCTATGTCCCTAAAGAACCCAAATCCAAATCCACCACTGGAGAGCAGGTCACCGGTGTACAGCTGCAGAGGCGTTGCGGACGCTTGGAGCCGAGATTGCGGAGGGGCCTCACTGAGCATAAGCTTGTAGAGGTTGTATACGACGTCAAGCAAATACATCACCGGCGAACCAAGGATGAAGTAGAAGATGTCGCGCGTCGTGTATTTGGCCATCATCCACATAATCGGGGGAGGCTCAAGAGTCGATGGCGAAGGAAGGTGAGCAAGCTCAAAGCCGATTGAATTGGTGCTGCTTGGAAGAGTAGGTAGGTGAGGCCAGAGGAGGTCAGGGCAGAATACGGTCGATGCATTCGACGACGAAGCAGGGTACATTCGAACAACCACCAAACCGAACGAGCAACCAAGAAACTCCACCAGTAGGGCACGCAGAAAGGGTGGCGACGGTGTGTTCGACGACAACAGATTCGCCTCAACCCGAAGGGAAGCAAAGGCATAATCATTTGTTGGACGGTCCAGCTTTTGAACGGGATAGGCGCCGCTGTCGTTGTTTTTCGAAGACAATAAGAGCATCTCCAAAAGAGTGCTAATCCCACTCTAATACCTGTTTTAGGGAGAAAATTAAAAACAGGGTCCAACAGGTCCCAAAATCGCTCCTAATATTTTCGCGCAATGAAAAAGTACCATGTCGTCCCGCAAATCTTCGCGTCCTTGCTCATCCCCAATCCTGCCTCCATGATACTTCCCGCGCGCGTGCAATTTGGCCGTGAGGTTTCCCGCGCCGCGGCATCCTCCGCATCGGCGCGTACGTTCTGCAAGCGGCGGCGGCGGCGGCGGGTCCGCAAGCGGCGGCGGGCAACGGGGAAGATGGCAGCCCCCACGGGGTCCTCTCCCGGCAGGCCCAAGGACCACGCAGCGGCGGGGTGCAGCAACGACGGGTGGTGGCCATGGGCGGCGCGCACCCTCAAGCCCCCGCCGGCGTGCTCGCCGAAGCGCCCGATGGTCCGCTCGCCGCCGCCGAGCGCCGGCGGCGGACACCATGGTCAATGGACCGGCGGCGTGATGGCCGTTCGCGGCGGGCACCCTCAAGCGCCCGTCAGGAAACACATGGGGCAATGGACCGGCGGGGAGCGATTTGCAGAGGAGCTGCGGCGAGGACCTAGACTCGGTCGGTACTGGTGATTTGCAAGATCGAGGACAACCCATGGCAGTCCATGCCGGCAACGATTTGGATCCCCTTTCAGGGCGTCGTACACTGGTATGTATCATTAACTCAATCATTTCAATTATCTACAAATTGAGATGAATGTGTACTATCAATTGTTTGATATCCACCCAATAATATCTAGTGAGGAGTTCCGCTGATGTGCATCTGCCTGATCAAATGTTCTTCGCTGTGTTGTTACTGTGTTGCTTGGTGTCTGCATGGATCTGCTATTGTTAGGATAAAGAAATTATTTTGGTAGACAGCAGTTCAAGTTTCAAGTTTTGCTTATGTATTTGACTAGTATCCTCCTCGCTGCATAAATGGATACTACATGTGCTTGGGTGCTATTGGCTTACTGAGCTCAATTTCCTTTTCTTCTCTTCATGGAAACTGTACTTATCAACGTGCTAGACAGTTTTTGCAACAGGCTTCTCCATTTGCTTGGTATACTGCCAAAGTGTAGACCTTAATGTTGTTGAAGTCTCGTGTTCTTAAGTTGATCATGTACCTGAAATATTGAAATGTTGTGACAACAGATGTGCTTGCCCTTTTGTTTTCATGCATCTTACCAAGTATGAAGGTCAGACATGTTATTGTAGGCAAAAACATTTACCATATGAATGCATCTTAACAGTCAGTATTTATGTTCTCTTTCTTTCAGCTGTTTCATAGATCCAAGTTGTGATGGTTGTGTGGTCGATCCAATCCAATTTGCATCCCTATCAATAACTATAAGATGCATAATAACATAAATGAATGAGAAGTGATCAAACATGAGGATTGTAACCTTCCATTCCTGTGTGGAATGACAATAGCATGCCCTCAAAATAATTTTAACTGATGACAACCCAGTCCCACTCAGGTGTAAAGAATCATGGCTTATTTACAGAAAGTAAAGGTTAAGGACTCCTCATATTAGCATATTCCATTTATCTGGCATACTATATGGGTACCATTCAATTGGACTAACACAACTGTTTGTCAACAGTTCGTATTCAAATGGTCAGCTTTCTTATCTGATATTCAGTTTTTGAAGTAACAGGCATTGCATAGACTAATCAAATGACTAGAGTAATGGCCTGGCAACCGATATGATATAAATGCATTTTAGATAAGAGATAGACGTCCATCATGAGTAAAAAAAGCATGATTCATATACCTGAGCGCAAACCATGGTCAGAGCCTCACACTGTGCTGGTTAACTTTTCCCTGCAAAATAGTTGAACCTGAGTTTTACAATGGTATTGAAATTGAAAATATGTTAAAATAACCACAACATCATCAACAAGTATGCTTACGAGCATAATGTCGCTCCCAGGCTCATTTTCTGGCAAGATTAGTTCACCAAGTCCGCAGCGAGGGCCACTGATGGCTTTGTTGATTATAATTATTTCAGATTCATTGCCATGTTACTCCACTAATAAGTGAAGGTGTTGCTTTGTGATAGATAATCAGGCTTAGCTCTTGCAAGTGTGGTGTGTGCAGGCTGTAACTAGTTCCAATGTTAAATACTTGCAGGAAATGGATATTATTCTAACATGATGGCGGATGAAACCAATCTAGATGATTTTGATAATTTTGACAATGCATATGTGGATCAGCAGTCAGAAGCAAATGAAGTCCGTCCATCAGCCCTGTCTGTGAGGCCAAACCATAAGAGACAAAAGAATTTCAGTGACCACGAAGATGATGTTTTGGTTTCAGGGTGGCTGAATATAAGCCTGGATCCGATCGTGGGCAAAGATCAAAAAGGTGGTAGGTGTTGGTCTTGTATCGGTGAGTACTTCCATATATATAGCCAAACACAGCGTACCATAAGTTCTCTCATGCACCGGTGTGAGACCATACAAAAATGTGTGAATAAGTTTTGTGGGTGTCTATCACGGATTGAGATGAGACCTCAAAGTGGTACTACAATGAAAGACATGGTACAGACTTGGCAATATCTAGATTTAAGTCAGCTATTGAAATTTTATAACTCATGAATGAATTTCTCTTGGATGTTGATGTAGGCAGGTTGCAGAGGCCTGTGCCTTGTACAAATCCGAAGACGAACATAAAAAAGCATTCCAGTTCATGCATTGCTAGAATAAACTGAAAACACAACCAAAGTGGCTTGCTAAACTTGATGAATTGGCTGTTGCTAAAACATCCAACAAGAAGCAAAAAAGAAGCCTCTGTAATGCTGAACTCAATGCAACTTTACCAAGTGAAATAGGACATGGTGATGTTGAAGGCCAAGAGGCTAATGCATTGATAAGACCAATAGGTAAGAAGAAAGCAAAAGCAACACTGATACAGGAGAAGAAAAAAAGTGTGACAACAATTTTAGAAAATATGTGGGCGCAGAAGAAAGGAAGTGATGAGGAGAAAGAGGTAAAGAAAGAAGATATGTTCAATAAAGCATTTGCTCTTGAGCAGGAACGAGCTGCAAATGAAAAGGTAGCACTTGCTCTTGATCAGGAACGAGTTGCAAATAAAAAATTACTTCTTGAGGTGAGAATCCAGGAGGTCCAGTTGCAGAAAAAAGAGGGATGAGGAGAGGATTGTGACCATGGACCTCACTGCCATGCCAGATGAGCTAAAGAAATACTACATGTGCTTACGGACTAAGATTATGAGCCGATTTTCTATGCCTAGTACTTAAGTAATGTCTTGTTTTTTCATATAGACTTTGCCATTTCATTTCCATTTAGCTTCATGATCAGTGTGTTTGGAAACAATAGTGTGTCAATGTAGCTTTGCCATATTATGAACCTTGTTGGTTGTTGCTAAATATGATTAGTTTGGTTGTGTTGAAGTTGTGGCAATTTTGTTCAAAAGGAAGCTTTGCTAAATTTTGAATGTATGCTTCATGTTCACTGATAGGCCAACAGTGGTGATGTATGCTTCCTGTTCACAAGGGGCATGTTACTTTATTAATCTGTAGCACATCAATCTTTGTGATCATTTGAAGATTCTTGCTACCATTGGCCAACAATCATATTTATTTCAAAAATATAGACAATATATTTGAATTGAAGTTCAACATGTCTGGTCATACATCCAATTACTTAAACATAAAGGGAAAAGGTACAAAAAATATTGAAAGTAAAATTATATGTAAACTCTAGTAAATTATTTATAGAGGTCTCGATGATGCTTATTGAGAGTAACATGACATGCAAACTCTACTAAATCTTTTTATAGAGGTCTCGATGATGCTGCCACTCAGGTCATCTTGAAGCTGATTGTGAACTTCTTTGTCCTTTAAACTTAGATAAATTTTTAATAAACTCCTGAAATTCTGGTGTTTTTTTAGAAGGCTTCACCGTACCTGTTATCCCATTTGATCATAATTGAAATAATCTTTTTCATTGCGCTCATCTTCAACTATCATGTTGTGCATGATAATACAAGCCCTCATGATTCATCCGAGGGTGTCTTCATCCCAAAATCGAGCAGCCCCCCTCATGATAGCAAATTGAGATTGTAAAACTCAAACGCTCGTTCCACGTCCTTCCTACAAGATTCTTGGGCAAGTGCAAAATATTTCTTCTTGTTACCATGTGGCTCAGATATGGTTTTCACAAGTGTGGCCCACGAGGGATATATGCCATCTGCAAGATAATAACCTTTTTGTGTATTCATTGCCATTAATGGTATAATTCACCTCTGGGGCTTGACCTTCAGCTAGCCGCGCAAATAAAGAAGACCGGTGCAAATTGTTGATGTCATTGTGCGAACCAAGCATCCCAAAGAAAGCATGCCAAATCCAAAGATCTTTATCTGCAACTGCTTCTAGTATAATTGTAAGCTCATGCACATGCCCGATGTACATACCTTGATGTGATGAAGGACAATTTTTCCACGACCAATGCATACAATCAACCGACCCCAAATTACCGGGAAAACCTCTATGCCGCCATTTGCAAGTAATCTTGCAGTATCAACTTCATTATGTTCCCTCAAGTACTCACCTCCAAAAATCTCCACAACAACAGTGACAAATCTTCTCAGACTCTCAATAGCAGTACTCTCAGCAATACGGACATACTCATCGAAAATATCTGCTGCTACTCCATAACTTAACATCCGAAGTGCTACAATAACCTTTTGCAGACTGGAAAGGCCAAGTATAGCAGCAGCATTTCTTTTCTACACGAAATATTCATCGTGTTGTTCTATAGCTTTCCATATACATACAAACAATGAATGTCTCATTCGAACCTGCACGTCAAAAGTAATGAGACACACAAATATGAATTTATATAAAAATGTTGCCTATCAAGTTATTTTTCACATACCGATGTCTGAAATAAACATGTCCGTACATAGGATTTTCTGAAAAATAATCTTGATACAACTTCTGATGTCCAACTTCACTATCTCGCCAAAGTACTTGATGCCCTAGGATAGAACCATGATGTTTTGGTTCATCGTCCGACTCATCCACATTAATGGCCACATGAGTAACACCGAGTAAGAAATCATCATCATCATTGTTATCATCTGACGAAGAATCGAGCGCTAATTGCATGGAAAGGCTTCGTCTGCTCATAGCGAATTCGTTTTACCAATCTCTGCTTACCAAACAATAAAAACAATACGATGTGAGGACACCCACGAGTTCACAAACAAGATTAGAAAAATTTACATGGACCACAGATGTTGCAGAGACGCAGGGGGCATTAGAGGGCTCAATTTGTTGGTTAATCAAAACATTCCCGTGGTGAACAAACATTAAGGTGCACTAAACAATGAGTATTCAATTCCAACAATGAGTACAGAACAAAGGTACGGTGAAAGGCAAGATGGCCGGTGGCAGACCATTAGAATGGTGACTGACGATACCCTACAAACAAAAAATAAATGATGTATGCACCTTCTCTGTCAGTATGCTAGCGATCTTCCAATCCTCGAGGACGAATCATTTGGGAAAGCCTCCTCATTTCGATGGGAAGGACTATCCCAAATGGGCTTATGATATGCAAATGCACCTTTACGGGCTTCACCCTTCTCTTTGGAAGATTGTGGTTGTAGGTGCGACAATTCCCGACGAAGGAGAAGCCCTCACTATTGAGCATGAGCAAGATCTTCACCGCAATGTACAAGCCACAAGAGTCATCACGGGATCCTTGTGTGCACAAGAGTTCAACAAGGTGCGGAACATCCAAATTGCCAAGGTAATTTGGGACACACTCAAGGAAGCACATGAGGGAACCGAGCATGTGAGACAAGGGAAGATGGACCTAATCAACGGAGAGCTTGAGCTTTTCTTCATGAAGGATGGAGAGACCGTTCAAGAAATGTATGATAGACTCATGGTACTTGTCTCGGATATTAGAGCTCTCGGAAGCAAATATTGGGATGACTCAAAGGTCACAAAGAAGTTGCTAAGAGCTTTTGCCCCCAAGGACAAGAACTTGACGCAAATGATAAGGAGAGATCCAAGATATCCAACAATGACTCCCACTCAACTCCTTGGAGAAATATTACATCAAGAACTTGTTGACCAAGATGTGGAGAAGTCTCTAACCTTGAAGATGGGCAAGAGTCTAGCTGTCAAAGCTAGCTCTAGTGAAGTAGTTGAAGAGAAGCCCAAGGAATCCAAGAGCAAAAAGGAAGACACTAGCGATGAAGAAAGCACGGATGAAGAAACCGCCTTTGCTATAAGGAAGTACAAGAAATTCTTGAAGTCAAGAAACTCAAGAAAAGGTGGAGATGATAGAAGGAAGAAGTCACAAAGGAAGTGTTATGAGTGTGGAGAGTATGGACATTTCATTGCCGAGTGCCCCAAGAACAAGAACAAGAATGAGGAAGAAAAGAGGTTCAAGGAGAGGAGCAAGGAGTACAAGAACAAGTACCAAGGGCGTGCACACGTGGGTCAACAATGGGACTCAAGTGATGAAGATGAAGAACCAAAGAAGCAAGGGATGGCAACAATTGCCATGGCACAAGATTCATCCTCAACACGCCTCTTCAACAACCTCTCCGATGATGAAGACCACTCTCATTTGTGCCTCATGGCAAGGGGGAGCAAGGTACAAGAATCTACCGTCTCATCCTCTCCAACATCCTCTTCATCCACCTCTAGTAGCGACATAGAAAACATAGATGAGGAAAAGGAAATAGAGAACAACATGATAAAGAAATTTGGTAAAAATGGCCACAAGGAAATTAAAAGGCTATTGGACAAACTAGAGAAAAAGAAAGAGATCCTTCATGAGCAAGAAGACTTGCTTATCCTTGAAAAGGAAAGAAACCTTGCTCTAGAAAAATCTCTTGCCGAAGAGAAGGCTAAGGTTGAAAAGTTGACCATGGACTTGTCCTTGATCGATGATTCTAATAAGAAGATGTCAAAGGATTTCACCTTGGCAAATGAATCTTTAGCTTCCCTAAAGGCTACTCATAGTGAGCTTCAATCAAGCTTATCATGCTTGACGGAGTACAAATCTCTTGAAGCTAACTTTAGTAGTCTTTGGGAAAGCGCCAAAGCCACTCCATCGGCAAGCTTGGACTCTAGTGCCTCCACTAGCAAAACTTGCTCTTCTTGCGCTAACATTGATATGAATGCTATCAAGACTAACCTTGCAAGGCTTGAAGAGAAAATTAAGAGCAAGGACAAGGAAATTGCCCGATTGAACATGTTGTTTACACAAGGCAACATTAGTGCCAAGTCCATACCCAAGGTAGTGGACAAGCAAGGACTTGGACATCGCAAGAACAACAAGGCAAATGGTAGAGTGACGGTGAAAGGGCATGAGATCCCCTTATGGAACAAGGGAGGCTACCTCAACACAATAATGGATATTGCCCATGGAGTCACCACATCTACCACAACCAAGAAAGTTCCAAAGATGGTGCAAACCACAAAGGGAATTGGTGGGAGTAACACCCCACCTAAGGCATCAAAGAATGTGGTTGAGCACAAATCCACACCCAACTACACTTGTGATTACATTGTAACCTTGGACCATAATGGTAAAATGGCCGTCAAGTATGTTGGGGCCTATGCCATGAAGACCATGAGAAAGAGTGTGTGGGTTCCAAAAGTTTTTGCATCTAACCTCCAAGGACCCAAATCCTTTTGGGTACCTAAACCAAGAGCTTAAACTTGTTTTGTAGGCCTAATCCTCCGGTGGAAGTGCATGGTTGATTGATAGTGGTGCCACTAATCACATGACCGGAGATGAAGGCTTCTTTGCATCCCTTGACCGTTATGACAACCCTACAGAAACTATCATCTATGGAGACAATGGTCAAGGGGATGTCATTGGTTTAGGTAAAATTGCTATCTCAACAACAAATTCAATTGAAGATGTTTATCATGTGCAAGGGTTGGGATACAACTTGTTGTCGGTTTCACAACTTTGTGAGAAAGGCTACAATTGTCTCTTTACTCATGAGGGTGTGACCGTCTCTAGAAGGGAGGATTCCTCTATTGTCTTTGCGGGTCACCTACGGGGAAAACTTTACTATGTGGATTTCACAAAAGTAAAGGTGGATCCTAAGGCTTGCTTAGTGGCAAAATCCGACTTGGGTTGGCTATGGCATCGCCGACTAGCCCATGTTGGCATGAGGAACTTGGCCAAACTTCAAAAGGACAAGCACATCCTAGGACTAACAAATGTTCTCTTTGAGAAAGATAGGTTGTGTAGCGCATGTCAAGCCGGGAAGCAAGTTGGAGCTCATCATCCCGCCAAGAATATTCTATCCTCATCAAGACCATTGAAGCTACTACACATGGATTTATTTGGACCAATTGCCTACATAAGCATCGGTGGTAACAAATATGGTTTAGTAATTGTTGATGACTTTTCCCGTTTCACTTGGGTATTCTTTTTGCAAGATAAAAGTGAGGCAAAGGGAATTGTGAAGAAGTTCATTAGAAGAGTTCAAAATGAGTTCGAGCTAAAGGTCAAGAACATAAGGAGTGACAACGGCTCAGAGTTTAGGAACACACAAGTTGAAGAGTTCCTAGATGAAGAAGGCATCAAGCATGAACTCTCCGCTCCATATACACCTCAACAAAATGGTATTGTTGAGAGGAAGAACCGTACTTTGATAGAAGCGGCAAGGACAATGCTTGATGAGTACAAGACTCCAGACTCATTTTGGGCGGAAGCCATCAACACCGCATGCCACGCCGCCAACCGACTCTACCTCCACAAGTACTTGAACAAGACTCCCTACGAAATCATCACCGGTAAGAAGCCTAGTGTGCATTACTTTAGGGTCTTTGGGTGTAAGTGTTTCATACTTAACAAGAAACCCAAAGCCTCAAAGTTTGCATCCAAGGTTGATGAAGGTTTTCTACTTGGTTATGGAACTAACGAGCATGCCTATCGTGTTTTCAACAAAACCACCGGTTGTGTTGAGACCACGGTAGACGTGAAATTTGATGAATCCAACGGCTCTCAACGAGAGCAAGTTAGTGAAAACCTTGTAGATGATGAAGAGCCCCCAAGCATATCCATCTTTAGAATGGGGACGGGTGAAGTAATGCCTCGGGAGATTCAAGCACATACTCCGGATGACACAAGCACTCATGATCCATCATCATCAACAAGAGTGGAACCACCTTGCTCTCAAGTCCATCAAGATGAGAGTCAAGTTCATGGTGACGATCATGGACGGGGCTTTGATCAAGGGGGAGAACTAAGTGATGAAGCTCAAGAAGATACACCACAAGTTGAAGATGATGATGATGAACCTATCCAACATCAATCTCAAGAACCACATCCAAGGGTACAGCAAATGGTTCAACGAGATCATCCTGTTGACAACATTCTTGGAAGTATTCAAAGAGGGGTAACAACTCGATCTAGATTGTCAAATTTTTGTGCATTTTACTCGTTTGTTTCCTCTTTGGAACCTCTTAGTGTGGAACAAGCTCTTGAGGACCCGGATTGGATTATTGCCATGGAGGAAGAATTGAACAACTTCAAGAGAAATGAAGTTTGGGAGTTGGTACCAAGACCCAAGCAAAATGTGATCGGCACCAAATGGGTTTTTAGGAACAAACAAGATGAATTTGGTGTCGTCACGAAGAACAAGGCAAGGCTTGTTGGCAAGGGTTACACGCAAGTTGAAGGCTTGGATTTTGGAGAGACTTATGCACCGGTAGCAAGGCTCGAGTCAATTCGTATTCTTTTGGCCTATGCTACTCATCATGATTTCAAGCTTCATCAAATGGATGTGAAGAGTTCTTTCTTGAATGGACCGCTCCAAGAGGAAGTGTATGTGGATCAACCACCGGGCTTTGAAGACTCAAGATTTCCAAATCATGTGTACAAGCTCCATAAGGCGCTCTACGGGCTTAAGCAAGCTCCTAGAGCATTGTATGAATGCCTTAAGGATTTTCTTCTCAAGAACGGCTTTGAGATAGGCAAAGCCGATTCTACTCTCTTCATACAAAGAAACGGAAAAGATATCTTTGTTTTTCAAATTTATGTCGATGATATCATTTTTGGGTCTACTAATGATAAATTTTGTGAAGAATTTAGTAGGATCATGACCAAGAGGTTTGAGATGTCTATGATGGGAGAATTGAAGTTCTTTCTTGGATTTCAAATCAAGCAAATGAAGGAAGGGACTTTCTTGTGTCAAACCAAGTATGTGAAGGATATGCTCAAGAGGTTTGATATGGCCGATTCCAAGCCCATCAAAACTCCCATGGCATTAAATGGACATCTTGATCTCAATGAAGAAGGGAAGTCGGTCAACCAAAAGGTATTCCGTTCCATGATTGGCTCCCTCCTTTACCTTTGTGCATCTAGGCCCGATATAATGCTTAGTGTGTGCATGTGTGCAAGATTTCAAGCCAATCCTAAGGAGTGCCATCTAATGGTTGTTAAGAGGATCTTTAGATATTTAGTTCATACTCCTAACCTAGGCTTCTGGTATCCCAAAGGTTCCAATTTTGATCTACTTGGCTACTCCGATTCGGATTATGCCGGTTGCAAAGTAGATCGAAAGAGCACGACCGGGACTTGCCAATTTCTTGGTAGGTCTTTGGTGTCGTGGAGCTCAAAGAAGCAAAATTCGGTTTCTTTATCCACGGCCGAAGCCGAATATGTGGCGGCCGGTGCTTGTTGTGCACAACTCTTGTGGATGAAGCAAACGTTGAGTGATTATGGTTGCAAGTTTAGTAAGATTCCACTCTTGTGTGACAACGAGAGTGCTATCAAACTAGCGAACAATCCTGTCCAACACTCTAGAACAAAGCACATAGACATTAGACACCACTTCTTACGGGATCATGAGGCTAAGGGTGACATTGCTTTACGGCATGTTTGCACCGAAAAGAAACTTGCCGACATTTTCACTAAGCCTCTAGACGAGCAAAGGTTTTGTGCTTTGAGGAGTGAGCTAAACATCTTAGATTCTTGTAATTTGGCTTGATCTTTTGCACATAAACCTGTTTGTTGCCTAGATAGGAAGCAAATGTTTTGTTTTAACTTTCCTTGTGTGTATTTTACAAAACTTTGGATTTTTACATAGTGAGTTGTGACTATAGCTTTGATTGATTGCTTGTGACTAGTCACCAACTCCTATGGGGTCTCTACATGTCCATATTCCCCTCTATCAAAAATCTCAATCTAGAACCTCAATCAATCTCAAAAACTGGTTAATCTGCCGGTACAACCGACACAAGGTCGGTAGTACCGATATGAGTTCTCTGTTGGAATTCCTGGCGTTCACCGGTAGAACCGACGCCGCGTCAGTACTACCGGACCCCCCGGTAGAACCGACCCGGGGTCGGTATACCGATATGACATCTCTGTCACATTTTCTAGGGACCGCCGGTAGTACCGACACCCTGTCGGTACTACCGATAATAGCCGTTGGGCTATATAAGCCCCGCGACCTGAGGGCTAGGGTTTCAGTTTCCTTTCCAACCGTTGGCCGCGCCCTCACTCTCCCTTTGCTCAATCCGTGAGGGGATCTCAAGAACCAACCGTGCAAAGTGTTTCTAGTCCACATCTTTGGATTCTCCACCCTCCGGAACATCCGATCCTCGCCGGAAGTTCGTTGATTCGCGCGGGAAGCATCTCAAGGTATAAATTCAAAATCTCTGTCGATCGATCTCTCATTGTAGTTGTTTCTAGAGGCAATGCTTTAGAGAATCATCATATTTTCCATCCTAGAACTCGTATCTATGCTCTCATAGCTTTTGGTTGGCTAAATCATCCGGTTTCAAAGTTCTCCACCCAAAACCGACCCCCATCGGTAGTACTGACGCCGTGTCGGTAGTACCGATGGGGGGCTGTCAACTAAGCCTCTCCCCTATGTTGAGCCATCCCTCTCCATAATCTAAACACCCATCTTATGCACTCTTTGCTAATCCTCCAGATGGGTCGCGCCGGCAAGCAAGTGGTTCGTGAAGGATCCGATGAAGACGACGTGCCTCTCGCTCAAAGGAAGAGGAAAGGGGGAGCTAGCTCTCAAGCCCCTCGTGGTCGTGGTCGTACTAATCCCCCATTTGCTCCTCGCCAGTCCAAGGGACAAGGTCATCGTGCCCGTACCAAGCAAGCTCACCAACCCGATGATCACTATGATGATTATGAGGATATCTCCTTGGAAACCCTCTCCTCTTTCATCCTTCGACCATCCATCCCTCCTCGTCCAGCCACTCAAATGGGGATTGTCAGGACGGTAGATTACACAAGGCGGTCGCACAATGTGTACAAGGAAAGGTATTCCGACCCCGCTCTTTGGCAAAAGGAGTTTGACGCAGACATCCGCTTTTGGCTCAAGTTCAATGCCGATTGGTATGAGTCAGTTATTCTCAGCAAGGACCACATGACTATTGATATGAAGTCAATCAATTGGGATCTCCTTAGGTCACTTGACATTCCGGCCGTCAATGATGCGATTGATATATGTCATGCCAAGGGGATGACCAATGTGATGGCAATCAACTATGATTGGAATGAAGAAGTGGTCGCCCAATTCTATGCCAACCTCTACATCCGTCGTGAGACCCGGACCTTTCATTGGCTCCTCCAAGGCAAGCTCCTCTCCGTCTCATATGAGTGTTTTGCTCAAATCCTTGGTTTCGGTGAGGAGGATCTCGCTCGTCCCAAGGTTCATGGTGGAGAGTTTCCTCTCGACAGTGAGATGGCTTTCATGTATGACTCCATGTATGGCAAGGTGGACTTTGGTACCACACATGGGATGAAACCGGTTTATCGGATGTTGAACCAACTCTTTCACTACACTCTCACTCCCAAGATAGGTGACAACACCAATATCTCCAATGTGGCAAAAGAGATTCTTGTGAGGATGGCACCGGGAAAGGAGGACTTTAGCATCTTCAACTTCATTTGGGAGGAAATCATTGTGTGCTCCGTGTCCGCCAACAAGAGTTGCAAATATGCTCCTTGGATATTCAAGATGATTTGTGAGGTGGCGGGAGTTGATATTCTCCCCGACAAGACTCATTCTTGGTACAAGCCAAACAAGGGCAACATTGAGCGGCTTCTCAAGTTGGGCAAGCATGCCCCTCCTCGTCCCTCTACCGTGGGTGGCTCCTCCTCCGGTGGCCCATCCACCTTTGAGCCACCTTCCTCCTCTCGTGGGCCATCCGCATCTCGAGGCACCATTCCCCCCGGCAAGAAAAAGAGTATCTTTAACTTTCTCTCTCAAGGTCTTTTCGCTTGCTTCAATGTGGGAAAACACAATGCACAGGAAATTCGTGCACATAGGCAGCATGTTGATGAGCAGCTCCTTAAGTTGGAGACGCGTCAAAAGTCCTTGCTTGCTCAACACAACATTGAGCACTCTCCCGTCCGCGAGCCCATGGATTTTCCTCCTCCACCAAACTTCTACAACCCTTGGGAGATCTACGGCGACACCTCCATGATGTATGGAGCTCCTCCGGCCGACATCGACGACGAGGACTTTGGTGGTGGTGAGACCGATGACGACGACTCTCCTCCGGCTGCCCACTCTCCACATGGCTATGATGATTGAAGGGCCTCCTCTTTTTGGCGCTTGATGCCAAAGGGGGAGTGAGCTCACAATTTACTCATGTGTGGTGTGGGCTTGTATCTTCATTTATCTATCTATCTATCCTTAGGTTTGTGGACATGTATGGACTATTTGTGTATTCGTGTGGTGTAATGCTTGTTGAAGAACCTAGAACTCATTTAAATTTGTAAGACCTAAATTGTGCTTGTGGTGTGAGGAACCTTGTTTATCTATTTGTGATGCTTGTTGTCTCTCACTTTATTGTTTTGTATATCATGTCATATGCATCACGGTTTATATATCACACTCATGCATTTGTGTATACAATTTGAGAGTGAAAAGTCTTCTAAGTGTGTGATGGGCGTTTGAGGCCTTCATAAAAGTCAAAGCACACATTTAGGGGGAGTTTCATTTTCAAATTCGTCAAATACACACATCTTTTATATTAACAAATTGTGGTTGTCATCAATCACCGAAAAGGGGGAGATTGAAAGTGCATCTTGGCCCCTAATTATTTTGGTGATAATGACAAGCACGATTTGTGGTATTTAATGCTTAGACAAGATGTGTGCAGGTCTTAAATAAATAAAATTCATATGGATGATCAAAGGAAGGCCCCCAATTTCAAGTCATTGTTTTTCAACTCGAATCAAGGCTTTATTTCATTTTACTTTTGAATTTGAGTATAGGAAACACCGTAATATAAAGGGGGATGCAAATCGATAGTCAAGAGATGCTAAAAGTGCTCTAGAAGGTCATCCAAGTGAGTGAGAAGAAGTTGGCACATGCACAAATGCTTCTCTTTCCCCAAACTCTCAGCCTGGGTCGGTTGTACCGACGCCACGTCGGTACTACCGGCGGTCGCCCCTCGGTAGTACCGGCGCAGGGCCGGTATACCGATATGGCTTCACTGGCGAGTTTAGCCAGGGCGTCGGTACTACCAACCCTGTGTCGGTACTACCGATGGCCGTACTGTTTTAGTTCAGAAAACCTCCCCCCCCCCCTCGATAGTACCGACGTCGTGTCGGTAGTACCGGGGTTACACGATTCTGCACAGTAACAGCTAGTTTTTGGCCCTTAGTATTTAAGCCCCCTTCTCCCTCCTCACTCATTGCTGACCAACCACGAGACAAACACTTCCTTGAGCATTCACTCCACCTCTCCCCTCTCCTCTAGAGATAATCCTTGGTTCCCTTGAGCTAGGGTTTGAGTAGAGAGGTGATTTCTAGTGAAGTGTGCCCAAGCTTTGAGAGCCCCATCGTTCTTCTTCTTCTCAAGATCACTTGAAGCATCTCCAGGCTTTTGGTTTGCATTTGTTACTCTTGAAGCTTGCTTCTAGACGGTTAGGTGTCGCCCGCGAGTGCCCTCTTGGTGTGGTGCACCCGGGATCGTTTGTATTGCCCTCTCCTTGGTGGAGAATTCTTAGTGAGCACCAATCTTCCTTTGTGGGGGTTGGAAGAGGAAAAGAGGCTCTTGGTGATAGCCCTCCCTTTGTGGGATCCTCAACGGAGACGTAGCATCCTTTATGGGTGTGAACTTCGGATTAAATCTTGTGTCTCCTTTGCTTGCTTGAATTCTTTGTTTCTAACGAACCCTAGAACTTGTTTTAGCCCGATCTATCAATTGGTTGCCATCCAACTCATCTTTGTGGTTGCAGGTGGTTCTTAGCCTCATCTTTGTTTCAAGTAGAATTGCTAGAAACCTCACAAAATTCAAATTTCGCTTTAAGTCATTTCTGCCTGTCGGTAGTACCGACCTGGTACCGGTAGTACCGACCCCGTCGGTAGAACCGGCACCACGTCGGTAGTACCGACAGGAGTTTTAATCCGCTGCTTTTGTTTCAGAAATTTGAAGTGATCCTATTCACCCCCCCCCCCCCCTCTAGGCATCACAAGGTCCTTTCAAGTTGGCGGCCGTCCTGGCGGTCCTTGCCACGGTCTCGTCGTCATGGCGCGTCCTGTACCCGAACAGTGGCGGCTTCGAGGGTAAGGGCGTAGTGGTTGACCGTGGCGTCTTCAGACGGGCTCGAGGAAGCTGTTGACGGTGATCCGTACGGGATACAGTGGCAGGCGTGGCGGCGTCCTGTCCCCGTGCGCCCTATGGTGATGGAGTTGTTGCAGCAGTGCCCGGTGTGGTGCCGCAGACACGGGGGCGGCCGCACAGGACCCACAGTGGTGGGGATGGCGTCCCGCCGGCCTAACGTCATGGCTTGCCCCTGCAGATTCACGAGAAAGTGGTTCGAGGGTGTGGCCAGCCCCCCTTCGAGGGCGCGGCGCGTTAGCCGTACGGGAGTAGGCGGCACAGTGCCACGGAGCTGACACTGGCCATGTCGCACAGTCCCCCACAGTTGCGGGGATGGGTTCCCCCCTAGGGAGTTGGCAGAACAGCGCCGGGGCGTGATTCCCAGGCGCATAATGGCACGGCTCTGTTGTGTCAGAGCATTAAATGCCCCCCTAGGGCTCTTCGTCTTATTTTAAACGCGCCCTCGCCGTCCCTCCGCGGGACGGAGGGTGAGGTTTCCGAAACCCCCATTGATCGGGTCGCGGATTGCAGATTCCTCATCGAGCTGTTAGCGGGTAGTTCAAGTGGACGCCCATGCCCCGTTCGATAAGGGTAGGCTGCGCGGTCCGGAGACTAGTCCATTAAAGCGCTTGCTAGGTGGGGCTCGGTCCCATTCGCTAGGGACCGAGAGCGCGAAAGTTCTCCCTCGGTGGGATCCCCCCGGCTAGCTGCCCTCCCTGGCTCTTGAACACGACATGTGGGGCACCCTTGAGCCGGTAGGCTCGAGGAAAGGCTCGAATGCACGTGCCCTCGTCGTCCCTGACTCTGGTGATCTGGGGCGCCTCTTCGAACCCGTCGAGGGTCAGGCTTCGAACCTCTGATCAGTAGGGCCGTGCGGGGTAACAGCCAAGTGCCCCGTCTTTCGCATCCGCAGGTTTCGAGGGTCCCTGGCCGTGCCAGTTCTCGTGCTGCTGATCAGTAGTTTTCGTGAATTGAGGGCACCTGTGGCGCCTGTTTATTTCAAGCGGGCTTCGAGGCCACTGGTCGATGTTCGCACCCTTCGAGGGTCATATTTATTTGAGCCAGGGGCTCGGGCCACTCGAGGGTCTTCCTTACTTGGTAAGGGACAGGGCCATTTAATGCCCGCAGTCGCGGCTGTAGTCTCGCGCCGCGGCCGCGCGCGTAGTGGGCGGAGTGGGCAGGCGGATGTGACTGCCTGCCACGACCCTCCGGTTACCGCGCCGTGATGATGGCGTGCGTGCGGTCGCATGGCCGCCGCGGTCGTGGTGGGCCCCGTTCATCAGCAAGGGAATATTTCACCTGCAGTTAATGCAAGCGGGGCGTACGCTCCGGAGAGCATGCCTTGCGGCCTATAAATCCGATGGGAGGGGAAGGGGCGGTTTTTACCTTTGCGCTTAGCATTCGCCGTTCTTGCTTCTTGCGCTCCAGCCCCCTAGCTACTCTCGCCGTTGCGCCTCTGCTCTCAGAGCTCTTCTTGCTTCTTGTTCTCCGCTTCTCCGCCCGCTCGCATGGCTCCCCAGCAGCCTCTCATCATCATCGACCCGTTGGCGTGGGAGCGCTCGACGGCGACACCGCTGGCCCTGGGCCAGCTGGTGGCCGACGGCCAGCTAGCGGCGAACGAGGATGGACAACCGGCCGAGTGGATCGTGCCATCGGAGAGGGAGCGAGCGCCCAATCCTCCGTACGGCTACGTCGTTAGCTTCATCCGCTTTCATGAGCGCGGTTTCACGGCGCCGGTGAGCCGCTTCATGCGGGCCCTCTGCTCCCACTACGGCGTGGAGCTTCACAACTTCGCGCTGAACGCGATCTCGCAGGCGGCCACGTTCGTCGGCGTCTGCGAGGGCTTCCTAGGGATCCCGGTGAACTGGGATCTCTGGGTTCATCTCTTCCGCGCGGAGCTTCACACGCTGCCGACGTCGGAGCCGAGGACCCACCGCGCGACGCGCGCCGGCGGCATGTCGCTCGCCGTGCGGACCCAGCGCAAGGATGATTACATTCCCAGCCCGATGACGACCAACAACGCGGACTGGGAGCGAGGATGGTTCTACCTCCGCAACGCCGAGCCCGGCCTTCCCCCCTACACCGGCAAGGTGCTCCGGGAGAGGCCCCCTTCCTGGTACCACGGGGTGTCCCCGCCCCAGCACCAGGCGCAGCTGGATTCGCTCGTGGCCGCGCTGAAGGAGCTGGCGGGCCGCGGGCTGACTGCGGGAGTTGTTCTCGCCAACCTTCACCACCAGCGGGTCGTCCCCTTGATGGAGAGGCCGCTCCGCATCTACGAGATGACTGAGATCGCGGACCCCGTCGCGTTGGCGAAATCGCTGCTGCTGCGGGATCCCTTCCCGCGGGAGTACGCGGCCACCCGGGCACGGCGCGTCATCGACCCCAAGTCAGGGCGCTGTGACGACAGGGCCCTGTGGGAGCTTGAGATGCTGCCCACCGACCCACTGGTGAGCGGAGTTCTTGATTTCATTTCCAATTTCTCCGGTTTTCCGAGTTGTTGACGCATTTTAATGCTTTGCCTGCAGATGGTGAGGGTGAGTGCCGCGAAGTCCGAGCCGCCCACCCCCCGCTCCCGCGCGCTCCCGCGCGCGGCGCGGCGGCCGAGAGCGGGAGCGGGTGGCTCCCAGGAGGGAGCGTGCAATGCGACACTAGGAGCGTCACGAGCGGAGGAGCGAGGAGTTCCGGCTGCGCGAGCAGCAGGGGCTCTCCTCGCCGGGGACCGAGGAGTACTCGTCATCGGACGAGGAAGAGGAGGAAGAGGAGGAAGAGGTTAGGGAGCAGGTCCTCCCCGATAGGTGGGAGCCTGCACCCCCGTCTCCGGAGCCGGCTCCGGTGATAGGGGTAGCATCGCCTGGGACGGGCGCGGAGGCGCCCGCCGCCGGCGGCGGCCGACGACGACGAGGGCGGCGCGGGCCGCGGAGGCGCCGGCGCGCACCTCGAGGGCGCCCGCGCGTGAGGGCGGGGCCCGCGCGCGCGGTGGGAGATGGCCGGAGGTGCGGCGCCGGCCGCGCCGGCCGCACCCGCAATGTCAGCGGGGACCTCGAGGAAGAGGAAGCGCGCCTTCTCCTCCTCGAGGTAAGGGATTGCCTTTCGAGGGGTTGCGTGCCCGATAGGCGGGAATTTGACAGTTTGTTTCTGTTTCCGCAGGGCCATGCCAACCGTGCCCCCCCCCTCGCACTGGCCAAGGTGCTGAGGGCGGACGCGTCCATCCCAACCCAGTGGCGTTCGTAAAGGGCGCCGCGGGTGGGGACGAGCGCGGCGGCAACGGCGAGCGAGAGCTCGCAAGGCGCGGCCGAGGCCTCGAGGACACGGCGGCGGTGGTCTCGCCCGCCGAGCCGCGGCCGGCGGTCGGCCGAGGAGCGGCGAGCGCCGGTCATGGTGGAGGCGCGGCGGGCGACGGCCGCGGCGGAGGCGAGGGCGGGAGGTGGAGGTACGGCCGGCGGCGCCGGTTGTAGTGGCATTGCGGCCGGTGTCCCGCCGTGGAGAGTCGTTCGGCGCTGCGGCCGCCGAGATGCGGGCGGGAGGCGGCGGACGCGCGCCGCGGCGGGAGTCCGCGGCCACGGAGGCGCGGTCGGAGGTGATTGTGGGCGCGCGGCAGGAGCCCGCCCTCGCTGGCAGCTCCCAGGCGATGGCGGTAGAAATCCCGGACGACGACATCCCGCCGCCCGGGTGGGACCAGTGGGTGAACCTGCCCATGCCATCCCCCGAGCCCCAGGCGGGGGTGCTCGTGAGACGGTGGGACGGCCACATGATGGTCGGGGGCCGAGGGCACGGCGCCGAGGCTTCTTCTTCCCGCGTCGGCCCCTTGCTTCGGGAGAGGGCCGCGTCGACGAACCGCCCGCCTTCACCGACGCCCAGGAGGAGCAGCAGCTGTGGGGGGAGCTCCGTGATCACGACGCCGCACTCAACCGGGCGTTGAACGAGGTGCTGCGGATCCACGGCGGTCCGGCGTGGCGCGTCTTCCAGGTGAGGCGTTGTTGCCCTTTTTCTTCGATTTCGTCGTTTTCGTGCTTGTTCCTCATGGCGCGATGCTTACTGATTTCGGTCTGTCGGCGGCAGGAGCTCGAGTACCACGCCCACGACAAGTATGGTGCCTTCGACCGGATGAGTGCCGAGCTCCGCCAGCTCCGGGAGCAGCGTGACACATTCGACGCGCTTGCGGAGGCCTTGAGGACCCAAGACGGCTGGCTATCGTACCGAGCGGAGGCCCTACGCGACCAGCTCTTGGAGCATGAGGGGCAGGCCACGGCGCGTCCCCCCGCCCTTGAGCGGATTTGCACAGCCCTCATCGATCGGGATGAGGCGCTGCAGCAGGCGCGGGGGGATATGGAGAAGGTGCGCACCGTGGCGTCGGACTGGGAGGCGGAGGTGGGGACCGTCCGGTCGGAGAACCAGGAGCTCCGCACGTGGCTCCAGGAGGCGCAGGCCCAGCAGAGTCGGGCCGAGGAGAGGACGCGGGCAGCCGAGCAGAAGGCCAAGGAGGCCGACGAGTTAAAGACCGCCCTCGCCGCCAAGGTCGCCGCGCTCGCCACGGCGGAGGACCGGCTCCGGCAAGAGCGTACCGCCCGCCAGGGGGGCGAGGGGCAGCTCCAGCAGGAGCGAACTACTCTTGCTGATGCCCGGTCGGCGCTCGAGCGGGAGCGCACCGCTCGCGAGACGGCGCAGAAGTCGCTGGCGGAGCGGGACGCCGACGTCTCAAGGCTCGACGGGGAGCTGATAGCCCTCAGCATCGCGAACGCGGATCAGGAGCAGTCCCTCAAGGAGCAGGGCGCTACCGTCGTCGACTGCGACAAGCGGTCGAGGGGCGAGCGCCGCGCTCTCGAGGTGGAGAAGAAGCAGGTTGAAGGTAGGTCGCCGTTTCGTTTTTTGTTTTGCTGATCTTTCCTTCGAGGGTTCGTTCCCCTTCTGATTTCTTTCGCTGGTGACGTTCAGGCCTGCGCACCGCGCTAGGGCACGCGACCAACCGGGCCGAGACGCTGTAGGCCGCCTACGACTCCTCCGAGCGGGAGCTGGTGGAGCTGCATGTCGCGGCCCTCGAGACCTGCCAGGCCGTCGAAGAGGGCGAGGCGCAAGCTAGAAGCTCGTTGGCCAGCCGCCTGCGCGCCCTCGGCGGGCATGTCTCTAGGCGCATGCGCCGCGCTCTGCGCCTTGGCGTCCAGAAGGCCCTCGGCGTGGTGCGGTCCCACTACGAGGTCAACTTCGAGGCCGTGGCGGAAGGCTACGTCGTCTCGGAGGGCGTCGAGGATGAAGCGGAAATGGAGCACGTGGACGCGCTAGCCGCTGATGCCGCCGAGGCGCTCACCGAGGCCTTCGAGGAGTTCCTGTTTCCGGACGCCGCTGACGCTGATGCTCCTCAAGCCTGAAGATCGCTGGGCGCCAGGCCCTTTTTTTATTTGAATGTTAGTATATGGGCCACGTGGCCATGTAAATACACAAACATTTTGTTTCAAACACTTGTGGGAGTGAATGGTGTTTGTTACTTTATCGCGTTGTTTTGTTTCTTCCTTTGCCTGAGTAAATTCGAGTTTGGGGAGTTCGATTTTCGCGAGCAGCCTGCTGGGCCGGGGGCAAGAGAGAAGGGTCGTATCCTCGTGGAGGCGTAGGCTATCTCTGGCTTGCGCATCCTTTCCGCTAGGCCATCCGCGCCCTGTCTGAATTTTGCTCGAGGCTAAGGTCGAGCCATACTTAGCGCACGTGGGTTTTTTGCGAAAAAATGGGACCATTTTTTGGGGGGGATGCCCCCCGTAGTAGCCCCCGAGGGTAACTTGGGTTTCAGGGGAAAGCCGAGTTTCCCTTTTTATTGAACTGCTGCTATTCACATTTTCGTTGCCAACTAGGGTGTTGGGCACGTCATTTACAACAAAAGACTTAGAAATCCTAGCTAGGGGTAGAAGCGACATAGCTGCTGGATGTTCCAAGCGTTGGTGAGTTCTTCGCCGTCCTCGTTGGCTAGCTTGTACGTGCCGGGCTTGAGCACCTTTACCACGACGTAGGATCCCTCCCACGGAGGTGATAGCTTGTGGCGTCCTCGGTTGTCTTGGCGTAGCCTTAGGACCAAATCCCCTTCGCTGAAGTCTCGTCGGCGCACCTTTCGAGCTTGGTAGTGCCTTAGAGACTGCTGGTATCTTGCGGAGTGCATTAGGGCCACGAGGCGTGCTTCGTCCAGCTGGTCCAGTGAGTCCTCGCGGGCTCGCTGGTTGGTGTCTTCGTCATAGCCCTGCACTTTAGGTGACCCATATTCTAAATCCGTGGGGAGGACGGCCTCCGCGCCATGGACTAGAAAGAACGGGGTGAACCCGGTGGCTCTGCTTGGGGTGGTCCTGAGGCTCCACACGACCGCAGGTAGTTCCTGGAGCCATTTTCGACCAGACTTGTTCAGCTGGTCGAAAATTCTGGGCTTGAGGCCTTGTAAAATCATGCCGTTGGCACGCTCTACTTGGCCATTGGTCTGTGGGTGTGCCATAGCTTCCCAATCCACACGGATGTGGAACTTATTGCAAAACTCCAGGAATTTCCTGCCCGTGAACTGGGACCCGCTATCGGTGATGATGGAGTTCGGCACTCCACAGCGATAGACGATGTCGGTGAAGAACGTCACCGCCTGCTCCGACCTGAGGTTTGTAATGGGGCGCACCTCCACCCACTTGGAGAATTTGTCGATCGCGACCAACAGGTGGGTGAAGCCCCCGAGCGCTTTCCGCAAGGGCCCGACGATGTCCAGCCCCCACACAGCGAAAGGCCACGTGATGGGGATGGTCTGGAGGATGTGCGCAGGGAGATTGGTTTTGCGGTGTAGAACTGGCATCCTTCGCAGGTGCGTACGATCTCGCTGGCGTCGGCGACCATGGTGGGCCAATAGAAGCCCTGTCGGAACGCATTGCCTACGAGGGTGCGGGGCGCGACATGGTGGCCGCAGATGCCGGGATGTATGTCCCGGAGGAGCTCGCGCCCCTCGGGGATGGGCACGCATCGCTGCAGGATGCCAGAGGCGGTAAGCTTGTACAGCTCGCCGTCGACAAGGGCGAAAGATTTGGCCATCCTGGCGATGCGCCTGGCCTTGGACCGGTCCGAGGGGAGTTCTCCTCGGTCCATCCAAGCGATGTATTTGTCGCGCCAGTCCACCCCGCTGGGGGCCGGCTCGACATCCATGACTTCGGCCTCGTTGGCGTCGTACCCCTCGAGGAGGGAGAGCACGTACGCCTCATTCGAGGGGTCCTCGTCCATGGGCTCTGGGCCTTCTGGATTCGAGGGAGCCCCCGAGGGTTCCGCGTGGTTCGAGGGGTGTGGCTCGAGGGCGACGGACGGTTGGGCGATATCCCGAGCGAAGACGTTCGGGGGACAGTGATCCGCCCCGACGCAATCTTGCCTAATTCGTCCGCCTCCTCGTTGTACCGGCGGGGCACATGATTGAGCTCGATGTCGTAGAACTTGTCCTCGAGGGCCCGCACGGCCTTACAGTATGACTCCATCTTGTCGTCATGGCAGCTCGCGTTCTTCATGACTTGGTCGATCACGAGCTGCAAATCCCCCCGCACGTCGAGGCGTTTGACGCCTATCTCGATGGCGATCTTGAGGCCGCAAAGTAGGGCCTCGTACTCGGCCATGTTGTTTGACGTGGGGAAGTGAAGGCGCACTGCGTACCGCATGTGCTCCCCGAGGGGTGAGACGAAGAGCAGGCCCGCGCCCGCGCCTATCTTCATCACCGAGCCATCGAGGTACAGAGTCCAGCACTCTGCCTGGATCTGTGGCGGCAGCAATTGCGTGTCCGTCCACTCGGCGACGAAATCTGCCAAAATCTGGGACTTAATGGCCTTGCGCGGTGCGTAGGCAAGCGTTTCGCTCATCAGCTCCACCGACCACTTGGCGATCCTGCCTGCTGCGTCCGGATTGCGCATGATCTCCCCCAATGGAAAGGAGGAAACCACCGTGACAGGGTGGGCCTCGAAGTAGTGGCGAAGCTTGCGCCGCGCGAGAACCACTACATAAAGTAGCTTCTAGACTTGTGGGTAGCGCGTCTTGGCGTCGGACAAGACTTCGCTGATGTAGTACACCGGCCGCTGAACCGGCAAAGTGTGCCCTTCCTCTGTGCGCTCCACCACGATCACGGCGCTGACCACCTGGGTAGTCGCATCCACGTAGAGGTACAGAGGCTCGCCGTCTTGTGGCGGTGTAAAGATTGGGGTGTGGGTCAGGGACGCCTTCAGCTTGTCAAGCGCCTCCTGGGCCTCAGCGGTCCAGGAGAAGCGCTCATGCTTCTTGAGGAGACGATAGAGAGGCAAGCCTTTCTCGCCGAGCCGCGAGATGAAGCGGCTCAAGGCGGCGAGGCACCCCAGCACCCTTTGCACCCCTTTGAGGTCTCGAATCGGACCCATTCGCTCGAGGGCCGCAACCTTTTCGGGGTTGGCCTCGATGCCTCGCTGGGAGACGATGTATCCTAGAAGCATGCCGCGCGGCACGCCAAAGACACATTTTTCGGGGTTCAATTTTATCCCGTTGGCCCGTAGGCAGCCAAACGCGATGCTGAGGTCGGTAACCAGGTCGTCCGCTTTCCTGGTTTTCACGACTATGTCGTCTACGTACGCCTCAACAGTTTGTCCGATGTGGTCTCCGAAAACGTGCTGCATGCACCGCTGGTACGTCACACCCGCGTTTCGGAGGCCGAACGGCATCGTGACGTAGCAGTACATCCCGAACGGCGTGCTGAATGAAGTCGCGAGCTGGTCAGACACCTTCATTTTTATTTGGTGGTACCCGGAGTAGGCATCAAGGAAACAAAGTAGTTCACACCCGGCGGTCGAATCAACAATTTGATCAATACATGGCAAAGGAAAAGGAACTTTCGGACATGCTTTATTAAGACTGGTGTAGTCTACACACATCCGCCACTTCCCATTCTTTTTCTTTACTAGTACAGGATTGGCTAGCCACGTAGGGTGGAACACTTCCTTGATGAACCCAGCCTCAAGGAGCTTCCGCAGCTCCGCTCCGATCGCCCGCCGCGGCTCCTCGTCGAAGCGGCGGAGCCGTTGCTGCATGGCACGGGAGTGAGGTAGGATGTCAAGGGAGTGCTCGGCGACCTCCCTCGGAATGTCTGGCATGTCTGAGGGGCTCCACGCGAAGATGTCGGCATTGGCGCGGAGGAAGTCGACGAGCACCACTTCCTATTTCGGGTCGAGGGTAGAACTGACCCTCAACGCCTTGCCCTCGGGGGCAGCAGGGTCGAGGGGCACTTCCTTGGTCTGCTCAGGAGCCTCGAAGCTGCCGGCGTGCTTGGCGGTGGAGCGGAGGTCCTCGTTGACCATCTTCTCCATGTTGGCCACCAGCGCTTCATCCAGCACTAGTGCTTCCGTGTGCTCCACGCATTCGACGTCGCAGTCGAAGGCGTGCTCGATGGACGAGCCCACGGTGATGACGTCGTTGGGCCCGGCATCTTCATCTTAAGGTAGGTGTAGTTGGGGACTGCCATGAACTTGGCGTAGACGGGCCGCCCAAGTATGGCGTGGTACGCGCCCCTAAACCCCACCACCTCGAAGGTGAGCATCTCCTTGCGGTAGTTGTTCGGTGTGCCGAACCAAACAGGCAGGTCGATCTGCCCGAGGGGCTGGACGCGCTTGCCGGGCGCGACGCCATGGAACGGCGTCGTGCTGGGCCGCAGCTGGTCCAACCCGATCCCCAACAGGTGCAGCGTGTGCGCGTAGAGGATGTTGAGGCTGCTGCTTCCGTCCATCAGGACCTTCGAGAACCGCGCGTTCCCGATGACCGGGTCGACCACCAGCGGGTACTGGCCCGAGTTGGGGATGCGGTTCGGGTGATCCTCGCGGCTGAAGGTGATGGCATCCTCCGACCAATCGAGGAAGGAAGGAGGCGCCTTCTCCGCGGCGAGAACCTCGTGCGGCTCCCGCTTGCGCTGGCGGCTCGACATGTCGACGGTCGGCCCCCCGAAGATGAGGAAGACGTTTTCCACAGCGGGGAAGCCGCCGGCGTCGCCATCACCCCCATCCTTCTTGGCTTCGTCGCCTTTCGTGGCGGCGTGGCTATAAAACCGCATGAGCATGTCGCATTGCTCGAATGTGTGGTTGACCGGTGTCTTGTGGTAGGGACACTGCTTCTTCAGCATGTCATCGAAAACTCCCGGACCTCGAGGGGCCGGTCGAGGGCCCCGTCGAGCCGGGTCAACAGCAAGGGCCTCGGCGTCGTCGCCGTCGCGTCCCTGCTCGCGCGCCTCGCGACGTGGCTTCTTCCCCTTCTTGCCCCGCTTGTTCTTCTGGTGGAGCTCCTTGGACTTGTTGCCCTCTGCGGGCGCGTCGTCCGTGCGCTTGCCCTTCTTTCCGTCGAAGATGGCCCCCACCGCCTCTTCGCCTGAGGCAAAGCTAGTGGCGATGTCGAACAGTTCGTTCGAGTCGACCGGCGGGCTGCGCCCCAACTCTCGCACGAGGTCCCGGCACGTGGTGCCCTCAAGGAAAGCGTGCACGATTTCGGATTGCGCCACGCTCGGGAGCTCCGTACAGCGCTTGGAGAAGCGCCGTATGAAGTCCCGGAGCAACTCGCCGGGCCTCTGAGTGCAAGACTGCAGGTCCCAGGAGTTCCCTGGCCGCACGTACGTGTGTTGACGCAAAATGTGCACTTAGCGCCAAGCACACAGCAAGCCGAACAAGCTGGCTTCACACGTGTAAAGAATCACAAGACGTGCCAGTCGATTTTCCCTGAAAATTAACAAAAGACAAAGTAGTTAAATACCAAAGCTTGGAACTTGCCGGGTGGTACCAGACAGTTCCATATTTACGGCTACAAAGCCAAACGGGATGACACATAGCTATAGAAAGCTATCTGGCAATAAACGGAAACCATTCGGGAGCTTATAAAAGGAAAAGTAACATAGCCGAATGAGTGACGTACGCATGACGACGATCGGTCTTTGTTTGGACAAAGATGCACGTGCGCAAGACCATGACCGATCCCCATGATGATCAACGTTAAATAAATAAAGTAAAGTGCGAGCATAAACATGTAATAAACAAGCATGCATAGGTCTAAAGCACTAGTCTACCGCATGTCTAGGTACTTTAAAACCCGTCGGGTACGATGCCAAACAAATCTATCCACCGTATGATACAACTTGCATGGGGATCGTACCACTTTCCACAAGTAGATCTATCCACCGCATGATACAATCTAAATATGGAAAGCTAAAAGCATACATTATTTAGAGCATGAATTATGCACGTGTTCTACTCGTGAAGAAACATAACCGAATACGGCTGAACAGCCGATTCGGGGTCCATGAAGAAGGAACGAACATTACCAAGTGAAATAAATCTATCAGATTGATTTGAAATCTAATCCACCGGATGACTAGCTCCAAAGCAACCCTAAAACCTGCATCTACCGCGTGATACTCAGTTCTTTCAAGATTTATACCAACGTTGGCAAGCTTGAACCCGCAACACGTAACAACCTAGATCGATTCGGTTTCAGCTATCGAAAAGCACGTGATCCACGTGTTAAAATAGCCCAAGGCACGAACTCGACTCGCATAAGGATCACAACAGGGATAAAGCCGATCCAAACCCATCTAGATTGGGAAAAAAGGTGTTACATGAATTTAAACATAAAGTAAAAACTCAAAGCAACATGGGGTAACTTAATGAATCTATTGGATCTTGCCAAAATCCAATAGAGCCGATAACTAGCCTCAAGCTAGATCTTAGCCTACTGCATGGCTCATGACCTAACAAGAAACCCTCTTGAACCAAGCTTGTATCTACCGCATGACACGAAGCATGGTAACAAGACTACTAGCATCAGATCTAAATCCACCGCATGATACTAGATATGATACAAGGTTGTCGGTACTCACGGAGGTTGACGGATCGATGAACCCTCTCGAAGACCTCGACGACACGACAAATGGACTCTAGGGTTTGGCGTAAGGCCGGTTTGTATTGAGAATGATTATGTATATATGTTACATACATTCAGGGCTCATATTTATACCCTGCCAGGTACAACCTCGAATGGATTTGATGCCTAATTTTATCTCTAAGCTTGATCGCTTATCCATCCATTCGTCCTTCCTGCTTGAGCCACGTCACCGTACAATCCCGCAAAATCAGCTCAACTGTTCCCTTGCCGAACGAAAGCAGATAGCCGACTGCGGATCTTTCTGCCGAATGCATCTGAGGAAACCTTCCTTCCGCCAGATGGACTCCTCATCGAGCTGGACCCACAAGTCAGACTCCTTACCAAATTTTGGTGTTAACACATGCCCCTTCAATTGCGGGATAAAAGTGATTTTATTCCGGAACTGACTCCAGCCACCAACGTCTTCAAATCGAATCTGTTCAACACCTATTCTCTCTCTTTGCAATCCGCCGGAATCTTCGTCTAGATCCAAACCCTAGATCCCCTTGTTCTGAGCTCGAATCTCCAATGGCGGCTCAAAATCAAGCTGCTCAGGTAAATTCCCCTTCCATAAGCTTCATTCGGCATTTAGGTTTTCAATTTTTACCTGAGATTTCTTTTCCACTTTCCTTCAGGAGCCTTCCACCGAGCTTTTGATTCGCACCGAGGCCAATTCAAGATCCTACTACCTTGGTCCCGTGGGAAACTCTGATCCTCGAGATTTTATCGCAGCTGAATCTCAAAGGATCCCCTTCAAAGCGGCTCTATCCACACCTCCTCAGTGGCAGGATGCTTTCAAGAACTGGCCTTTGCCCCCAATCGCGGTCGGAAAAATTGGTGCGGAGAATTCTTGCGGACAAGAGTGCCGGGACCCGGGAAGTGGGATACCCTCCGCATTTCTCAGTGCCTGGAGTTATCTTTGGCCGAGACCCCCAAGAATGAAGACCTCTTGATAGCAGCTTGCCATTTCTGGTCAAATGGCGTCAACGCCTTCCTCTTTGGTCACGGCCCGATGTCTCCAACTCTGGCCGATGTGTATATGATCACCGGCCTTGACATTACAGGATCCGTTCAACCCTGGGATTTCAAAGGTTCCTCAAGACAAACAGGGGTGAAACCAGGGAGCGGATACAAGAACTATATCATGAACCATATGAAGGACGGCCCCCTTGGTGAAATTGAATACAGGGCGTTTCTGAACATGTGGCTATGCAGGTTCATCTTCTATGGTAAAGCCAATGAGCCTACCCTGAATCACATTGCAATGGCTTCTCACCTGGTCAATGGCAACTGCTTCCCACTTGGGAAATTCCTCCTAGGCAGTGTGTACCATATGCTTCATCAAACTGTCACCCAGATGTACACCAGCCAGAGGATAGCATGTGTCAACGGTCCCTGGTGGTTTGTTCAAATGTGGCTGCAGCTGCACATGCATCGGATTGTTGGTGTTGATTTGAACACCGGCTCTTCCCTTCATCCAATCATCATGAAGGGGAACCCCAAGCCACCAGAGGATGCCACACTTATGGGGAAGCTGCTTCAACTGTTCTTATCCAGCAGAATATCAGCCAGCTCTTCGAGCTATTCTTCAAAGGTTTCCAAAATCCTCTCTGGCTCCCTTATCTGGACAACGACAATTTGACTCTCCCTTGTGAGTTCTCTTTTGAAACTGGACGCCAAGATGGGAGATTCCTGGAGATCCTCAATATCATTATCCGCCCATGCATTCTGCTGGCTGAATTCAGTGGAGGAAGGCTGACCTATAGCACTTATGAATATTATCAGCCCAACATAATGGCTCGGCAACTTGGATGTGGCCAGATGCCCCCAAGACTGTTTCTTCATGAATTCCTCAAGCCCAGAGAGGAAATCAAAGAACTCATGCACAGTAGCAGAGTCTTTCAGTATGTGTGCAGTCCTACTGTCTACACCTGGCCCTTCGTACCCACAACAATAGCTCACCCCACCTTCAACTCCTGGTGGCAAGAATTCCACGATCATATCTTCAGTGAGCCTGTACACTTGTTCTGTACAGAGTTGATGCCTGATTTCCAGCCAACTTCAGAGGTAATATGATTAACCCTTGAATCAGACATTTCTTCTTCCAATCATGATTCTGATCTTATTTCCTTTGCTCTTAGAACACAATGCCTGCCCTTCTGGCTAGGAATATTGCCTACAATGCAGTAGGCCCAATCTCAGCACTGGGATTCAGGTCACCAACCCTGGCTCAGCTAATGGCTAGGTTTGCCACAACAGACCCAAGTCTGTCCAGCCTTCTTCTTGCCGCCGACAGAGGCAAGGCTCGTCTCTGATTGCTCCTCCAAATGCCAAGAGGAGAAGAACTGTCAAGAAAGTCCTTGTTGAGGTAAAAATCTTTTCCTTTCTTGATCACAAGATTACTCTGTTTCTGATAAATCATATCTTGTGCATTTTCAGACTAGAGCTCAACAATCTTCAGTTTCAGAACTTGCCAATGCTCCGTCCACTGGTATGACCTTTATTGTCCTTTTTCTTGAGGATGAACACTGACATTTATTTTTAATTTGACATTTGCAGAAGAAGCAATGGAAGATCAACTTGTGGATGTCCCAGTGTCTCAACAAACAAATCCACCCAGGGTTGAGCCACCTGTCCAAGTGGAAATCTCATCTTCATCAGGGACTCAGTCACCACCTGTTCAAGCAGAAGCACCAAACTCGCCAGAGATGAGTTTCCCAATCCAACCAGAGCCATCAAGTCCTCCAAGGGCCCAATCACCCACTGGTCATGCAGAGACATTAACCCCAGCAGAGGTGAACCCATCTCCTCTTCAGCCAGAAGCTCCTGAGTTGCCAGAAACTGCATCAACGCCTTCTCACACGGAAGCTTCAGCTCTGCCTGGGACACCTCCTTCACCAGTGGCTGCCCCTGAACAAAATCCTGCCCCAGTTCAGGAAATCAGACATGAGGTACTTATTTGCACTTAACCCTGCTACCTTTTACTTCCAACACTCCTGACCCGGCAATATTGCTTTCTTAGGATCAGGCCCCATCATCATCAAGTCTGTCAATGGGGAACAATCCAGTTGCCGAGGCAAGGGAAGCAGTACCTCAAACTCTGTCAGAGGAAGTGCTAGAAAAGCTCAAGGAGATTTTTGCCTGGCTGCAAAGAGATGCACGGGATCAGTTCAAAGATCTCGATCACTTTGAAGAAATGCATGAACCCATTAGCCAAGAACTCCCTGAGGACATCAGTGCTTCTCTTGCATCTATCTCCGGTCTGGAAATTCACTACGTGCCCATAAGACAAGCTTTGAGGAAGGTGTCCTCCCGCCCAGCTATTGAAAAGAAGAGGGCCATTGCTGAACAAGCCATGAAAGGGGCACAATCTCAGACCGAGAGCCATAAAGATACATTGGCCAATCTACAAGCTTCTCGTGAATTGAAGATCACCAGAAAAGCCGCTTTGGAGGCAGAACTGAGAAGCCTGTCAGCTGAGATAGAGGCCGATGACAAGAAAATAGCCGAGCTCCCTGGATTGATAGAGAAAATCCAAGAGGAAGCAATATCGGCTATAGCTAAGGTGAAACAATGTGATGCAGAACATACCACCTTGTCCAGTGCCCAGAAAGATTATCAGGAGCGGTTGGACAATTTTCGCCAAGCAACATCGAATGTCCATAGTGTAATTGTGAAATACTTGAACATTTAGATGCTTGAATCGATGTGTAACTGAATTGGCCGTTCTTATAACATTTGTTCTTGCAATTTTATTTCCCTTTTCTTCTGCACATTCTTAAATGCAATGCTGAACGACCCATTCGGCAAAGAGATGCCAATACCCGATTGGCACTTTGACTCCTCTCAGCCGAGCCAGTCAACCGAATATGACTCAGCCTAGAACTCCAAACGACCCATTGGCGGACTGGTCAAGGAAACCTTTCCACCTTCCGATTTTCTTGGGATATGCGCCACGATCCAGAGCCACGTCTTGAGGCCACGATCTGTCTTGCCAGGCCTATAAATGAAACCGTAGGTGCCCCTAGCTCTCCACCAAGCCTTTAGCTCTCGAATCTTTGCCAATCTCAACTCTTCTTCTTCTTTCCCAAACAGTGCACATCCCAGAGAAGCATGGTGCGCCGCCTCAACCGACGCCGCGCCTCTGATGAGGCGGAGGGGGGTAGCGCCAATGCGCGCCGGAGGCAATGATCGTAAATTCCTCTTCTCTGATTCATCTTTGATCTCCTTTTGTTTTGACGATTATCCTCTTTTCAGGTTGATCCAATGGAATCCATCTCCCGCGCCGGCCGGTCAGCCCCTACCAGACGACTCCTCGGAGTCTGACGGCCACTCCCCCGTGCCCTACGGGGAACTCGACGCTCTCCGCTTCAAGGCGGTACTGGAGGCGGCCCAGCGCGAGCTGGAGGACGTCTCCAAAAAGGCTGGCATAGCCGAGTTGGAATGGGAAGACCAGCGCAAGCAGCTGCTGGAGACCATCGACGGTACGGCCCCGACACCGCTCTTTGATCCAAATCGGCCTTTGATGCTAATCTCCCTTTTTCTTGCACTTTGCAGCCCGTGATGCTGAGCTCAACCAGCTAAAGGTGCTGGTGGAGCAACTGGCCGATAAGGTGAACGCCCGTGGAGACACGCCGGCGGAGCGCCTTGCTGCGGTGGAGAACCGCGTTGATGAAGTGGCCACCCATGGCGTCCGCTTGGGCACCACCCTGGGCCTGGCTGCCATGGCGACGCATACCGACGTCGACTACTCCACCAGGCCGCGCGGCTTCCGGGGCGACGCGCCAGAAGACATCGAGGAGATCGAGCTCATCTTGGAGCGCCTCGATGGCCACGGCGACGCTATTGCCGAACTCACTCATCCCCAATCTGTGCTGAACAGGCTTTTTGACTAGATTGTATTAGGGATGTTTGAATATCGGCAATAAATAAAGAACTTTTGAATTCTGTGCTTGCACTGTGATGATTTTCTTCATGTTTTCATCCGTGAATCTTGTTTTTTCTTAAACGTATCCGGGAACTGTCTTGAGCCGAACACGCGAGAACAGATGCCCCTTGGCGCAAAATCCACAGAAGATCCCTGAATCGGCAATCCATAAGCACTGTTCAAGCGAAAACCCTTCGCATTCGGGAAGAAAACCCTTGAAAGACATCTAGGCCCTTAGTGGGTTTTGGTGGATTGATTGACAACTAGATTAAAGATCTAATGTCCTTATTAAGCATGTGAGCAGGTTGTAACATACAAATGACAAGGCATAATATATGACATTGGTTATCTACATGGTGAAAACAAGCTATGTGTATACAAGATAAGTTGAGGCATGGTTTTAGCCTCATATTGTGAAATGGCTTGACTCAATGATGAATGTCATAATATTTGATATGTATGATCCCATGAAGCATATAGATGGTATATGGCAAGCTAATGAAGAATAAGAAAGAGGCATATTGATTTTGGAACATTGGATGGTCTCTTATTGAAGGACAAAGCTTGTTATAATAAAAAGGGATATTTAAATTAAAGAAAGGCATGATCTCAATAGAATTTCACTCTTGATGTTGAATCAAAGCTTAACTCAAATTGGCAACGAATGGATGAAGAAATCAAGCAAGGGATTAGCAACGAGGTACTAAGCTGAGGTTGGCTGAGTAGTGACTTGAACCATGTGCTTGGCTAGGGTGAAGTGGCTATAGCTTGAAAAGTTTCGAGGTATCAAGTCGAGCCTAACCGAGTGAAGCAATGAAGAAGCATTACATATTCATTGAGTCATGTGAAGGGTGACTTAATCAAGAATTGGGTTTCATTCTTATACAAAGATTAAAGTCACTAGCTCAAGGTAGAAGTGCTCAAACCAATGAGACATTGATGGATGGATCTCTCACGAGGATATATTGATCAAGTATGGCTATTCTTGAAGAAGAAGCTCAAGAGTTCTTTTATTGCATTTATATTTGATCTTGAGTATAGGTACGCCGTACTATCAAGAGGGATGCATCACAAGGAGTTTTGATAATGTCTCAGTGCTCAAGTAACCCATGTGAGTTGAGAGAGACACAAAAACCACACGTACACGTCTTTGGGTTTGACCCTGTGTCAAACCCGGTGGCACCGGTTTTGGGAAAACGGTGGCACCGGTTTTGTGTTAGCCGGCCCAACGGCTAGTTTTGGGAAATCCGGAGTATCCGGGGTTTTTCCCGGAGACTCCGGGTTTTAACTCCAACGGCTAGTTTTTGGAAAGTCGGGTATTTATACCCTTCAACCTCTACTGTTGCAAGCTGCTATTCCTGAGGTTGCTAGAGTGCTTCCTTGCTATTTCTTGCTAAGCTAAAGCCATTCTAGCTCTCCCCAACCCCTCTTTGTGAGGTTGTTTGATCTTTGCTAGATCTAGTGAGTTGGGTGGTAGAGAGAAACCTTTGTGAGCAACTCAAGAGCACTTGTATCCCTTGAGCACTGTTAGACGTCGTCAAGCTTGTGTGAAGCGTTTGTTACTCTTGGAGGATTGCCTCCTAGACGGCTAGGCGTCGCCCTTAAGCTCCCAAGGTGTGGTGAGCTGTGGGACAGTTTGTGAAGGTCGTGCTTCGCCTCCGAAAGGGAAGAAGCTATCTAGTGGATCGGGAAAAGGGTTGAATGCAACCCGGCTTCGGTAGGAGAAGCACCCAACGGAGACTAGGGTTCACACGGTGGTGAATCCGAACTTCGGTAAAACAAATCCTTGTGTCCCCTGTTGGTTACCTCGCATTTACATTGTTATATCTATTCTTGCTTGCCTTTTGTCATATTGGTGGAGCTACTTGGTTGTTAGTGTTTGTGAAGTGCAGGCACTCCACATTCATCAAATAACTGATCCTTAAGCTATTCATCAAGTTTAAGTTCAAGCCAAACAAGCAAACAAGAAGGAGAAGAAGAGGGGAGTCACTGCCAGGCAAACCCGGTGGCACCGGATTTGCAAAACCGTGGCACCGGTTTTGGGCGCTTTGTTCTTTCCGTTGCGAAGGCATCGGTCCGGAGACTCCGGAGATTTTTCCGGGAGATTCCGGACTTTCCGGAGACTCCGGAGAAAAGTCGGAGTATCCGGTTTCACCGATAAATTTGTTTTAAGTGGTGATTTTCAGGACTCGCCTATTCACCCCCCCCCCTCTAGGCGACATCAAGATCCTTTCAACCCTGCTGTTTGGTATTCCAACAGTGTACGCTGGCCAGTCATCACTCCCAATGCACCCCTTCAGTCAATAAAATAGCCTGCTGAGATGCCCTGCAAATCCACTCGCACACTCATCCATCACTTCTCATTTCCTCCCCTGTCTCCAGAGGAAAAAACCCCAAGGCCATGGACAAAGGCAAGCAACCCCAGGAGAGCAGTACTCCGAAGAAACGCACGATTCGAAGGTGAGTTTTTCCTTGATTTACTTCTTGCTTCCCATATGATCTTGCGCTTTACCTCTTCTCTACCTTTCCCCTTTCAGCCTTGATTTGCTTCCTGAAGAAATCATCGGGACCGAAGACGTGCCTGAGTACATCTCCTCCGATTCCTCCCTCGAAGCAGAGGACACCACGCCTGAACAGAGGACCAGCCATCAACTGCGCCGCCGCGTTCGGCACCTGGAGCACGGCCTCAGGGACATCACCGCTCGTTGCCAGGCCGAACGCGAGCGTCGCATGGCTCTAGAGGCACTAGTGGGAGGTAAATGTTTCTGACTTCTTCTCGACTTCGCGCCCACATCTGGATTTCTTGCCCCTAACACCCACTCCTCTGTTTCAGATGTCTCTGATAGGTACAACAACCTGAAAGCGGCTTGGGACAGCTTGGTGGAGGCCGCAAATCATGGTCACCCCCGTGCATTCCAAGTTGCCGTCACGGTGGTCCTGGAGCAACTGAAGAGGGAGCAGCCGAAGAAGCAAAGAAAAGATTGAATCATACTTCCGCTTCTTCCTCCAGGCCTTCTGCTTCCCACCTCCTTGAAGTCCTATCACCAGGGTCGTTGGATGTAAACCTGCAAGAGGCAGTTGTAATGTAGTTTTGTGCTAAGGGCAATGCATCTAGGCACTAGCCATTTTCTTGTTTGGGGATTTTTTTTGTTCTAAAGGCGGCCTCGTTCTTGAGCGCCGGCTATTCCTGTGTCACATGCGTGTAATCCCACTGCTGGTGATCATCGATCGATTTCAATACTAGGATAATATTTCTTCAGATATCTTCCATTTATTGCAGCGGAAAATTCTTCTCATAGTAAAGTTTTCAATATGTATGCATTACCAGGGACGCATCTGACCACGCGAAAAGGCCCTTCCCAGTTAGGGGACCATTTGCCGAATTCGCTGTATTTGGTTCCGATCGGCAATAGTGCTTTCCAAACCAGATCTCCTTCTGCAAATTGCCTGACTTTTACTTTCTTGTTATAATACTTGGCAACCCGCAGCTTGTTCTTCTCGATGTTTTCCAGGGCCCTAAGACGGATCATGTGCAAATCTTCTAGCTCATCCATCATTAGGCCACTGTAATTCTTGGAGCTTAAATCTTTCTGCAACACAACTCTCCTTGAATCTGATTGCATCTCCCAAGGTAGAACCGCATGGTGTCCATAAACCAATTCATAAGGAGAGGTCTTTGTAGCTCCATGGGGGGCCATTCGGTAAGCCCACAGTGCCTCACTGAGTACCGAATGCCACCTTCTTAGCTTCTGGTCGATCTTCTTTTGTATCAGCTTGATCATGATCTTATTAGAAGCCTCCGCCTGACCATTAGCTTGGGCATAATAGGGAGAAGAGTTAAACAATTTGATCCCCATGCTTTCGGCAAACTCTCTGAACTCCAGGGACACGAATTGGGCCCCTTAATCAGTTGTGATTGTCTGAGGGATTCCAAACCGATAGATGATGTGCTCCTTGACAAATTCAACCATGTTTTCCGACGTCACCTTCTTCAGTGGGATCGCCTCAACCCATTTAGTAAAATAGTCCGTAGCCAAAAGCACAAACTTATGCCCCTTGCTAGATGGTGGATTAATCGGCCAATCAAGTCTATACCCCGGCCCCTCGAATGGCCATGGCTTGATAATAGGATTTAATGCTGACGCGGGGACCCTTTGAATATTTCCAAACCTCTGACAATCTTGACATCCTTTGTAATACTCAAAGCAATCCTCTAATATCGTCGGCCAAAAGCACCCAGCTTGCCTGATAACCCATTTCATGCGGTAGGCCGATTGGTGTGCTCCACACATCCCATCATGCACTTCGCTCATCATGTTCTTGGCTTCTTCTGGACCCAGGCATCGTAACAATACCCCGTCTAATGATTTGTAGAACAAATTGTCATCCAGAAGAACGAATTTTATGGCCTTGTACCTGAGCTTCCTAGAAACCTTTCGGGATGGATCCTTCAAATAGTCAACGATCTCTTTTCTCCAATCATCTTCCGCAAGGTCCGTCCCTAGTGCACATATATCTGCAGCAAACGCTTCTTGACTCTCTTTGTAACAAGAGGCGCTCTGAGCCAACCTGTTTGCTTCTTCATTATGCTCCCTAGGAATATGCTGTAGAGTTACCAACGGGAAGCTCTTTAAGATTTCCCTGCATTCTTCATAGTAACTCCTCAGTGCTTCGCTTTTGCATTCGTATTGGCCGTTCAATTGCTTGATTACCAACTCTGAATCTCCATAAACTTCAACTGAAATGGCCCCAGCTTCTCTCAAATATTGAAGCCCTCGAAGCAGTGCCTCGTACTCAGCCTGATTGTTTGTAACAGTGGGTTGTATAGGGATGGCAAATTCAAACATCTCACCTCTGGGTGAAATTAACAGAATCCCTACTCCCCCGCCTTTACCACATGATGATCCATCAAAAAATAAAGCCCAAGGAGTAATTTCAAGCAAGTCAATTGACGGATCGCGATGTTCAGTTATAAAATCGGCAATGATCTGTCCCTTAATAGCTTTTGCCGATTTGAACTTTAACTCAAACTCTGATAAAGCCAAGATCCATTTGCCAATCCTGCCATTCAAAATTGGCATAGATAACATATGTTTTATTACATCAAACTTGGAATATACAGTGCATTCGGCATTCAACAAGTAGTGCCGAAACTTTGTACACGAGTAGTATACGCACAGGCACAGCTTCTCTGCAGCCGAATACCTGGTCTCAGGATCAAGTAATTTTCAGCTAAGATATGCTACTACCCGCTCCTTTCCTTCGAATTCTTGAATAAGGGCCGATCCAATGGTTTGGGTATCGGCCGCCACGTACAACTTGAAAGGCTTATCCAACCGAGGAGGGACCAGCACTGGTGGCTCCTTCATGTATTTCTTGATTTCGTCAAAAGCCTTTTGTTGTTCGTCGCCCCATGTGAACTTCTGATCTTTCTTTAGCTTCAGCAATGGAGAGAATGGCAAAACCTTCTGTGACAGATTTGAAATGAACATCCTTACGAAATTAATTTTGCCGAGCAGTGATTGCAACTCCTTGATATTGGTTGGAGGGACAACTTCATCAATGGCCTTCATGCTCTTCTTGCCAACTTCAATCCCCCCTTCGTGTACCAAAAACCCCAAGAATTCTCCAGCTGATACCCCAAAAGCGTATTTGTTTGGATTCATCTTTAGGCCATGCTTTCGGGTGCATTCCAAGGTCCTTTTCACATCTTCCAAATGTGTGTCATGATTTAGGGACTTGATCACGACATCATCAATGTAAATTTCAACAACTTTGTCGATCAACTCATGAAAGATGTAATTCATGGCTCGCTGATAAGTTGCACCGGCATTTTTCAACCCAAATGTCATGACTATCCACTCAAACAGGCCTATATGACCAGGGCATCTGAAGGCCGTCTTTGATATATCTTCTATTGCCATAAAGATTTGGTTGTACCCCGCATTGCCGTCCATGAAACTGATAACTTTGTGCCCAGCAGTGGTGTCAACCAGCAAATCGGCAATAGGCATGGGGTAACCATCCATCGGAGTAGCCCTGTTCAAATCCCTGAAATCTATGCAGACCCTCATCTTTCCATTCTTCTTGTAAACAGGGACAATGTTAGAAATCCACTCCGCATATCTGCATGGCCGAATGAAGTTCGCATCAAGTAATCTTTCAACTTCTTTCTTCACATCGGCCAATACCTCATCCTTGTAGATTTTCCGGGGTGGTTGCTTGTATGGTTTGAAACTAGATTTGATTGGCAACCGATGCTCGACGATGGAACGATCTAGTCCAGGCATCTCCGAATAATCCCAGGCGAAGCAATCCTTATATTCCTTGAGCAGCTTGATTAATTCCTCCCTGAAGTCTGATTGCAAATTTGCGCTGATGAACGTCGGCCTTGGCTTGTCGCCGCTTCCGATGTCAACTTCTTCTAACTTATCAGCCGACATGAATCCTCGCCCCAACTTGCCATCAGTACCATCGACGGGGTTCTCCATTAAAAATTACTATAAGAGCCGACTGCTTGAATCGGCCGTTGATCACCGCCGACGGAGTTCAACGGGACCTTCTCCCCGATCTTTCCCCGAGAAACGATCAATGCCTTGATACTCCCGAAAAGCTGGTTCCATGTTTGCAACGCTCACGGAGTCATCTGCCGGACCACCTCAATATCATCATCTACCCATTGGATGAGCTGCCGATGCATGGTGGATGGGACGCAAAGAATTGGCATGAATCCGGTCCCTTCCAAGCGGTAGGGCCGTAGGCTCCTTTACCTTCGATAACAAAGAAGGTCGTGAGCAGTGTCTTGGACCCTATCATCAGGTCTACGTGAGCGCATCCCTTGGTGTCTGAAGGATTCCCAGCGAAGTCGTTCAGTATTATGCTTGTAGGCGTCAGATCGCTAGGGCCCATGCCAAGTTTCCTGAAGGTGGTGTACGGCATTACATTGACCGTCGCTCCACCATCGACAAACATCTTGGTCAATGGCTTGCCATTGACATATCCCTTCAAGTACAACGGCCTCATGTGTCAATTTCTGGCCGGTTTGTCGAAGATGGCTTGCTTGGCTAACACCAGCTGCGCCATTACCCCCTCAGCTTGCTCATCATCCAGGGACACCTCTTCCTGCACAACCTGATTAGCAGGAGCCATGAATTCATTCGGCAGAAAATATACCATGCATGTTGGAGCCGAACGCTTTGACCCTTCAGGTTGATCCTTTGGACGCCACACCTGCTTCGTCGGGATCCCAGCCTGCCTCAGTTCACGGTTCCTCAAGCGTTGAACCCTTCGCTTCTGACTTTTTCTTAGGCCAGGCGGGCACCATTGCCCCTTCTGCCAGATGTACTCGTCCTCGTCCTCCTCTTGATCAGCCCACCTTAAATCAGCTTGCCTTTTCCTGGGATGACTTCAATTTTTTGGCGCCGATCCTCACTAGGATGTATCCTTCCAATTCTCTCATGGACGGATCGGCGATTGGCAGTCTCCTGCCTGTACTCGAAATACCTGTCACTGCACTCAGGGCAGTTCCTCAGCGTGGGAAGCTTCAAACCTTCGTTCCAACAGTGCCTGAAGAACGCACATCCCCAGTGCGCGCGCTCCTGCTCGCGCGTGTACTGCTCCAGATCTCTTCTGCGCGCTTCCTCTTCGGCCCTGTGTCTCTCCTCCTCGTATTTTCGCTTCTAGTAGCGCTCTTTTTCCATCTGGCGCTGCCACTTGTTGAGGAGTATACGCGTGGTCACCCTGGGCTTGGCTCTGGATGATTCCCCGATTTCGACGTGGCTCTTGAGAACGCGAGGGGCTTCACCATGCACCTGCTCCAAAGTTACTTGACGCTCCGGGTCCACTGCTCCATCCTGCCTAGCCCTGGCTGAGGTCAAGACTTTGACCTTGCCCTTCTCCTCAGCCGTCACCATGTTGACGGAAAAACCCACCATGTTCTGAGGGAAGGGGTGGCCATCCAGCTTCATCTTGTTATCAAATTTGAGGTGTCCCTCCTGGATGGCTTTCTGGATCCTCATCCTGAAGACCCTGCAGTCATTGATGGAGTGCGAGTTCCTGTCGTGGAAGCCACAGTAACGTTTCTCCTTTACTCCATCGGGCCGAAGCATGGAATGCCCTTCAGGCAATCTGATTCGGCCTTCCTTCACTAGGAGCTCAAACAGCTTATCAGCCTTTGTGATGTCGAAATCATAGGTGCCCTTGGTCTGTTTGACCCAGCGCTGATTCATAGTCAGTGGCTCCTTTCCCCACATGATTTCGGCCGCAGCCACGTCCTGTTCATCATCGGAATCCTCCATCAGGTCGGCTTTGTCCAGGAACTGGTTGTAGATGTCCGCCACGTTGTGCTGTTTGCTGAACCTGGCATCCTTCTTGAAACCGTATGCTTGGTTTCTCATTAGCGACAGCTTTTGGGACAATTGGCCCAAGTTATCGAACTCCATGCCAAATAGCTTCTCCCGCACGGCCGGCAGCATCCCGGCGACGGCCATGTCGGCCAACTGATCATCTGGCAGGTTGAGCGAAAAGCACATGCCCTTAACTTCCCTGAACCTCCTGAGAAATTCCAAGGGCGTCTCACTGTGCCTCTGCTTCAGGGTAGCGAGGTTGATTAGCTTCTTTTCTGAGCTGCCGCTGAAATAGTGGGTGTGGAATTTCCGTTCTAGCTCCTTCCATGTACTAACTGATTTAGGGGCAAAGATGAAAACCACTGGAACGCCGGGCCCGTCAGTGACGCGGGGAAGTATCTGACTCTGAACGCTTCTTCAGCTGAGCACTCTCCGAGCTGCAGCAGGTAGCGAGCAATGTGCTCCACCGTGCTCGTGTTGTCCTGACCGGAAAACCTTGTGTGCAACCACCTTGCCATTAGCCTTCTTCTTGATGACGTAGGTGTTGCTCTTGGTCTTGTTCTCGCGGTTGGGCTTGGTGTAGATGAGGGAGCTCTTGATGGTGGGGTTCAACTTCTTCTTTGCACCCTTCTCCATCTTCTTGACAAATTGAGGGCATTTGCAGAACTTGTGCCCTTCTCCATGACACTTGTAGCAAGTCATGGTTGCACCCTTTTCAAGCTTCTTCACCATAGGATCACGGTTATCTTGAGAAGGTTGGACTTTGCTCTTCATGTCTTGAGAGATGTCCACTTGTTCCTCATCGTTCTTGCCCTTGCCCATCAAGTGTGCCAACCTCTCTCGGAGCTATTTCACTTCTTGCTTGAGCTCATCATTTTTCTTGCCTATGAGACAATAACATTTTTCTACAACAACATTCTCATTGCAAGATGGTGAGCAAGATTCATTAATTAAATCAATGCAAGAAGTTGAAGCATCTACCTTGGAGATAGGAATTGCACAAGGGATAGATGATTCATCAAGCTCAAAGGAATTACTTGTTTTAATCTCATTGCTCTCAAGCTTAGATTGTAGCTCATCACACTCCTAGCTAAGAAATTTGAATTTGCACAACAAATGTTCATAATTTGTAGCAAGGGTTGCACTAAGATCTTTGAGAGCATTGAGTTCTTTAATGTCATTAGCTTGTTTCTCAAGAATTCCTTTTTGCTCATGGACTAGCTCAAGAAGATCGTCAAGAGAGGTGGTGTCAGATTCATCTTCACTTACATTGCTTTCCATACCTTTGGCCATAAGGCACATGTGTAGTGATGATGAAGGACCTTGTATGAAGCGGGTGGTGAAGTTCTTTCTTGATTCATCACTTGAGCTAGAAGAACTTGATTCTCCACCACTTGTCCACTCACGGACGGCGATAGTTGGTTTTTGCTTTGGTCTCCTCTCCTTGACCACCTTCTTCTTAGGCTTGTTGTCACACCCTGAAATTTCCAATTTCAGGATGTGAATAGAAATAATAATTAAATAACGATTTTCTCATAATTTTAAAATTTTTTTTCCAACATTTATTTTCTTTACAGGGAATATAGTATAGGAAAAATCCTTGTTTGATTTTTCTAAATCAAATAAAATGTCGTGAGTGTTGCATTCATGCCGATGCATCTTGGTGCTTCCTGAGTGCTTAAGGTTTCAAAAATGCGTTTAGGAGCTGTCCAAATCCTTCCGAGAATTTTTCAGATTTTTCTGGAATTTATTCTCATTTTTTTCGAGCTATTTCTATTTATTAGAAGGCTCTAAAATCTTTTTTATGAGCTCTAAATACTTTATTTGGATTGTTCATGTCCCAATGTGTCTCCAGGAATTTTCCTGGAATTTTTGGAATTTTCTGAGTATTTTTCGTGCTTTAAAACATTTTCTAGGATTTCCTGGAAAAGTTTTCGCATTGAAAATTAAATTCAGAAAATAATAATAATAATAATAATAATAATAATAATAATAATAATAACCTATAAACTCTTTTGGGCAAAGCCCATCGGCAGAAGTTCGCCAGTGCTCCTTTGTCTCTCCGCCAGGCCGCCACGACCCCCCCTCGTTACCGCAGCCCAACTCCCCATTTGGCCCAGCAAGGCCCGCTTCGCCTCCCCCCCCCCCCCCTCCACGGTCACTGACAGCGGGCCCCGCATTGTCATCCCCTACCTCCGTCGTGACCAACAGGGACTCCACCACGCCGCCGTCTCCACCTGGGACACGCCTCCCTAGGCGTGGCCCGCACGCCGAGAGGTGCGCCCGGTCCTATTTAAGCCGCCGCCGCCACCCTTAGGCCCCCACCCGACCCCTGGAGCGCCGTCGCCGCTTGGGCCAAGCCGAGCTGGCAAGCTCACCGCCGCAGCTCGATTCGCCGCCTCCATCATCCGCCGGGCCAAGCCGAGGCCACCGTGAGGTTCACGTGGATGCGTTGCACCTCCTAAGCCCCTCATCGTCGCCAATCGAGCACCGGAGCACCACCGCCGCGTGAGACCGCCGCCGGACGTTGCTGTGCGCCGCCGCGGGCCATCCTCCCGTCTCTCTCCGCCCAAGGTGAGCACTCCATCTTGGTCCCCTCGTTCTCCCCTCCCTTTTTCCCTAGGCGCCCGAGTTCCTAGCCGCTCCAGTCGCCGGCACCCAAGGCCACCAAGGCCGCGGCCGCCCCCCTCCTGTTGCTCTGGTGCGCCCAGGCCGGGGAAGAAGATAAGGTGTTGGTTTTGCAAAAAGGCCCCTGCTAGAGCCAGTAATCATCAGATCCGGTTATGTGACCTGTTAATTCCCGCATAACCCCCTGGACCTATTAGATCTTCACAAATCCTACCCAAGCCTTTTATCAGATCTAACCTCGATCTTTAACCTTTTTGCGAGCACTATTCAGTGTGTCTTGCATATCTTCTCTGTTAACCCCCGACATCTATGGTTAATTGCGTTTAGGTCCCTGCTATCTTGTTTATCTTGTAAAATCTCCATTTTAACTCCGATTTAATCCATTCAAGTTGCGTCAGGTCCATAATAATGTAAAGCACGCGTTAGTGGTGTGTTTTCACCATGTTTTGTTTCTGAAAATAAAATTAATATTAATCTTGATTAATGACTAATTATACACGTCTTTTATAAATAAAAGCAAAATAGATCTATACCCGTTTTTCATATTCAAATTTAATTTGATTAATGATTCCTTTACATGCTTTTGCAAATAAAATCTAATTAGATCTTTTACTCGGTTTTTCTGCAAGTCAAATATTAATTGGCTTAATGATTAATTAACTTTTATAATTAAAAGTTGATTAGGCTTTTACTCCGGCTTTATAAATAAATGTTAATTTTGATTAATACCAATGTAATGCTGTTTTTAATAATAATATGATCTACTTGAATTACAAAGTTCCGTTTAGATTATTCATATAGTTTAGTTTCTAAATTAAATGTTTAATTGGAATAATTCTTATATGAATCTTTATAAATAAAACTTGACTAGTCCCTTACACCTATTTACGCAAATAAAGTTTAATTTACTTTAATTCCAACATGGGGTATTTTATTGATGAAATATCCTTACATATATTTTGTTAATTAAAATAAATCAAGCTCATAGTTTGATCTCTCATATGCAAATAATTCGTTAGACGTTCAGTGTCAGCTTTATCTCTTTTGATCAAGTTTATCAGAAGCTCTAAATCTTTCTAGTGATTAGCTCAAGCTTAAACCATATCCAGCTATTCAGATCCTTCCCTCCTAAGCACGGTTTGTGTGCTTTAGTGATCCTAGTAGATATCTTAGAGTTTCTGTTCTGCCTTTCTTTATCAAGTAATCTTATCATGATTATTTCATGTTCCTCTTAGAATCTCGTTCATCACTATCTAGTTCATGCCTATCCTATCTCAGTTAGGGTGTCTCTTCATGAATCAGCTATGTTCTTATGCCCAATCCTTTGCAGCTATATCTTTCTTTAGAGCTAATCTTGTTATCGGTTCTTTTACCAACTAGTCTAGCTTGCCCTTTTGTTCAGTTCGTTGCTACCCGTCTAGTTCATTTCACAGTAACCTGTACGTTAGCATGTGTATCACCCGTTACTTGTTTTAACATCAAAGATGCATGTTAATCCTGACTAATTGTTATTCCAATGCTTTTATAAATAAAAAGTGATTAGATTCTAATCCGGTTTTCTTTAATCATGATGTAATTGGTTAATCCCTATTCATAACTAGTTTTTTTCTAAATAAAAGATGTTAGAGTTAAACATCGGTTTTCATAATAAAGTTAATATGCCTAATGACATCATAAATGCCTTTTCAATAATTAAAATATGTTTAGTTGAACACGTGACATAAAGTTACTCGCCTAGATGTCTTATACTTGCTTTGTCTTTCTAAAGTAATTGTTAATTTGACATAATTTCTACTCGAATGTTATAAATAAAATATGATTAGGTTTATCGCGAGTTCTTTAATTAAATGTAACTTGTTTAATGGTAACATAGAGTATTTCTCTGAAATATTCTTCCACATGATTTCTCAATTAAAATATGCCAAGCGTAGTCTCTTGTTGTTTGATAATAATCTCACGATAGTTCCGAGCTTAGTTCTGTTTCAGCGTTTCTTGCGCTTGCGCAACCTTTGGGATCCAGCTCTATCTTAGTGTGATCTTTCCGGTCCTTGCTCAATCTTCCGCAATCATCTCTTCAAAGTTAACCAAACCTTTCCCTTCCAAGCACCTTGTGTTCTTTAGTGATCCATCTAATCAAGCCTATCCTTTAGTGCGTTCTTTTAAAGTTTCCTTTTGATTGATGTATTGTTCTTGGTTGTACTCGTGCATTTGCTTTGCATGTTTTGTGCCCGATGATTGATGCGAGTAGAATGAACGTGGTTCGAGAGCTTGGAAGAATGTGAAGGTGAAGACAATCTGAGCAACTACTCTTTGGTTAAAGGCAAGTGTGTCCTTGATCTTTTGTACTAATAACTTTACTAATCACTATTGCATTGCTTTGCATTAATTTTGATGGGTTCCTATTAAGGATGACTAGCCTCATTTGACTGTTATCTTAAACCCAGTTTTAATTAATTCTGATGGTAGATATTGCTTAGTTTGCTCAACTGGGTTGGTGTTAATCAACATGGTTATCATTTTATGCTCTATGTTCCTTTATGATAATTTTAATACAAGATCACTGTGCATTAATCGGAACATGGAGAACCACCCAGGAAAACCGTACAACCACAAGAACTAATGGGCAATGGTCTTGGCTGAATAATTAGGAACTTTAGCTTGTGGTGATCTTACCTGATAAGGACAAGGGACCGGCGGTGCTTGCGGGGTATGGACTCGCTCTAGCGGGGGGTTGGGTGAGTTATTCTTTTATGGTGGGGTATTGACCGCTAGGGGACTTTATACCTTGCTAACCGATCCGGACCTTGTGGGTCACAACTTGTTGGAGAACCTTTGTAAAGGCCTTGTAGCGTCCCTATGCAATCACACCTCGGTAGTGTGGTATGGTGCCTGATCAGCATCGCATGGTTGGGTTCAAAGTTCTTTGGAGCTTTTACGCTGCTTGTGGTGAAAGTGTACAACCTCTGCAGAGTGTTAAACTAATCGATTAGCCGTGCTCACGGTCAAGAGCGGCCTGGACCCTCACATGATAATTGAACTTGAAGATGGACTTAAATTGTGATATGTGTTATGGTTATGTTTGCCATGTGCTTATGGTGTATCTCTTATCTTATGCCTAATGTGGGTTGGTATAAACTTATACTTTATTAGTAATCAGGTGCTAATAAAACTTGATCAACTAAAATGCTAAATGCTTATAGCCCAGTCCACTATAAAGCCTTTGCATTCATTGTTTCCCCACACTTGCTGAGTACGACAAGTGCTCACCCTTGCTATAAACAATGTTGCTCAGAAGGAGGAAGCTACTCTGAAGTCTTGTGAAGATGTTGCTGGTTCTAGGCGTACGCAACCCCCAGTCGACTGCTTGTGGAGTTTGGTGCCTCTGTTTCCAGGATATAGCGTAATACTCTGATAATCTCCCTTTTTCTTACGTGATATTGTTTCTGTTATTCACTTATGTCAACTATATGCGTGAGAATTGATCCTGGCATGCATATAGGCTTGCACTTGGTTTTCTTTGGAAAAACAGGTGTGACACTTGTGCTCGATCTTGGTGATCTTGATGTGTTGATGATGACGCCCTTCTCTCAAGTGGATGTTGTATCCGTACATGTTGACTTTCTTCACATACTTGAAGATCTTCTTCACGTACTCGGCCACCATGGATTCAATCTCTTCATCACTTGAGGAATCTCCATCGTCACCATCATCCTCGCTTGAGCTTCCATGAGTAGCCATCCTACTCAACATCTTCTATTGTTGGCTTGAGAGAGCATGGCTTGTAGTTGAAGAGGATGGTTCTTGGGGCTTCTCTTGGGGCGCCTTCTTTGACTTGGGCATGAGTTCAAGCTCATGTGCCATGATCTTGCTCAAGATATGAGATGGCTTCAATTCTTCGAGCTTCTTCTCGTAGATGATTGCCTTCACCAAGTCATAATCGGGCTTCCGGAGACTTTGAAGGATCTTGCGGTTGATGTTCAAGTCCGTGATGTCCTTCACACCTAAAGCATTGATCTCATTGACAAGCACATTTAGGCGTGAGTACATAGATTCGGCATTTTCATTTGCAAGTTGCTTAAAGCTATTGAATTCCTCAAGGAGGCAACCGTAGCACTCATTAGCAACTTCTTTTGAACCCTCATTTTGCTCCTTGATGGTTTTCCATAGCTCATGAGCATTTTCACAAGTAAAAACTCTATTGAAAACGCCTACATCTAGTGAGGACAAAATGATACTCTTAGCAATCACATCAAATTGCTTTTCCTTCTTAGTACCATTTTTCATGCCCTCATCGGTGACTCTCCAAACATCAAGGTCCTTTGCTTGGAGATAGGCCTCCATGAGAACCTTCCACCGAGGGTAGCCCGTGCCATCGAAATGTGGAGCCAAACCTAAGGTATCCACCCCTTTCATTCCTCTATAGAGCAACTCACTAGACGGTGAAACCTAACCGATCCAATGAGCCGGTTTTCACAATTTACCAGTTGAATTGGTGTTTCCTTGTGAAGGAAGTGAGTCCCGGCTCTGATACCACTTGTAAGGAATCGGATGCCCGTTAGCCTAGAGGGGGAGGGGGTGAATTAGGCACCTTAACCTATGGCTTCAGTATTTTTGCACAAAGGTAAACTAGAACATACTATCTATATGTGCAACTAGGGTTGTTCTAGTGTGAAACTCCCATCCCAAAACAAGGTTTGCAACCTATAGTCAATCCTAGCATGATACTACTTTAGGAAAGTAAAGGCAAGCAAAGATTGCAAAAGAGTAAATGTGGAAACGTAAAGGGGATGAGAGGAAGCAAACTCTTGACACGCGATTTATCCCGTGGTATCGGTAGGCACTAAGCCACCCCTAGTCCACGTTGAAGCACTCACACAAGAGTATTGCTTCCTGGTCACCAAGTCACTCCCAAGAGCACCACTTGACTCGCCACAAAGTCTAGCCACTTAGGCATTTGCAAAGCTCCCTTGGTCATCTTGATGCTGCCTCCACTAAGGAGGTTCTCCACCAAGGAAGGGGGTCTCCACGTCCCCCGCACAAAGTGTCCTCACCGCTCCACACCAAGCCGGAGGGTCGATGACGATTGCCAGTGAGCCACTTAGGCCACAAGGCTTCCGGCGAACCTTGTACACCTTGATTCACTCAAGAATCACCTCACAAGGTTGGCACAACCTTGCACTCACTCATCTCTAAGCTAAGCCTAGCACTAAGCACATACACTAAGCATATGTAAGTCTAAGGATGATCAATTAAGCACTTGGATGGATTGGATATGATCTTCAATGTGTCTTAAACTCCTCTGCACTTCCACACAATCCAGCAACCTCAAATGGGCGGGTGGAGGAGGTATAAATAGCCCAAGGCATCAAACTAGCCGTTGGCTAAAAGCTGCTGAAAGTAGTACCGTCGGATGACCCGACGCTATCTTTTTCCGGGCATCGGTTCATCCGGTGCTACTTGCCGTTGCCTCCACCGCACATGACTTCTTTGACACAACTGCTCCGACGCTATGCACTGACGGTGCATCGGATCATCCGGTGCTGAAGACCCCGCATCCAAGTCGCCTTTGTTAGCTACCACGCGACCGTCGGATAGACCGATGCTTCACCTTGACCAAGGCGTCGGATCATCCGGTGCTGAAGGTTTCGTCTTGGCGCGTCTCTGTCTTGATTCAAACTGAGTGTCAGATAGACCGACGGTGTCCCCACTCAGACCGTCGGATCATCCGGTGCTACTGTCTTCGTTGCTCTTCCTCTGCAACTCGTCCGACGCTACTAAAAAGTGGACCGTCGGTTCATCCGACAGTACCTAGGGTTTCACCCTGTGTACCAACTCGTCCGACGATTGCACCGACGCTTGCTATATTGATACTGTTGGTTCATCCGACGGTGTCTTTTCTTTTCCTTTCTTGCTTGGTTTTGACCCTTGATTTTCTCATTTTCGCATGTGGTTTTCTTGCATCCTTGGGACCTAGAAGTGTCTACAAAGACATGCTAAAACAATATGGTTAGTCCCAATGATCATGTTATCATGAATCACCAACATCAAACTCGAACTAATGGCATATGAGGCCATGTTCGCTACAATTTCACTCATGCTTTGCCCATCTCAGCTTCTCTGTTGTAGGCTCCCGTCCGCCCGAGAGTGGCCGAGTATATGGATTATGGGTACAGGGATGGAGGCACATACTGGGCCGGCACTGGGCCGAGCGACCCGAGATATATGGAATTACCCCTCAAAAAAACAATTGTTTGGTCGTCTAGGAGGAAGTCGATTTATATGCAAATTTATACTACTCTATAAAAGTTAAATAGACGCCGATTTTGTTGCAATATTGATGATATATTGTGACAGAAATTGATCAAAAATCTATACCCTCCCAAACCTTTTCAAATCCAAAAATACGTCTACTTATTATAAAAGAAACGAATGATTGTAGTACTAGTACATGCATGCAACAGAATACGATGACGACACTCATGACCACGATGTATATATGAACCTAAACTAGTCGACAGCCTAAAAACTTAATTAAGCTAATCATGTCATCATATACATCATAATACATTAATTAAATGAGCTATTCAACACTTAAAACTTGTTGAAAGGATTGTGTCACACAACACTTCTATGTTTTTTTGCATAAATAAAACATATTATCACGCCTAATCACCCCATTATGCCTATATCTTTAAGATTGTGTCTATTCTAATCACACAAAGGCTTGCAACCTAGTTTCTCAGCCTAATCTAATACAACAATCCTATGAATTGAAATGCAGAAAGTAAATATGGAATTTAAAATGAAATGTAAAGAGAGAGTTAGAATGTCGAATGTTTTTTCCCGGGGTATCGAAGAGTCGTCAACTCTCGTTGGAGCACGCGCACAAGGGTATCACTCCCCATTAATCCACCCAAAGGATCAAGTGCTCACTATGTAATCCATTCTCCACTTCGGATTGGCAGATTCGAAACCAAGCACAACACTTCTTGGGGCTTCTCACAAGGTACCTCCTTGAGAACACCAGCGAGGCCTCCGACAAGGAGACCCCCTTTCACCATTTCTTTTCATCCTAGCCATTGATACTTTGCAGAACCTGTTCAAGATTGCTACTGAGGAGGGATGCCTATCAACACTGAGAGGCCGCCATGCTAAACTATGACTGTCTCTTTATGCTGATGATGTTGTGATCGTCATCAACCCAATCAAGCAAGATGTGGACATGGTAATTCAAATAATGCAACGCTTTGGAGATGCAACGGGGATGAGGATAAATCTACAGAAGAGCGTAGTGGCCACAATCAGATGCAATGATCTGGACCTTGACAACATCCTTGCTTCCTTCCCAGGGCAACGAGTTGACTTCCCAATTACTTATCTTGGCATCCCATTGTGCTGGGCAGATTGCAGTTGGTGCACCTCCAGAACATTAAAGACAAGGTTGTGGCTAAATTGGCTGGATGGTAGTGCAAACTACTAAATCCGGGGGGAAGGCGGGTGTTGGTACGGTCCGTTCTCACTTGTCTGCCAGTGTATATGCTCACTATTTTAAAACCACCCAAGCAATTCATCAAAGACTTCGACAAGGTACGCAGGTGTTTTCTATGGGCAGGTGACCAATAGTTGCATGGGGGGAGTGCAAAGTTAGTTGGGCAAGGCTGCAGCATCTGATAGAGAAGGGTGGCTTGGGAACTACAGATCTTGATGCTTTTGGAAAAGCTCTCAGACTCAGATGGCTTTGGTTTGAGTGGAAGCACCCGGATCGCCCATGGGTCAGCATGGAGTTGCCGGTTGATCAATTGGATCAGGCGCTCCTCGCAACGGCAACAAAAGTAACTGTACACAATGGTAAAACTGCAAGCTTTTGGTTGTCCAGCTGGTTACCGGGCGGCGCACCGGCGTTGATGTTTCCACAACTGTACAAGCACAACAAAAGGAAGAACAGAATAGTTGTAGAGGCTATGCAAAGCGAGCAATGGATTACTGATGTCATGCATGACCTCACAGTCCCTCTTCTAGATGAGTTTGTCCAACTTTGGGGCCTGGTTGAAGACGATGCTGGTTTTCAGCCATAAGACTTGGAACCGGACACAATCGTATGGACCAAAACATCATCAGGGTCTGGACAGCCGATCGGTTATTACTCAAAGAATGGCCGAACTCCTACTTTTGTCAACTATGTCATCGAAATCTAGAGACAGCGAATCATCTTTTCATCCAGTGCCCTGTAGTGCATTCAATCTGGGCACCGATCAGCACCTAGTGTGGGAGGCAGTCCTTAAACCCAGTTAATTGGGATCTGGATTCTCCTTTGATGGTTTGGTTCGAAGAGTTGGCTGGAAGTGTTGCGGACTCGGCTACTAGAGGAACTAGATCGTCGGCAATCTTGGTGACCTGGAGGATTTGTTGTGAAAGGAACAACAGAATTTTCAATGATCATCAATCACAAGGCTGATTCAAGAGATCAAGGATGAAGCTAGGCTATGGTGTGTAGCAGGGGCCAAACATTTAGCTTCTATAGTAGTTCCACCAAGTCGCGAGTAATTGCTTTGTTTTTCCTTTTTGTTTGCGGGGCTATTCCGATGCCCCGGTCTATCCCTGTGATGGGTTTGAACTTGGCGCCTTTGGCGCCTGTAATTGCTCTCCTTCTTATCAATTAATGCCGGAAATTCCCGTATCTTTCGAAAAAAAGATACCTCCTTGAGAGCTCACCTAGAACACCACCACCACACCATCTAGGTGATGCGGGTCACCAAAAGTAACAAGCAAAGACTCTCACTTGACCTATACGAGCCAAAGAGATGGACAGGTGCACACTTGCTACTCTCACTAACAATGTCCTTAATCTTCAATTGAGAACTTCTCAAATCACATCTAGTGCTCTTGTCTCCCTTGACCTTACAAATATGTTATCAAGCTTCATGAGTGCTAAGAGAGCTACAATGAACCAACCGGGTACATATAGCCCAAGGCAAAGAAACTTGTTGTTGCCTTCATGTACACTAAAACCAGCACCACCAAAAACTCATCCGATGGTATCAAAGATCCATTACCGGATCAGTAGGTGCCCACAGGTCGCACACATTGCAAAGGCCACTGACACGTGCACTGACTCATCCAATCGTATCAATCGGTGCGGCGTTATTTTGCATCAAAACTACACTATGCCGATTCGAGCCGGTCGCGAGCCAAGCGAATTGCACTATCACATTGGATGACCGTACCAGATCAGTTGTTATCATAGTACATATTGTATCGCATTGAAAGCACCTCGTTCAGTCGTGGCCACCGACTCATCTACAGAGTCGCTTCTGTAGTCACTATATCAAAAATCAGTCGCGATGAATTTCTCTTAACGACTCAGGTGTCACCGATTGATCTGGTGACACATCACTACGGTCACCGTATCAGTCGGTGACCGACTACTTTGCATTTTCTAAGTGTTTAACTCATCAAATTCAGTTTCTTTGAGTTTCCACACTTCTTCACATGACAAGACTTCATCTAAGCTACCTAGCGCCTAGTTTCACAAGTGAGTATCCACTCAACTCAAGGACTCATCTAGGTCAAGCTAATCCAAGTGTCTCTCAAATTCAAATGACACGAGCTAAGCTTTATCCTTGTCACTAGTCATTTCATTTGAACCGATCGCATGATGGGGGCCAACAGTCATGAAAGTCCGTCAGTGCACTAATAACTTAACTGTTCCGCTGCAATACACGGCAGTTGCAATGATTTTGTTATCATTGATCGCCAAAATCGAGTTAGAGGTCTAGATGCTCCTTCAATAATCTCCTTTTTTGTGATTGATTGATGACAATACTTTTTTGAGATGAGAGAAAATGGTTAGGCAAATTCATGCAAATCAAGTCCAACAACGTGTATGATAATGAATATAAATAAAACACATACTCCCTCCGATTTGGTAAATGAAGTCGTTTAGGACAACGACACGGTCTCCAAAGTACAACTTTGACTTCTTTTTATAAAAATATTTGTTAAAAACTAACATATGTATACTTTTATGAAAATATTTTGCAAGACAAATCTATTCATGTAGTTTTCACATTTCCAAACTCAATGACTTAGAAGTTATTCATGATTTATATTCCCAATGTTTGACTCAAATCATGTCAAAACAACTTCATTTACCAAACCAGAAGGAGTACGAATGCAGCAAGATTGTATATGCAATAAACGCAACCAACAAAAGACATGAAACAAATTTTCAATAGGATTGTTAACGTGACAGCAGTCATTCAAAATGTTTTCCAACAGATAGAACTTGACCGCAGACATTATTTAAAATGATTGGATTTTCGGCGATAGAATGGGGATGGAAAAACACTGACTTCTCGAAAAATATTAGAAAATTTTACATAGTATATTTTTTTAATGGTCCGATAAAAGAACGGAAACACACAATCTTCGATCCTGCCCAAGCTTGCTGCTACTAACACGCTGTTGGTGCAAACCATGCACCACATTCAAAATTTGTCCAGAGCAGACACAAAAGCACCACATCATATTAACCCCAATGAACCCTGCAAATGGACAGAAGGTAGCATTTGTCACGACAGTTCATCGCACATTTTCCTGATTGTTCATGTGTTCAGCGACTGTCACACCAACTTATATTACATGACCGCTCCGGCATTCACATAGCTTGGGCATGCTATGATCAGCCGCAGTTGCCTATTGTCAGACACCGGTCACCATTTTCACGCTTACATACACCTAGGGAAGTGGGTTTCACCAATATAACCTCCAGCCATCGCCCTCCGGACATTGTTCTCAAACTTCTTCGGGTCATCACGAAGAACAGCTGCTGCATCATGGTTTAGGGGATCCTCATCATTAGGTTGCTGTGAAATGATATTTGGATTAGCAACCAAGATATCAAATGATGAAGCAAAATAGCACAATTAGCTTCTGCTCCATAAAACAAGCATGGTTAAAAAGAAAGCAAGTTATTATCATACAAGAGTGAACTACCCGCGAACCAGCTTTCAAAATTATGCATCATAAGAATTTTATTCACATGAGTGGGGACATGTTAGTAACTCACCGAGAAAAGAAGATTCAAGCCATACACAATGGTGTTGATGTTCAGGACAGGCTTCCAATCTTCACGAAGAATGTTCAGGCAGACATTTCCCTCCAAGTCAATATTGGGATGGTAAACCTTATACATTACAAATATGAAAATTAGTACAAGAACTATTACAACTTAGAAGGGTGGGTAGCTAGGTTGGAACAAAAACTTAAGAGGTGAAATACCAGTAGAAATAGCCTAGTTACCTTAGTCTTGCACTTGACTTTAGGAGGTTCATGAGGATAAGCTGGGGGAACTTGGAAGGTAAAAACAAATTTACCACCCCTGAGAAAACAATTTGCGCATTAGATGCACTTAAATTCACAGGACAGATCAAGGAGAAAAAACAAAAAAAGTTTAGAACTAAAAAAAAATGTAATCCTGCGTTTCGCCTTATAAAATTCTGCTTCAATTTTTGAGTCATGCCTAAACATATCCTCAAATCCAAACAAAGAAAGAAACAACAGAAACAAAAGCATGTGCAAAAGGGATCCTTCTAGGAAAGTGTTGGAAAAAGGTACAAGATCTACATTTTCCTGACTTTAACTTGCAAAACATTATTCACAGCAGAACCTATCCAGCACATCATCATTTATCCCTTTATCTGTACTATTTGCTCCCATGTGGAAATATGTCAAACTCTTAATGAAAACTACCTGACAGTGGATAGCAACTCTATCTGCAAAACCACTTCCTATTTAAAAATATATATAAGGCAGATTTACATCTATCATAATTGAATGTTTGATTCAAATCTGTGGGCAAAATTTTTATAAGATGGGTCTTTCCTTTTTTTTCGCGAAATCGCAGGGAGATCTGCACATTATTGCATTATTAAAGAGAAAGCATTCAGAATACAACACCCACACACACCCAAAAACCCTTAGCATATACTAGGAGATTATAATTCAAATATGAATCCTCATAAACACTTACACATAGTATCCTTCATCAGGCTTAATAGTTGCTTCAAAGTTCATCAGATCATCCTTGCCATTCGGAAAAGTGATCTTGGTGGTCTTCGGAAGGTTGAGTTCAGCAATATCTGACAAAAAAATAATGTAAAGTGAACATAGTACAACAAAATTTGCAGGGCGGCAAATGAGTGTGACATGATGGATGTTCCGAAGAAAGATAAAAAGAATAGAAGAAAAAAACAGTAAGCAATTGTGCAGAACCACAGATCCTGTAAGCATAGGAATAAATAAGACACATAACGGAAGTGTAGAAAAGGATTGCTCCCAAGATAACAAACCTTTATGGAGACGCAACTCCCCTGGACTTTGCTTCTTGACAGCAGGCTTTCCATTTGCAGTCGCTGCATCATCCTTCTTCTGGCCCTTGATCTTAAAAAGATTTATCATTTTCCCTACAAAAGAAAATAATCAGTCAGGGCAGTCACACCTACAAATAAGCATGGTTCAGCTTCATCTTAGTTCTCCTAGGTGAATATAACAAATGTATGGAAATCAGTTACTTGAGCATCACAATTTAACAATTTCGTGGTTACAAAAGCATGCATGATTCTTGAACTATAGCATTACTCATGGTACTGAAATAATCAAATATCTTCCCCTAAAGTGTGAGGTTATAAGGGAAACATGGCAAATGTTCATACAAGCAACACAAGGGTTATTCAGCACACAAAATCTTTTCATGTAGCTAAATGGACAGAAAAGATCACCCCTGAGATCGCTATGGTTCAGGCAGAACTCCAAAATCATGTCTATGAGTTCATTATAATTAGTAAGGCAGGCATAACCTACGCGAGAGTCTGGGTCACAAATCAATGACCAATAATCAATACTGCAGACAATAAGCCTGGACTCACACTCAAAGGCCACTTCTCAATTTCAGTCAACAAACACCACATTTAGCTGAGCCCTAACAAATTCTTTACCAAATTGTTCTCCTTCACTCAGCCCAATAGCATGACATTTTCCTCTCTAATAATGGCGGATACTTTCAACATGATCACTGCAGACACTTAATCAAACATCACATTTACTACAGGCGAACATTTTGTATACTGCAGGTCATCTGTGATTCCTAATCCTAAATGTCCAATCAAATCTATGGAATATCAAACGCTGGGGGAACCCTACCCAGGAGTCCAATGTTCCAATCCAACAACCACATCAAAAGCATACTCTACACTACACTAGATCGGACCCAACGCTGGACACGAGGATTCAATCGAACGAATCCCTCCTAATCTCTTTTTGAGAGGGCGAGAGGGGAAATTGAACTGCAATCTTCTTCCATGCACAGTGCCCCCGATACTCCAACAAACAAATCCGCCGCAACCCGCGCGGATCGGAGATTCGAACCACCCATACCAGAGCCCGCGTCAAACAAAAGATTCCGCCCGAAATCGAAAGCGGACAAACAAACCAATCATACGGGCAGGGTAGGATAGGTTATCCCTCACCTCGAGATCGATCGACGCCAGGACGGGTCTCCTCGGAGGGGAGCAAGACGGAAAACCTCTCCGGGGCGGCGGTTCTGCGGCGGGAGGCGGCGGCGCTCGCGTGGTCCGCGGCGGCGAGGGGATTAGCAGAAGGAAAAGGCTTTGGGGACTCTGGGGGTGCGGGAGGCTTATTTATGACGGTGGTAATGGTAAATGTCGCTTTTTTAGCCTTTTAGTTTTCGAGATTCGAATACGACTGGGCCGCTGGGGTGAGGTCAAGTTCCGTTCCACCGGCCTTTGGATACGTCGTTACGGTTTTTTACGAACTGGTTTGAGTAGGGAGTAGGGACGAATATCAGTTCGAATTATTCAAATTTGTGCACGCTAAATATACGAATATGGATGTCGATGTTCATCTTTACTTTAATTATGAACTAGGCATTAGGAGCCGATACGATAATATTGTGTTATAAACTGTCATGTATTTAGGCCTGTTGTTTTTATCCACTATCCACAATCAAATCCACACACATTTCAAATGGGGAGGGTATGGGTAGAAAATAATTATCCATTGAAGAAATGGGTAGGGTGGGTGTGGGGAGGGTACAAATAATCCATTGGGTATGTATATAATCTAGTACAAAATTAATTATCCATTGGGTATGGGTGGGATTGGGGAGGGTAAGAAGTGAATAATAATTATTTGGATTTGGGTATGAGCAAGAGTGGATTTATCCATACCCTCCCCAGTGGCAGGCTGACATGTATTTACCGAGGACTGATACTATTCCATCCGTTGCAAAATATGATCGTTTTGGTTTTCTAGCTACATAAATTTTTCTGTTTATTTAAAGATAACTTTATATTTAGGTGTAGAGCAAAATGTCAAAACACCCTGCATTTTGAACAGAGGGGATAATACAGTGCGAAACTACTTATAAATTTAAGGCAATTATATCTAATATGCTAAGCATATATATTAAATTAAATCTTATGTATAATAACGTGCAACCAAATCATTTGAAAATGTGCATATGAATAAGCACCAAACGAAATTATGCACATCCTATTTATTGTGATTCCTTGGTATACCCAGCTTTCAATTAGTTGCGCTTGACAGCGTCGTTTCACCACGATCTAAAAAGATGTGGTCACTGATCAGAATCTCCAGAATGCCTCAATTTGTTCCATAGCAAAATATAGTCAAAAGTCTCAGAAAGGCAGGTTCCAATAATTCTTTTTCCCCTTTTCTTCTTGTTCCATGAGTTGACCTTTCCGGGGCATCGCACCAGCTAGGAGAAGAATAGTATCCCCACCTACCGACCTACGTATGTATCTATAGGTATACGTATACATGTTCATCAAATGTTCCTCGAAGCTCATGAAAAAGTCAAAATTTAAAAACCGTTTCTCCACATTCTAGTTCAAAAAGAAAAATTCACAAACCTTGGAGGGCTACGTTGCCAGACTTATACATGTAGAAGTGGTTGAATGTTATTCCCTTCTCTTTCAACAACCCATAGAACAAGCATAAAGTGCTGAAAAGGAAATCATTCTAAACAAGAGGACAACTGGACTCTCTGACCATTACTACATTCTTACAAGAGGCAGCTGAACTCGAGGAACAGTCACAAAAAATACAATTAATGAAATCAAATGCAAAAGTAGAAAGCTATATATTTATCACCTGCGACGATAATCAAATACAATAGTTTGTGCAAGAGCATTCTCTAGACTGAATATTTATTTCCATCACTACTTGTGATAAGCACTCTTTTTTCCAACTTTGTAAGCTCAAGCCCTCCAGTTGTTACTACAAATGTGAACACAATCCTCAGCTCAAACTTAGGTCAGTATGGTGCGGATGCTGGTGGCCTATTATAGGTCACTTTGCAAAGGAGCAAACGATCCCGAAATTCCTATCAGATTGTGTCAGCATGCCATTCCATATTGGATAAACCAAATGTATGTTGCTAAACTCCACGCTAACACTAATGTTTATATGCTAAGTGAATCTAAGTCAGGTTTCCTATTTTACTACAACAGTGTAAAACGAAGACCATTTGATGGATAATGCTTCAATTGTTTGGCATATCCATGCTTCTGAACCTGCAAGGGTAATTCCATCAGATGGGAGAAGATTGCTGTCAGGAAATGTGCCAAACATAGAAACTGTAACAGCTAAATTCAAAACAGGACATGCTACTAGTTACGAAACTTAAATGCAGAATGTTTGATCGCAATTGCTTCTGGGTGCTCAAATAATCTTGGAAGAGTTTACAAGAGAACAAAACATGGAGCACATGAGATTTTTCCTTCGAGCTGGATTTTAGACAAATCAAAATTGTCAAGCACTCAAGCTCCTTGTCAGACATTCTATAATAATTATCTCCAGTTAAATTTACAAAATTTGTTTTATGCTTTGAAAAAATATTTAACTGGAGACAGTAAACAAATTTCTTTATTTTTTTAAAAAAAAAGGCCTGAAAGGCCCAGCTTTGATTTAAGCTAGAATAAGACTGGGGTTACCAATTTTACAGAGAATAAGGGCCAGCTAACCAACAAGTGGTATTCTAAGTTGACTCACTCTAAAGGAACAAAAGTACTCACACAAATTGTCAAATGATAGCAAATTTTGGAATTTTTTATGACAGTAGAAAATAACCATCATGATTTTGTACTAAACTGCTCCCTTACCAGGCATAAATGTGCTGAGTGATCGCATGATATGATAAACTCTCCCAAGTCCCAATCCATACACGGCAGCCTCATTGAAGCTGGGAATATAATCAGAAGGCCCGCCTTTTCTGGTGCCACAGGGTAGTAAGTGATTTCTTGTTTAATCTGGAGATAGAATTCTTCGACAGATATCCTGAGTATAGAGATGTAATTCTTGGACACAATATCCGGAGCAATCAACACTACAAGAATTTGGAGCTGTATTCAGCACAAGAAGCTGATGGATTCGTGCAAGGGGAAAAAAGGAAAGTTTGTAAACAACACCTACTTTTGTCTCAATGTTGAAATCTTCAAGACATCTTGGGTACCACATAAGTGATATCAAACAAACTGGACACCATCGGTTCAGAAGGTCAACTGTGTGTATTTCCTGTACAGTCATTGGTCAATTGACAGCATCTTTTTGTTACACTTACATCAGTTGTATTCACCAATAATCTTCACAGGAGCACTTTCCACCCTTAAACTTATGTAAACAATTTGAATCCTTGATCAGTATTTGCCGCTTGTATTTTTCTGAAACAAGTTTGGCAAAGGTGTGGCAATGGTGACACATCCTTACATTTTTTATTATCCGTATGGTTTTGAAAGAAGGGGAATTTGAAATTGCAAATGCAATTGCTAGCTTCTCACAATGTATTGCAGATAATTCTTCCTCTTCTTCCACATCTGGAATCCTATTGCTGATATTCAGCTTTGAGATTCCAATCTGAATCATAATCAACTTCAGTTCAGCTACCGTACGCTCTAACACAAAATTACCACCAGTTGAGAACAAATAAACCTTGTTCTTAATTTCAACAGAACAGCTATCAACCTCTTCCAACTCTCTTCCTTTGTTGGATAAGATCATCTGTGGCAAATCAACAGGCTTTCCAGCTAGGTCCTGCAGATTATAAAGCAGTCTTTGAATTCTAGGGTCACTAGACTCAATTGACAACAGCTCTCTTGCAGCCAGGTTTGCCAGTCTTGGATTTCCATGAACTGTTGCAGCAGTAAGCAACGTCTCCCAGATTGCTAAATTGGGTATGAGTGGCATCTCATCGATAAGCTTATATGCTTCTTCTAATCTCCCTAAGCGGCCAAGAAGATCCACCATAGCTACATAATGATCTAAATCTGGAGTAATGTTGTAATCGTGAGTCATGTTGTAAAATATTTCTTTGGCTTCAGATACCTTTCCCTTGAGGCCATAGGCCTTGATTACAGCAGTCAACGTTGTATGATCTGGCAGTACACCTTCTTGCTTCATTTGACAGAAGCGATCCAACGCCTCATTTGGAGAACCATGCAACAAGTGTGCAAGAATGATACAATTCCAAGAAATAGTGTTCCTTGATGAGTGCCTATCAAAAACAGTACAAGCACCGGCAAGATCGCCAGATTTTGAATAGGCATTGATAAGTGCATTTTCAATTTTGCCATCTATTTCTAAATTGTGGTGAAAAATGCAGGCATGGATCTCCCGTACTTTCCAACCTGCAACTAAGTTCGCAAATGCTGGAATGATACTTAGGATTGTAATGTAATCTGGCCTCACCAGAAGTGCTTGCATCTGCCGGAATATTCTTAGGGCTCTATCAAAATGACCATTATGCACTGAACCCGCAATGAGTATGTTCCATGAAGCTGTATCCCTTTTTACTCCACAGCTTTCCATCATCTGGAATAGTTCAAAGGCTCTCTCGTCATCCCCATTTCGTATGTATCCTGAGATCATTATATTCCAGGTAATCACATTGCGCCGAACACCAAGGCTCTCCATCTTACTGAAAAGCTCATATGCTTTGCCACAATAGCCTGCTTGTGCATACCCTGCAACCATTGAATTCCAGGAGAAGATATCCTTTTCAGGTATCTCATTAAATATTCTCATAGCAGCAACAATTTCTCCACATTTCGCATACATGTCAACCAAGGAGTTCCCCGAGAGCACATTGTTCACACTCCCAACCTTAATTGCATGGCAATGGAGCTCCATTCCCTGACTGAGTAACCTCAAACTTGCACAAGCTGAGATGGCACTTGCAATTGTCATACCATTTGGTTCGACTCCAGCAAGACGCATCCGGATGAAACACTGAAGTGCCTCATCCCCCCTATCACTGTGGACAAACCCAGACACGAGGCTAGTCCAGGTGACAACATCTGGAGCAACTCCAGACTCCTCCATCTGCTCCAGCAGCTCCATGGCCACATCAAGATCCCCAGACCTTGCATAGCTCGAAATCAATGTATTCCACGTGACAACCCCAGGCTCTGTACCTTCACTCCTCATATCATCAAGCAGCCTCCGCGCCTCCTCCCATTCATCGGACCGGCAACACCCAAAAATCATTGAGTTCCATGTACCCAAGTCCCTCTGCCTCATTTTCTCAAACACCATTCGTGCACGCCCCAATTCTCCACATTTCACATACATCGCCAGCACTGAATTACCAACTGGCACATCCCTTACCCTCCCCATGAACCCTTTCCGAATAGCCAGGGAATGCATCACCATCCCAAGCTCCAAGTCCTCTGTGTACGCACATGATTGTAAAATCCGGGTAATCAAGAATCTGTCCGGAACCACCCCTTCCCTGACCATAGTCACTGCGAGCGCAATGACCTCACTGTACATACCCCTGATGGCGTAGGCTCCGATCATGGCCGACCAGGAGAGCAGATCCCGGCGCGCCATTCCGTCGAATACCTTGCGGGCGTCGACCAGACGCCCGGCGCAGGAATGCATCGTGATGAGCTTTGTATCCGAAACAATCCGGGGCTCGCTGCGAAGTGAAAGACCAGGCGGCGGGTGGGTTCTTGGCTCTCGGGCGGGGGGGCGGGTCCTGTGGCGAGGGGCTTGGGAGCTGCTTCTTGCTTCTTGAAGTGGAAACGCGAGGGGAGGAGCTTGCGCGAAGGCCATGATGGGTTCTTGGAGGCGGCTATGACGGGGCCTGGAGGTGGGTTGGGGCGGGAATTGGTGTGGTCTGGGGAGGACGGAGAGCGGAGCCGGCAGGAGCTCCATGGGAGGGGAAAGGAGAGGAGAGGTTCTTGGGAGGGTTGGGTTTTTGCATGTTATCCTCTCGTTTTTTCCTTTGGCGTCTTCTGTTTTCGTGATTTTTCTTAGCAGACTCGGATATGCCATCCACGAGACCGTCTCAAGCTCGTCGTACTTCAAAACCTCCTTAGAAATCTTTCCCGCCGCCCCCACCAGCCTGCCCCATTCGCCGCCGCCACCTGCGAGCACTTTGAGGATCGCGTTCTCTCTCCTTAGAAAGACGACACTGTAAGTAGATAATAATGTTCAACCTTGTCTCTGCTCATATTCTCCATCTGGTTTTAGAAACTGATTTCTACTTCTATTCTCATAAATAGTTGTATTTTGCAGGATTTCAAAGCTGCCGTAGATGTTTCCACAGAAGATCTAAAGCGGGTCTGGGAGATGTTGTGTGAGTCCATTCTTAAGGAGACCATCGACCGAAAGGGCAACTTCTATAATGGTGCACCGTGAGTTCATTATAGCCAGAAACTTGAAACTTGCGGCATTGAGTCTTGTTTAGGCAGGTGTTGTTGCCTGAGAAACCTACTTGGCTTGCTTGGTTGGGGTTAGATGTTGCCTCGTTTAGACAATTTCTCATGACTCCATCCAAACAAGCCCTGATGAGTAACTTGAAACTTGATTGATATTGCTTGTCTATAAATGTGATCTTACTTTTGTGTTTGTGATGTCTCTTTGTTGTTGTGGATGCCATATCCTGGCTGGTTCCAGGATGGTAGGATGCAGCCCCTGATGGGTGTCAAATCATGTCCGGTTCCAGGATGCAGACGGCAAGCAGATAGGTTACTATAGGGGTGGCCTATGTATCTGTAATAGGCGTTAATTAAAACTCGTTATAAACATTCATCAGTGAGTAACGGGCATCATTTGAAACGCCCGTTACAAACATGCCAACAATGTAATGGGTAGCGTAAAAGCCCGTTACCAATACTGACTGGTGGGCCCTAGATTTTGGCCCGTTCGTCGAGATAGAGAAGACGTAGGTTGACAGAACGCGTCTTGTTTAGTCGAGAGACAACAGACGCATGTGAAAACAGATGCATCTCATTTCGTCGAGACAGAGGAAACACGTGTTCACAGCACGTGTCTCTGATGTTGAATTCACTGTAACGGGCTCTGTTTTGGTGACCGTTACCAAAGTTCCCTGTGGGCCCAGAGAAACAGACATTTCACGTGATCGGTGACTAGTTGTGGTAACCGTTGTTGTTTGATGCATGTCATTCCTAGATGTGCTAAGACGCGTGTGAAATAGACGCGTCTCATTTGGTTGAGACATAGGAGATGCATGTTTACAACACGACTCTCTGATGTTGACTTGATGTAACAGGCTTTGTTTTGGTGCCCGTTACTAAAGTTCCATATGGGCCCAGAGAAACAGCCATTTCACATGATCGGTGGCTAGTTGTGGTAACAGTCGTTATTTGATGCTCGTTATAAATATGTGTTATCAATAATGGGCATGAGCCTGTTACCTTTCTTCTCTCATTTATAACACATGATCGGTAACGGGCACTTTGCCCGTTACTAAAGGCAATCTATGCTCGTTACCAAAGTGAGTTTTTCATATAGTGTGAGTGCGTGGTGGGGCCAGCCTCCTCCCTCGTGGTCGTCCTCTGCTCCTCCTCCCTTGCTTCTTCCTGATCTACGGACTGCGGGAGTGTGACGACGGTGTGTGCTATAGGAGATCTCCAGCGGCTCCGTGGCCGGCGACGGAGAAGTAGGATGCGCCTGCACATTGCACGCTGCACGCCGCACGCACAAGCTCCCTCCCGCACGGCATGGGGGCGGCGCCCTCTCCGCCATCCGTGTTGGGCTCCCCCTACTCCAGAGGCAGGAGCTCCCCAGCCCGCCCATCCCTTCCTCCGTCAGCACTTCGCCCTCCCTCGGTGCTCCTCCCCTTCATCGACAATCCTCGATCTGCGTGGCCGTCCACGCTCTTCACCAAGCTCCGTCGCGCTGTACTGCCGGGTCTGGTCGTCGTTCCAGAATCCAAATACCCCTGCAGCGCTACAGTGCCTCCTCGGCGGCAAGCTGGTTCGCCGACAAGGCTCCCAAGCTCGGGCCGTTGGCGACGCGATGCGAGCTCCTGTTGGGTACGCGCTAGCCCTGAAGATGCCAGTGGCGCATGGCATAGACCTCGTCACCGTAGATGTGTCGCGACCCTTGGCGTCTCGTTCAGGCGGTGATGCAGGGTGGAGGTGGCGGAGCTCCCCCACACCTCCCGTGGAGCAGAGGTGGTGGATCTCGCCCACTCCGCCCATGCCGGCGAGGGAAGCGGAGGTGTGTCCATGCCTTGCCTGCCCTGGCTGCTCGCTCGGGCGTCTAGGTACCGGTCCACCCTCCTCTCCGGCGGCGGCGAGCTCCGCGACAACGACGCTCCTCTCCAGCACCGGCAGCATGCGCTTCTTCCTGCTCTACCTCCTTCCACGTGCTGGAGGAAGGCCGGGACTCCTCTAGATCTAGGGTAGATGCGAGGCGACAGGAAAATGACGTTGAGGATTTCGTCCCCCGCTGTGTGCTCTTTCTCCTTCAAAGGACGACGCAACAGGGATGGTGTGGGGATATCATGATCTAATCGAATATTTGGAATACACCTTGGTGTCACATGTGGGGCTCAATCTTCTAAGGCCTAAACCCATCTCAATCAAACTTGAAATGCGGATCAAATCAATCAATTTTTTTTCAAATCATGTTGCACACAACATAACAAACACTGATATAATTGCATCTAATGAGGATGATATTGTAGTATCCCAACGGTACTTGTATTGCAAAAAAATCCTTCCAATTTCTAAATGCAGAATACTAGGTACAACTGTACCAAAAAGTATAATTCCAGAAGCAATGCGGATAATGAGACGTGTTTGGAAATTCAGGTTTTGATACACCCGTGGCCGTCGGCGAGTCACCGGCAACGTGAGCGACACCAAGAGAATTGAATTCGACAGGGAGAGGGTAGAGAACCCTGAACTCCCGAGATAAACCAGTTTGTTTTTAGATAAGCAATAGTCTTATAGAGACGCATGACATCAGCTACAACCTGGCTGTTCCACTCAACGCTGACCACTCGGGTCCACCAGTCATACACCATTGTTACACAAATACGCAAACAAAATAACAAGACACAGTTGCTACTAGCCGCATTCCTCGTATGTGCTCTTCTGGGTTATGACATCTTCCCCCTCCCAGAGCGTGTTGTACCTCCAGCAAGAAACTTCAGAAATCTCTTCAATAGAACATACCAGTCCTCTCATGTTGATGCTTATTCAGGAAGGTGCTTCCACTTGATCCTAGCTTGTGGGATGGCTTTTCCTCCTTTCTTCACCAATCTTCTCTCCAACACGACTTCAAGTGTGATTTCACCTTTGTCAAGCACTGCAACAGGTGGAAGCTTGGAGAAAACAGGGGTATATTCAGCATGGAAATGTTTTAGCTGGGATACATGGAACACTGGATGGATCAAAGCATCAACTAGCAACTTCAGCTTGTATGCTGCCTTGCCAATTCTTTCCAACACCTCATAAGGCCTATAATATTTGAATGCCAACTTAGGATAAGGTTTGTTCACCAATGAAGTGTAACGCCCGCGTTTTTAGCTCCTAATAAAGCACCTAAATAAATCACGCGTGTTTTCAAAACTTTCCCGCTGAGCTCATTTAACCCCCCCTTTCGAAACCCCGGTCGATTCCTGTCCCTTCGGCGCGCGTGTCGCGAATCCCGCCGGCACCGCCGCGCTCGGGCCGTCGCCCGTCGCGTGTCGCCCCGGCACCGCGGTCGGCCACCACGCCGGGAATCCCGCACACGCTGCGGTCCCGCCGGCCGGTCCGCCTCGCCATCACCGCCGTCCCGAAAATCCCGCGGACGCCCGAAAAACCGGAAAACCCACAAACACCCTTCCCCTAATTTTCCTGTGAAATTCTCCTAAGTTTTCTAAAACTCTTCCCTATTTTCTTTCCCATTTTTCTATTTCTTTTCCTCTTCCTATTTCTCTTTTTTCTTTTCTTCCTTTTTCTCTTTCCTTTTTCTTTTCCTTTTTCTTTTCTTCTTTTCCTCCCCACCCTTCTTCCTCCTCGGTCAGGCCCCAGTCCGCGACCCCTTTCCCCCGCGCCACCCCCCGGGCCGCGACCTCACCCCCCTCGCGCGACACCCCCCGCGCGCCTCCCCGCGGCGCCCCCCTCCCTCTCCCCGCAGACGGCACACCGGGCCGGCCCGCGCCCGCAAGCAGAGGCCGGCAGCGCCCCCCTCCATTGCTCTGACAGGCGTCGACCAACGATCACCTCCACCATTACTTCTCCCCTCCGGCCGGTCTCCTTCCCACAGCCACGACAGCCGCCTGCACGAAGGGTCACGTCCCACAGCGCCTCGCCGCCCGGGAGCTCGCCGGCCCAAGGTCAATGCCAGGATATTTTTCCCCCACCACCATTGACGGGGCATCGAAGCTCCTGGAGCTCAAATATCTTCACCGAACCGACCTTCCCGCGCCTAGAAAAGGGCCGGACCGGCTCCCCACCTCGTCCCGCACCTCCACGACCAATTCCCCCTCCTCCCCGAGCTCTCCATCGCCACCACCAGCGCCGCCCGTGCCGTTCTGGGTTGCAGACCGCCCGCCGCCGTCGATATCCCTCCACAGTCCGTCCCCGATCAAGGTGAGGAGCGGAATGAGTTGCCCTCGACCTCCTCTCTGTTTTCCCCACACCCCGGCCGTCCCCATGGCCTGGGTCGCCGGCGCCCCTCCCCCCTCCACCGGCCGGCCGTACTGTCTCCTCTGTTCTGTATTGTGAGGGAGGGAGGAAGAAGATGGTTGTTTTGCCCATACCCCCCCTGCCCTTTTTCCACTTCTCCAAAACCGACCCCCCCTCTATTCTCTCTTTCCTTTCTTTCAAATCAGACCCTAACCCTTAGGATATTTCACCAAAACAACCATGTCCTTTTTAATTAAACCCCTAGACTATTATAATTAAACCCCCGCTAGGTTTAAATATTATGATTAGGTCCTTTTCTTTTATAATAAAATACTAACATGCCCCTAATTAACCCTAAACACCTCCTTTAACCCGTCATTTCATGCGCGATTTTAATCCAAATCGCGCCCAAACTTCCTCACACCCGTACCGGGTATACCGCCACCCATCCTTCACCCAAAACCCCCTACATAATATTTATTTCCCTATTTTATTTAATTACCTTCCTCGAGCTCAGCCGGAGAAATTGTGTGTGCTTATATTGATTGCATGCTTGCCTGTGTGTACGCTATAGCCGACGAAGTAAACGAAGGAAGGTACCCCGAGCCAGAGTTTGGAGCCGACTACTGCGAGCAGGAGCCCGAGATCCCGAACGCCGAGCCGGAACTCCCTGAAGACTTCGAAGACGGCAAGTTCAATCTCATCCTTGATGCATGCTTTGGTCCTAGTTTTATAAACATAACCTTATACCCGTTTTATAAATTGCATATTGTTTTACTGCAAAAACATGGTAGGATAGCCACCCTTGTTTGCTATGGTTGACCTTTGTTTGGCCTAAATGATTGCTTTAAAAATGTGTGAGTGCTTTAAAAAGGTGTGAGTGTTTTAAAAATGGAAATGGGGTATGTTTGGAAAATGAGTAAAGAACTGGGTGGACGGGATGGACGCATGTGTCAGGAGTATGGGTGAGCTCGTACCTGTGTGGTTGAGCATGTTGGGAGTTGTCCATCTTGTCGGTTAAGGACCGGGTTGCGTGACCCAAATCATCGTACAACCACTCGACCGTTGTATGTGGCAACGGCTTAGCATAAACCCCACTAGTTAATCTACTTGCCATCTGGTGTGCGGGTGAGCGATAGGAGACCAAGGAGTAGGGGTACGCTCTGTGTGAGGTACGCCCTGGTTATGTGGGATAACCCCTTGGTTGCTTCCGTGGTGGCTCGTAGGGTTAGCTAAGGTGGGTAATGGCTTTGATAGGATCCGCGCCGGCACTAAGGTGTTTGTGTGGCGGTACCCTACTTGTGGGTAAAGTTGTACAACCTCTGCAGAGTGTCAACCCTATTCGAATAGACGTGTCCACGGTATTGGACGAGTCACGGTGTGGTCACAAAAACTAGTGTTTGGGTTGGGAAGTTTCTTGGCGTGAGTTGTCTTTCGGGTTAAGTGTGTGGCTGTGTGCCTGGGCTAGTGCGGACGGGGAGTCCGTAGTTCCACGCGTGGTTTTCCTAAAACAACCGAGTCACTTTGGTTATAAAACCGGTTTGCGAAAACCTTTTTGAAAATGAACCCCCGCATGAGTAAATGAGTTTGCAAATAAAACTTAACTCGTTCCTTGTTATTTATATCATGTGCATGATCTGCTTATAAGCCCCTCCGTGGGTGGGGTTGGACTTGTTGAGTACGTATGTGCTCACCCTTGTTTAACTAACTGTTTTTCAGAGGAGGATCCCAATTTCGTTCCCGAAGACGTCGAGTAGGTCACTGCCCTACACCCAACCGTGCCTGTGTACCCAGGGCCTCCACAGAGAGCTTCCATGGTGTGGTACTCTGATGAGGCTTTGGAAGCCTTTGCTATCGTAGTGTGGTCGTTAGCGTATGTGTTGTTCCTTGTAGCGTTGGCACTTCCGTGCCCTCTGTGTCGCCGTGATGTAAAAGACTGATCCACCTGTTGTAATAAATGTGTTACCAGCCTCCTGGGACTGGTATTTGTGTCACATTTAGTTACCTCTGATGAGGGGACGCTTCATGAAGACTGAGCATAAGGCTATAATTTCAACAAGACCTAATCCCCCACTTGATGTTCTTACTGTGTTGTATGCCTGTCAGCTGTCAACTTCATTTTGTTTTGGGCTCGAGCTAAGTGTTCCATCAACACCTCTTCTTGTGCATATATCTCCCTGATCACATCAGCTAATGCTGGGCTTGTAGTAGGTATAACATAGTAGGTGATGTAACAGGAACTACTCCAATGTTTGGTTCATGCCCATATAGAGCCTAAATGGAGAACACCCCAAAGATGTATGATGGGAAGAATTATACCAAAATTCTGCCTGAGACGACCAAGACTTCCATTGCTTTGGAGAATTGTGTATTGCACACCTTAAGTACATTTCAACACACTGATTGACTCTTTCGGTATGTCCATCCGTTTGAGGATGGTATGCTGAACTAATGGTTAACCTTGTGCCCATCAACCTAAATAACTCCTTCCAGAACACACTTGTGAATATTTTGTCTTGATCTGAACAATGGATTGTAGAAGTCCATGTAATCTCACTACATTCTCAAACACAACCATTGCAATCCCTTGAGTTGTATATGGATGTTTAAGAGGTATGAAATGGGCATATTTTGTAAACCTATCAACCACCACTAGAATGACATTGAACCCTTCAGACTTTGGCAATCCTGTGTGTGTGTGTGAGCTCGCGCGCTTGGCCTGCTGACAGAGTCCACACTGCCTGACAAAGTCTTCAACACTCTGTTTCATGCCCTTCCAGTAAAATAGCTTATCAACCCTCTGATATGTAGCTTGAGACCCAGATTGTCCTATAGTACTAGAGTGTAAAGAAGCTATAATTTTTGTCTGCAAAGTAGAATTTTGAGCCACCCATAGTCTGCCTTTGTACCTAATGAACCCCTTGTCCATGGTGGATCCACTGATCTCATATTCAGAGATGGTTAACTTAGTTATCAGTTCTTGTGCCCTTACATCAGTTGAGTAGGAATTGAGCAACTCTTGTATACAGGTTGGCTATGGCACTGAAACTGCCTGGATGGCACACAGATGATTCATTCTAGAAAGTGCATCAGCTGCCACATTTTCCTTTCCTTTTCTATACTCCAATCTGAATTTCAAGCCCATCATCCTACTCATAGCCGTCTTTTGCATATTAGAGTGTAAATTTTGCTCCATTAGATATGTCAAACTCTTGTGATATGTTCTGATGACAAATTCTTGATTTTGCAGGTATTGCCTCCATTTATCCACTGCCATAATCAAGGCCAGAAACTCTTTCTCATAAATTGACAAGTGCTTATGTTGCTCTGTTAGTGCTTTATTGAAAAATGCCACCGGTCTATCCCGCAACATCAGTACTGCTCCCACTCCTTGATCACAAGCATCAGTCTCAATCAGAAATGGTTTGTTGAAATCAGGCAAAGCTAATACAGGTGTAGTGGCCATAGCTTGCGTGAGGTGCTCAAAGGCCTGTTGTGCTTCCTCATCCAACCAAACTTGTTCTTTTTGAGCAACTGTGTCAATGATCTTGCAATCACTCCATAATGCTTCACAAACTTCTTATAATACCCTGTTAGCCCCAAGAAAGCCCTTAACTTAGTGATATTAGTGGGAATTGGCCATTTCAACATGTCTACAGTCTTGCTTGGATCTGTTGCCACCCCATTCACTGAAATGATGTGACCCAATATTCTAGTTGCTACTGAGCAAAAGAGCATTTGCTTTGTTTCATATACAACTTGTGCTCCCTTAACTTCTCTAACACCAACCTCAAATGTTGATAATGGTCCTCCAAGTTAGAGCTGTAAATAAGAATGTTGTCCAGAAAAATCATCACAAATTTGCATAGAAATGGGGCTGATATTTCATTCATGATGCACTAAAATGTTGTTAGAGCGATGGTTAACCCGAAGGGCATCACTTTGAACTGGTAGTGGACTTGATGGGTCTTAAACGTTGTCTTGTGCTCATCTTTAGCCTTCATCCGCACTTGATGGTACCCTGATCTCATATCGAGCTTTTGAAGTACCCTGTGGTTGCTAATTCATCTAATATTTCCTCAATCAATGGCAAGGAAAGCTGTTTTTGATGGCCATTGCGTTGAGTCTCCTATAATCCACACAGAACCGCCAAGTGCTCCTTCTTGAGCAGTAATAACACAGGACTGGCAAAGAGGCTGGTGCTTGGAGTAATCAACCCACTAGCCAAGAGTTCCTGGACTTGCTTCTCTATCTCGTCTTTGTGTTGTGGGGAGTACTTGTAAGGTTTTGCATTGACTGGTACTACTCCAGAACTAAGGGGATCTGGTGATCATAAAATCTGTGAGGTGGTAGGTACTTTGGCTCTTCAAACACATCTTTATACTCTTGCAAAAGTTGGTTCAACAATTGTTGTGCAGATTCTTGTACTCCCTCAGGTACTTGTTCTACCATTGCAATTGCCCAAATATCATTTCTTTTTCCCCATTTCAATATTTGCTCCAGAGGTGCTGGCTGCACTGTTTTATCTGGAGGTTGAATTCCCTGCAATGTGATAGATCTTCCATTGTCCTCAAATTGCATTTTTCTGTTTTCCGAGTGATAGTTCACGGGTTGTGCATCTTTAACCAATCTTACCCCAAAATGGCATCATAAGTTCGTAGCTCCAATACTTTCATATCTGTTGTCATGGTATACCCTGAGGTCCACCACTCCATCTGAGGCACCCAATGATCAGTGGTCATTGGGTCTCCATTAGGTAACTTCACTTGTCTTGGTTGAGTAGTCAATGGTTTGATGTGGACCTTGTCCAGAAAAGATTTACTCACAAAGCTGTGAGCTACCACTGTCCACCAAGATAAGCATGACTTTGTTTTGCACTAAGGCTCTGAGTTTCATACATTCCCCAAATTCAGTTCCTGCTATGGCATTCAGTGAAAACTTGTAGAAATCCTCAATCAAGACATCCTCTATAGCCAATTGGTTCAATACATCTTCGGTCAAATCAACATCCAGACTATTCAGCACCAGAGCAATTGCCTTCACTTGTTGCTATTGTGGAGGTCTTTTGGTACAGACAGTATTGTGATTGGCATTATATGGTTCTGCATAGAAATAACAAAGATTGTTGGCTCTTCTATAATCCCTTGTCTACCTTTCTCTCCATAATTGAGTTACTGGCAGCCCTCCCTTGTTCTCAGATCTAGAAGAGCTTGGCAACTGTCTGTTGTAGGATGTTGCCTTGTTCCCCTTGGTTTTACTTTTTTCCAAGACCTGACCTTGAATCATTGCCAGTAAGATAGTTCTCTCCATTTATTCTGGCACTTGGGCCTGCACCACACTACTGATCTCCATCTTTAATCCTTTCAGGAACTCTGTAGCTAAGAATAAATCCCCCATATTGCTATTGTGCATAGAAATTTGATATTGCAACTCTTCAAATGCAGCTATATAAGTATCCAGGGACTCTGTTTGTTGGAGCTCCAGTAATTGAGTGAGAGCATCTCTATAATGATTGTCCCCAAACTTCTTTTCCACATCTGTTATGAAGGTTCCCCAATCACCCAACCCATTCTTCAGTTTTATACCTTCAGCCACCTTGCTGCTTTGTCCTCCATGTTCAAGGATGTCATAGTTGTCCACATTCCAGGAGGAATTTCAAACAAGGAAAATAATCCTGGCACTTGTCCTTCCATATACATTGATCAGTGCCATCAAATTTGGGGAATGTCATCCTAGGCACCATGTGTCTCAGGGAAAACCCCTTCGGAAGTATACTTCTTGTTTGAATGAACAATATATTTACTGCCTCATGCATTCCCCTAATATTCGTTGTTATACTAATAATCATTCTCAAAGGAAGTGCTGAGGATGTAAAGCTTGGAGGGGACTCCTGCTTTCTATTCATCTAATTAACAGTCAGCCTAGCCACTGTTTGCCCAATAATCTCAATTTGCTTTGTTAACAATTGCTGATCTTTCAACATCTGTTCCAGAACTGTTGTCGACATCTCCACTTTAGTCTCTAGCTTCTGCTGCTTTGCTAAACAGGATATCCATGTTCACCATCATGGGTTCCCATCTTCCCTCTTCTTTCTCAGCAAATGCTTCCATCATTTGAAGCAGGAACTGTGTCTGCGCTGAAGGCTTAGGTGGAGCCATGGTGATTGTGCCTTAAGCCAAGTAATCTACAACACGATTTGGGAAAACCTAGAAACTAGGCACATGTTGTGATCACTCCAAACTAAGGGGATAATGCAATCACTCACCACTTCCAACGAGCACTCGTCGCGGATGACCGACGATGAACCTTTCCGCATGACTGGTCTACCACCGCCTGCGCCTCCCAGGTCTACCGCTGCCCTTCGCCGCCAAAAATCCCACTTTGACCAGATCTATTACCGTCGTCGCCTCCCTTTGTCTACCGCCACCACACACCACCAAAATTTCTTCCACGATTTGAGGATATCAAAAAAAATTTGGTACGATCTCACCCACAAATCAGCTCACACGTACAGGAATTACGAGGAAATCAAGGATCATGGCCGGTTCTGCGGAACACACGTTTTAATTCACCCTACCAACACTTTTGTGAGCTCCGACCGACGGATTTCTATCAAATCCCAGCAAGCGTGCCGAGGATCTTCCGAATCTGATACCAATTGCTACACTCGTGCCCACCGATGAGTCACCAGCGACGTGAGCAACACCAAGAGAATCAAATTCGACATGGAGAGGGTAGAGAACCATAAACTCCCGAGATAAACCAATTTGTTTTCAGATAAGTAATAGTCTTACAAAGACACACGACATCAGCTATAACCTGGCCATTCCACTCGACGCTGACCACTCGGGTCCACTAGTCATACACCAGCGTTACACAAATACACAAACGAAATAACAAAACATAATTGTTACTAGCCTCCTTCCTCGTCTATGCTCTTCTGGGTTATGACAGATTTATCCTCCAAACCTAAAAATTTTCTTTTGGAGACTAATTAGAAAAGCTTTGGGCACAAGTATGAGACCGGGTAAATACTCTAACAATATTACCAAGTTCTGCTCTACTTGCAACTCTTTAGAAAATGATAGTCACCATTTTTTAGTCCAATTTACCTAGGGTTGTTTGGTTCACCTCTAACCCTCCTATTCATGTTTCTAATCTTCCTCATGATGATGATGGTGCTCAAACCATTATAGCCTCAATGATCAATGACCAAACTTCTGATGACAGTCTAAGAAAAATTATTTTTACTCTATACATTTGGAAGGTTCGAAATGATAAAACTTTTAACAACAAAAGTTGGAGAGTTTGGCAGGTCCATAGTGCTATATGTGCTGACTTTCAGGTATCCAAGACCATGTATCAAGAAGTATAAATTTCTCAAGAGGAGTTGCTATCTTCTCAACAACAAGGCGTCAACAATGATCCAACTCCAACAACGACCTCCCTTGAACCTCTGCGCCTTCATTCTCAACAAACGATATCTAACCTTACTATACTCCAATCTGTTACTCATGTATTGCAGGAACAACCCCAGGCGCCTCTATAAAGGATCAGCTTGCCAGCCATTTTGGACGGAATTCGTGTGTACACATATGCTTCTATTTCTCCTGATCAAAACCATCTGATTAATAGAAATGCATATGTTGCTGTTTTCCTCATAGGCTCCAACCTATGACGTCAGTTCAGTGTTTACATAAAAGCTCGTCTGCCTAGTGCATCTTCGATGTTCATGGCAGAGGCGGCGACCCTTGCTCATGCAGGCACCACCCTCTGCAGCCTCGACATCAATGAAGCCTCCTTCCTCTCTCATAATCAACAGTTTGTCACCTATATGAACACTGCCTCAAATGAAGACATTCTAAGTTGGGAGGCCCGAATATATACTCAAATTTTGCATGAACATGGCGGCAAGACTAGGCTACAAGGTGTACAAAATCTCTAGAACTCTAAACATCTTGGCTCATGTTCTCTTGCTTGACATGTTCTCTTGTTCTGTAGATATAGCTACATGTGTCTTTGTAAGCTGCCATTGTGCGGCCCATATCTAGAGCTATCTAATTCGGAATGCTCTTGATCTTGTACGGTGGGTAAACCTCACCCACTTAACAGCTTTGTGTTATTAATTAATATATCATGTTTCTTATAAAAAAGATATGTTCTTAATCCGAAATTTGCTTTCATAGGGAGGGTAAATACGTGTACTAAAAAAAGTCATCAATGCTATAAAAAAGTTGTTCTGATCACGAATATATGTATTTGGGGATTTTATAGAGGGAAAAGTATATTTTGCATCTTGTAATATTGCAAAAGTACTGATAAATCAATCATAATATTTTCTATTGATGGAAATTAACCATTTAATATAACTGAACCGGCGCGCTAGTCATCCCCACCTCGACTTAACAGCAGTTTAAGGCGCTTTTTGGTTGGGCTTTCTTACTTGCTCCTGCTTTTTTTCTTAAAAAAAAATTTGCTCCTCCTTTTGCAAAAGCAAAAAAGCCAACCTGCCGCCACTAATTTTTTTTGCTATAAACGAAAACTAATTTTCCTCTAGTACAAAACTCTTTCAGCTACTTTGGGAGGAAATATATTTTCCACCTACCACTTGGTAGGAAAAACGGTTTGTTTTTCTTTTTCCTTCCATCTGTCGCGCTCTAGTCCCATCCTCGTGCGCTGTGAGCCCAGACCGCAGCGCTCCCGACCACCACTGACCCGCGCGACCCGGCGTCTTCCCTCACCAGTCATTGCTGCCTTCGCCTCCCCTAGCCGGCCCCGGTGGGCGGATTGACCTACGTCGACGGCCAGCCCGAGGAGCGACGCGGTCATCTCATGGGGCGGCGCGCAACCAGCCACGGTGGCCGGCGTGGCCAGCCCGAGGGGTGGAGCGGCCAAGCCCCCAACGACGAGCTCATCCGGTTAGAGAAAGAAGAGGACGAGGAGATAGAGGAAGAAAAATTTGTCTCTGCGACGTGTAGGATTTGTTTGCAAGTGAGAGAAACTTTATCAAAAGACACAAGTGCTTAACCAAACGGTCTTTCTTACAACATTTCACATCTGTTTTTTTATAAAGTCATAACTCGCAACAATATTTCAAAAGTCACAGCTCAACCAAGCACACATCAGTGCAAGTGACAACAGTTTATGCTACGTAATTATTTATCACTACTTAACCATGCCATGTGCTAGCTGATCCAAAATGCTATAACTTGTTAAGTTAAATACAAGACCAAACTTTTGACAATTTATTGTGCTTGATTCATCTTTATTATTTTCTCCTTTTGCCAAATCATACATGTATGATTTATACCATTTATGTTTTGCTCTTTTGCCTAGTAGGCTACTACTCCCTCCGTTACAAACTATAATTCATTTTACTTGTTTTTACCTCAAATTTAACCATTCATCTTATCTAAAAAATAGTGTAGAATATCATAATTTTTTTTGTTGTAGTAGAGGGAAGCAAATCAAACCTAAATTTTAGTTAGGGGGTTAAGCGTACAAAGTGGTTAGGTGAGGGCAATAAAATTAACTTTTTCCTGCTTATTATCACACTCAAAGTTCTCGTGGAAATATTAAATTATAAGAGCTCTCTGTAATGTTCATTTGATATCTTCAAAGTTTTTACGCACAAACGCATTTCATAATGGAAACTCACGACTTAGACTGACTCCAACAAGTATAGGCAAAGCCATTTATGCTTTTCCTAACACACTGTGCATCACCAATTTAGCCTCCAACAGAGCAAGCATATAGGAGAGGCATTTTGCATCTGATGAGAGAGGTGAGCTAAAATTGCTCACCCTCTCTCCAATGCATCTTAAATTCTTGTGTACCTATTCGGCTCTTCCCGTCCGTGGGGCATCCGCCGGCCGCCATGGGTGCTCTCCCTCGATGCTGCCCACGGAGCTCGCTAGAGCTTGCAGTGCCGCCCGTCGGGGCTCTACCTCGACGCCCGCCAGCTGGTAGGTGCGCTACCAAAGCTCGCCCTCGGCGCTCGCCCGCCGGCCACCGCTTCCTCCGCCTACCCCCAGCTGGTCGGGCTGCAGCGCAGCTCGCCGCCCGCACCCGCCTGAAGGTCACCGCGCAGCTCGCCGCCTCAACTCGGAGAGCCACGGCTCAAGGTCCTCGCGCAGCTCGCCGGCTGCTTGTCCTCGTGAGCTCGCTAGCTGCAGGTCCAAACAAATTAATCCTCCACCACACGAACTGAATCTACAGGTCCAAATGCATTCTACGTCACGCAAAGAAAGAACTTGCCTTTGGATACACATTTGGACGAGAGGACTTGCAGCTCCTCTGCTCACGTAGCCGCATCGAACTGCCGCGAGATGCATCTGTAATCTGCCTGGCGGCTATGGCTGTGGAGACCGGAGGAGCGAGGCTCTACTCACGTAGCCGCATCGAACTGCCGCGAGATGCATCTGTAATCCGCCTGGCGGTTATGGCGGTGGAGACCGGAGGAGCGAGGAGTCGGGGACTGATTTGCGTCGTGGGATTGCCGGGATTGCCTTCACTGTTGGAGGAGACGAAATTTTTACCTCTCCACACTCTACTGTACACGCGAGGCAAATCTCAGTTTGCCTTTAAAAAAAATGCCTCGTATTGTTGGGGTCAGCCTTACAAGTCACAAATGCACAACCAGACGTCCCAACTCCCAATCAAGTCTGGACACGTACAAGCCGAATTTGAAACAACATATTAGAAGTCATTCTAAAGGTTTGCTGGACAATCTGATACTGTTGTCAACCTCAACATCCAATAGTATCAGGTTGTCAGCCATCGGAACAGCATTCCCAGTTCCAAATTCCAATCCTCGCTCAGAAGCTTTGCTGGAGAGGATCTAAAGGCTTCAGACACAGACAATCTCACATTAATGGTGTTTTCTAATTTATACTCATGGTAAAGGGCGAATTAGTTCTTTGGAACAGAAAGGTACCTAACCAGTTCAAATAAAAAAATGGCAGCATAATCTAGCAGCAAATAATTTCCATACATTATGTTGGATATTATACACGCTGAAACTTGCAGGCAACTAGAAAAATGGAGACAAACTTCACTTAATATTCAGTCCACAAGCTTCCGATAACTAAAACATGAGAAACAAGTGCAGCCAAGTTAGATTTCCAGGGGGGTTCGTCCTTTGTTCCAAGAAGATAGTGCAACAGTGCTTCAGTGCAGCTGATGAAGACTAGATCATTGGTTACCAACATTTCGGCCACCATATCCTCTGCCCCGCCTTTGCTGCTGCTGAACACGTCGCTGCTGGTTGAACTGACGTCCAGGGGCAGGATTCTCCTGCTGCTGTAGCACGGTCCTCATGCGTTGCGCCTTCATCTGTGCGAAGAGCGCATCCATTGTCCTTGGTGCTCCCTGGTTCTGTGTCTCTTTGGCCTACATATAGATTTAGGAGATATGAAGTAATCAGCTTTAGTGACAATTAACAGGATGACAGGAATAATTGAACACAAGTCAGTTTCATGATTTGCACGAATTATAAAAACAAATATGAATACAACCATGGCTAGGCATGCAAGTTCCCAGGTCCTGAAACTACTGTGGCTGGTTATTAAGTAACATTAGGAAAAGATGGATAAAGCTATGCAAGAAACCTTTAGTCAACATACATAAGAAAACGAGAGAAAATGCAATAGAAATGGTCGTCCAAGAGAAGTAACCAAATTGATAAACGAAATAGTCATACTCATCTACAGGTTAAGCATATTATGCATCAGATGCAACACACTGATAAACGAAATGAGAGAAATTACAGTAGAAACAGTTATCCAAGAAAAGCAACCAAATTGATAAACAAAGTGATCATCATCTACACATTAAGTTGGTTATGCATCAGATATAACGCCCTGGGTAGAATTCCAAGCTGGTTTATCTTATTTACTCTGAACCAAGGTCAACATTTGACTTAGTACATACCTTGCCATTCTGAAAAGCATCGCCTACAGGCCGCCTCTGCACTAAGGTATTCACACTGCATCAAAATCAAAACATTAGTGTTATGAGCGGGAGTGCTCAAGTACCAAGAATAATATGCAACAGAGGACCAGCAGCCATATTGTTTACCAAGCATGTATGCTGCAAACTCACCGTAACCCTTCAAGACTGATATGATTTTAAGGCAAGTCAGGGTGTACATACCATACCATACTTTGAAATAAAATCAAACATAAATACACTGAAAATATATAGTGCATCCTCTTGGTTTAAGGCCCTCAAAAATCTAGACTGTTTACTTCCACCCAAATTTGAACACATAAGGTTCAACAATGTCTCCAAGTTGACACAATTTACTGTTTGGTTGAACCAATAAACTCGTCATGTAAATAAAACCATTCATCCAGAACCAACAAGGTGACATATGGAATCGTGAAAATAGATTCCATCAGTTCCTTGAAAAGATAGCATCCATACAGCTCAGCATACTGGGAGAACTCTTTATTACCAAGACAAATCACGAGATACCATGATTTCTTATCCAGTTGAAATGCAGCCAGACATAGCAAATCTCTTTGTGTGAACCAGTGAACACTGGGAAGCATATAGCACTTTACAAGAGGGGGGCTCAAAATTGGCATGCTGCTACGGATATGGCTGTTGGATAGGAGGAAGCAGCAGAATTTAGTCCCCGGATGCATACCACAAAATTTGCTTGTGAGCAGCACTACCCTAGGTTCACAATGCATTCATTCAAACAAATATATACTGAGCAATTGCGCCAAGGAGCAGGCCAAAACTAGTTCCATCTCAGGTGTATACCATCCCAGCATCTGGATTACCAGTGGCATAACAAGCTAGTGGTTATCACATCTTCTTCCTAGCAAAGTTGACAAACAAAACTAAGGTACCCTCACAAACAGTTAATGCCATTCTCCAAAAAAATAGCACTAGTCCAGCAGCTACACAATGAATTGCATTGTCAAATCTTTGGAAGCAGTAGATACATATCCAGGGTGCTCCAACAAATTCACAAATTTGGCCAGCTCAACCAGAATAAAAGCAACTGCCATAACTTTTATCAAAGCTTCAACCTTCTTATGTAACCATGAAATGAACTATGATCTGCTGAAATTACTTCAACGTCTATTCACTTTATACTTGTAGCAGTTCAACACCTTGCACCACAAGATTTTGAAGTTGATTTTTCTTTAAACTTGCATGTGTTTGTATACCAATGGAATTGGTACCAATAGCAGAGAAGTTAAGGCAGTTCCATGCAAACAGCGGTATCATAGTCATTCTCAGCCAATATAACCCAAGGTGCACCACGAGTCAACAAATATAACGAGCCCTTGAATGCAGTAAACCTTCTCATAAGCAATAAGAGAATCATTGTTTACCTGCCCATAACATTTATTGAGATGAAAACATGGCTACAAAAGGAACAAGAAAACAACATAGTGGTTGATTGATACCTTGGCTTGTTCCATCTGATAGCCTTGTCGCGCATTGGCATAGCAGCAGCCTTCTTCGCAGCCTGCTTTGTAACAGGGAACTGATTTCCACCAAGGTTTGACCTCCTTTGTGCAAGAGCACCCTACAAACCCACCAGAGCACATTATAAAATGCAGCATGAAACAAGCTCCAAAACACAATCTAGAGTAGTATTGCAACATACTTGTCTAATGGCCGATCTAGACTCCATAAACCGTTGAACCTTGGCATTCCCTTGATTAGAGTCCCCATTCTGGAATGGGCGTTTCTTGATCTGTGTAAGAATGAAGGATTATTAAAAAAATCACCACAGGGATCACAAATACAACAGAATAGTCCAACAAGTTAATATGTTTACCGGCTGTCTAGGGGGTTTCTTGCCTCCAGGATTCTTTTTCTTTGACATCTTGATGATATCCTCTGCATAATAAACAAAGTATCTAAGCTAAATGAGTACCAAAATATGCATTCATATAATTAAACAAGAAAAAATGGTTAGATACCATACCCAAAGTCATGTCCATCTTTTTCTCGGTAGAAGCAATAGCTTCAGCTGTCAGTGGAAGTGATTCCATCTCTATTTACAAAGAATTGATATAATTTGAGTAAGAAAACCCTATCACAATGTGAAACAAAAACTACAGCACTTTAACACAACATACAGCATGCCATTTAACTAAAGAGGTAATACCAAAGACCAGCAAAGTTAAGCTTGCATTAAACAACAACAATCGATAAAGAGACATTTACTTCCAATCCAAAAAAAAAATTCAACAACACAAACAATAGAACATTTTACAAGCAAAACCAGCTACAGTAATTTTGACCGCAGACAAGACCGTAGCCTGAATGGCACTACTCATAGATGACAACAACAATAGATAGGGCTTGCATGAGAAACGAAACTTAGATAAACAAACACCAAATATCCATTTTGTCCAAATCTGAACTGTATGCTCAGAAGAGAAATCTATCGGGAGGATATCGACTAACCCTAATTATATAACAGCAAAACAACCTCTTAGCAGATGCCAAATGCTGGATTCTAGTTAATCGTTGCGAGCACAACAACAACTCTTTCAGCCTAAATAGTCCCATCCTATACACAGGAAGGGTGACAACAAGAAGTTTGCATAGCAAAACATGCTCTCCAAAACTGAAGAACATGGTGATGCAGACAAACTAGCAAATATATGCATATTCCTTGTACACCTTATGAATGAATTAATAAGTATCAGGAAAACAAGCTTATCCACAAGGACGACAGCCAAACTATGGTTCCTGGCGTTGATAGGGACACAATATCCTAATTGAATCAAATAACCAGCAGACTATGCTAAATGTGGACAATCAGGACCTTCACAAACCAAGACCTGAATCCAACCATCAGAGCTCACCATCAAAGCTAATCACCCCAGGTTCAATCCCCATAGTAACATACTAACATCAAGGCACGCAGATTCCAACCGTGTGGAACGCACCAATCCCCCAAACTAACCATCCGCACAATCGATTTCAGATAGGGGCACAATCGATTTCAGGTAGGCGCGCAATAACGACCTATAGAGTACCCACGCGATTCCTACTCCACAAAGTCCCACGCAGCCAGGCGTGGTCCATGACCCGTCGATTTGAGAAGGGGAGGGGGCTTACCGGATCCGAGCGGTGGCGGATGGAGACTCGGCGAGGCGGTCGACGCGTGCGGGGGCCGCGCGGTGGCGGGGCGGGCGGCGGCCTAGGGTTCGGCGGTGAGACTCCCGTGTGCGTCGCGGCGGGGAAGATGATGGCGGCGGCCGGATGCGTACGACCGACCGGGATGATGTGGACTTGGGATTTTTGACGAAGGCGTGTGGGTGGGGTGCCGGGCTGCGTCGGTTTGCCCGGCGACGCCAAGAAGGTCGGTCGTCGTGCAATCTCGTGCGGGTTAATTTGATGACCCCACCTGTTGTTGTGATGAAAACGGACCGGGCCATTTAGGTACATACTCCCTCCATTCATTATAATTATAATGTGGTGCACCTCCGAACCTCTCTAGTACAATTATTTGTACTACTCTCTACTACTAAAAAAGTATGAAGTGGAGAAAAAAAATCATTAGTACTTTCATCCGCTCCTACGTGCGTCCGCCCCCTGCCGTCCGCATCTTTTGGATTGCGGCCACCTCCCCCGACTGCGCACCTCCCATGGCCACGGTCGCTGTCGCCTAGGGTTCCCACACGGCTCCGCTCGGCGCCTCGCCGACGAGCTTGCGCGGTGGGAACCCCTCGCCGCCCGCCGGCCCCGGCGGCCGCCACCGGATCCGTCTCCCCCTCTAGCCCGCGGCCCCGACATACCGTGGCGCGTGCGACCCGCCGCCACCTCCGGACCCGGCGGAATGGAGCTGGTGCGCGCCCGCCGTACCCTCGCCCTAGCCCACGGTCGAAGTGGCGGCGGCGGTCTCGTTGTGAGGTCCTGCCGCAAGTTCTTCGAAGCGCAGGCCGAGGATGACGAGGAGGAGGAGGACGCAGAAGGAAATGTGGCACGGTTCTTTGGCGAACTGTTGGGCGGCGACGCGGCGCTGCGGGGATTCTACGAGGCGGAGCCGGAAAAGGGGCAGTTCCTGTGCCTGGTGTGCGAAGGGAGCGGCGCCAGGGTGGGCAAGAGGTTCTCGGGCTGCATCGCGCTCGTGCAGCACGCTGCGTCCGTCGCCCGGACCAAGAGGAGGTTGAGTGCCGTTGGCCAGTTGATCGGGATGGAGCGCAACCCAGGCCGCGCCGCCTCCGGTAAGCATTTTCTTGCAGTCCCGCTCCTGTGGAGCTTTGGATACGTGCTCATGTCTGAATGACTCGGTCTTAATTTTTTGAAATGCAAGCAGGCTCTGACAGAGATGGCGCTTCCGATCAAAGCATAGACATGGAGGTGTCCTGACTCCTGATCGTAGAGCTTGTCGAGGCGGCTCTGACATCTATGGGGCTTGATAGCTGAGCGTAGAAATTGGCGGTGTCCTGTTGTAAAACATGCTTAAAGCATCTTGAACTAGCTGATCATGGATTGCTGGTTTGCTCCTGCTAGCACCTTTTGAATTGTCAGGAGTCCAGTGCCCAATCCAAACTGGATCTGAAACTGCCTGGTTGCTTGCAGAGGTAAAGCTGCAGTTGCCTTGTTCCTTTGTAAGGATGGAATGGGCAGCCTGGAATCAAACTCACATTTTTTGATGCCGGTGCAACTTATCAGCGGGCCATGAATTACATCTTTCACGAGTTGATCGGCAGAGTTGTTGAAATTTACATTGATGATGTCGTGATCAAGTCCCTAAGTCATGACACCCATTTGGAAGATGTGAAAAGGACCTTGGAGTGCACCCGAAAGCATGGTTTATAGATGAATCCAAACAAATGCGCTTTTGGGGTATCAGCTGGAGAATTCTTGGGATTTTTGGTCCACGAAGGGGGATTGAAGTTGGCAAGAAGAGCATGAAGGCCATTGATGAAGTTGTCCCTCCAACTAATCTCAAGGAGTTACAATCGCTGCTCGGCAAAATTAATTTCGTAAGGAGATTCATTTCAAATCTGTCACGAAGGTTTTGCCGTTCTCTCCATTGCTGAAGCTAAAAAAAGATCAGAAATTCACATGGGGCGACGAACAACAAAAGGCTTTTGATGAGATCAAGCAATACATGAAGGAGCCACCGATGCTTGGTCCCTCCTCAGCTGGATAAGCCTTTCAAGTCGTACGTGGCGGCCGATACCCAAACCATTGGATCGGCCCTTATTCAAGAATTCGAAGGAAAGGAGCGGGTAGTAGCATATCTTAGCCGAAAATTACTTGATCCTGAAACCAGGTATTCGGCTGCAGAGAAGCTGTGCCTGTGCGTATACTACTCGTGTACAAAGTTTCAGCACTACTTGTTCAATGTCGAATGCACTGTATATTCCAAGTTTGATGTAATAAAACATATGTTATCTATGCCAATTTTGAATGGCAGGATTGACAAATGGATCTTGGCTTTATCAGAGTTTGAGTTAAAGTTCGAATCGGCAAAAGCTATTAAGGGACAGATCATTGCCGATTTTATAACTGAACATCGCGATCCGTCAATTGATTTGCTTGAAATTACTCCTTGGGCTTTATTTTTTGATGGATCATCATGTGGTAAAGGTGGGGGAGTAGGGATTCTACTAATTTCGCCTAGAGGTGAGATGTTTGAATTTGCCATCCCTATACAGCCCACTGTTACAAACAATCAGGCTGAGTACGAGGCATTGCTTCGGGGGCTTCAATATTTGAGAGAAGCCGGGGCCGTTTCGGTTGAGGTTTATGGAGATTCAGAGTTGGTAATCAAGCAATTGAACGGCCAATACAAATGCAAAAGCGAAGCACTGAGGAGTTACTACGAAGAGTGCAGGGAGATCTTGAAGAGCTTTCCATTGGTAACTCTACAGCATATTCCTAGGGAACATAACGAAGAAGCGAACAGGCTGGCTCAGAGCGCCTCTGGTTACAAAGAGAGTCAAGAAGCGTTTGCTGCAGACATATGTGCACTGGGAACGGATCTTGCAGAGGATGATTGGAGAAAAGAGATCGTTGACTATTTGAAAGATCCATCCCGAAAGGTCTCTAGGAAGCTCAGGTACAAGGCCATAAAATTCGTTCTTCTGGATGACAATTTGTTTTACAAGTCATTAGATGGGGTATTGTTACGATGCCTGGGTCCAGAAGAAGCCAAGAAGATGATGAGTGAAGTGCATGATGGGATATGTGGAGCACACCAATCGGCCTACCGCATGAAATGGGTTATCAGGCAAGCTGGGTGCTTTTGGCCGACGATATTGGAGGATTGATTTGAGTATTACAAGGGATGTCAAGATTGCCAGAGGTTTGGAAATATTCAAAGGGTCCCCGCGTCAGCATTAAATCCCATTATCAAGCCATGGCCATTCAGGGGCTGGGGTATAGACTTGATTGGCCAGATTAATCCACCATCTAGCAAGGGGCATAAGTTTGTGCTTTTGGCTACAGACTATTTTACTAAATGGGTTGAGGCGATCCCACTGAAGAAAGTGACGTCGGAAAACATGGTTGAATTTGTCAAGGAGCACATCATCTATCGGTTTGGAATCCCTCAGACAATCACAACTGATCAAGGGGCCCAATTCGTGTCCCTGGAGTTCAGAGAGTTTGCCGAAAGCATGGGAATCAAATTGTTTAATTCTTCTCCCTATTATGCCCAAGCTAATGGTCAGGCAGAGGCTTCTAATAAGATCATGATCAAGCTGATACAAAAGAAGATCGACCAGAAGCCAAGAAGGTGGCATTCGGTACTCAGTGAGGCACTGTGGGCTTACCGAATGGCCCCTCATGGAGCTACAAAGACGTCTCCTTATGAATTGGTTTATGGACACCACGCGATTCTACCTTGGGAAATACAATCAGATTCCAGGAGAGTCGTGTTACAGAAAGATTTAAGCTCCAAAGATTACGGTGGCCTAATGATGGATGAGTTAGAGGATTTACACATGATCTGTCTCAGGGCCCTGGAAAACATCGAGAAGAACAAGATGCGGGTTGCCAAGTATTATAAAAAGAAGGTAAAAGTCAGGCAATTTGCAGAAGGGGATTTGGTTTGGAAAGCGCTATTGCCGATTGGAACCAAATACAGCGAATTCGGCAAATGGTCCCCTAACTAGGAAGGGCCCTTTCGCGTGGTCAGATGCGTCCCTGGTAATGCATACATATTGAAAACTTTACTAGGAGAAGAATTTTCTGCTGCAATAAATGGAAGATATTTGAAGAAATATTATCCTAGTATTGAAATCGATCGATGATCACCAGCAGTGGGATTACATGCATCTGACACCGGAAATAGCCGGCGCTCAAGAACGAGGCCGCCTTTAGAACAAAAGATTCACAAACAGAAGAAATGGCCAGTGCCTAGATGCATTGACCTTAGCATAAAACTACATTACAACTGCCTCTTGCAGGTTTACATCCAACAACCCTGGTGATCAGAACTTCAAGGAGGTGGGAAGCAGAAGGCCTGGAGGAAGAAGCGAAAGTATGACTCAATCTTTTCTTTGCTTCTTCGGCTGCTCCCTCTTCAGTTGCTCCAGGACCACCGTGACGGCAACTTGGAATGCGCGGGGGTGACTGCGATTCGCTGCCTCCACCAAGCTGTCCCAAGCTGCTCTTAGGTTGTTGTACCTATCAGAGACATCTGAGGCAGAGAAGTGGATGTTAGGGGCAAGAAATCCAGATGTGAGCGCGAAGTCAAGAAGGGGTCAGAAACATTTGCCTCCCACTAATGCCTCCAAAGCCATACGACGCTCGCGTTTGGCCTGGCAACGAGCGGTGATGTCCCTGAGGTCATGCTCCAGGTGCCGAACGCGGTGGCGCAATTGATGGCTGGTCCTCTGTTCAGGCGTGGCGTCCTTTGCTTCGAGGGAGGAATCGGAGGAGATGTACTCAGGCATGTCTTCGGTCCCGATGATTTCTTCAGGAAGCAAATCAAGGCTGAAAGAGGAAAGGAAGAGAGGAGGTAAAGCGCAAGATCATATGAGAAACAAGGAGTAAATCAAGGGAAAACTCACTCTCGAATCGTGCGTTTCTTCGGAGTGCTGCTCTCCTGGGGTTGCTTGCCTTTGTCCATGGCCTTGGGGTTTTTTCCTCTGAGGACAGGGGAGGAAATGAGAAGTGATGGATGAGTGTGCGAGTGGATTTGCAGGGCATCTCAGCAGGCTATTTTCTTGACCGAGGGGGTGCATTGGGAGTGATGACTGGCCGGCGTGCACTATTGGAATACCAAACGGCAGGGTTTTCTTCCCGAATGCGAAGGGTTTTCGCTTGAACAGTGCTTACGGATTGCCGATTCAGGGATCTTCTGCGGATTTTGCGCCAAGGGGCATCTGTTCTCGCGTGTTCGGCTCAAGACAGTTCCCGAATACGTTTAAGGAAAAACAAGATTCACGGATGCAAACATGAAGAAAATCATCGCAGTACAAGCACGGAATTCAAAAGTTCTTTGTTCATTGCCGATATTCAAACATCCCTAATACAATCTAGTCAAAGAGCCTGTTCAACACAGATTGGGGATGAGTGAGTTCGGCAATGGCGTCGTCGTGGCCATCGAGGCGCTCCAAGATGAGCTCGATATCCTCGATGTCTTCTGGCGCGCCGCCCCGGAAGCCACGCGGCCTGGTGGAGTAGTCGACGTCGGTGTGCGTCGCCATGGCGGCCAGGCCCAAAGTGGTGCCCAAGCGGACGCCATGGGTGGCCACTTCATCCACGCGGTGCTCCACCGCAGCAAGGCGCTCCGCCGGCGTGTCTCCGCGGGCGTTCACCTTATCGGCCAATTGCTCCACCAAGCATCTTTAGCTGGTTGAGATCGGCATCACGGGCTGCAAAGTGCAAGAAAAGGGGGTGATTAGCATCAAAAGCCGGATTGGATCAAAGAGCGGTGTCGGGGCCGTACCGTCGATGGTCTCCAGCAGCTGCTTGCGCTGGTCTTCCCACTCCAACTCGGCTATGCCAGCCTTCTTGGAGACATCCTCCAGCTCTCGCTGGGCCACCTCGAGCTCCGCCTTGAAGCGGAGAGCGTCGAGTTCCCCGTAGGGCACGGGGGAGTGGCCATCGGACTCCGAGGAGTCGTACGGTAGGGGCTGACCGGCCGACGCGGGGGGTGGATTCCATTGAATCAACCTGAAAAGAGGGCGATCGTCAAAAGGAGATCAAAGATGATTCAGAGAAGAGGAATTGACGATCATTGCCTCCGGCGCGCACTGGCGCGGCTCCCCTCCGCCTCATCAGAGGCGCGGCGTCGGTTGAGGCTGCGCACCATGCTTCTCTGGGATGTGCACTGTTTGGGAAAGAAGAAGAAGACTTGAGATTGGCAAAGATTCGAGAGCTAAAGGCTTGGTGGAGAGCTAGGGGCACCTACGGTTTCATTTATAGGCCTGGCAAGACAGATCGTGGCCTCAAGTCGTGGCTCTGGATCATGGCGCATATCCCAAGAAAATCAGAAGGTGGAACGGTTTCCTTGACCAGTCCGCCAATGGGCCGTTTGGAGTTCTAGGCTGAGTCATATTCGGTTGACTGGCTCGGCTGAGAGGAGTCAAAGTGCCATTCGGGTATTGGCATTTCTTTGCCGAATGGGTCGTTCAGCATTGCATTTAAGAATGCGCAGAAGAAAGGGAAAATAAAATTGCAAGAACAAATGTTACAAGAGCGACCAATTCGGTTACACATCGATTGAAGCGTCTAGATGTTCAAATATCTCGCAATTACACTACGGAGATTCGATGTTGCTTGGCGAAAACTTTCCATCCGCTCTTGATAATCTTTCTGGGCGCTGGACAGGGTGGTAAGTTCTGCATCACATTGTTTCACCTTAGCTATAGCCGACATTGCTTCCTCTTGGGTCTTCTCTATCAATCCAGGGAGCTCGACTATTTTCTTGTCATCGGCCTCTATTTCAGCGGACAGGCTTCTCAGTTCTGCCTCCAAAGCGGCTTTTCTGGTGATCTTCAATTCGCGAGAAGCTTGCAGATTGGCCAATGTATCTTTGTGGCTCTCGGTCTGAGATTGTGCCCCTTTCACGGCTTGTTCAAGATCGGCCCTCTTCTTTTCAACGGTGGGCGGGAGGACACCTTTCTCAAAGCCTGTCTTATGGGCACATAATGAATTTCCAGACCGGAGATAGATGCAAGAGAGGCACTGATGTCCTCAGGGAGTTCTTGGCTGATGGGTTCGAGCATTTCTTCAAAGTGATCAAGATCTTTGAACTGATCTCGTGCATCTCTTTGCAGCCAGGCAAAAATCTCCTTGAGCTTTTCTAGCACTTCCTCTGACAGAGTTTCCCTTGCCTCGGTAACTGGATTGTTCCCCATTGATGGACTTGGTGATGATGGGGCCTGATCCTAAGAAAGCAATATTGCCGAGTCAGGAGTGTTGGAAGTAAAAGGTAGCAGGGTTAAGTGCAAATAAGTACCTCATGTCTGATTTCCTGAATTGGAGCAGGATTTTGTTCAGGGGCGGCCACTGGTAAAGGAGGTGTTTCAGGCAAAGCTGAAGCTTCTGTGTGAGAGGGCGCTGATGCAGTTTCTGGCAACTCAGGAGCTTCTGGCTGAGGAGGAGATGGGTTCACCTCTGCTGGGGTTGATGTTTCTGCTTGACCAGTGGGTGATTGAGCCCTTGGGGGACTTGATGGCTCTGGTTGGATTGGGAAACTCATCTCTGGCGAGTTTGGTGCTTCTGTCTGGACAGGGGGTGATTGAGTCCCTGATGAAGATGAGATTTCCACTTGGACAGGTGGCTCAACCCTAGGTGGACTTGCTTGTTGAGACACTGGGTCGTCCACAAGTTGATCCTCCATTGTTTCTTCTACAGATGCCAAATTAGGAATGAATGCCAGTGCTCATCCTCAAGAAAAAGACAGTAAATGTCATACCAGTGGATGGAGCATTGGCAGGTTCTGAAGCTGAGGATTGCTGAGTTCTAGTCTGAAAATGCACAAGATATGATTTATCAGAAACAGAGTAATCATGTGATCAAGAAAGGAAGAAATTTTACCTCAACAAGGACTTTCTTGATAGTTCTTCTCCTCTTGGCACTTGGAGGAGCAATCAGAGACAAGCCTTGCCTCCTGTCAGCAGTAAGGCTGGACAGAGTTGGGTCTGTTGTGGCATACCTAGCCATTAACTGGGCCAGGGTTGGTGATTTGAATCCCAATGCTGAGATTGGGCCTACTGCATTGTAGGCAATATCCCTGGCCAGAGGGGCAGGCATTGTGTTCTGAGGGCAAAAGAAATAAAATCAGAATCATGATTGGAAGAGGAAATGTCTGATTTAAGGGTTAATCATATTACCTCTGAAGCTGGAAATCAGGCATCAATTCTGTACAGAACAAGTGTACAGGCTCACTGAAAATGTGATCATGGAATTCTTGCCACCAAGAGTTGAAGGTGGGGTGAGCTATTGTTGTGGGTGTGAAAGGCCAGGTGTAAACAGAATGACTGCACACATACTGAAAGACTCTACTAGTTTGAGTAAGTTCTTTGATTTCCTCTCTGGGCTTGAGGAATTCATGCAGAACAGTCTTGGGGGCATCTGGCCACATCCAAGTTGCCGAGCCATTATGTTGGGCTGATAATATTCATAAGTGCTATAGTTCAGCCTTCCTCCACTGAATTCAGCCGGCAGAATGCATGGGCGGATAATGATATTGAGGATCTCCAGGAATCTTCCATCTTGGCGTTCAGTTTCAAAGGAGAACTCACAAGGGAGAGTCAAATTGTCATTATCCAAATAAGGGAGCCAAAGAGGATTTTGGAAACCTTTGAAGAAGAGCTCGAAGAGCTGGCTGACATTCTGCTTGATGAGGACAGTTGAAGCAGCTTCTCCATAAGTCTGGCATCCTCTGGTGGCTTGGGGTTCCCCTTCATGATGATTGGATGAAGGGAAGAGTCGGGTGTTCAAATCAACACCAACAATCTGATGCATGTGTAGCTGCAGCCACATTTGAACAAACCACTGAACAAACCACCAGGGACCGTTGACACATGCTATCCTCTGGCTAGTGTACATCTGGGTGACAGTTTGATGAAGCATATGATACACACTGCCCAGGAGATATTTCCCAAGAGGGAAGCGATTGCCGTTGACTAGGTGTGAAGCCATTGCAATATGATTCAGGGTAGGCTCGTTGGCTTTACCACAGAAGATGAACCTGCATAGCCACATGTTCGAAACGCCCGTATTCAACTTCACCAAGGGGGCCATCCTTCATATGGTTCAGGATATAGTTTTTGTATCCGCTCCCTGGTTTCACCCCTGTTTGTCTTGAGGAACCTTTGAAATCCCAGGGGTGAACAGTTCCTGTGATGTCAAGGCCGGTGATCATATACACATCGGCCAGAGTTGGGGACGTTGGGCCGTGACCAAAGAGGAAGGCGTTGACGCCATTTGACCAGAAGTGGCAAGCCGCTATCAAGAGGTCTTCGTTCTTGGGTGTCTCGGCCAAAGATAACTCCAAGCATTGAGCAATGCGAAGGGTATCCCAATTCTGGGTCCGGGCACTCTTGTCTGCGAGAATCCTCTGGTACCAATTTTTCCAGCCTGCGATTGGGGGCAAGGGCCAGTTCTTGAAAGCATCCTGCCACTGAGGAGGTGTGGTTAGAGCCGCTTTGAAGGGGATCCTTTGAGATTCGGCTGCGATGAAATCTCGAGGATCAGAGGTTCCCACGGGACCAAGGTAGTAGGATCTTGAATTGGCCTCGGTACGAATCAAAAGCTCGGTGGAAGGCTCCTGAAGGAAAGCGGAAGAGAAATCTCAGGTAAAAATTGAAAACCTAAATGCCGAATGAAGCTTATGGAAGGGGAATTTACCTGAGCAGCTTGATTTTGAGCCGCCATTGGGGATTCGAGCTCAGAACAAGGGGATCTAGGGTTTGGATCTAGACGAAGATTCCGGCGGATCGCGAAGAGAGAGAATAGGTGTTGAACAGATTCGATTTGAAGACGTTGGTGGCTGGAGTCAATTCCGGAATAAAATCACTTTTATCCCGCAATTGAAGGGGCATGTGTTAACACCAAAATTTGGTAAGGAGTCTGACTTGTGGGTCCAGCTCGATGAGGAGTCCGTCTGGCGGAAGGAAGGTTTCTTCAGATGCATTCGGCAGAAAAATCCGCGGTCGGCTATCTGCTTCCGTTCGGCAAGAGAACAGTTGAGCTGACTTTGCGGGATTGCACGGTGACGTGGCTCAAGCAGGAAGGACGAATGGATGGATAAGTGATCAAGCTTATAGATAAATTAGGTATCGAATCCATTCGAGGTTGTGCTTGGCAGGGTATAAATATGAGCCCTGAATGTATGTAACAGATATACGTAATCATTCTCAATACAAACCGGCTTTACGCCAAACCCTAGAGTCCATTTGTCGTGTCGTTGAGTTCTTCGAGAGGGTTCATCGATCCGTCGACCTCCGTGAGTACCGACAACCTTGTATCACATCTAGTATCATGCGGTGGATTTTGATCTGATGCAAGTAGTCTTGTTACCATGCTTAGTGTCATGCGGTAGATTCAAGCTTGGTTCAAGATTCTTGTTAGGTCATGAGCCATGCGGTAGGCTAAGATCTAGCTTGAGGCTAGTTATCGGCTCTATTGGATTTTGGCAAGATTCAATAGATTCATTAAGTTACCCCGTGTTGCCTTGAGTTTTTGCTTTATGTTTAAATTCATGTAACACCTTTTGCCCAATCTAGATGGGTCTGGATCGGCTTTATCCTTTTGGGTGATCCCTATGCGAGTCAAGTTCGACCCTTTGGCTATTTTAACACATGGATCACGTGCTTTTCGATAGCCGAAACCGAATCGATCTAGGTTGTTACGTGTTGCGGGTTCAAGCTTGCCAACGTTTGTATAAATCTTGAAAGAACTGGGTATCACGCGGTAGATGCAGGTTTTTGGGTTGTTTTGGAGCTAGTCATCCGGTGGATTAGATTTCAAATCAATCTGATAGATTTGTCTTGCTTGGTAATGTTCGTTCCTTCTTCATGGACCCCGAATCGGCTGTTCAGCCGCATTCGGTTATGTTTCTCATGAGTAGGACACGTGCGTAATTTATGCTTTAAATAATGTATGCTTTTAGCTTTCCATATTAAGATTGTATCATGCGGTGGATTGATCTATTTGTGGAAAGTGGTACGATCCCCACGCAAGTCGTATCATGCGGTGGATAGATTTGCCTGGCATCGTACCCGACGGGTCTTAAAGTACCTAGACATGCGGTAGACTAGTGCTTTAGATCTATGAATGCTTGTTTATTACATGTTTATGCCCGTGCTTTACTTTATTTATTTATTTAACGTTGATCACCACAGGGATCGGTCACGGTCTTGCGCACGTGCATTTTTGTCCAAACAAAGACCGATCGTCGTCATGCTTACGTCATCCATTCGGCTATGTTACTTTTTCCTTTCTAATGCTCTCGAATGGTTTCAGTTTATTGGCAGATAGCTTTCTATAGCTATGTGTCATCCCATCTGGCTTTGTAGCCGTAAATATGGAACTGTCTGGTACCACCCGGCAAGTTCCAAGCTTTGGTATTTAACTACTTTGTCTTTTGTTAATTTTCAGGGAAAATTGACTGGCACGTCTCGTGATTCTCTGCACGTGTGAAGCCAGCTTCTTCGGCTTGCTGTGTGCTTGGCGCTAGGTGCACATTTTGCGTCAACACCCACCGACAAAATGGATCGAAAGAGAGGCGCTCAAGAACCCGCACGAACACGAAGAACAGCTGGGCTGTCAGGCACCTCACGGACGGTCCGCGGTGACCTCGCGGACGGACCGCGACTACCTCGCGGACGGTCCGCGGTGACCTCGCGGACGGTCCACCAGGTGCGAATCAGCACAGCCGAGGAACACGAGAAACAACCTCAAACTTCCAATCGATGGATCTCCTAAACCGTTGGACGGATTGACCCTAAAATTTGGGTAGATAAGAAGCATCACTACGTGAAGCTATGCCCAAAATCTTGGAACCCTAAACCAATCCAATCAACCTAAATCGCAAATCTCGTGCACTCAAAGCACAAACCCGAGTTCATCCAATCCTCACCAAATCGAGCCTGATTCCCGGCGTTTGAGGGGTCAAGATCATCACCAAAGGTGCTCAAGGCATCCGTCCATGACCCCCTCAAAGAAATCCGGATCCAAACGACCTAGAAACGACGAATCGAGCCAAGCACGAAAATAGCACAAAAAGAGCCCCGAAAAAGCAATAAAAGAAACTCGAGAATGGAAAGATTGGCACAAGATTTAGAGGATGAAATCACTATGAATATCTTGTCCAAATGATTACAAGTCACTCCTAGAATCCAAATCTAAGATGGCAAAAAGCTCCAATCAAAGAGCCGCTCTCTCCTCTCTCCCTCTCTCCCAAAGCACTCCAAAATGAAAGAGTACCACAGCCTACTAGCCCAAGAGATGGCTGAAAATTCAGCCCCCTCCTCCTATATATAGGCCATCCGGAAAAGACTGAAGTGCCCCTACACTAGGAGTACAACACAAGCCCTCACAGGGGCATTTTGGTCAACACATGAAGTTCACCATCGGACGGCCGCGCATCCATCAGGCCCTCACGTCCTCCCGACGCAAGCACCTAGATCATGCCGCGTGTCGCCCGCCTCGGAGCTTCCCGACGCACCCGGATACCGTCTCCTTCACGCCAGGCCCTCGGGCCCGGTTTTGAGGCCCAAACCGAGAAACCCTCCTCCGATGGTTTTGTGGCCAAACCACCAAACCCCGCGTACACGGCCCGGCCTCACCACGCCTAGCGTCGAGCCCGCCAAGCCTTTCACCTCCGGCGCCCGGACGGTCTACTCAGTCTTGCCTCGTTCCTTGACTTGGCCACCACCGATGCACCGGCTCCATGTCCACGACTTCGTCTTGCTCTTCTTGCACCATGCAGCTCACACTTGATCCCGTCGGCCACCGGGTCCCTCGAACCAAGCCTACTTGTCTCTCCACTCCTCGGAGGCCCCGCAAGGCTAAGACCTTTCGCGCCTGTTCTTCACCTGCACCAACGCAAACCAAGCCGCAACCAACACCTGCAATACTAGGCCAAGAGTCAGTCCACACAACGTTGTCAACCACTCCTCACGAGTGCATTGACAACACACCACATAAACAATAAGGTAAATTCACAAAATAAAACACACACAACACACTTCAACACTACACACACAATGCTTCAAACCATCCGGTCAATCACTCATCACACACGGACCAAGGTGCTTCTCAACTTGGTTCCTCAATCTCCCCCTTGATGAGTGCATTGACAAAAGAAGGTCAAAAAGCAAACAAGAACTCATTCAAGCACCACAAAGCCAATAAAAAGCAAACAAAAGGCCACTTGAAGCGAGAAGGGATAAAATCATGCTCCGACAAATTTCTATCGAAACCAAAGCAAGCACAAAGGCTAAGCGCAATCGAAGAGACACACTACCAACATGCAATCCCTAAAAGCCATCAAACCAAAATGCTCAACACAAAGGTGCCATAAAACTCTTACCAAAACACTTGTCAGCCGTTCATCACCATCAAATCAAGGTTCATATCAACTTGATTTTCCAAATTTCTCCCCCTTGAGGAGCGGATTGACAACATGTGAGCACAAAGAAATGGTTTGAGAGGGGAAAGGCCGAACAACTCATCCAAGTGAAAGAAAACCACACAAGAGCAAAGAACAAGGTCACTTGGCATGAGAGAAACCACAAAGGCCAACTCAATGTCTCGGTCCCCAAAGACATGGGCAACGACTCGACACAACCGAGACAAGAATGCATGATCCCTCAAGAAGAGGCACAAAGGGCTCAACACCGATCATGGACAAGTGAAATCACACGATCCCTCAAGAAGAGGCACAAAGGGCTCAACACCAATCATGTGACAATCGAAAACACAAGTCAATCGCCGGCTCCTCAAGAAGAGGCAAAGGGGCTCAACACCACCGGCACAAGAGCACAAAACTCACAAGCTCCCCCCTAAACACATAAACTAGGGCCAAAGAGCATACAAAGCTCACCCTAAGCTCATGTGATAGAGAAAAGAGCAACCACCAAAGCACAACTCAGGCAAACAAAGGAAACTCACTAAAGCTCCCCCTACACAAATGCATACTTATCCTGAAATGTGCATGCAAACTCAAGTTCTCCCCCTGAACTGTGTATCCCTCTGGATGCCACAAATGCCCGAAAGTTGAAACATTTTCTCCCTCGAATGCAACTTTTCCTACTTGACGACAATGCATGAATGTAAGACAAAGCATATAAACATCTACATGAGCTTCTCAAATAGGCCAAATCTAGTTACAAAGGCTAGAAGTGAGACAAAGAGCACACATATGAATCATAGCAAAGTCAAAGCATTGCCACAAGTAATATATTGAAATATAGGCATGTGACAAAGCAAATTTTCAGAGTTGAGCAGTTTTATCAAAAGATGGCTCACTTCAAATTTAAAGGCCTATCCATGTCATATTCTAGCCAAAACATGCATATCATCCAGAGATCATACAAGGAGATCAAATTCTTAACAAAAGATCATTGCAAACACTCATAAAGCAAAGCATGTCATGTTAAAGCTCATGAGCCATGTGTCCACTTTGGGGAGACTTCTCCACTGGTGAACATCATGCAACATGTTTTGCACCCATGTGTGAAAGATAAGACATTTTAAGCATAAACAAGATAGATGGAGCATTTTTCAAGCATACACACTTCTTTACAAGATTAATTCATTTCATGGTACATGAAGTGCCTTTGGGCAAAAAGAAGCTTATGCTCCTCCATGAATACAACATAGGCTAAACATTCACAATGATATCGGCCTTTGGCCCAAATGCAAGAAAGAGACATCCAAGCACAATCTAAGCATGAAAGGCACATTTAGACCAAAAAGTGACATGGATATACTACTATACATGAGTGGAGCACATTTCATCAAATTTAGTCAAGATTAACATTTGGTTCAAAAAGGCTATCTCACAACACATATATCTCAAATATTCCAAGAGCATAGCTTCACATAGCCATTTCTCCACACACATGACCAATATCTCACAAGTAGCCAAAGAAATTCAAATGAGGCATATGGAAGAAGCTCATCATCCTAAAATGCAATATGATACAAATGCAACATAGGTAGATATGTACATCAAAAGAAACATGATATACGACAGAATGCGAGGTACAAATGTCAAACCTACCAAAGTCTACACAACATGATATATGATACAAATGCAATGCAAAATGCATAGGGAGACAAGGAACTTGACTTAACACCAATAAAGCTCACGAGGGAACACACCAACCAAGAATCGCTCCAAGCGAGAGAAGAGCCACCAAAGGTCCCATTGAGTACCATAGAAAAAGTACCAATTGCAAAACCGCAAAGATCCCAATTGAATACCATAGAAGGAATACCAATTTAAGGATCACAAAGACTGCCCAAAAAGCCACAACCCTTCTTGGAATCAAATTCCCTATCAAAAGAAGCCAAGCTCCCCCTCAACCAAGGCAACTAACAAAGCAAAAGCTAGGAAAAGAAAGAGCAAGGAAAACTCTAAAACCAACCGAACAGAGGAACAACAACACAACCCGAAGACAAGACAAGCCCAAAACTCCAAGGAAAGCTCACAACATGCTACACAATGCATTGACAATATCAATTAACATAAATAGATCATTGTAACATGATTCCACAAATATGAATAAGCATGGGCAAGCAAGTATGTCAACAAGGTACAACACTAAACCAAAATGATACCAAAGAACAACAGGCCAAACAATATACAAGAACTAAACAAAGGCATGATACAAGATCACATGGATCATCCACCAACATATAGTACAAAGCTAGCATGACAAGATATACATGGGGGACAAACATGCTAACAAGAAAGGTACCATCGAGCTAGACAAAAATGATATGGATGAACAACATGACATATCCGAGCAATCAACCATAAAGCATGACATGATGTTCATAAATATCATCCACCATAAAATCATACAAAGATAGCAAGATAGATATTCAAGATCACAAAGCTATCATGAACAAGGTGGCTAGCCTACCATGGTTTTCACACAAGCAAGACACAAGTACATACAAGAGAGGACAAGGGGAAAAGAAAACTCACTATACATGTGTACAAAGGATTTCAAGAGCCATCCAAAACGGTGTGGAGAACCATCTTGTCTTGATCTCCTCACAGACAGAGATCAAGCCCATCCAACTCATGTTCTCCAACCGCGTCTCCATACCTACACACAAGGAGACGAGAAAGACCGAGCCTTGGATCCCAAAGGGTTAGCAAGAACGTACTTGGGAATCCAATGTTTGGTCACACGGGTAAGTGGTGCACACAACCTATCATGTGGGTTAGCATGATGCAAATGCCGGTTGGAATGAAAAGTCTTTTGAACACCCTTGGAACCATGCCTCAAAGAAGTCACTCGCGAAGAAAGTCGAGTGCTACCGCAAGCAAAAAGGCAAAGATCCTTCGGGGTCGTAGGGGAAGAACCAACACAAGCACCACGGGAAGCATGTCGTGGACCAACACAAGAAACACTAGAAGCATGTCCACGAGCATGGCCTAACTCACTAGAAAGAGTTTCATAAAACCCGTCCACAAATCGCGCCTTCTTAGGCTCACAAGTGTTCATGCCATGAGAAGGGCTATGAACAACCAAAGGCCTAGAGGCACCTCCTCGCCGTATTCTCCTTGCCCGGCGGTAGCAAAAGCTCTCTTGATGCCCATCCTTCCCACAAGGGAGAGCAATGGTACAAAGGCCTATCGAGAGGCACGGTCCGAGTGGATGAATCACCATTCTCTTGTAAGTGGGAAGTCCCTTGGGACTTAGAGCATGAAGCATCAACCCCAACATCCAACTTGCTGCCCACATTAGAATCACACGTGCCATGAGAAAGGCTACGTGGCTTCTTAAAAGCTTTGGCACACACACGTTGCTCGTGCTTGACACGGCTAAAGCAAAACTCAACGGTATGCCCATCCTTCTTGCAAAAGGTGCATTGGAACCTCGGTTTGGAAGTATGAATTCCAAAGCAATGAGAAGCACTCTTGCCATTCGAATCACCTTGGGCAACACCGGAAGAAGCAACAAGCTTAGGACTAGCTATGGGAGAGCTATCCAAAGCACTAGCACACTTAACACCATCCAAAGACTCACGCTCAAGAGAAGAAGTCGACTCAGGTTTAGAAGAAGCAAATTTAGAAGCATCAACATCGGAGTGACAAGAGAAGCGAGAATCCAAACCCTTGGCACAAAGACTCTTGCACCTTGTGTGCAAAACCTCATTTTGAGACTTGAGGCGCTCACAAGTACCACATGTCATATTTCTCAAATTATTGATTTCTTCTTCAATGCATTTAGCATATGTGGTACGCAAGAGTTCATTTTCTTTCTCAAGGTTGGCACTCATCTCATCATGCTCAACCAACTTAGCGCTCATATCCTCGCGCATCTTTTTCAAAGCCAAAACTTCACTTTCCAAATCAATGCATGAGGTGCAAACGAACTCACATGAACAAGCAACATCATTTACATCTCGCAAAGCATTATCATCATTGCAAGAAGTATGGCAAGCATCCTCAACCAGCGACAAAGAGCACTTGCTACAAGGCATGGATTTCATATCACAAATTTCAGCCCTAGCATGCTCAAGTTTATCTACACATGTGGTGTGAGTCAATTTTAGTTCATTAATTTCAGCAAGCAAAGACTCACAAGAAACACATGGTAGGGAAGCACTTGACTCTAACAAAGCAATCTTACTTCTAGCCATATCAAGTTCATCATTCAAAACAACACAAGAGTTGCAAGGCATAGAAGCATTGGATTTCAACAAGTCAATTTCAGATTGCAAGTTAGCAAGAGATGATCTCAATTCATCATTCTCAAAATCAAGATTGGTGCATGCTCTTCTAAAAGCTTCAACATGCATTTTGCACCAATTAACTTCATCTTTTAATTTCTCATTTTCAGCACACAAGGCATCACAAGATTTGCAAGGCAAAGAAGCTTTGAAATTTAACACCTTAATTTCAGATTTCAAGCATGCAATGGGAGCAATCAAAGCATCATTCTTAGCATGCATGGTGTTACAAGAAGTGCAAGAATTCAAAGCACAAGACTTCCAATGAGCCATACCACATTTCAACCTAGTAAGAGAGCATTTCATCTTCTCATTCTTCCTACGCAAGGCATCACACAAATCTATGTTTCTCCTATGCAAGTCTCCACAATCACACTCACAATCATCCAACCTATTGCATAGGATCAAGATAGCTTTGGCAAGTGTACCTTGGTTCATGCCTCCTAGCTTGTGGTAGAGCTCGCCTTTCTTGATGTCACCATCTTGATAGTCCTCGATGAGAGATATCATCTCCTCCACTTCGGCTTCCGCCTCAACCTCCATACTCCTCCTACTCAAAGAACTACAGGGAGAAGAACTTGGTGCCATAAACAAAGTACCGGTTAGAATTAGCTGAAACCAGGCTCAAGGAACAAGCAACGATGCAAAGAAAGCACTCAAAATGCCTCAATTCTCTAACAAGTACTCACGAGTTCAATAGCAAAGGATCTTATCTTTTTCCCAAAATTTTACCACTGAACAGGGAGCACCAAAGATAGAGGCACAAAAATTTCAGCTCAAAATAAGGTAAAATGAAGCCTAGAGAAAATCCAGAAGAAACAAGACAAAGCCGCAAGAGACTTAAATGAGGATTTTTCAATTATCTTCTTGATTTTTTATGAATTTTTGAAGACCCAAAAATGATCTTTAGATGGTTTTGGATCACCTACAAATGGAGTCATGAAACCGCTGTAAAAATTTGAGCCAAAACGGAGCACCGAGCGAAAAGTTATGCCCGTTTTACTGAAGGTATCTCAAATTATGGTTTTCCAAGGGCACAACTCCAAATCGTCGGACTCAAAACGCGCAAACCAAAGTCGCAAGCAAAAGCACCTCTTTCCTCTAGTCACCCTATGGATTCAAGACTTGTTAGAGCCACAAGAATCCACAACCAGCTCTGATACCAATTGAAGGACCGATTCGGGCGACCAGAGAGGGGGGGAGTGAATGGGAGCCGATAAAAATTCTTCCCTTTGGTTGAATTCGGCCTATACCCCCAAATTCACAACTACGGATTCCCACACGAGTTTGCCAAGATCACGTAGTCACAACGGACCTACCAACCCTAGGAACAAACCCCAACTCAATCCAACACGAAAGCACAACTCAAAAAGCAAAGGACTTAAGCAATCTGGAAAGCACCAGGCAGACCGTCCGCAGTGTCCGGGCGGACTGTCCGCGAGGAGGGCGCGGACTGTCCGCGAGGAGGGCACGGACCGTCCGAAAATGCTACCCGAACCTCCAATACTGCACCGAGAAAAATGGACCGTCTGTGATGGACCCGCGGACCGTCCGCCTCGTCACGGACCGTCCGACACTCTAGTACGGACCGTCCGCAAACTTCATGCACCAAAAACCCACCGACAAAATGGATCGAAAGAGAGGCGCTCAAGAACCCGCACGAACACGAAGAACAGCTGGGCTATCAGGCACCTCGCGGACGGTCCGCGGTGACCTCGCGGACGGTCCGCGGCAACCTCGTGGACGGTCCATGGTGACCTCGCGTACGGTCCACCAGGTGCGAAACAGCACAGCCGCGGAACACGAGAAACAAGCTCAAACTTCCAATCGATGGATCTCCTAAATTGTTGGATGGATTGACCCCAAAATTTGGGTAGATAAGAAGCGTCACTACATGAAGCTATGCCAAAAATCTTGGAACCCTAAACCAATCCAATCAACCGGAATCGCAAATCTCGTGCACTCAAAGCACAAACCCGAGTTCATCCAATCCTCACCAAATCGAGCCCGATTCCCGGCGTTTGAGGGGTCAAGATCATCATCAAAGGTGCGCATGGCATCCATCCATGATCCCCTCAAAAAAATCCGCAGCCAAACGACCTAGAAACGATGAATCGAGCCAAGCACGAAAATAGCACAAAAAGAGCTCCGAAAAAGCAATAAAAGAAACTCGGGAATAGAAAGATTGGCACAAGATTTAGAGGATGAAATCACTATGAATATCTTGTTCAAATGATTACAAGCCACTCCTAGAATCCAAATCTAAGATGGCAAAAAGCTCCAATCAAAGAGCCGCTCTCTCCTCTCTCCCTCTCTCCCAAAGCACTCCAAAATGAAAGAGTACCACAGCCTACTAGCCCAAGAGATGGCTGAAAATTCAGCCCCCTCCTCCTATATATAGGCCCTCCGGAAAAGACGAAGTGCCCCTACACTAGGAGTACAACACAAGCCCTCACAGGGGCATTTTGGTCAACACATGAAGTTCACCATCAGACGGCCGCGCATCCATCAGGCCTTCACGTCCTCTCGACGCAAGCACCTAGATCATGTCGCGTGTCGCCCGCTTCGAAGCTTCCCGACGCACCCGGATACCGTCTCCGTCACGCCAGGCCCTCGGGCTCGGTTTTGAGGCCCAAACCGAGAAACCCTTTTCCGATGGTTTTGTGGCCAAACCACCAAACCCTACGTACACGGCCCGGCCTCACCACGCCAAGCGTCAAGCCCGCCAAGCCTTTCACCTCCGGCGCCCGGACGGTCTACTCAGTCTTGCCTCGTTCCTTGACTTGGCCACCACCGATGCACCGGCTCCATGTCCACGACTTCGTCTTGCTCTTCTTGCACCATGCGGCTCACACTTGATCCCGTCGGCCACCGGGTCCCTCGAACCAAGCCTACTTGTTTCTCCACTCCTCGGAGGCCCCACAAGGCTAAGACCTTTCGCGCCTGTTCTTCACCTGCACCAACGCAAACCAAGCCGCAACTAACACCTGCAATACTAGGCCAAGAGTCAGTCCACACAACGTTGTCAACCACTCTTCGCGAGTGCATTGACAACACACCACATAAACAATAAGGTAAATACACAAAATAAAACACACACAACACACTTCAACACTACACACACAAAGCTTCAAACCATCCGGTCAATCACTCATCACACACGGACCAAGGTGCTTCTCAACTTGGTTCCTCAGAAGAAGTCGGTACAGGGGTAAGCCCTTCTCACTGAGGCGCGAGATGAAACGACTCGGGGCTGCAAGGCAGCCCAGGACCATTTGTACTCCCTTCAGGTCGCGTATTAGCCCCATCCATTCGAGGGCTGATACCTTCTCCGGGTTGGGCTCTATGCCTCGCTGGGAGACGATGTACTCCAAAAGCATGCCGCGCGGCACCCCGAAGACGCATTTTTCGGGATTTAACTTAACCTCGTTTGCTCAGAGGCACTCGAACGCAATGCGCAGATCGTTCACCAAGTCACCCGCCTTCTTGGTTTTAATTATGATGTCGTCGATGTACGCCTCAACAGCCCGCCTGATGTGATCCCCGAAGACGTGGAGCATACATCGTTGGTATGTCACCCCGGCGTTCCGGAGACCAAACGGCATCATCACGTAGCAAAACATACCAAACGGCATGATGAAGGAGGTGACAAGCTGGTCGGACTCCTTCATCTTAATCTGGTGATAACCGGAGTACGCATCAAGGAAACATAGCAACTCACACCCCACGGTGGAGTCAACTATTTGATCGATTCATGGCAAAGGAAAAGGAACTTTAGGACATGTTTTATTCAAACTGGTATAGTCAATGCACATCCACCATTTCCCATTCTTTTTCTTAACTACTATAGGATTAGCTAGCCACACTGGATGAAACACTTCCTTGATGAACCCGGCCTCCAGAAGCTTTCGCAGCTCCTCTACGATCGCCTGATACTTCTCCTCATCAAATCATCGCAGACGCTGAGAGACTAGCTTCGAGTTAGGCAGGATATCAAGTGAGTGCTCGTCGACTTCCCTCGGAATGTCCTGCATGTTCGCGGGACTCCACGCAAAGATGTCAGCGTTGGCGTAGAGAAACTCGACGAGCACCACTTCCTATTTCGAGTCGAGGGAGGAGCTGACCCTCAGCGTCTTGTCCTCAGGGGTGCTGGGGTCGAGGGGCACGGCCTTGGTGTGCTCCGCAGCCTTGAAGCTTCCGGTGTGCTTGTTGGGGGAGCAAAGGGTCTCGTTGGCCAGCTTCTCTAGGTCCACCACGAGGGCCTTGTCGAGCGTGAGCGCCTCGGCATGCTCAACGCATTCGACGTCACATTTGAACACGTGTTCCAACGCACTACTAGAAAAGCCCCCTTTAGCTACGTTATAGTAGTAACGGACACTAGAAGTGTTTCTACGTTAGTGCCTAAAGATGCTTTTTGACATGATTTTGAGGTCATGTAAACTATCATGGTATTTGACACGCTTACAGCGTTGATAGTCTTATAAAGGCATTTTTATGACGATATTGAAATCATCTTAAAAAAGAGATGAAGTTAGCCACATTTTAAAATGTCATTATTGCCTAGACACGTTAAAAAGTGTAGCAGATAATGTTCATAATCATGTAAAGATGCATTTTGACATGATTGTAAAAATGTTTCAAGATGTTACGCTTTTAGACATGCCTTAAATCATAACTAGCAAGTAGAAACATCATAAAGCATACCAAATAAGTGTACTAAATGGTTCTTCATGTAAAACTCAAGAGGAAACTATATGTTATGTAAGTCAAGTCTGTTGTGTAGGTGACATGGTGAGGAAGCTATGTGTGAGATGAGAGATCTTGGGTTCGAATCCTGTACGGCACACATATTTCACATGAAAAATCATGTATAGGTGTCCTCAAATCTGAAATATTTTTTATTTTTTACACAAATTTGTAGAAATGTTTTATAAATGTCTCTAGAAGTTTGCCTCTATATTTATTAACACACAATAAAATGTTACTATAATATGTAACTAGACCACTAGAGACGTTTTGTACACATGTCTACAAGATTGTATCAATTTTATTAGATATGCATCTAACGTGTCTACAAAATGTATCTTTGTTTCATAGCAACGTTTAAAGAATTCATCTCTACAAGGTTTGACGCGGTACGTACAAAGATGCTTCTAACACACTTTATGAAAGCATGCCTATACTAACATAGAGACAAAATAAAACGTGTCTAACTCTAAATCTAGCATATCTAGAGGGGGGTTTCTAGTAGTGACGAAGGTCCCACCGTGATGATCACTTTGGGCCCCGACATCTTGAGCTTCAAGTACGTGTAATTCAAGATCGCCATGAACTTGGTGTAGTAGGGCCGACCAAGGATGGCATGGTATGCCCCCCGAAACCCCACCACCTCAAAGGTGAGGACCTCCTTGCGGAAGTTGCTCGGGGTGCCGAAGCAAACGGGTAGGTCGATCTGGCCGAGGGGCTGGACTCGCTTGCCCAGCGTAACACCGTGAAAAGGTGACTTGCTGGGCCACATCTTGTCCAGGTCGATACCCATGAGTTCCAAGGCGGAGGAGTACATGATGTTGAGGCTGCTGCCTCCATCCAACAACACCTTGCAAAATCGTGTGTTGCCGATGATGGGGTCTAGAACAAGCGGATACTGCCCCGAATTGGGGGTGTGTTTCGGGTGATCTTCTCGGCCAAAGGAGATCGCTTCCTCCGACCAATCGAGGTACGTCGGTATGGCCAGGTGAATAGAGTAGACCTCTCAACGTTCACGTCGACACTGTCGTGACATCATATCGACGATAAGCCCCCCGAAGATGAGGAACACGTTCTCCACCTCTGGGAAACCATCCTTGCCCCCGTCACTTGCATCCTTCTTGATGTTGTCCTCCTTCGCGGTGACACAGCTCTAGTACTTTTTGAGCATGTCACACGGCTCGAGGGTATGAGCAATAGGGGTCTTGTGGTATGGGTAGGGCTATTTCAACATGTCGTCGAACACTCCACCTCGAGGGAGGCCTAGAGCTCCCTTGTTGGCGGCGTCGACCGCATTGACCTCTTCGGGGCCCCCATCTCGTTCCATGGGCCTCTTGCCCAGGTTTTTCTTGCCCTGCTTCTGCTTCTTCAACGGCTCTTTGGGCTTGCTGCGCTCCGCGGGCGCCTCCTTGGCCCGCTTGCCCTTTTGCCGTTGAAGATCGGCCCCACCGCCTCCTCACCGGAAGCGTAGCTGGTGGCGATGTCGAATATCTCGTTAACGCTGGTGGGAGGGTTTCACCCCAACTCGCGCATGAGGTCCCGACGGGTCATGCCCTCCAAGAAGGCATGCACGGCCTCAGATTCACCGACGCTCGAAAGCTCGGTGCAGCGCTTGGAGAAGCAGAGAATGAGGTCCCTCAAGGACTCGCAGGCCTTTTGGGAGCACCCTCAAAGGTCCCAGGAATTCCTAAGGGGCACATATGTTCCCTGGAAGTTTCCCATGGACGTCCTGACCAGGTCGTCCCAGTCGTCGATCTGGTTCACGGGCAAGTGCTCGAGCCATGTCCGCGCAGAGTCTGCCAGGTGCAGCGCCAAGTTGCGGATGACCATGGCGTCGTCGGTGGTGCCGCCCAGCTGACATGCCAGGTGGTAGTCGTTGAGCCAAACCCGGGGGTCCGTCTCCCTCGAGTACTTGCTCACAGTCGTCGGCTGGCAGAAGCGCCAGGGGATCGAGGCCGCGCGGATCGTTCGGCCGAACACACGCGTGCCCGGCGGCTCCGGCCACGGGCTCTTGTCCTCTAGGTTGTCGTATCGCCCGCCACGCCGTGGGTTGTAGCCGTGCATCGGTGTGGAGTCCTGCCTCTTCTTGTTCAGGATGTTGCGGGCGTCGCCGTTGAGCGCGCCGCACGTGTCCCGAATTCGATCCCTAGCAAGGGTCCTCTGGTTCCTTCGTGAGCGGTTGGCACCCGGTGCGGAGTGTGGAACGAAGCCTCCTGGTCCCGTCCTCCCCCAACATCCTTCGAGGTGGACTGATGGCGCATGCGGGACGTGGAGCTTTGCGTTGCTGCACTGCTGCTTGCTCGATGAGGGTTTGTGCCTCGTGGTGCAGGTTGCGTCCCTCAGGTGTCGATGGCTCGGGCATGGCCCGAATCAAAGGTTCCACGGCCACGAGCTTCTGGCTGTCCCTTGTCAGGTTCAGTGTCTTGTCCACGTCGGTGTCGACGTTGATGCGCTCGCGGGCAACGCGACCCGCAACACGTGCCCCTGGGTTGAGGGGCCGGCCCTGTCCCTCTCGAGCATGGCTTTGAGCTGTCGCAGCTGCTCACGCTCTGCGTTAAGCTTGGCCTCCAGCTCGTGGAGCTAGGCTATTTGCGCGGCGCGTGCAGTGTCACACCCGATTTTACAAGGAAAACCGAATGCATCTCACGTGTGCGCCAGGATCAATTTACACACACATGATAGACAAAACGAGTGTAATACCATTGCAGTAACAAAACATTCAAGAGTTAAACCGATACAATATCCATTATTACATTCAGAGAGGTGGACTCGAAGGTCCAAACACAAACGATAACTAAACGACGAGCAGCTCCATCTTTGACTTCCACAGGCATGATGACTGGGGGATCCGCATGCCCTAGAACTCCTCGTAGTCGCTCCAGTACTCGTCGTCACCTCCGATGTTCTCCTCTGAACAGCGGTAAGCAAGGGTGAGCACACTTATGGTTGGTGCTCAGCAAGTGGGGGAAACAATGCAAGGCTATAAAGGATAGGCTATGGTTCACAGCGGTAAGCATTTTATAAGTTGGTCAAGTTTTATTAGCAAGCACCTAATTACTAGGTGTAAGTGTATACCAACCCACTTATCATTAAAAGAAACCTCAAACCAAACCCACAAACCCATGATTTACATTTATCTTCCAGTTTATTAATCATGTGAGGGTCCAAGCCGCTCATGACCGTGAGCACGGCTGATCGATCAGTTTTACACTCTGCAGAGGTTGTACACTTTTGTAAGTGCAATCAAGCCCTATGAGGGTTTTGGTGATGTTGACCACACAATTAAAGAGCTAATGAGCCTTTGAGTTTGTTGTGCAGCATAAAGTTATTATCACAGGTGCAAAAGATTGATTGGAGACCCCTCAACTTGTTATAAAGAAGATTGCCTATGCTATTTGAAGGAGTTTATTTATTTTATCTTTTGAATTTGAGTATAGGACAATCCGTACTATCAAGAGGGATACTAATGGTGAGTTAGGGTGGTTTTCAAGTGCTCATGATCCATCTTTCCTAAACCCTAACCCTCACCCCAAGGGAAGTAACCTGCAGCTGTTTTGCTTCTGCTGTTTGCTGTTCGGAGGTTCCGAAGATTTTCTCGGAGGTTCCGACCGTACGGGCTACAGTCTGCAGAGTTTTCAAAAGTCGGAGGTTCCGAGATTTTTCTCGGAAGCTCCGAACTCTGGAATATGACCGTTACTGTTCTGGATCTGGGGGTATTTATACCCCACAGTCCCCCAACGGTTACCTTCTTCCTCCTCTGGCTCAGAACTCGGTTGCTACTGTTTTCTCTCACCTAGCATTCACTCCTAACCTACTCTCATCCAAATCCTTGCCTAGCATTGATTGAGAGTGGATTCTTGAAGTGAGTTAGTGAGCCAATCTCTTCTCCCTTGAAACTTGAGCACTTGGAAGAACCCTAGCAAGCTTGGTGGATCTATTACTCTTGGAGCTTGGCTCCTAGACGGATAGAGGTACTTGGAAGCTCTCCAAACCGATTTGTGGAAGCTCCAAGGTGTTTGTATTACCCCTTTGTGATTCTAGTGGAAAGCCTCCACCTATTACCCAAAGTAATAGGTGTGAGAGAGGAGTTGACCTTTGTGGTCCGAGCCTTTTGTGGCTTCCTCAACAACGTGGACGTAAGCAAGCCTTTGTGGCGAGCTGAACCACGGGATAAATCTTTGTCTCTTGCGTGCTCTCATTTACCTACTTGTTCTTGCTTGTACTTAACTAGATCTATTAGGGTTTGCTCCCGATCTACTTTGTGGTACCTTGCTAGCTTGTACTTTGCTTAGAAATACTCTTGCTAGGTCCTAAGTACCTCTTAGAATTTACTAGATTTGGTTTCCATCAAGTTGTCTTGCAGCTCTTGTTATTTGTGCTCTGCTCTAACAGCAGTCGGAAGTTCTGAGTTTATTCTCGGAGGCTGCCTCGTTCGGAGGTTCCGAGAATAATCTCGGAGGTTCCGGGGTCTGACACTGTTCTTGCAGAAAAAGTTTAAATTCTGTGTGCAGGCCTATTCACCCCCCCTCTAGGCCACTTTGCCTCGATCCTTTCAATTGGTATCAGAGCGGGTCATCCTCGTTAGCACTTAACCGTGTGAGGATATGGCAAGTGATGATGACAAGCACGAAGAGGAGGAGTTTGAAGACATACCAAGCGAGGCCGAAAGTGATGCCTCGGAAGTAGGAGATACATCAGCTCAAGAGAAGTTCGAAAAGCTCAAAAAGGTCGTGAAGGAAGGCTCCAAGGAAGGAAGCAAGAAAAGCAAGAAAGAGAACAAGAAGAAAGAAAAAGAAGAAGAAAGGAAGAAAGAAGACAGCAAGCTAGAAAAGAAGAAGAGGAGAATGAAAGAAGAAAAGAGAAGAAGAAAAAGAACACCTTCACCATCTCCATCACCATCCTCATCATCCTCATCGTCGTCCTCATCTAGTGAGAATGGAGATGATGATGATGAGTACTACGGCACAAGAATTCCCAAGCGAACCATCAAGCCAAAGTCAAAGTCTAAAGCAAAGAACGACTACAAAAGCGTATCCTTTAACTATGATTCTTTGGATGTCAAATCCAAGAATGAAGTGACTATTCCCCTTGGCAAATTACCCCAATTCGATGGGACTAATTTTGCCAAATGGAAGCATATGATGAAAGCTTATTTGATTGGCTTAAGCTTGGAATTGTGGAATATTGTGTGTGTAGGTTTTGAAGATCCCAAAGATTTTAGGAATCTCACTCCACTTGATCAACGCAACATAAGAAGGAATGGTCAAGCTACAAGCATCCTCCTTAGTGCCTTGAATGCTCAAGAGTATAACCGGGTTAGTGGACTTGAGATTGCTAAGGAGATTTGGGACATTCTCCATATTGCACATGAGGGTGTTGACAAGGTCAAGAAATCCAAGATCAATATATTGATGGCCGAGCTCAATAGATTTACTATCTTTGATGGAGAGGGGCCACAAGAGATGTTTGATAGGATGATGGTCATTGTTGGGAAGATAAGAGGTCTAGGTGGTGATGAGTTAGATGACCACTTTGTTGTGAAAGTAATGTTGGAAGCGTTTGCACCAAGGAATCCTACTCTAGTCACTTTGATTAGAGAGAAGAAAAGGTTTGAGGAACTTTCACCAAATGATGTTCTTGGAAGAATCCTCACACATGAGCTCATGGACAAGGAAATACAACATAGGAAGAAGATTGGAGAGTTGGAGGCTAAGTTAAACAACTTGAAGGTTAAAGAGGTGGCTCTCCACTCTCACAAGTCAAGCAAACCGTCATCCTCATCCAAGCATACCACCCCTTCCAAGCCTCTCAAGTCAAAGTCCAATAGGGTGGAAGTAGCAAGCTCCACAAGTGATTCAAGTGAAGATGAAGATGAGGATTGTCATGTTGAGATTGGGGACATGGCCTTGTTCATGAAGACCTACAAGAGAGGGTTGAAGAAGCAAGGTTACAAGTTTGCCAAGAGAAAGTTTCCTAGCAAGAAAAAGAGAACTTGCTACAATTGTGGGAGTACCGAGCATTTTATTGCTGACTGTCCTAATGAGAAGAAAGAAAACAGAAATGAGAAGGGTAAAGGGGGCTACAAGAAAGATCAAAAGCCACATTACAAGAGAAGACACTATGGTGGTGAAGCCCACATTGGTCATGAGTGGAACTCCGGGGATGAAAGCTCTAGTGAAGAGGAAGGGAAGAAAGTTGCAACCGTGGCTATCAAGAAGCTTCCCTCCACCACAAGATTGTTCAACAACTTGACCGATGATGAAGAAAGCACTTCCATTCATTGTCTCATGGCTAAGGGTGAGAAGGTAAAAACTGCCCCAAAACCCTTTCCTCAACCTAGTGATGAGTCGGAAATAGACTCTAGTGATGATACTAGTGATGAAGAAGCTAACCAACTTGTTCGTAAAATGGATGAGCAATCTAGAGATTTTATGGCTAAGTTAATAGTTGAACTAGAGAAAAGCCAAGATACCATTATCTCCGATAGAAGTGAGATTGAGACTTTACGCTTGGAAATCAATCAAGCAAAGAGTGTCATAGCTACTCTCAAGGAGGACCTTCATCGTTAGTCAAGCTCAATGTAATTCTCTCAAGTTGAGGAATGAAGAGCTTGAGGAGCAATATAGCCTCCTTTGGAGTAGCACCTCACATCCTTCGAAGATAAAAGGCAACTCTAGTGCTTCTACTAGCAAGGGCTGTGATAGATGTTATAATATTGATGTTGAATCTTATGCTACTAACCTTGCTAACATGGAAGCTTTAAAGAAAGAAGTTGCTAGGTTAAACTCAATCATAGCTAGAGGATGCATGGGTGAAGAAAACAAAAGGCCAAGATTCACCAAGAAGAAAGTGTTAGAGAAGAGCAAGAATCCAGGCTTTGGGTATGTTGAAGGTGGCAAGACAAATGAAAGAAAAATCATCAAAGAAAAAGAATGCCTTGAATTCAAGAGTTCTGGATTTCTGTTCTCCCAGACCCCGGAGGTTCCGACCTCCAAGCCCGGAGGTTCCGAGTCCGGAAGCCCGGAGCGACTCGGACGAGTCCAACTCGGAGGTTCCGAGAAAATTCTCGGAGGTTCCGGGAACTGCAAAGACAGGACAAAGAAAAGGAGCAAAACTCAGAAGCAGCAAGTTTCCAGGGCCTCTAACACTTGTATGCAGGTTGAAAAACATCCAATGGTGCCTAGAAGAAACTTGAGTCCCAACAAAAGCAAAGCCCATGCATCTAGAGACATACCTCCTAGCTATGTGTTGAGACGCAACAATGTTGGTAAAGTTGTTGCCACGTATGTTGGAAATGAGTCCAACATATATGTGAAAAGATCTCTATGGGTTCCAAAGGTTTTGGTTGCTAACGTGGAAGGCCCCAAGTCAAATTGGGGACCTAAAAGAAGGAACTAAATTGTTTTGTAGGCATACTCCTCCGGTGGTTCAAGTTGGGTGCTTGACAGCGGATGTACACATCATATGACCGGAGAAAAGAGTATGTTCTCATCCTATCTCCATTTGGAAGGACCAAGGGAAACTATTGCATATGGAGGGGATACTAAAGGAGAAGTCATCGGTGTAGGTGATATCCCTATATCTCAAAATTACTCAATTACAAATGTTCTTCATGTTGATCCGTTGGGTTACAATCTATTATCGGTTTCACAACTTAGTGAGATTGGTTTTGATTGTCACTTCACGGATAAGGATGTGTCCATCATAAGAAGGGAGGATTCCTCTATTGTCCTCACGGGTCGCTTGAGGGGGAGGCTTTACCTAGTTGATCTCAACAAAAGTAGAGTTTCCCCCAAGACTTGTCTAGTGGCAAAATCTAGCATGGGTTGGCTTTGGCATCGCCGTCTAGCCCATGTTGGCATGAGGAACTTGGCCAAACTTTTGAAAGATGAACACATCCTTGGACTAACAAATGTACATTTTGAGAAAGATAGGATTTGTAAAGCATGCCAAGCCGGAAAACAAGTAGGAGCACCTCACCCACCAAATAGCATCCTCACTACTTCAAGCCCATTGGAGCTCATTCACATGGATCTATTTGGACCGGTGGCCTACATAAGTATTGGCGGTAACAAATATGGCTTGGTTATTGTTGATGATTATTCTCGCTTCACGTGGGTGTTCTTTGTGTTTGACAAGAGTGAAGTGCAAGGAAAGGTGAAGACCTTCATTAGAAGAGCACAAAGGGAATTCGGGCTACCAATCAAGAAAGTGAGAAGTGATAATGGCTCGGAGTTCCGGAACACCTATGTTGAAGAATTTCTTGATGAAGAGGGCATCAAGCATGAATTTTCAGCACCTTATACCCCTCAACAAAATGGGGTGGTTGAGAGGAAGAATCGAACTCTTATCGAGATGGCAAGAACCATGTTGGATGAGTACAAGACTCAAGACATCTTTTGGGCCGAAGCTATCAACACGGCTTGCCATGCAATCAACCGCCTCTATCTTCACAAGTTTCACAAGAAGACCTCCTATGAGCTCATTACCGGTAAAAAGCCCAAGGTGTCTTACTTTAGAGTGTTTGGGTGCAAATGCTTCATTCTAAACAAGAGACCCCGAACCTCTAAGTTTGCACCAAAGGTTGACGAAGGATTTCTTCTTGGTTATGGTCCAAATGAGCATGCTTATCGAGTCTTCAATCTAACCACCGGGAGGATTGAAGTCACGGTAGATTTGACCTTTGATGAATCTAATGGCTCTCAAGTGGAGCAAGTTGATTTGAATGTTGTAGGTAAAGAGAAGCCATCTTGTGAAGCAATCAAGCAAATGGCCATAGGTGATGTTAGACCAGTTGAGGCACAAGAGGAAGATGAAAACCAAGCACAAGCCTCAACACCACTCGAAGGGCCAGAAGCTGCTGGTTCAGGAGCAGTGCAGACTTCGGAGGTTCCGAGAATTTCTTCGGAGGTTCCGGGAACTGACACTGGAACCCAACCTCCGAGAAATTCTCCGGAGGTTCCGGGGTCTGGAAGTTCAACACAACAAGACACCCCCGAACCGACAAACTGATCAGCAAGGGGATGTCCAAGGAAGCACATCTGAGCCCCTAGCTGATGAAGATGATGAAGACCAACCTCTACACCAACCTCTTGGACCATCACATCCTCGTGTACATCAAGTCATTCAACGGGATCATCCCGTTGACAATATTCTTGGGAGCATAAGGAGAGGGGTAACAACACGTTCTCGTCTTAAGAATTTTTGTGCATTTTACTCTTTTGTTTCCTCTCTTGAACCAACCAAGGTAGAGCAAGCTCTCGAGGATCCGGATTGGGTGATGGCTATGCAAGAGGAGTTGAACAACTTTGAAAGAAACCAAGTGTGGGAGTTGGTGGAAAGACCAAAGACAAACATCATTGGCACCAAATGGGTCTTTCGAAACAAGCAAGATGAGTTTGGAGTTGTGACTAGGAACAAAGCAAGATTGGTTGCTCAAGGATTCACCCAAGTTGAAGGGCTAGACTTTGGAGAAACATATGCACCGGTAGCAAGACTTGAAGCAATTCGGTTTCTACTAGCTTTTGCTGCCCATCATGACTTCAAGCTCTACCAAATGGATGTCAAAAGTGCATTTCTTAATGGACCACTCTCCGAAGAAGTATATGTTAAGCAACCACCGGGTTTTGAAGATCCCAAGCGTCCTAATCATGTCTACAAACTCCATAAGGCGCTCTATGGGCTAAAGCAAGCACCAAGAGCATGGTATGAATGCCTTAAGGATTTCTTGCTTAAGCAAGGCTTTGAGATAGGCAAAGCCGATGCTACTCTCTTTACTAGAAAAGTTGATGGTCATATTTTTGTGTGCCAAATATATGTCGATGACATAATATTTGGTAGTACTAATGAAACTTTTTGTGAAGAGTTTAGTAGGGTGATGACAAAGAGGTTTGAGATGTCCATGATGGGTGAGCTCAAGTTCTTTCTTGGATTTCAAATCAAACAAGCTAAAGAAGGAACGTTCATATGTCAAACCAAGTATACAAGGGATATGTTAAAGAAGTTTGACATGGACAAGGCAAAGCCCATCAAGACTCCAATGCCTACCAATGGACACATGGACCTCAATGAAGAAGGGAAATCCGTGGATCAAAAGGTATATCGCTCCATGATCGGCTCTCTTCTTTACTTATGTGCATCTAGGCCGGATATTATGCTTAGTGTGTGCATGTGTGCTAGATTTCAAGCTAACCCGAAAGAGTGCCATCTCATGGCCGTAAAGAGAATCTTGAGATATCTAGTGCATACCCCTAACCTTGGCTTGTGGTATCCTAAGGGCTCCACTTTCGATCTACTTGGCTATTCGGATTCCGATTATGCCGGTTGTAAAGTAGATAGAAAGAGCACATCGGGGACTTGCCAATTCCTTGGTAGGTCTCTAGTGTCTTGGAGTTCTAAAAAGCAAAACTCAGTAGCCCTTTCCACCGCCGAGGCCGAGTATGTTGCGGCGGCGCATGTTGTGCTCAACTACTTTGGATGAAGCAAACCTTAAAAGATTACGGATGTCACTTTTCCCATATCCCACTTTTGTGTGACAATGAAAGTGCCATAAAACTTGCAAACAACCCCGTAAGCCATTCTCGCACAAAACATATAGACATCCGTCATCACTTCTTGAGAGACCACGAAGCCAAAGGAGATATCGTTTTAAGTCATGTGAGCACCGACAAGCAACTAGCCGATATCTTCACTAAACCTCTCGATGAGTCAAGGTTTTGTAGTTTAAGGAATGAACTAAATATTCTTGATTCTCGTTGCGTGGTTTGATCTCTAGCATGCCATATTTGTTTGCTTCAAATCGTTAGCTTTCTCTGAAAAATTTGTTTGAAAAATATGTTTGAAAACTCCATCTTAAAAGTTCTTCAAAATCTATTTGCTTATCCCTAACTTGTCTTAAGTGGCTATAGTTGTGTGTGTGATTGCTTGCTTTCTAGCCACTTGAGTCAAGGGTACCATGACCTAAGTATCTCAGTTGATAGAAAGTTCAAAATCTCAAAAGGAGTAGAAGATAGCTGTCTCTGGAATTTAAGTTTTCGGAAGCTCCGAGAAAATCCTTGGAGGCTCCGGGCCTCAGAAGTTCTGAGAAAATCTTCGGAAGCTCCAATCTTTATAGACTAGCTCTCAGTCTCAACCGAAGGGGAGTCAAAAGGGAATAAGGCATCTTCAAGGAATATTCTCTATCTAGGGTAAAACCAATCTTTCCTTTTCACCGTGGTCAACCCACTCAGATCGGGTTTTCACCGTTTCCCTTTCTCTCTCCCGTCGCGCAACCGCACCGTCCTCTCCACCGCCTCACCGCCTCGCCGCCGCCGCTTCCCTCGCCGCCGGTGACCTCACCCTTGTGGGCTACCCACACGAAGCTGAGCCGCCTTCCTTGTTCGTGGGTAGCTGCTGGAGAATGCCAAGGGAAGCATTGCTCAGATCCCGCACGTGAAGAAGAAGAAGGCTCAAATCCGCATCCGCTTCTGTCTCTTCCTTGGCGTGCACAAGAGTTGAAGATCTACTTCGTGCCTCTCCTTGATCCCAATCAAGGTACTCAGTGGCCGGACCCTAACCCTAACCCTAATTTCCTAGATCTGTATGCTGTTAGGGTTCTATATCTTAAATCTGGTAGATTGTTGCCTGTCTATCCTGCTCCTAAATGCCTGTGTTGCATGTAAAAGCTAGGTTCAGTTGAAAATTGAATCAAAAGTGAGAATGCAGTAAGGTTGACAGAGGCTCGGAGGTTCTGAGAAAATTCTCGGAGGTTCCGAACTCTGTAACCCACTGTAGGCTGATCTTGATTCAAAGTTCCACTGAACTTCACTTGACCTGTGACATTCTTTTCACCTGTCCTAGCTATTTTGAGTCATGATTGCTTTGTTGATCAAAATTCAGTTGAAAGTTGAATCAATAGAACTGTCCTCTGTCAGTACACTGACTTCGGAGGTTCTGAGGATTTTTCCGGAAGCCCCAACCTCTGGAGGTTCCGGAAACTTTCTCGGAAGTTCCGATGTCTGTACCAACAGGTGACAGACTGTGATTCAAAATTCCACTGAAAAGAAATCAATTGAACATCATGCTAATCTTGTTTCTCTATCCTTATCAGCCCTGATTCCACTCTTATCTGCTATTCACTTGTCTCACTTCAGATGTCTGGCACCCCTATGGACAAGACCTACTCTAAGAGGCAGAGGCCCCTTTTTGAGACACCTGCTGGTGAGAGGGCATTCAAGATAGCAGCAAGAGCAGCAGCAGGGGACAGTGGCAGCAGAGGAAAGGCCACACCTAGAAGGGGCAGAGGTGGCAGCTTGTCTGGAGGCAGAGGCTCAGGGTCTGCTGCACATGTGGATGATAATGGAGGGATTGAGGGCAAAACCATTCCAATAGAGCTAGAAGATGACATGCCTTTAGGAGAGATAGATTCCACCTATCTTAAGTATCACAAGGGGTTACTCAAAAGGCATCCTCCAACCAAATATGACAACTCAGTATACATTGAACACACAAACTATGATGGTGCTGGTTTCTTGGTCAAGAAAGCAAGAGAAGAAAATCCTTATGTAAATCCCAAGATGGCAGCCATTGATTACAGGTTTTGGTCTGTCTTTCACTTCAAATTCTATGAAACTGTCCTCAATACCAAGATGAAGCTAATCAAGATGAAATGGATAGACTTCACTCACTTGGAGGCAGCAGAGGAACCTGTCAAGGAGGAGGTGCTGGATTTGGTTGATAAGTATAGGATGAGGGACATCATGAGCTTCAAGTATGACTGGAATATAGAGGTTCTAGCTCAGTTTCATGCCACATTTTTTCATGAAGACAACAAGGAAACTATCCACTGGATGACAGAAGGAGTACACTACAAGATAGATTTTCTCACCTTTGCTAGGTTATTTGGGTTCAGCAAGGAGGACAGAGAAGCTGATATTATTCACTTTGAGGCTCACATGAACCCTAACAAAATTGCTGCAGCCTATGAGTATGAGGAGCTGGCTGATGGCTCTACCACTGCTTTGAAATCTGTTTTCTATGTACTCAACAATATGTTTAGAGAAACCATTTACCCAAAGGGGGGCAGTGACTCAACTAGTCTTAGGAGGTTTGCACCAAACCTGCTGGCTAGGCTGCTGCCTGGAGCTAGGCCATTCTCTGTGAGCAGATTTATTTGGTACAACCTGGTAGAAGTGACAGAGAGTGGGAAGTGCAACCTGCCCTATGCCCCTTATCTTATGTACATGATAGAGATGGTTTCAGGGGTCAGCTACAAGAAAGATGTTGAGCATGCATCCTACCAAGTAAAGCAGTGGCAGCATCAGAAGAAGCAGCACATTGTGGAGGAACACATCCTTAAGAAGGCCAGCACCAAGCCTTCCAGATCTGGTCCAGCAGTAGGAGAAGAAGGATCCAGCAAGGCTCCCATGCCTCGCCGGTCTGCACAAGCTGAGAGGGATGGTTAGGGACACCTGGAGGTACTGCAGATGGACTTCCCATCAGCTTTTTGAGCTCAGGGAAGACATGAACAGATTGCTAAAGCACCAGGGACTGTCCTTCGATGCCATGCACCATCCTCCTCCCCTCTTCCCTGATTTTCCAGAGTACACTACCAGTGAGGATGAGGGTGAGCAGGAGCCTGCTACTCCCATGGCTGAGGATACTCCTGCTGCTCACTTTGCTGCAGATGAAGAAGATGAAGAACCACTTGGTGCTAAAATGGCCAGGCTGAGGAAAGAGGCTGCTGGCAAGAAGGCAATGGGGTCCTCATCTGGTACAAGACTCAGGAGAAAGGCCGCTGCTGGGAGGCCTGTCAGAAGGCCCATAGATCTGTCATCATCTGGCTCTGACCTTGGCTCCGACAGCACTGTCCCTGAAGCAGAAGAGGAGGACTCTGACTTCAGTGATGAGGAGTGACTTCTCTAGGTTCTGCTCTCACTTCCTCTCTTCTTTTCTTTCTTTTTTGTTAAATTGTTGACAAAGGGGGAGAGATGAAGATTGAGAAGCATCTGAAGACCTGAAGCTCCTTCTGGTGGCCTGCTAACCACAGAAACATTCTTTTGTTCTTTTGGTGAGATGAGAGTGCTAACTTCTCTCATAAACTCCTGGTGGAAATTTGATGAAGCTGGCTCGTAAAACATTTAGCTTGCCTCGTTGGCAAGCGAGGATCCGGTCATGGTAGGGGATTTGCAAAACTTTAAAACTTTGTGATGGATGTAATAGGGCTAGATGTGTTGATTCTTTGTTATCCTTTATCTAGCTGCTATTTTTAGGTCTTATATGTTGTTTTGCCTGTGCATTGTTGTTATCTGTTGGAGTATCTGTTGCAGACCTCGGAGGTTCTGAGAATTTTTCCGGAGGCTCCAACCCCTGGAGGTTCCGGAAACTTTCTCGGAGGTTCCGAACTCTGCTAACAGATAACTCTCTGAGTGTTTTCACATGGCATATGCATCACGTATTATCTGCTACACCTCTTTTGCACCCCTCGATGGTTTGAGTACAACTTTCTTGACACTTTTACTCACAATGTATGCAATTTAATTGTCGGTCATGACATTTATCCTATTCAAAAGGCACATGCATACATTGAGGGGGAGACTTGTACTCAAATCATCAAAAGCTCAATCTTTCAAATTAAATTGTAAACTTTAATTGGGTTGTCAACATTTACCAAAAAGGGGGAGATTGTAAGTGCAATCAAGCCCTATGAGGGTTTTGGTGATGTTGACCACACAATTAAAGAGCTAATGAGCCTTTGAGTTTGTTGTGCAGCATAAAGTTATTATCACAGGTGCAAAAGATTGATTGGAGACCCCTCAACTTGTTATAAAGAAGATTGCCTATGCTATTTGAAGGAGTTTATTTATTTTATCTTTTGAATTTGAGTATAGGACAATCCGTACTATCAAGAGGGATACTAATGGTGAGTTAGGGTGGTTTTCAAGTGCTCATGATCCATCTTTCCTAAACCCTAACCCTCACCCCAAGGGAAGTAACTGCAAATTTGTTTTGCTTCTGCTGTTGTTTCTTTGTTCGGAGGTTCCGAAGATTTTCTCGGAGGTTCCGACCGTACGGGCTACGATCTGCGAGTTTTCAAAAGTCGGAGGTTCCGAGATTTTTCTCGGAAGCTCCGAACTCCGGAATATGACCGTTATTGTTCGGATGCGGGGGTATTTATACCCCACAGTCCCCCAACGGTTACCTTCTTCCTCCTCTGGCTCAGAACTCGGTTGCTACTTGTTTTCTCTCACCTAGCATTCACTCCTAACCTACTCTCATCCAAATCCTTGCCTAGCATTGATTGAGAGTGGATTCTTGAAGTGAGTTAGTGAGCCAATCTCTTCTCCCTTGAAACTTGAGCACTTGGAAGAACCCTAGCAAGCTTGGTGGATCTATTACTCTTGGAGCTTGGCTCCTAGACGGATAGAGGTACTTGGAAGCTCTCCAAACCGATTTGTGGAAGCTCCAAGGTGTTTGTATTACCCCTTTGTGATTCTAGTGGAAAGCCTCCACCTATTACCCAAAGTAATAGGTGTGAGAGAGGAGTTGACCTTTGTGGTCCGAGCCTTTTGTGGCTTCCTCAACAACGTGGACGTAAGCTAGCCTTTGTGGCGAGCTGAACCACGGGATAAATCTTTGTCTCTTGCGTGCTCTCATTTACCTACTTGTTCTTGCTTGTGCTTAACTAGATCTATTAGGGTTTGCTCCCGATCTACTTTGTGGTACCTTGCTAGCTTGTACTTTGCTTAGAAATACTCTTGCTAGGTCCTAAGTACCTCTTAGAATTTACTAGATCTGGTTTCCATCAAGTTGTCTTGCAGCTCTTGTTATTTGTGCTCTGCTCTAACAGCAGTCGGAAGTTCTGAGTTTATTCTCGGAGGCTGCCTCGTTCGGAGGTTCCGAGAATAATCTCGGAGGTTCCGGGGTCTGACACTGTTCTTGCAGAAAAAGTTTAAATTCTGTGTGCAGGCCTATTCACCCCCCCTCTAGGCCACATTGCCTCGATCCTTTCAACTTTACCCACAGTTTGTGTTCCCCATTCTGCCCGGGTTAGCTAGACCCTTAAACACTTCCAACGTGAGTGGCTAGGGGTCCACTACGAAGCCTTTACAAAGGAAAGAAGAGAAACCAACAGCCCGCAACGATTCTGACTCAGGGCGGACCATAACCCTCCCTAGTGGTCAGCACCTTAGCCAAGGCTGCTACCCCAAAAGAACCGGGCTATACCCCTGCAACCCCGAGCCCCCTGTGCCCCTCTCGGAAAAAGGCTATCAGCTAACCCACTCTCCTAATTACTTGGCTAAGCCAGAGCCATGTGGACTGTGGTTGTACTGTTATCTTGGGTGGTTCTCCATGTTCCGTTTATATTTCAAGGTATCTTGTCTTAAGCATAAACGTATTACATAAACAGAACTGAGATATATCATAAACAAAGCATAACCATACCCATGTAAAACCAACTAAGCATTTATCTATCCAAACATTTGTTAAACAGAGTTGATCAAGGTAATGAGGTAAAATCTCTAGTCAAGTCCTTAACTAGGTGTTTGCCCATCAAGTTTATGCATAGCAACAGGAATAGTAAACTTTGTTTAACATGCAGTGACATAGGTTCAAAAAGATAATGCAGAGGGGGAAAGCCACTTGCCTTCCTCTACAAACTGGGTAAAATCTTTCTCGAAAACAGGCTCTTCCTGATCGCCTCCGATGGGGAGCTCAGACGAAACAGGCATGATATCTATGAGTCAAACATGAACAACAAATAATAAATAAACAGTACACCAGACAGTAACAAAACTGGTAAACTTGCTGTTTAAATGCTTCTACTCGTCGAGACGTTCATTTTGGTATATAGAACGCTAAAATCGGAGTTAAAACGAGAAAGATACGATTAAAACAAGATACAGGGACCTATCTGCAAGAAAACTAAGTTTACAGGGCCTTTTATAAATAAAACCAGGGGCTAAAACACAATTTCATATAAAAACCCGAAGGGCTTAAGTGTTATTTCTCATGAAAAGGACCCCTAACACTATTAACCAGAGTAGACAGGGGCCTAACTACAAAATTCAGGACCTAACTGTAAAGATCTTGAAAGGTGGAAGGACCGGCATGCTAAATCAGAGTTACTCAGGGCCTCTTTAACAAAATTGCCAACGCCGCGCCGTGGATCTAGAATCCAACGGTCGCCGACGCGCGCGAGCATGGTGGACCGCGCCGTGCACCCGGTGCACGGGTCCACGATGGACTGCCCATTCAAAATGAAGGGGTACGTGATCCGTGCCATCCGTGCAAGATTTGACGGCCCTGGACGCTCGTGTGCGGGATGCGGCGGCAAGCACGCCGGAGTGCGGCGGCGCGCGGCGGGAGCTTGTCGGCGTTGCGCCTTGGCGGCGTTCCCGGCCACTAACACGACGACAGGATAGCACAAAACGCAGAGGGAACATGCGCAGGTGATCGTGGGGTCAAGGGGGGCGATTGTGCCTCGCCGGCGGCCGGCGCCGGAAGGGGGCGGAGCGGCCGCTCTGGCGAGCTCATGAGTGCGCCAAAGTGCCCTAGGAGAAGGGAAACTGGGCAGGGATTAATGCTCACCGTGCGAAAGAGAAGAAGGCGAGCTCGAAAACGAAGGGGGTGCGACGACGGTGGAGCTTGGCAACGGCGGCGGGTTGGGCGGCGCTCCGGTGTGGTCGAGGCGCGTCTCCCACGGGCCCTAGGGACGAGAACGGCGACAAACTCACGACGGCGGCGGCGGGAACCCGAGGCGGCGATGCTGGGGAATTGGTGCTCGAGCGAGTGCGTTGGTGTGCTGAGAAGGCAAAGGGAGGCGCAGGAGTTCGAGCACGAGCTTAAATAGGGCCAGAGGGAGGAAGGCGAGGGGAGGCGAGCGGGCTCCGAGCGGCGGCGCTTGCCATTGATGGCCGCGGCCATCACGGCTCGGTGCTAAAGGAAAGTAACGGCTCCAATTGATCGAGGGAGGGGTTAATTGCCTTAATTGGCCGGTTTGGTGAGGAGGGAGGGAAGGGAAGTGGCGGGGCGCGGCGGAATTCGCGCGGCGGCACCGGGTCGGCTGGCAGCGCGGTGGGGAAGAAGAAAGGAAGGGGAGAGGGCGAGGCTGACAGGCGGGGCCCAGGTGTCGGCGTCTGCGAGGAAAAAGAAAAGGAGGCGGTTATGTGGGCCGCTGCGGGGTGGTTTGGTGGGCCGGCAGGCCTGGCTGGGCTGAAAGGTAAGAAGGGTTTGTTTTTCTTTTTTTTTCTTTTCTTTTTCAAACTCCTTTTAAAACAACTTTTCTTTTCAAATTCAAATCAAATTCTTTCAAACTTTTTCTCAAAAATTTTATAAACTTTTTAGAAACCACACAAGCAACCAAAAACCGTGCAAAGCCAACTGATGATGCACAATCACTTGTTGTCTCTATATTAATTAAATTATGTTTAATATTTTAGAGGTCAATTTTAAATGGCAAATTTAAATTTTAAATCCTTAGGGCTAATTAACAGTTGCTAGGTAATTTTTAGTAATGGAATTTTAGGGTGTCACATGCAGTGTCGTACGGTGGTGGCGTCACCCCCATCGGCGGGGTAACTGCCACATTGTCGTGGACCATAGCGTCGCCTGCTCCACCTATCTCGCCTCCACCCTCGCCAATGACGATGACGAAGCACTCACGACCGGGATCGTAGTCCCTCTCGCTGGAGTCGTCAGAGCAGATAAGGCACTAAGTTGCTGCAGACTGGAACCGCCTAAAAGTGTCGGGGTCCCGCAGCCCGGAGTACTCCCACTGCGGCGCGCTGCGCCCGTACCCGTATTCCGCATCGTCGGTGTCGCGGTAGGACTCGTCAGGGGAGGTGATGACCAGGTCCCGGATGGACATGTAGTGGTGGCCCGGAAGGTCCTTGTACGCATCTAGGTCGGTGCCTGTCGACGAAGAGTACGCTGTGGTGGCATTGCGCATCCCAACAGGGAATCGCGGTCGCGCGGCCACGGCTCCCCTTGCGGGGTGCGCTGCAGAGTTCACCGGTTCGGGGGTGTCGCCCTGCTCTGGTTCAGCGCGGGGGGAACCCGCCAGCTTCAACACCCTAGGGGAGCCAGCGTTTGCTGCTTGGTGTCGCGCCTTGCACTCTTGCCGTCAGCTCTTCCCTGAACGCATGCAGTGTCGGGGTTGTGGTGGGAACACCACTAGCATCGGGACCGCCGACATCCCCGGTGGTGCCGCCCTGAGCGCATCCCTGTTGAGTATACGCATGTGGTAGCCGTTGCCGGTCTCCTGGTAGTAAATGCTCCCAAACCAGATCTCAAACCCGGCCGGGAACGGGTCGGATCTGCCCCAAGCGGGCCTCTCCGACGTCTGCTCGGTGACAATCATCATAGAGGCGGCAGGTTGGTTGATCACAGCGCTCCCCCTACCTGGTGCGCCAATTGTCGATGTCCGGATTAGCACCGGCACCAACTAGTGATTTGCACTACAATCGACTCCTCGATGGCCAGCGTTGGCTAAGATGACACGGATGTTTATCCTGGTTCCAGCCTGGCGGCTGTACGTCCAGCAGATGTGCATTCAAACTTGTATTAGCTAGCACCGGAGGTGCCTGTAGAGGGGGCTACAAGCATGGTGGGAGAGGAGGAGATTCCCCCAAGTCCCATCTAAATGATTGAGGCAAATGCCAATATCTGGAGCGTGGTGGCGTGGTGTGTGCGTGTATCAATATGCGATCCCTGCGGCTGGACAACCGCCTCCTCCTTTTATAGGCTAAGGGGAGGCAGCTTACAAACATGCCGCATGGTGTTTTGTACAATATCGTAGTACCGGCGTGTAGTGTCTGCGACTTGATAGGTGTCTTGACGGATCTTGGCTCCTGGGGGTGATGTGTTGGCCTTTGTACTCATCGGGGAGTAGCTTCGAGGGTGGTCCGACTAGCGTTCACGCATAGTCGCCGTCGTGCATCAATTCGAGGGTCATGTTGACGGGGGCGCTGGTGTCGTACATGACATAGTGTGGTGGTGCCTTGTCGGGACAGAGCTCCACAGCGCTGGGGATGGTTCCACAGCGCCTGGGATGGGATGGCTGCACAGGGCCGGAGGTGATGGAGGGAATGTGCTCCGCTCACCCCGCGTCACAGAACCGTCCTGGGCGAGCACCAAATCGGCGGCCGTACGCTCTTCGAGGGTGTTGCCATCCCTTTTCGAGGGGCGCGGCGTGGAGGAAGGATAGGAGTGGGTGGCATATTGTTGAGGAATGACGCTGGCCACTCCGCACAACAACTGCACAGTGTCGGGGATGGCCGCACAGTAACGGACTGCGCGCACAGTGTCGGAGCCTAATTTCCAGGAGGCGTCAGAGGATCGGCGTGGCGAGGATTCGCCCTTTGACACATGCGCCCGCGGCGTGCCAGGGTATTTAATGCTCCGGTCGGGGGAGCAGGTGAGGTGCCGTGGGTTAAGGCGAAGCCTCGAGCGAGGCGGAGACCAGCTCGAGGGGTCGGAACCCTCGAGCGAGGCGGAGACCCGCTTGAGGGGTCGGAACCCTCGAGCGAGGCGGAGATCCGGGTGTGGAGTCCGTGCCCTCGAGTGAGGCGGCCGGGTGGGCCTCCCAGCTGCTGGGCCGTGGTGGGCTGCGGGCCTACGCTGTCCTGTACCTAAGGATAAAGGGTCCTTAGCCGGCTTTGCGCTTAACGAGGGTAATTATCCTCTTAGTTAGGGGACCCCTAATGACCGTCCCCGACAGCATGCATGCAAGCAGTTAGCTGAGGAGTAATTTTCTTAATGGCATGCATGCAAACAGTCAACCAAGTAATTGCCGAGTAATTTGCTTAATGGCAGGCATGCATGCAAGAAGCAAGGCAGGAAGCGAACGGCCGGACGACGGTTCATTTCTTCATCCACCAAGTGCTGAGCTACGAGATGGTGCATGCATGCAGTCATGCAGGCGGTGAGCAGTCACTCGCTAGTTCCGTCTCGTCCTTGCACAACCTACGGTGGCTCTATCTCATCTGGCTTGGTTGGAAAACAAACCAAACTCTGCTGTTGGTAGAGGATCTCCGTCCAGTGCTTCTGCGCGCACGGAATTGCTGGAGAGAAGGTGCCTCAGGAATTGACACCGTACATGAACTCTGCTCGGGGTGTACGACAATTTGGTTTTTGGGAGCGTACGCGCGACTGTACGACGACGACTCCCGACTCTCTGCAATGATTACACTGCTACGACGAAGACATGGTTGATTCGACGGGTTCATCAAATGCTACTAGGTATTTGTTTCTATCTCTTTTGTTTATTTATGCGTGGTTCTTTCTACCGGTTCTTCAAAGATCCTTTTTATGTGTATGTTTAGAATATGTTCTATTCATCGCAATACATTATATATATGTCATCATGTTTAAACCATCATTTTTCTGGATTAAATAATGTGTAAATTGCCTAGTTTTCTAACAGTTTCTGGAGAAAACATTTGGCAAATACTTTAAACGGAAAGATTTGGACGCAAAACGTTTTGATGTAAAATCATAAAGAACAAAATAGTTAAAGAAAAAATTTTCAGCACAAAAAATGAAAGATTTGAAAACTTGAAAACGTTAAAATATACAAATAAAACTTTTAACGAAAATTGTGCAATTTTTTTGACCAAATCTTGTTCATGAAAGTTTTCGGAGAAAACATGTTGCAAATACTTTTTAACACAAAACTTTTTGAAATAAAAACATAAAGAACAAAAAGGTTATAGAAAAACATTTGCACAAAAATATAAACATGAAAAGTTTTGAAAACTTTTTTAAAAATATATAAAAAACTTTTGCGTAAAAAGTTATGGAAAAACGAAAAAGGAAAGGCAAAATAGGCAGTGACGTCCCTAAATTTTTGGCAAAGGGGCGAGTTCGTCCCTGAACTCTCGAAAAGGTCAGTTTAATCCTCAAACTTTAGGGATTCGAGTCAGTTAAGTCCTTCATCCACATTTGCCGTCCACTCCGTTTGTTGTACGGTGACGGACAATAGCAAATGACCCGGTGGGCGGGGTCAGTGCGTCTGTGCGCGACTGCGCGGCGCCGGTGGGCGGCGTCGAGTGGCCGGTCCTGGCCACGCCGCCGCAACCCACAGAGCCGCGCCAGATCTCGCCATCCCTGCCAGTAGCATGACGAGGCCACGACCTCCTCGGCGCAGCGGCCTCCCAGCGGAACACTCGACCTCCCCAGCGGCGCCCGCGACCTCCCTGGCATGGCGATCTCCTGGCGGTACGCGCGGCCTCCCTGACGGCGCGCTCGGCCACCTCGTGCTCCTCTCCGGCCTGCTAGTCAACGGATGCGAGGCCATCTTAATCTGCTAGCATCTAGTCTAGGGAAAAGAAGCGAATAGAAAATTGGGAGGAGCAGAAAGATCCGTGTTCCGTGAACAGGTAAATTGCTTCCTGCTGCTTGATTTGTGGAGGTGAGATTTGGAGTGGAACACCCGCTTGATTTGTGGAGGGAGTCGTCCAGTGCAGCTTCGACGTCCGCGACGGCCCCGACGGTACGCGGCCTCCCCTTGCCTTCTTCCTGCTTCCTGTGAGGCAGCGACGGCGGCAGCTTCCAGCTTCGTCCAGTGCGCGGAGCAGGGGCGCCATCGTGCGGCTCATGTGTGGGCTCCTGTGCCTCTCCGTCCCCGGCGTCGGCGCAGGACATGTGGGAGAGTGCCGGCGCGACGACAGTTGCTACGGTGGCGGCCGACACAGGGAGTGGCGACGGCGACCTGCTCCTGCTCGAGCTCTGCCGCGACAACGGCGAAATGCTTCTACAGGTCGGCACGACAGAGGCGGCGGTTGCTGGAGGCAGTTGCCGCCGGGGAGCATCGACGGGAGTGGGCGTTGGTGGCCGCGAGGAGCCCCTGCTCGCCGGAGGAGGGGAAGGAAAGGGGCACCACGGAGCTCCATGGTCGAGGGCCAAGCTCGGGGCGGCGCGACGCGAGCTCCACGGGGCGAGGATGGGTGCGTCGGTCGACCCTTCCTCCTAATCTATCTCCGTCCGAGTTCATGGCAGCGGCGAGGAGGAGGAGGAGGAGCTGAGGTCGACTGCCGGAGGTGGGGGCAAGACACGGATGCCAGAGGCAGGTAGTTTAACGGTGTTTACGGCAGACGTGGACGGAGGACCGAACCGACTCGATTGACTAAAGTTCGAGTACTAAATTGACCTTTTTGAGAGTTTAGGGACGAATACGACGCTTTGACAAAAGTTCAGGGACGTCATCGCCTATTTTGCCAAAAGGAAAAGAAAACACGGCGGGATCCCTGCCGCCCGCCACGGCCGCTCGCCCACGTCCACGCCGCCGCCGGCAAGTCGCCGTGAGTGGCCGCTCCCACGTGGTGCCACCGGAGCCGCCCTGCTCCACCTCTCCCCCACGGGCGGCGGCTCGCGCGTGGGGGCGACGGCTCGCCTTGGGGCAGCCGGAGCCCGAGTCACTGGTCCCGGACAGCAGCTCGCCGTGGGGGCAGCCGGAGCTCGCATCGCCTATTTATCACGTAAAATCCGTCGGGCAGGCATGGAAGCAACCGGGAGCACAGGGGAGGGGGGCTCGAGCCCTCCCTACGGCTCCGCACATGTTAAAAACCCCGGGCTTAAAAAATATAGAAACGTATTATCCTATATTTGGCCAACAAGATATATTTCCGTCCCAAACTCAAGCCCAACAAGAAAATTTGGAAAACCCTATCCGGTTCGTGGCTTCCTCGGTTCCTCTCGTCCGCGGTCTGTCGTCTCCCGTCCTCCTCACGTGTTGTGCGGTCGCAACAACGACACCGTCTCCCGGTCTCCTGCTCGCCGCCGTTTGCGCCTCTCCGGTCTACCGGACTCCGGTCTTCCAGGCGGCAGGCGTTGAGCGGCTGAGGGCCTGAGGCGCAGGTGCACAGCTCCCTGCCGGCCTGCCCTACCTAGGCGGGCGCCGGCGGGCGGCGCGCGTCGGGGCGGGCGCGGGGCAAGGCTCGGGGAGTCAGGGCCGAGCCGCGAGCAGCACGACGTCACGCTAGCGGCCACCTGGTCACGAGCCCAACCCGGCAACCAGCAAGGCAGCAAAGTGATTTTTAACTTTTTTACAGAAAAAATGATATATGAAATAGTGAATGACCCGTAATTGAACTATGGCATGTTTGATTTATGGTAGATTTAAATTTTCAGATTTTTAGTATGTCGAAAAGAACTTTGTTCAACTACTTTCCGAGTAGTGGTACTGGTTTTGGCTCAAGTACTCCACATGCTAATGAGGGCACAAGTCAACCAAAGAAACCTAGGGTAGAGTTTAGTCATTCAATCATAACTGCAGACCCTGGAAATCGCAAACCAATTGATTCTTACGAATCTGAAATTAGAGACCAAGTGAAGAGAGCTTATGCTTTAAATGGTTCAACTCAACCTCAGGAATTTCAATTTCCTCGTAAATGGATTGGTGGTGAATGGAGATCATTTCAAAACACTATACCACAGCCCCTGTATGCCGACTACAATGTAGTCGGTATAAGCCTATATGCCGACGTGACATCCGTCGATATATAGTTATACCGACGCCTCCTATCAGTCGCTGTAACTGGCGTCGGTATAGAGTTATACCGACGGACATTACTATACCGGCGGATCGTTAGATGGTATATAAATTTCTATACCGACAGATCGTTAGATGGTGTATAAATTTCTATACCGACTAATAGTCCAATGTTTTTGGTTCATATGATTCAAGAAAATTATATATAATAATAACCTCACATTAGCAGTCTGATATCAATATCTGGAATGATACATATGAAACAAATAGCAGAACATAGCTCATAGAATTGTAGCCTATAGACATCAAACACAAGTGAATATATATAACTTAATTTTCATTGCAACCCAACATCATTGGTCTAGTCACAGCTAACAGACAGACTCATTTACAAAAACTGAGGCAGCCAACCTACACCAAATCAGCCTCCACACAGCCATAAGTTTGGCTTCTCAGTTGTCATAACACACATGTAATGTTTGGATACACAAACTCTGACACAAAATGTTTAAAATATGTCCAAAACAAATTCTACTTGTTGCCGACATGATTGAGCATCACGTTACCTCTAGGACCTCCCACCTGAAAAAAAGTGAAAAGTGTAAGTTGTTAAAAAATACTGCAGATAGATATGATGACGTCCGAAAGAATGCTTCTGAACAGATCAGGTTCCATGAATGTAGTAAGGAAGCCATTGCATATAAAATTCCCAGATATCTTAGCTGATACATTTGAGTTCAGTAAAGTTGGGTAAAAACTAAAAAGTGAGCAGCTTATCTCGAGCGGAATGTAGTACTAATTCTGTGTTATACTAGCTACATTAGCTTTTCATGTCACAGTATCATTGCTGAACAAAAGGATGAGTAATTCAATCAGTTTTCATGGGTCAGCAGGCCTTGCAGCATTCAGGGAGATGGTCCATGCAGTTTACTTTCAGTTGCTGAACAAATGGACTAGTAAGTTCACCGTTTTATCACTAGGAAGTTAGTTATTCTTACAAAATTAATCCACAAACATGCCCACGTGAACATAGTAGGAGATCAAAGACTTGCCTAGCAACTTAACACAACAATAAATAAAGATACTTCGGTGTGTCAAAAATGCCCACGTGAACCAACAAAGACATGACAAAGGAGACTAATTATCAGCATAATATGTCATAAACCATTCTCACTAAAATTTCTACAAACAATAGGCATGTGTGTGTGAGCAAAGCACATTCCCAACCCAACATATTCATCAACCTGCCAAGGATCAGAACAAGTAACGAGTAGTATAGGAAATACTAATTAACTCTCTGGAACAAAACAAAGGTACTAGAGAGTTCAAGACATTTGACATCAATTCGAATTCATCATACTAGAGATTCAGAAATATGGACATCAATTTGAATTCCTCATACTAGAGATTCAGAAATATGTATATGCTGAGGTTCGTATCCAAGACAGAAAAGATATGTAATGGGCATCACAGTAACAGATAGATAAAAGTGACAGAAAAATAGAGAGGATGTTGAGCACCTCAACCTGAGCAGATCTTGAGCAGCTCCAGCATCTCCTGCTGCAGCTAGTCTGTCAAGCAACATAGGAGAAAAGGGAAGAGGCATCATTGGCCGCGGCAGGACCATGTTGCCGTCGATCCACATGAGAGGCGGCCGCACCACGAAGGGACCTTCTTGTCGATCTGCACACAAATGAACAGGTGGTGCCGCCACCGCACGCCCCGTGCAGCCGCCGGAACACTGGGTGGTGCCGCGTGCTCCTGCCAAACGGCGGCCGCCGGACCTAAGCTCCGACGAGAGATCCCGCAGGAGCTGCGCGCCGGCCGGTCGGCATCCCCGTGGCTACCGCACCAGCCTTGCAGGCCCTACGTGGAGCCTTTGCAGCCTGGAGGGTAGGGAAGAAAGGGAAAGGGCGGCGCAGTGCGGCGCGGAGGGAGGGGCGCTGAGGGGAGGGGAGAGTGTGGCGGCGGCGTGCGATGGGGGAAGGGGGGCGTGTAGACTCTGATTGGGGCGCTAGGGTTTTGGCACGCATTTGGGCCGGAAGCGCAGGAAGATGTTAATGGGCCTGCTCTATGTGTCCCGACGGACGGTTGGATGTATATCCTGAGCTATACCCACGATCTGTTCGACGGCACATGCAAACATTTATAACGACGGACGGTTACTCATTGAACCTCGAAGTACCGACTAATGGTTCGTGGACAATCTATACCGACGAACTGTTCATCGCTATTTTTGTACTTATACTGTCCAACATGCGTTGGTATAGATGGGTTGTGGTATAGTGAAAGACTTGGTTTGATAAATTTGATTGGCTAGAGTATAGCGAGTCTAAGAATGCAGCTTAGACAATTTGTAAACCATGCTAGAAGAACTACAGATTTTTTTGATGCACTAAACTGGGAAAAGTTGCTGAACTTATGGTCAAGACTGGTATGCACAGTTATTATAAATTGGTTTATCATCTCATTGAGCTAACATTGATACTACCAGTGGCAACAGCTTCAGTTTGAGAGGATATTTTCAGCCATGTCCATTATAAAGACAGATTTACAAAATAAAATGGGGCATGAATGGCAAAATGACCTGATGATATGCTATTGTGAGAAGGAGGTATTTAGACTGATTGATATTGAAAGATCAAAAAGCGGTTTCAAGAGAAAACCACGTTGTATGCAGTTGCCTCGAAAAGTGATGGTATGCTATATTCTCTTCTAAATTAAAATGAGAATTAATAATTTCAAGATCCATGTATATTTGACCAATCAATTATCTATATGCCAATATGTGCAGGTGCAAGTTGCTTCCTCGGATGAATAATGGATGTCACCGTCACATGTTGTCTCTTAGTTTCGTGATTTGGCTTTTTACCTTGTGGTATGGATAAATTGCCCTTTATTTTTCATGATGTATGTTATGATTTTCATCGTTCACCATGTTTCAATATATATAACTATATAAGACTACTTTAAACGGTTATATTTATGAGGTCGTAGTGATGTTATGTTGATATGATTTTATAGTTCAGCCCCTAAAATATTTCCAGGCTCCGTGCCTACCGTTGGGTAGTCGGGTTTCGGGTACCATTGTCATCTCTAGCCGCAGAGGAGCGACTGAGCTAATTGTTTGGAGCTGGGAGGAGTGGCGCTGCACAGGCCTGCCAGATTTGGTAGAGATTCGCCGGTGGCGTCGGCAACAACAAAGGTGCAGCGAGCGTACGCGAAGTAGGCGGAGCGCTAGCCGCTAGCAATGGGAGAGAAGATAAGGTTGCAGGCATGCAGTGCATCTGCATGAGAAGGTAACGATGGATTTTTATTTTTCTTTCTTTTTTTAAATGCATTGTAAGACTTATGGCAGTGACTCATGGCTCCAAATAATTATATTTTAGTTGTAGTTAAAATTGTATTGCTTGATCGGTGGATGGTGAGTTGGTGATTGCCAGTCGGCATGTTTCGTCTAACTGAGTTTTAGGTGTCGGTGTTTCCATTTTGCTTTTCCACATTCCGACCGTGTTCGACATGTTTCCGATCAATTTAGTTCGTTCCGAATTTTTTATATCCCGCAAGTTCATTTTCGTTTTCGTTTCCGACCTTACCGAATTCGATTTCGTTTTCGTATTCAAATGTGAAAGTGGTAATAATATTAGTGTTATCCCGACCGAGTTCGACCGCTTTCAACCTAGTAGGGAGCAGGGGTGCCGCGCCACTCCTCGGTCTTCCACTCACTGGTGCTCTGAATCCAGGGAGTCTCGGGGTCGACGGATGTGGGTCGTGCTTGAGGTCGACGTGGGGCAGCAACAGCTCTTGCCGCCATCTCAGGCAGCGTAGGAGCAGGGGCGCGACATGCGCGACAGCTGTGGGCAATGGAGCAGAAAGGGCACAACATGACATTGGGCGGCATCTGACTTCGGCTTGGCCTCCTCGCTCCAAGCAGCGAGTTGGCCCCTCCCCGCCGGGAGAGTCGATCTCGAGCAGCAGTAGCATACTCATCTAGCGGCAGCATATGCTCGAGCTCCCTCCATTGGTAGCGGCCTAGACCGCCCGCGGTGGCGAGCTGACCACGACCAACGGCAAGACTAGGACGGGGGCTGGCAGGGCACAGCTGCCATGGGGGAGGAGCAGGACCCCAGACAGCGGGCCTCCCGAGGGCGGCAGAGGTCCTCCAACATCTCTCTGCGGAGGCGAGAGCCTTCCTCTAGCAATTTCTTCAACCGCCGGTCCATCCCCATCCTTTCCCTGTCCGCCGATGGCATCTTTCTCCTCTCCCCATCTATCCGTGTGCTCGCCGGTGGCGGCGAGCTGATGGAATCTTGATTCGAGGAGGCAGGAGGCAACGGAGCTCCGCGCTAACGATTCAAGGTCCCAGTCGGCACCAGCGGGCCCTACTTCTGGTGGTTGGGAGCCTCTCTGTCGCAGCAGCCACAAGCGTGCTCCCTTCCTCTCTGCTTTCCCCCTCTCTTCTACGGCCACCACCCCCTGTCGCTCACTGGCTGCCGTCTACTTTGCCCTGGTGGTGGGTAAGGTGCACGCGCACGTGAGCCCGGGTGCCACATCGGCCGTTGTCGTTCTCCTGGAAGGACGCCAGCATTGAAAGAAACGGGGAAGCCCGGAGCGATAGCGTCAGCTGTAAAGAAGACCGACGTGGCAGATTTTCCTTTATATCTTACTCCAATAAGTTTTTCAGGGGAAGGGGTGTTGGCTTGGCTCAGGCATGCAGCTTGGGTTCGAGCCCTCGTGGTGGCACCTTGCTAACAACAAGGGAATCACCAGACGAGAGTATCATAGAGAGAACTCAGTTCTTAGCGTCCACAGGGGTCTATGCTAGCCTCTAGTCCCTCAATAAGTTTCAGGAGATCAGTGCGGATAACTGAGGTTTTCTGGTACCGGAAAAGCTACCCGGTGGGCGGATAAGGGTTCGCCAGAGCTTTTCGCTTGAGATGGCAATAAACAAATCAAAGAGATCCCTCTTAAACAAAGTCAATGCCCGAATTTATTTAGGATAAAACTATCATTAGGGCGGTCCCAATTATCCATGTAGGGTGGTTTCTATCCATGATAAATGAGATGACACATCAGCAAATTAGTGACATGACAGCATAGTTAATGAAGAAAGAGAAGAAAGCCACAAGACTTCATTTCTTCCTCTCGACTCGGCGTCCTCATGTGAATCAAGACAGCAAGACTCTGCAAAATCGCTATTGGGAAGACTCGAGTAGAGTCCTCCTGATCCGCCTGCGATTGGGGAGCCCACACACCACCTGCCTGCACCGTTGTGGCCCAGCTCGCCGACGCTCCCAGCAGGAGCGGGAACTCACCACAGCTGGCGGCCACGCACGTGCTCATGCCTGCACCTGGTGGGGGACCTCGGCCGGGGAGCCAGCTTGTCGTCGCTCCAGGTCTGCAGAGTAGGAACTTGCTGCGGCCTATGCCGCCGCTCCCTGAGGATGTGCTCGACGTGGCCCGCGCCCGGTGGAAGAGCTTGGCTGGGGAGCCAGGACTGGTGCAGGCAAGACAGCTTGCAATACTCATTTAATATACTGATTTGTGACTTGGGAGTAGGGATGGCAATGGGTCGAGTCGGGTGCGGGTGGAGCAAACCCACCCATTATGACAACCACTACATTTATTTACACCCACCCATTACTACACCCATAGGTGAAATTTCATACCCGCATCCGCTTGGTGTCGGACACCACTGATCCATCACAGTATATGACAGATTTGAATATGATGGCATTATATCAAGTAATATAATAGAATAAAATTGTGGAAGTCACAAAGAGATGGTTCTAGCAAGCCAAACTTCCAATATAGTCACATCACATCACATAAACACTACGTGAAAAACTGGCTTTGGTAACGGGTGTAGATCGCCTTTGGTAACGGGCAATGTGCACGTTACCGATCAAGTGTTAAAAATAAGCCAAGAAAGGTAATGGTCAGATGCTCGTTACTGATAAGACATATTCGTAACGGGCATTAAACAACGACCGTTACCACAACTTGCCATCGGTCACGTGAAATGGCTGTTTTTCTGGGCCCACAGGGAACTTTCGTAACGGGCACAAAAGCAAAGCTCGTTACAGAAGCTCAATATCAGAGACGCCTGATGTGCACCTGCGTCTCCACTATCTTGACGAAATGAGACGCGTCTTTTTCATGCGCGCCTCAGCACAAGTATTCGTAACGGGCATCAAACAACGACCGTTACCACAACTAGTCACCGGTTACGTGAAATGGTTGTTTCTCTGGGCCCACATGGAACTTCGGTAACGGACATGAAACAGAGCCCGTTACTGTTAAATTAACATCAGAGACGCATTCTGTGAACCGGCGTCTCCACTGTCTCGACGAAATGAGACGCATCTGTTTCCACGCGCGTCTGTTTTCTCTCTATTAAAGGAGACGCTTGTTTTCAACCTGTGTCTCCTATATCTCGATGAATGGCCAGGTCCTGGGGCCCACCGGTCAGGACTAGTAACGGGCTTTTACACTGCCCATTACATTATGGGCATTTTTGTAACGGCCTTTCCGAATGAAGCCCGTTACTTACTGATCAGTGTTTTTAACGAGCTTTAATTAACACCCGTTACAGATATGGCGGCCATCCCTACAGTGACCTGCCCGGCGGCATCCTGGAACCAGCCAGGATTTGGCAGCCACCAGGGGCTGCATCCTGGAACCAGCCCAGATATGGCGGCCACCACAGCAAGGAGACATCACAAACACATTCTCACATCACAGATATTGGCAAAGCAAGATCACATTTATAGACAAGCTAGCTAGGATCATATCAAGTTTCAAGTTACTATCATCAGGGCTTGTTTGGATGGAGTCATGAGAAAACAGACTGAACCAGGCAGTATCTAACCCCAACCAAGCAAGCTAAGCAGGTTTCTCAGGCAACAACACCTGACTAAAGAAGACTGAATGAGTTTCAAGTTTCTGGTCACAATAAACTCGCGGTGCACCGCTGTACAAGTTGCCCTTTCGGTCGATGGTCTCCTTAGGAATGTACTCGCATAGCATCTCCCGAACGCTTTACATCTTCTATGGAAACATCTACAGGAGGTTTGAAATCCTGCAAAATACAATCATTTTTGAGAATACAAGTAGAAATCATTTTCAAAAATTTGATGGATAATATGAGCAGAGACAAGGTTGAGAATTATTATCTACTTACAGCATCGAGTAGTCTTAACATATCGAATGCCACATGGAATCCACACAAAGACGACCCCCGTGGCTGCTGAGCACACTGCATCAAGGTACCAAAATGACAAGTTAATGCAGTACCAAATAGGTAAGAAGGGACCATAAAAAACCTCGGTCTTACAGCGAGATTTGTTTTGTGCTTGAGTGTGGCTTTTGGCTTTTTTTTCTTTCCTTTCGTTACTCTGTATTGTGCATCACCAAAGGCCCTGCATGATCAACAATACCAATTAGAAACACTAAGAGATTGATTTTTTGTGAACAAAAAATACTGTACCAAAGGCCTTGCGTGGTCAGCAATACCAATTAGAAACACTAAGAGATTGAATTTTTGTGAACAAAACCTACAAGAAACTGACTAGTTCAAAACATTTTGGAGGTCTGGGAACTTTAGCGGGGGATGTTGTTTAGCAGAATCTAGATACCATACCTCTGTGAACTTCATACAGACATACACAGTTCATATTTTACTTAATTTAGCATACAGGGATAGGTGCTAACCATTTTGACAGGAACACAACAATATGCTTATATATCAAAGCAGAGAATAAATTATTTCAACTGGTTCCTTGTCCAACTTGAGCAGTGTTGGATTGTGTGTTCCATATGTACATGCAACAGGACGATAAAGCAATGGTCATGACATTATATATGACAGTAGTGAAACAACACTCACAACACATCATGACACCAACAATAACAATATATATGACAATAGTGAAACAATTAACACTCACAATAAAGCATAAAGACAGTCTAGTTATCACTACATTCAAAGCATAGCAGAATTAAAGTATGCTAACATCCTTTATGCTTTTCATGAATTTACAGTGCAAAAATTATAGCAGCACGAACATGAAAATGAATTTCAACATTTCATATAACTTCATCTGTTAGCAACAATTTATTCAAAACAGACTTGGAGCAACAAAATCCATCCATCAAATCCACAATCAATCAATTGAAGATGAACTATTAAGGCATGTCTACCTAATCCACCTTGACATGAATATATAGCAGATTGGGTGGACTACATTATAAACCACTGCGATGCAATTCCCAGTGACATTTTGTGGCCATCAGAATTAAAGTATGCTAATAGGTCCAAAGCATAACTGTCGATCTGAGCATAGCAAAATTAAAGTATATGCTAACAGGTCTAAAGCATAACTGTCGATTTGGTACATTCAGAGCATAGCAGAATTAAAGTACGCTAACATCCTCGATGCTTTTCATGAATTTACAGTGCAAAAATTGTAGCACCAAGAACATGAAAATGAATTTCAACAGTTCATATAACTACATCTGTTAGCAACAATTTATTCACATAGACTTGGGGCAACAAAATCCATCAATCAAAACTACAGTCAATCAATTAAAGATGAACTATCTAGGCATGTCTCCCTAATTAATCCACAATGACATGAATATATAGCAGATCGATTTTTGTGGCCGATGAGAGAGAGGGTGTTGGGGGTTCAAGCAAGACTAACCTCTATCACGAATGAAGTAGTTGTTCTCGTGATGGTCGGAGGGGCCGGATCCACGGCGGCTCGTGGCCTGAGGCGGCCGACCGGCTCGTCGTCGTGGCCGGGGACGGCGTCGACGGATCCGCGTCAACCGTCTTTAGGTTGGTCGGACGTACGTCCGCACACCAGTAACCGTGTCCTCATCACTGTCGTCACGCAGGGAGCGGTGGGGCTGTAGAAGAGCAGGGCTGCAGCGGGGAGAGAGCGGCGAAGGCGAGCGGGGCGGCTGGCGGCGGCGGTGGGGAGAATGCGGGCGTTGTGGATCTGTCTAGCGAGGAGCCGAATGGCGTGCCCTTGACGGCTCTGTGCAGCAATTGGAATTTCATGGGCACTATAGTAAATATAGGTGGGAAATTTTGAGCAGCCCGCACACAGTTCGCCTGCTAACGCTGACGAGTGGGCCAGTGTCATGGGCGACGATGGTTAGTGAACCCGGATCGCCTTTGTTGGGAGTTGGGTCAGCGGTTATCTTTTTTATATTGGCTGCTGACGCTGACACGTGGGTCTGTCACAATTTTTTTTGAATGAAACTTGCTTCCTTGATTTATTAGAGCCCATAAAACAGCACCTAAAAATCATAAAAATACGAACAATTCGTATTGGACATTTAGTATTTGAATAAAATATCAACAATCACACTTGTGTGCCCAAGATTCTTAGAATCCGTTTTTACATCCCATGTTAATGGTGTAATAATTCTACTAACATCTAGTGTGCGCTAAAAAATCTATAAATTGACATGCTAACATAATTTGGGTACCTAGACTTGTCTTCAAAATTTCAAATGGTTTAGATGAAGGAATTATATACTTGTGTACAAATGTCTACATCTCTCACATAGTTTCCTAGAATGTTTGCTTGAACATTGAAGTTTTCCACACTTTGCAACATGTTCGAACTCATATGCATTTAAAAACGTAACAAAACCTTGTGTTCACCTTAAGCTTACCAAATGTAAAGTTCCATACTAATGGTTGTGTAAAACAAATATTATTTGTATGTTGTACTTACAAAGAACAAAATAAGGCATATAAACATCATTCAACAAACGGAATGTACACTAAACAATGAAATTAATGAATAGATGGTGATTTTAGAAAAATTTAGAAAAAAGTATCAAATTTGGACTAAAAACGACGAAGAAATACTTGTTACAACATTTGGTTGCAGGTTAAAAGGAGAAATGGGGATTGTTCTTCATTTGAATAGAACTGGCTCCCACAGTCATTTGAATAGAACAAAGGACGAAGCAGAGGGCACCGCCGACATCCCAACTTCCCGATAAAATCAAATCCACGTTTAGTAATATCTAATAATTTACATTGAAGATAGATAATGTTCATGTTGATGCTTGCGCCTACATCCCGATGTTCATCCTGCTGACGGCGTACTCCACGGCGGGGCGGAATTTACGCGTCCAGAGGTCGAACTCATGACGGATGAGACACTGGGTGCTGCAGTAGTGGATGATCTCTTTGGTATCCGGCCCGTAGCGCCTACATCCCACTTCCCAAATGCAGATGTGGGGATTCTGGACGGGCAGCAACGGAATGTCGTCGTAGTCGTCGCCGTCATCAAGCCAGTACAACCACGCAATGTTGTCGAGATCATGCTTGACGAGGTAGCGCAGCCGCCGCAGGTTGTGGTTCTTCCACCGTCCGTCAGGGGGCGACGTGCCGCCACTGATTTCCTGGAGTAGTGCCATGGCTTCGGGGTCTGCTGGGTTGCAACGGTACTTCAGCATCGCTAAAAAGTACTTGGCACCGGAGTCTTCAGCAGCGGCGGCAACTCCGATGAGCTTCAAACCCTTATCAGGGTTCCACCGCCTCATCAACCTCACCATCCCGTCGAAGCACAATGCCTCCGGATGATTGGCCTCACGGAAGCGCCGCTCAAAACATGACCTGACATAGCGATTCTTGCACACCGAACGAAGATCACGTAGTGACACATGCAGTGGTACCTCATCGGAGTTGCAGATGCGCCGGAAGGTGCCGCAGATTTTATTGCGAAGGTTTAGAAAATGGAAAACGGCCACATCCTTGATGCAGTGGATGATGATCTTGGTGAGAAGTTCATCTGGCAGCAGCAGCATCAAGCACACCGCGGCGGCCATCAAGGAGAATGGAGGAAATAGCAGAGCGACGGGGTTTGGAATTTGAATGGCGACGAGGGTTGAAGTTGGCGGCGACGAGGGATGAAGTTGGCAAGGAGGATTGAAGTTGAAGAGGGATGAAGTTGGTGACTAGGATTGAAGTTGAAGGAGGCGACGAGCTCGAGGGTTGAAGGTTGAAGATGGCGCCTCGGCCATGTCGTAATAAAACAATAAATGGAAATTGAAAAGGCGCCACAGTTTGGCTACTGTCGTTGACAAGTGGGCCCGACATCATTGCCCCGCCCCTTCTCCTTCCCGCCTAAGTGAAAGGCGACGCGTGGCTTCGCGCCCAAGACGGAGCCCGATGCACAATCGAGTGGCACATACTGGCAGTAATGGAGTAGTGGGTGGGGGCAGAGGCGCCTGACGGTTCGGCGCCTTGTCAATATAACTCCCTCGCCCAGTCGCCCTCCCCTGCTTTCTCCTCTGCTTCTTCCATAAGCTTATCATCTTTTTCTTCACTTCTTCTTCCTCCTCGCGATTCACCACTACAAATCTTCGGTCACCGAGAGAAGGAGGAGATGGCATTGAGGAGCCCACCGTCGTCGAAGCGGGACGAAGGGAGGACAACGACAACGAAAGCCGCCATCGAAAGAAGTTGGAGAAGGGGAAGGAGCCAGCAGCAAAGGATGCCGACGAGGAACCGCTCTTCGACGACAATAAGTTCGCCGCCGAGCTGCTCAGGAGCGCCTTCAGAAAGCTTCAAGGTGTTGGCGAGGCCTTCGACATCAAGGCACATCATAATGTGTACAAGGACCTGACCTTGATGGGTCTCGCCTTCAGGATCCACGGGTTGGCTGAGAAGCTCCAGAACCTCCCTGTGGTCAAGCGGGCTGCCCGCCGCCACTTCTTCTTCGACGACGGCGGCTCCGACAGCGACGACGGCGGCGGCGACGGCAGCCAAGGCGGTGACGGCGGGACTCCGACTAATTGATAGACTCCTTTACCAATTAGTAACAATAATGTCTGTGTGCTTTTGTGTCCCAGCTGTCTTGACCGTCTTGGGAACCTTCCTGGTCGTTCCTGTGCTCCTGATCTTATCCCTTCCTTGTTTTTTCTATAAAACGGCACTGACACCTATCGGTCCTCCTCACTTCAAGTTGCTTCCTTCTTCTCTAGATCTAGATCTAGCTATATGGTTCCTTCTTCTATACAATAAAGTGAGTCACTTGCTTCCTTCTTGTCTAGATCTAGGTCTAGCTATGGCGCAAAGAATAGATCTTGTAGGACGCAAGCTTTTGCTTTTCTCTCTTCTTCCTCCTCCTCGATCTCTCAGTTGCTAGAAGAATTCTTGTGATAGGGGGTGATTGGGTTGCTCATCCCTTGAACACGGCTGCCAGAAGAATCCTTGTGACGTACCCCTTACATGTAGTCGTGTCCGGGGAAGGTAGCCCAGAACCTCCTGGCATCATGATGTACAAGCTGACGGAAAGCTTGCTGCAACTTCTCTGTCACACTTGGGCTTCCTTTTGCTTTCCCCTTCTCCTCCAGGAGGAGGGATTTTTTAAGGGATATGTTTTCACCCTCTCTGTATCTTTCTCTTGTGTTCACTTGGAAGATGAGGAAGCAGCCATAATCTGGATGGAGCATATCTCATTATTTTTCCTTGTAAGATGCGCATAATTAAGGACAGCTTTTGTCTTGCAAACCAAAATTAGGGTTGCTAGACAAAAGCTTTCTTTAATTAGTCATGCAAGGAATCAAGTCTCTAAGCCATCAGCAGAAGTGGAGCTTGTTCGATGACCACGTGCAGCAAGATCGACGACTTGCGAGCAAGATCGATGTGTGTGTGTGATTTTGCATATCGTGTCATGAAGATATGGCCGCATTGTAACCTTTTTCTGGTGTATCAATGATGACTGTAATCTGTGTGTGTGTGTGATTTTGCATCTCAAGAGACATGCTTTTGTGATTATCTCTGTGCAGTACAATTTTTTGTAAGATTTACCTACTCACTTGCAAAGTTTGTGATTATCTCAACAGTTTGGCAAATCAACTTGTTTCTCTCAAGATTCTTGATCTAGATTTGGCAAGTGAAATTATGCAGATTGTTGGAGATGAACTCTTTTCTTACTTGGCATATCTTTTTAGAAGTTGGCAAAGCACAAGATTTGCCAAGTAAAATTTGGCAAACTCTTGGAGATGCTCTAATTCGTGTCTCTTTTGATGTAATCTGTTCGTGATTTCGCATATCTTCTTGCCCATAACAAAAGCGACGTTGGTTCGTTAGTCCTCGTCTCTTGCCCGTAACAAAGACGACACTGGGTCGTTAGTCCTCGTCTCTTGCCCGTAACAAAGGCGACGCTGGTTCGTTAGTCCTCGTCTCTTGCCCTTTACTGAACTGAAGCAGAATATAAACAAGGTACATATAGTATCTTTGGCAGAATATATTACAAGCAGGATTCAAATTCCACCACATCCCATATATTATAAAAAGGATTGAAATTCCACCAATACATCGCATCCTTTATATTACGAAACGGATTCCATTTCCACCAATTGACACATCCTCCGGCATTACAAAAAGGATTCAGCAGAAATCAGGCTTGCTTTTTCTTCCTTGATTTCTGTATATGGATTTTTTCACTATGGTCGCTTCGCAAGTACGGTGCTTTGTTAGTTCCGAAGATTTGGGGCTTGTATGAAGTGTCAAAGGATGGAATTTCGTCAAACTGGTTGTATTCCTCCTCAACAACATTTTCAATCCCCACAATCCTTTTTTTCTAGGCATAACCATAGACCAGTTCTTCTTTGCAAGGTCAGGTACATAGAACACTTGCTCAACATTGTTGGCGAAGACAAACGGTTCGTTTTTGTAACCAAAGGCCCGGAGATCAACACTAACATAACCATATTTGTCCTTGCTCACAGCTCTCTTCCCATTGGTGACCCATCTACATCGAAACAAGGCTACCTTCAATCCTACATAATCAAGCTCCCATATCTCCTCTATTTGACCATAATATGTGTCTGTCTCCCTGTCATCATCATCGTCATGACTATCGTCAACGACGGCCCGTACACGCACACCACTATATTGATAGATGCTCTTTTTATCCTGGGTCATGGTGTAGAATGTGTATCCATTGATATCCATTCCTTCGTGTCTTGTAACAGTGAACAATGGCCCCGCTGCTAGATTCTTTATCTCGTCGGTAATTACAGCATTATTGCTGCATGTCACGACATAATCTCAGAGCCACCTATTGAAACCTTGCATGTGCATCTTTGCGAGCCAAGACCTACCATGGTTAGGGTTGTCTTCACGTAGTTGTCGTTTGTGCTCATTGGCAAACAGTGTAATTAGGTGCAGCTGTTGTATCACGGTGAAATGAGCCTTTTCGAAGGCATCTGCATCCGGAGTGACTGACCTTTTCCCCTATGGTCCCAACACCTGAAAGCCTACCTTCATGCCGTGAGCGAGGCACACCAATGGGGTTTTGTGGGTCCATATAACCCATGGCCCACTCCACTGCTTTGATGGTCTCGTAGCCACGAACAATGGCTCCCTCCGGAAATAACCTGTTATGTACCAATGATTTCAGGAATCCATAGAACGTCTCATATGTAAACACCTAATGAAGATAAGATGGGCCAAGGAACCAGATTTCCCTCGAGAGGTGTGCTGTTAGATGCAGCATGAGATCAAAGAATGACGATGGGAAGGTAGCTTCAAGCAGGCATAGGGTCTCGAAATGCCTCCTCTCCAAGTCCAATAGTTTTTCCTCATCAATCACCTTCTGTTCTATTGCATTGAAGAAGAAACACAAGCTCATGGCCGCGTCACGAACCAGTTCTGTCTTGATACCTCTACGTGCAACAGGAAGTAGAGCTGTCATCAACACATGGCAATCATGAGATTTCATCAAGTTGAAATTCATTTTCATGTCCTTCACTGACACTAGCCTCTTGAAGTTTGATGAGTAGCCTGAAGGTACTTTCAAATCATGCAAAAACTAACAGAATTCTTTTCTCTCTGCCTTTGACAAGGTGGTTGCAGCAACGGCAAGGTTCGTCCCCATCTCTGTTTCCTCTGCATAGAGCTTTAGCCTAATGCCCAGCTCTTTAAGATCCTCCCTTGCATTTTTATGATCTTTTCCTTTGGACTTCTGTTGTAGCAATGTTCCACAAGTAGCTTCACACACATTCTTCTTGACGTGCATGTTGTCAATCGAATGACGCACATCCAACATTGGCCAATACTCTAGCTCCCATAGAATTGATTTCTTGTTCCACATTCCTTCTTCTTCATCACTATCTCATTTCTTTCTTTTGCCAAGGGTTTTTTCAGTCAGTTTGGGTAACTCCTTGATAGTTTTGATGTCCTTGACTTTCAAGTGGACCAGATCTCCAGTCCCATGCAATGGCGCCTCTCGATTCTCCTTTTCCCCATTCAACTGACAATCCATGGCCCGGTATGGATGTTTCTTGCTGAGGAAACAACAGTGCCCCATAAATACATATTTCTTTGAATGTCTTAGCCATATTGCGCAAGTATCTTCCAAGCAGTGTGGGCAAGCTGCACCTTTCCTTTTACTCGAGCCAGAGAGGTTGCGCTGAGCCGGGTTGTCGTTGATGGTGGTAAACAACATGCCATGCATTGTGAACTCCTCACGCTTGTACTCATCCCAAACCTCCGGCACACCAGGCTTCCACAATATCTTCAAGTCATCAACTAGTGGCCTTAAGTAGACATCAATACGGTCGCTAGGTTGCTTTGGCCCGGAGACCAATATTGTCAGCATCATATATTTCTGTTTCTTGCATAGCCATGGTGGAAGGTTGTACAATGACAGCAAGACATGCCAGGTGCTATGTGTTGAGCTCTGGTTACCGAATGGGTTCACGCCATCTGTGCTCATAGCAAACTGTATGCTCCTTGCATCGTCAAACCATGGGAAGTGGGTATTAATGTTACCCCATTGCACTGCATCTGCGGGGTGCCTAAACTTGCCATCTTTCTTATAATTAAGCTCCTTTCGGCCTTCGTAATGCCAATGCAAGAGTTTGGCCTCCTTTCGTGTTGCGAACCATCTCTTCAGCCGAGGAATGATGCAAAAATACCATGCCACCCTCACAGGAGCCCCTCTGTTAGCCTTCTTCTTCTTGCCTCTGATCTCGCCGGGCTCGTTCTCGTCATCAGCATTATTATCATCTCCACCATCCTTTTTCCTCTTGTACCGATCATAGCCACGCTTGGGGCACTTGTCAAGGTCTGCATAATCTCCACGGAACAATACACAACTGTTCTTGCATGCATGGATTTTTTCAACCTCTATTCCCAGAGGACAGATTATCTTCTTCGCCTCATAGACACACTCTATTATTTGGTTTCCTTCAGGTAGCATGTCTCTAAGCACATCCAATAGATGTTTGAAACTTTTGTTGCTCCAACCATGATATGCCTTAAGCTGCAAAAGTTTTAGATCACCAAAAAGGCGAGAGTACTTCTGGCAATCAGGATAGAGGGGTTTCTTTGAATCTTCAATGAACTGCTTCAGCCACGCTAATTCAGAAGGTGTGTACACTCGTTGAAACTCAATATCCCGCAACATTTGATCAACATTGTGCACACGTTGCAACACCTAACCACCATCGAAGCCCCTAACTTCTTGATCAGTGATATCCTCAGGCCTCAACACATTTGGTGGGAATAATGGTTCATTTCCCTCAAAAAGTCCACTGTCATCAAGATCTTCATCATGGTTAGCATGGTGTCACACTTCACCTTCATTTAGGTAGCCTGCTTCGAGTTCATTAAGGCCTTACACACCATGTTTACTCCAACACGTGTAATGTTTTGTGAAACCACGTGAGACCAAATGATGAAAAATTATTTCCCGTTGTGCGAATTTCTTTTGGTTGAGACAATCAATACAGGGGCAAAGCATTGCCTGAACACCACGGTTTCTCATATCCGCCTCTGCTTGATTTAAAAAATCATTGACCGTGCTTAAGAAATTCTCCAAATCTTCTTGGGGCTGTCTATACATCCAAGCCCGAGCAGCAGACGCCATCTGCATTCCATACACCAAATGAGAATAATTCATCACACAAAAAGACAGCTGAAGAATTTCAATAAAATGGGCCAATTAATTTCCACCTTGACGAGGACTTTCTACGAGCCGAGTTCGGCCGATCAAGGAGGAGGATCGGAGGCGCGGAGGAGGCCGCGGTCGACGTCCGCTCTGGCCCCTTTCGCCGTCGCGCAATCCTCAGAGCACGCGCAGCTGGCGGCGGCGAACGGGACAGGCCAGCGGGGACATCTGAGCACACAGATCGAGCAAGTGACCTTCTGAGGAGAGAGAGAGCGAGTGTTGTTGTCGGAACATGAGTGGCCTAGCTTCTGCGGAGAGAGAGCGAGTGGTGTCGAAAGGATAAGACACAGACACACAGACGAGATAACAACATGCATCTCCAATGTGAGAAAAAGGCGACCCTGGGTGCCAATCAAAGGAAACGCATCCTACAAGCATGCATCTCTAGTACGAACTTATCGGTAACGGACTTTATAGCCCATTACCAGTACAGAGTGATCAGTAACGGACTTAAGAAGCCCGTTACCGATAGGGCATTGATCGGTAATGGACTTTACAAGCCCGTTACCGATAGGTTTAACATTTGTAACGGACTCTTTTAACATCTGTTACAAAGAATTTATGTAACAGGCGTTTAAGAAGCCCGTTACTAGAAGTCCACATTGGTAACGGGCGTTGTGGAGGCCAACCCCGGGGTTGTCCTGGCGCGTTTATAGGTAACGGGCGCCAAACAACAACCGTTACAGATGTGCGTGGATGTAATGGGCGTTAAGGGCCCGTTACAAATGTTGCGTGACCTATTTGAGGTTTTCACGTAGTGAAATGTTCATAGTTCCAGTAAGAAAGTAAATTAGTCGCCATACTCAAGAAAGGAACTTAGGGGTTCTATTGCAAAAAGGCAGTGACCAGGATGGTTTGACCGGTTGACTTAGTTCACATCAAACAGGGACCGTCGGATCTTGATCCGGTGGCTGAGGTTGCACGCAAATGTCCGGGCGGTGACGACTGGACGGCGAGCAGGGGCGCTGTGGCGGCGACGACGGCGAGCAGGGGCGCTGTGGCGGCTGACTCGCCAGCGAAGATCGATCTCAATCTGTGCTACACGATTTGGCACATGGATAGCACCAGGATGTAGAGCTCGGCGCGACGAAGCAAACTATGGCAGCGTGGTCGGCAGAAGCACGGCGGAGATGTCACCGGATACAATGAGGCGAACGGCCATGGCAATGCCACTCCGGCGAACTCGTTCGGGCGGCTCGAAGCGCGGGGACGCGAACAAAAGGCACCGGTGACTTCCTCACCTCAACACGCAACTCCGGGCGGCCTTCTCGTCGATAGGGAAGCGGCGTCGAGGGAGATCGAAGCGGCGGCGATGCTAGGGTTTCCGACGGCGGTGGTGTTGGTGCATGGGCGGTTAGAGTTTGGGGATTCCACGCATAGTTGGCGGCGGCCACTTAAATAGAGGCCAGGAACGGCATCTTAGCGTGTGGGCCACGCCTTGGAGGGCGCGTGCCAGGCGGGGACGGCTGGGACTCCCCGAGTGTTGGGCATACACCTCGGGTACCCATGCTAGGAAGGATGAAAACAGACTCCTACTAGAATTCCCCTGTAGTCCTATTAGGACTCATTCCGTGTAATCCTACAAGGACTCCTGCCTTATAACGGACTAGGAATCCTCCCCTGGACTATATAAAGGAGGGTCAGGTACCTAGCGGAACATCTGAACAAACCAACACCAAGTGTAGGGCGCCATACTTGATCCCCAAACAGGACATAGGGTTCGCCACCTTGGCAGCCCGAACCTGTATAAATCTTGTGTCCTGTGTCCTTGCGCATACCTTCGAGTTCTTAGTCTCTCGATCACGATCCTCCACCACACAATCTACTACCTCGGCTACCCTCTAGGTAGGTTTGCCGGGTTAAAACACCGACAGCTGGCGCGCCAGGTAGGGGAGATCATCACCACCGGGCGAATTCGAAGGACCATTTTATCATCAAAATCAATCTACTCGACGACAAGCAAGTCAAGTCGCAATGCAAAGGAAGTCGCCGAGTTTTGTCAAAAAACAGAATCAAATTCCGTACTCAGTTCGCGCGTCCGGGTGCCTCAGCACGTTGCACGGCTCGTCGTCGACTACTTCGCCCACGCCGCGCATCTGGGTGCCTCGGCACGTCGCGCGGCTCGTCGTCGACTTCTTCGCCTACGCCGCGCGTCTGGGTGCCTCTGCACGTCGTGCGGCTCGTCGTCGACTACTTCGCCTCGCGTAGGCTCGTCGTCGACTCCTTCGCCTATGTCGCGCGTCCGGGTGCCTCGGCACGTCGTGCAGCTCGTCGCGCGGCTCATCGTCGACTCCTTCGCCTACACTGCGCGTCTGGGTGCCTCGGCACGTTGCACGGCTCGTCGTCGACTACTTCGCCTTTCGCAGGATTTTCGTCAACTACTTCACCCATGCCGCACGTCTGGGTGTATCGGCACGTCGCGCGGCTCGTTGCGCGGCTCGTCATCGACTACTTTGCCTCGCGCGGGCTCGTTGTCGACTACTTCACCTACATCGCGCGTCCGGGTGCCTCGGCACGTCGCACGGCTCATTGCGCGGCTCTTCGTCGACTACTTCGCCTCGTGTAGGCTCATCGTCGACAACTTCACCTACACCGCACGTCCGGGTGCCTCGGCACGTCGTGCGGCTCATTGCGCGGCTCGTTGTCGACTACTTCGCCTATGTCGCACCTCCGGGTGCCTCGGCACATCGCGCGGCTCGCTGTCGACTACTTTGCCTACGCCGCACGTCCGGGTGCCTCGGCAGGTCGCGCGGCTCGTCGTCGACTACTTGCCTCGTGCAGGCTCGTCGTCGACTACTTCGCCTACGCCGCGCGTCCTGGTGCCTCGGCACATCGCGCAGCTCGTCGTCGACTACTTCGCTTACGCTGTGCGTCCGGCTGCCTCGGCTCGTCGTCGACTACTTCGCCTCGCGTAGCGTGTTGTCGACTACTTCGCCTACACCATGTGTCCGGGTGCATCGGCACGTCGCACGGCTCGTTGCGCGGCTAGTCGTCGACTACTTCGCCTCGTGCAGGCTCGTCGTCGACTACTTCGCCTACGCCGCACCTCCAGATGCTTCGGCACATCACGCAGCTCATCACACGGCTCGTGGTCCACTACTTCGCCTACCCCGTGCGTCCGGGTGCCTCGGCACGTCACGCGGCTCGTCGTCGACTACTTCGCCCACGCCGCGCGTCCGGGTGCCTCGGCACGTCGGGCGGCTCGTCGTCGACTTCTTCGCCTAAGCCGCACGTCCGGGTGCCTCGGCACGTCGCGCGTCTCATCGTCGACTACTTCGTCTACGCCGCACGTCCGGGTGCCTCGGAACGTCGCGCGGCTCGTCGTCGGCTACTTTGCTTACGCTGTGTGTCTGGCTGCCTCGGCTCGTCGGCAGCTACGTAACCTACGTCGTGCGATCAGGTGCCTCGGCTCGTCGCGCGGCTCGTTGTCGACTACTTCGCCTACACCACGTGTCCGGGTGCCTCGGCACGTCGCATGGCTCATCGCCAACTACTTCGCTGACACTGCGCATCCGGGTGCCTTAGCACATCACGCGGATTGTCATCGACTACTTCGCCCACGTTGTGCGTCCGGGTGCCTAGGCTCGTCGTCGACTACTTCGCCTCGTGCAGGCTCGTCATCAACTACTTCGCCCACACCGCGCGTCCGGGTGCCTCGGCACGTCACGCGGCTCGTCGTCGACTTCTTCGCCTACGTCGCGCGTCCAAGTGCCTCGGCACGTCGCGCGGCTCATCGTCGACCATGCGTAGTCTCATCGCTCAACTTCTCGTCGTTCGGTCGCACTGGCTCTTGTCGTGCGCCCGATCACTCCGTCTCGCGGCTCGACTACTCTGTGCGCCGCCACTCGACTTGTTGTCTGGTCGCACTGGCTCTACCTCAGCCACGCCGTGCGTCACGACTACTTGTTTCGTGGCAACACCGGCTCTACTTTGAGTACGCCACACGCCACTGCGACATCGTCTTCCGGTCGCATCGCGTCGACCACTCATCTCGACTAGCTTTCCAAACTAGTCGAGAACGGCAGTCACACCCCCAACAACTAGTCGGAATCAACTATGACTAGTCAACTTCAGCAACAACCCGTCGCGGATCCATTGCCGACTGCCATGTCTTCATCTACAAGTCCGCACTGTTAGAAACAACTAAGTCGTTTATTTAAATGATTACCTTTTCTTTTCTTGGCTTGTTTTCCTCATCATGCAGGACAACATGCCCTCATGTACGCTTCTTGACGGGTTTTCACGGGAGCTACACTCTGCTAACTACTGTTGGGGTATATCGATCAAGTCACCACGAGCCTACTTCATGGACTCAGGGGCTATCCCAAGGATGCAGCTTCTAAAGTCCGCTCCGTGTGGCAACTTAAAGTCGACTTTGGTTGCACCTTCTCTTGCTCCGGCAGCATACTGCGTGTGTAAGCTTCGATGGAACCTAGCTGTAAGTGGCCCTCACGTCCTAGCAACGATGGTCCCTGGCTGCACGTGGTCTTCATGCTCTGTACCTTGGGTCTGAAATCCATGGTCCAGGTACACAAGTCGACTCCGGTCGCACCTTCAAGTCCACTACGGTGGCAACCGTACTTTGGGTCTGAAATCCATGGCCCAGGTATACAAGTCGACTCTGGTCGCACCTTCAAGCTCGCTCCTGCGGCAACCGTACTTTGGGTCTGAAGCCATGGCTGAGGTACTGAAGCCCACTTCAGTGGCACAAGTCGACTTCAACAGTCGCAATCTTAAGCCTGCTTCGGCGGCAAAACTACTCGTTTTCTCTAATTTTTCATTTGTTTTGGCTTTCCGGAAAGTGCTTTTCGTTTTTTGCACTTAAGTCCACCCCGCATGGCACAAAGTCGACTACTGTAGTCGCATCTAAAGTCCGCTCCACGTGGCACAAAGTCGACTTCGGTTTTCAAGTCGCATCTCAAAGTCCGCTCCGCACGACACAAAGTCAACTTCGGTTTTCAAGTCGCATCTCAAAGTCCGCTCCGTGCGACATAAAGTCGCCTTTGGTTTTCAAGTCGCATTCTAAAGTCCGCTTTGCCGGCATCACAAAGTCGACTTTGGTTTTCAAGTCACATCTCAAAGTCCGCTCCGCGCGGCACAAAGTTGACTTCGGTTTTCAAGTCGCATTCTAAAGTCCACTTTGCCGGCATCATAAAGTAGACTTCAGTCTTCAAGTCGCATTCTAAAGTCTGCTCTGCCGGCATCTAAAGTCGACTTCGGTCGCATCTAAAGTCTGCTCTAACGGCACGACTACTTCTCAAGCTCCACGGCTCGACGCCAAACTACTACTCGGAATCTCTCCAGCTCGAGGGTTGCACTCAAATTACTACTCGAGGATAACTTCAGCAGGCTTCGCTCGCTCTCAAGCTCGGGGGCTCCGCACCAACAACTACTCGACGTGGCTCATACGGCTCTCTTATCTCGAGGGCTACACGCTGCAAGAGTACTCAGATGATGGCTTTCGCAAACACTGAAGACCCTTGGATTGATTACCTAGTCATTTCAAGGCTCGGGGGCTGCTACACCCATCATTCAAATTTTTCAAGACGGAAGATTCGGAATCAAGATTGACCCTCAGCTAGAGTTTGTAACTCAACCTAAGGCTCAGGGGCTACTCCATATGGAGCGCGATTTTGCAATCGCACTTCCATATAATCTCGAATTCAAGACAGATGAGCTGGATCACCTTCCAGCCTCGTGGCAGTTCAAGTACTATTGAAGACTTCTCTAAGCAGTACATGATGACGCTCAAGAACTACTCGAAGAGGCTTCAAGACTACTCGAACTACTACTCTCAACTCCAATGTGCTCGGGGGCTTATCGGGCATACACCCCGGGTACCCATGCAAGGAAGGATGAAGACAGACTCCTACTAGAATTCCCCTGTAATCCTATTAGGACTCGTTCTGTGTAATCCTACTAGGACTCCTGCCTTGTAACCGACTAGGAACCCGCCCCCTGGACTATATAAAGGAGGGTCGGGTACCTAGCCGAACATCTAAACAAACCAACACCAAGTGCAGGGCGCCATACTTGATCCCCCAAACAGGACGTAGGGTTCGCCACCTTGGCAGCATGAACCTGTATAAATCTTGTGTCCCGTGTCCTTGTGCATACCTTCGAGTTCTCGGTCTCCCGATCATGATCCTCCACCTCACAATCTACTACCTCGGGTACCCCTGGGTAGGTTAGCCGGGTTAAAACACCGACACCGAGTCTAGCTCCGGCACGACGCAAGGTTGGAGGTGAGACACGGGACCCGCGTGTCAGCGGCTGCAACAGAGGGAGGCGGAGCGGGCCGGCGAAGGGCGAAGCAGGATTGGGTCGCGGCCTACTGGGCCAAGGGAAACGGCGCGAGGCACGGTGAGGGAAAAAGAATAGGGTGGTCCTCCGGACTTGGGCACACAGGCCACTGGTGGAACTGGGCCGACAGGCTGCAGAGCTGGGGGCAAACACGAACTTTGGCTTTGGGCTCAAACTGAAACAGGGCTGAAAGGAAGGAAAGGTGAAGGGACGAGTAGAGAAGGTTTTTGAAATTTTAAAAAGGGTTCAAACACTTGAATTCAAATTTGAATTTGAATTCTAACAAATAGAAACAATGCATCAACATGAATGCAACAAACATCAAGTCATTTAATTAATTTTGTAAAAACAAATAAAGACTTTCCCTATACTATATTTCTTGTAATAAAAATAAATATTGGGAAAATTTTAAAACTTTGAGCAAATCGTTGTTAAATTTCATTTCTATTCACATTCAAATTTCAGGGTGTGACATTAACGTACTATCAGCTGATGGTAAAGACTATGGTCGTCTCGACATTTCACAATCTCGTGGATCACATATTCTACAAAAAATTCTCCCGGATCACATGGACAAACTCTACTGTATATGATGTCAGACTATCAATGTCTCGACATTTCACGATCTCGTGGCTCGCGTGGACAGCTATAATATACTACCGAGAAGTCGAGGACAGTAGAACAGGTCACTGACTCGGCAAATATTAACAAATATGCTAGAAAAAAATATTGCACCAATGAAACATTATATTGTAATAATAATATTCAAACTTCAAGGATATCTCAATATCATACCCATATCGAACTGTCCGTGGGTATGGATTGGTGTACGAGAGCTCTCGGTGTAGCGAGATGATGAGATATCTCAACTTTCGTGGATCATATACACAAAAACATCGATTAACCAATAGAAATATGTGTGGAAGATCTTTAATTGTGGATAAACTTATTGTTTGGCATAATCTTGTAGATGCCAGGGATAATTTTACCTAGGATTTGCATAGAGATGTCAATATATTTTTACTGTAAGCTCTATGTATCAATATCTTGTAATCCAAGATACTCCTATAAATTTATATGGAAGCTAAATATACCTCTGAAAATAATGACCTCCTTTGGTACCTCCAACGAGGTGTTATTTTAGCAAAGATAAACTATCCCAGAGGAATGGGTCTAGGTGAAAAAAATGTTTGCTTATGCTATCATATTGAAAAAAATAGGCACCTCATGTTTCTGTCAACATGTGAATATTATTTGGAGATTTGTTACTGTAGCTACCGACAATTTTAGGTCAATAAATCATATGTCGCTGAATTGCATTAGTTAACAGGCATAAAGAATAGAGATCTTTTACGGTGGGCCATACCACTAGGTAGTGGTATGCACTATGGCTATTTTTTTAAGGGCAAATAGATAATTTTTGCAATCTTTTAATATATTTGGTAACTTGGGGCTGAGAAAAAATTCGTTTATGCCAAATTTTGAAATGAAAAATCATTTTTGAAATTTGAATTAAATTTTTTTATTTTTGAATTTTGAAAAAAAAAATTGGCCATACCACCAAAAGGAAATGGAAAATTTTGAAAAAATTTGATTCTGAAATTTGAAAAAATCTGGCCATACCACCAGAGGGAAATGAAAAAAAAATGAAATATGCCACAGAAATTTGAAATGAAAAAATTTGAAAATTTTCATTTTTGAACTTTGGTTAAAAATTTTTGTTTTTGAAATTTGAAATGAAAATTTCCGTTTGAAATTTGAAATGAAAATTTCCGTTTGAAATTTGAGAAAAAAATGGCCATATCAGGGAAATGAAAAAAATTGAAATGAAGAAATTACATATTTCGTTTATGCCACCGAGATAAAACTTCCAATAATACTCATATACCACGTATACCACCTATGTATACCACACTATACCACAAGTGCAAATTGTGGTGGTATACAATTAATCTTAGCCGTCAGAACCTTTCATACTGGTCCTTTTTTCAACAGTAGTATATGGTGGTATGGTTTACCGTGAAAGAGCCCAAAGAATAAGAGAAGTTTGATCTATGTGGGAGTTACTGCTCTCATGTGAACAATTTGGTACACTCGTAATGGTATGGGTTTTGTAAAAAAAAAAAAGTTCACCGTCATTTGTGTATGTTGTTTTCAGGGTATTTTGTTAGGTGCGGTTTTGGCCCGGATTTGGAGTAACCTGGGCGGTGAATAAAGTGCCGGAAGTTATCGTTTTGGATCTCATCCAAGAAACGAATGGGAATAATAAGCAATAATGGACTTTTCTATTTTGGTGATCAGCTAGCTTTGAACCTGAATTTGCTGGAAGAGTTGAGTTGTGTGGATTCGCAGATGCTGGGGATGATTATTGTTTCTAGAAAAACAAAGAAATAAAGACGTGAGGGTGATCATGCTGGAGGTTAGGTACGCGATATGCTCTCGACGCCTCCTATAAATACAACCTTGCCTCCCTGGACGCCTCGTTCCAATTCCAACCCAAGAAAGGGCCTTCTTCCTGCTTCTGGCCACTAGCTTTCAATGGCGCGCGTAGTGCTCACTGCTCTCCTCGTCCTGTTCGCGGTAAGCATCCACTAAGACACACCTGCTGCAGTACTCATTCTTCTAACTCTCTGTGCTCTTAAATTTCTCTGTCACGCGTTTCAGGTTGGACAGCAGAGCCATGCTTTCTACTACGCCAAGTACGGTGGTAGCTCCGCAGCCCAGCACGCCGCAAAGGACCTCCTCGACAGCAAGATGGCGGTCTTCTTCCACGAGGACGCCCTGCGCGTCGGCCAGAGCCTCCCCTTCCGGTTCCCTGCGGCGGTGACCTCCCCGCTCGGCGTCCTCCCCCGCCACGTAGCGGACGCGATCCCCTTCTCCTCCTCCGCCCTCCCGGGCGTCCTCGCCCAGTTCAACGTGGCCGAGGGCTCCGCACAGGCGGCCAAGATGGAGGAGACCCTTGGCATGTGCGAGGACCCGGGCCTCGAGTGGGAGGCCAAGTTCTGCGCCACCTCGCTGGAGGCCCTGGTCGAGGGCGCCCAAGGCGTGCTCGGCACCAGGGACATCACGGAGATGATCTCCACGGTGCCCCGCGCTGGGTCGCCGCTGCAGGCGTTCACCGTCCGGGCCGTGCGCCCCGTTCGGGGCTCCAGCTTCGTGGGGTGCCACCAGAAGGAGTACCCGTACACCGTGTACATGTGCCACAGCACCGGCCCGGCCCGGGCGTACAAGGTCGAGATGGAGGGCGCCGATGGTGACAGGGTCACCTTGTTCTCCGTCTGCCACACCAACACGTCGGAGTGGGACAAGGACCACGTCGCCTTCAGGCTCCTCGGCACCAAGCCCGGCGGCCCGCCGGTGTGCCACGTCCTGCCGTCCGGGCACATCTTGTGGGCTAAGAAAAATGCTAGCCTGCTCTCGTCGGCGTAAGGGATGAAGTGGTTCCTCTGACGTTATGGCTCGCCGTGATGCGGATCGACGTACATGCGGTTGCAAACACATGCCTGTGATAATTCATCACAGGGGATAGCTAGCGTCAGGGGATCACTGCACGTCCCAACGTAATGGGACGCATAATAATGTCTATGCAATGTTTCAGTCGTCGTTCGTCGGCTCATATGCCACCTTGCATTATTCTCTACTCAAGCTACTACATCTCCACAAGTCCCCTAGCTGCTGGTCACTGGAGTTGTGCAGCACCATCGTCTGTAATAAAGGCGTAAACTTAATTACGCAAATCTATATGTGTGTCTCGTGTTGCTATCATAATTCAGGGTTAAATTGTACTCATATGCAGCATAATTTAGGGTTATGTAGAATCTATTATGTCTCATATGCTTGAAACCGCCCAAGATTTGGACTACTGAAAATAAATAAATAAATAAATATTTATTTATTTATTTATGTCTAGATACATGAAAAACATATCTAGAAAAGCTAGCTGAGATGCAAAGCCTGCACATAGATGCAAAGCTGAGAAAGAAGTCCAAGTTAATTATGCATGCACGCCAGAGCAAGCTTAATTAAGAAGAATTCTACATAAAGCAAATTAAAAATCTGACAAAAATTTACTACTTCGCAATGTACTTTCATATCGGAGACTTTGCCAAACCTTTCCTTTTCATGAGTTCTTTGGAGCTTGTCGGGCTTCATTACTTCGATCTCTAGTTTGCTCATAAGTTGGCTATACTGAGTAATCTCTAGGCTTTAACTACCAGGCGCATCGTTGTGGTTTCATCTAGATATATTCACAACTTGTTGGTATCTGCTAGATCTGCAAGTTTTATCTTTATTATTATTATTATTATTATTATTATTATTATTATTATTATTATTATTATTATTATAGCTTTTATCACCAATTTATCCAGCATGGAACTAGCTCATGTCATCACTACGTTATTGTCTTCAAATCATCTATATTTATTTCAAGTGTCGTTTGCTTGGCATTGTTTAGGTTGCTTTTAGTACTTTATGTTCTCTTTACGTCATCATATCGGTTGACCTAGCCGATTTTTGCCATGTTTCGTATCAGCTGCTTAGCTTTTATGTTTTTATAAGAAACACATCGGAAGTCTAACTGATGGACCCACTATCTAAAGTTTTCGACACACCTTGTGAATTAGGACGTCAAATTGACTCACACGCATGGCACTAGAGAGCCTTAGTGTCTTAGTACCTAAGGATCTGTTCAATTTTTGCAACTACACTAAGATATCATAGGTTTGAACCATGGGGAATAACTCAAAGATTATTCCCTATTTGACACTTGAAAACTTGTCCATTCCTTCCCTGGTCCTGGAAAAATTTCCGTTTCCTATTTGACATCGAGTGCAACTTTGATTTTCTATTTGACATTCTGTCGTGTTTTCCATCAAGAACTGTTAACTGCCATGTGAAAAGAAGATTTTGCCCCTGCTGCGCCCACCACCCTTCTCCCTGCTGGATCCCACCGGCAAGGGCTGTCCTCGAGGCTGAATCTCCGGGCAAGTACATTGGTGTCGTCTGATAGGTCGCCTCATGCATTTACACGTAATATTGAGTCGACTCAACAGATCACCTGTACAATAAGTTGTCTTATAAGTCATCTACTAGAGCAATAAACATCATGTTCGTCTGATTTATCAGCCACCAGCCAGCAGTACTTTTCTCTCAGAACAAACCAACCACCAGCTAACAATACTTTTCTCTCAGAACAAACTAGCACCAGCCACCAGCCAAACGAACATGCTGAAAATCCCTTAATTTGTGCATGTAAAAAAGAAATATTATGAGATGCATGGCAACAACAACTCATACAATGGTTATGAAGTTGTCTCATAAGGTGGTTGCCTCTCTCAAGAGGTGGTTGTTTCGCGAAGCAATAACATCTTTCTTTCTCCTCGCTCGCTCTCCTCCACATCATCAAAAATCTTACGTCGCATTGCATAAGACGACCTATGGGACCCGCTAACGTGTACCAATATACTTGCTCTTAGGAGAGACGACAAGAGAGGGGGAGAAGAGGTAAAGATCGATATTTCGTGCCATTTTTTCTTTTTAAGAACAAAATATAGGGCGTGTTTGGGAGAGCTCCACGCAGCTACAGATCCACAAAAACAGCTCCACTCCAATTTTTTCCTGCCAAACACCCCAGCTCCAAAAACTCCAGATCCACCAAATCCATGGATCTAGCTCCCAACTCCACCAAATCCATGGAGTGCCTCAAGGGGTACTCTGCAAACACGTTTTTCATAACAACTCGTGGAGTTGGGGGGTAATTACCCACCACTGCCACCGATTACACAACATACCAGTTCAATTCTTTTCCCCCCGCGACCCGTCGTCTTCTCCCTCGAACAGAGGCCGCGGCGCCCCTTCCTCTCCCTGGCGCGTCTACAGTACGCCGCCGCCGGCCGGCCGCCCGGACCGCCAGAGAAGCGGTATTCGGCATTCGCTGCTCTCCTCCTCCTCCGCCTCGGCTTGTGTTCCTCGAGCGATCTTGCCGTGCCAAGTCGCAGAGGAGCAGGCCGCCGTTGGAGAGCGACCGTTTCCCGAGCGGGCGCGGCGACCAGAGCCTGCGCGCGAGCGACGGAGAGATGGCCCAAGAACTGGCCATCTGTGGCGTCGGCATCGATGAGGAACACCCCGAGCCCCGGAGGAAGGGCGTCCTGGTGAGGCGCGGCGCGTTCGGCGTCAAAAGGGAGGTCTTTGCCGTTGACAAGATGCCCGTCCCGATGCGGCGGTTGCTCCGAAGCGGCCGAGCTGCGAGCTCGACGCGGTCCGTGACGCCCTCGTGAAGGCGGAGGTCTTGTCGTCCCGCGGTGCGGCGCGGCCGCCGCGCCCGCACCCGCCGGCGGCAAGGACCGCCGGCTCCGGCCACCGGGGCGCCCGTGGAGGAGGATGGCGGCGGGGCGGCGATGAAGAGGAAGATGTCTCCTTTCGCGGATCGTGGCGCGGGGAAGCCGAAGCGGATGAGGCCGGGTGGTCGGAAGCGGCGGCCGGCCGCCCGGCCTCGCTTGCGGCGGCGGCGCCGGATCACGCCGTCGCGATCCTCGCCGAACCGGCGCGTTGGGGACGCCGATTCCCGTGGCGGCGGCGGCGGCGAGATGGAGAAGGCCGTGCGGTCCATGAATGGCGGTGCCTTGTTCCGGTTGAAGATGTTCTTGGACAAGTTCGCGCCGGAGAGCACGCCGCCCAAGAGTCACGGACGCGCGCCGCCGGTTGCCTCCGGCCGCTGCACTGCCTCGGCATCAGGGAGCCGGTGGCAAGATGGCCACGGTGCAAGAGGATGAGGAGGGGGAGGCGGATGGTGTCGACATCTGCGGCGGCGTTTCCCGCATAGCAATCCGGGACATCGCTGAGGAGTACGGCGAGCTCGTCGAAGACATCGGAGTCAAGCTCCTGTCGCCGCTTCAGCGCAAGTACGTCGATTTCGCCGAGCACGGCGAATACGTCGACATCTGCGGTGACGCCTCGCCTGTCGTGTTCCCCGTCAAGGCCGGCGGTGGCCAGAGCACCAGCCCAAGCTTAAGCACCAATTACTCCGGTTCATCGTTGAGTGATTCCGACTCGAGTAGCAGCTCGGACAGTGACTCCGAAAGTGATCCCGACAAGAGCCTCAGCAGACGACCTGCACAGCTGCACACACCATGCACAGACACACACATGCACACACGCCATGCACATGCACACACTGCACACACGCCACACACCATGCACAGGCACAACGCACACACACGCACGGGCAGCTCCAAAGGGAGAGTCCAGCTCCACCGTGAAGCTGCAAATTGGTGGAGTTGCTGCTCCAGAGTTGGTTTGGTGGAGCTGGAGCTCTCCCAAACACGCCCATATTGTACACGGTTGCAACCACGCCAGGTCACGCAGCAAACTTGTAGCCATCGGGGCCGCCGTCCTCGAGCACGCGCTTGATCTGCGCGCGCTGCCGACGCGTGAGCCTCTCCGGGAACACGACGTCGAACCGGATCCTGAGGCTGCCGCGGCGCCCGGGCTCGCGCGCGATGGGCATGCCCTCCATCGGCACCACCAACTCGTACCCCGGGCACACCACGGGTGCCTCCTCCTCGTCGCCACCACCGCCGGCGCCCACGTCCACGGCCAGCTGGCGGCCGTCGAGCGCGGCGAGGATTACGACCGTCCCGCCCAGCGCCTCGGCGAGCGTGACCCGTACCTCCGCCACCAGGTCGTTGCCGTCGCGCCTGTACACGGGGTGGGGCTTCTCGTCGACGACGAAGACCAGGTCGGCGGGGAGCTGGCTCCACTGCTGGTTGCCCTTGCCCGGGAACGTGATCTTGGTACCCTTCTTCCACCCGGGCTTCACCTCGATCGACAGGATCTCGGACTCCGCCTTCATCCTCCTGTGTCCGTCCAAATTTATTTACAAAAATATTTCGTTGCCCTCATAATTTGATTGGACATGGCAGTAACTGGCAAAGCAAATGAATGAGAGATGAAATCTTACCCAATGGCGTCCACGACGTTCCGGGAGATCCTCATCTTCTTGGTGACACCCATGTAGAGCTCCTCGAGGGTGCACGCCAGCCTGCTCTCCACGGGCGGTGGTGGAGGCGCCATCGTGGACGTCGCGCCACCGTTGTTGCGGCGGTACGAATGGCCGAACCCACTGTCCCACGCCGGGGGCGGCGGGGGCTGCCGACTGCCAGCGCGCGCGTTGCCGCCGCCGCCGCCTCCGGTGGCCGTGTTGCAGTACGTGAACGGCGTGCTCCCGAAGAACTCGGCGAAGATGTCGTCGGTGCCACCGCCGCGGCCGGCCTGCGGCACCTCCCCGCGGAGGCCTTCCTCCCCGTACTCGTCGTACACCGCCCTCTTGTCCGCGTCGCTGAGCACCTGAGATCATCCAACCTTGTCAATTCCCCCGTGTCATCAGAATGAGCGAAACTAGATTGAGCAATTCTTGTTTTCGGTGGGTGAACGCGAAAGCACGAATCGAATGGAATTTCACGCGTACGTTATATGCCTCGGTGATCTCCTTGAACCTGGCCTCGGCGTCGGCCTTGCCGGCGGGGTTTTTGTCGGGGTGCCACCGCATGGCAAGCCGGCGGTAGGCCCTGCGGAGGTCGTCGTCGGTGGCGGTACGGTCGATGTTGAGCATCTCGTAGTAGTCCCTCGATCCCATCGTCGACGAATATGCATGACAAGAATCGGAAACCCTAATCTATCCCAGCGGCGGCTAACAACAACAAAAATCTAAGCTTCGCAGCGATCGATGGATCACCAGAGGAAATGGGAGATGAACGAGACCAATGCCAGCGTCAGAGCTTGCCAGAGAAAGAGGAGGCTCCTCAGCTTGAAGGTGCAGAACATCAGATCGATCGAGAGAGATGGAAGGTAGTGTCTTCTGCAATGATTATTCTCTGAGAGCTAGCATTTCTTCATTTCTACCTGCTCGGTTTCTCATCTGTTTCGATTTTGAGATCCCGCTATGTTCTTTATTTGGCAATGCACCAAGTGGAAGCGCAAAGAATAGTAGAAGAAAACAGGTAGAAAATTGTACACGTTTTCCTTTTGGCTTTACAAAAGCAGGACCCTGATTTGGTTTTGGTGACGCTATATATTAGGGCATGTACAACCCACAGACGGCGGAGCGTCTACAGAACCTCAAATGTAGCATACAGACAGATATAGAGACTGCTTATACAACCCACAGACAGAGATGTTGTCTCTAAGCTATTTAATGCTTTACGTGTATCATAAGATCAACTACCAATTCATGTGTACCCCATTATGTGGCTATTCGATAGAATATTATCTACCATGAATAAAAGTACCATGGCGTATACCATTTTGGATAATACCCGTTAAAAAAGGACTAGTGAAATTTAAAATTTATTTTTGTTGAATGACCAAAAGCATCTTTCGAATTCGTGATATCAACAAAAGAAATATGATTACAATATTTTAGAAATGCGGAATAGCCGAAATCGTCCTCCAACTATCAGCGAAAGCTCGATTCGGTCCCTCAACTATGAAAACGGCCAATTCAGTCCCTGGACTATCTAAATCAGGCCAATTTTATCCCTGCACACACGCCGTTTGTCGTTCCGTCAATGCGCAGGCACACCGTTCTCAGTCCACGCGCACTTGTCATCACAATATGTGGGTCCCACATGTACACACCTCTCTCGTCGTTCTTGCGACACTGCTCGCCATCCTTCGCCGCCGCTCGCCCTTGCACAGTTGCCGCTTGCCTCGGCCTCATCTTCCCAAGCTGCTGCCGCAAGCTGCTTGCTCTGGGACGTCACCAACGAAACGACGTGGAGCAGGCCGCCGGTGGCTGGGGGTTCTGCTTGGTGGAGCTCGCCTGACTGTCGAGCTAGTGACGGCGAGAGCGAAGAAGGCGCAGGTCAGTCTGGCGAAGCTCCTCACGTGGCTTCTTGCTCCAAGCAATGGTGTTGGAGGTCACCATCCTGTGGAACACGTGTGAGCCAGCAACAAGGTGGTAAGGTGGTGGCGGCTCGCAGCACACGGCGGCCGGGCCGTCGAGGGAACTTGAGGAATGGCTGAGGTGGTGCTGGAGTAGTGAGGGAGCTTCAAGTGGAGGCGATTTGGTTTTGGTGGAGAGCGTAGTGAAGATTCGGCGGTGGAGCTTTGCTCTGCTTTTCTTGTCTCAGCGAGTGGAGGCCGTGCAAGGCGAGGTAGCAGGATGCGGGGTCACGACCGCCCCGTGCTTAGTGAGGAAGAAAGGGGCACAGTGGTGCGTGCAGGAGGCTAGCACCCGAGGCGCCCTGCCGGCAAGGTGCCCGCAGCGGCCTGCGAGGTAGCCTGAAGCAGCGCAGCGCGGCAGGTGCCCGTGTCCTGCCTGTGAGGCCGCCTTCTGAGTTCTGACCATATCGCACTCGCATGAATGCGCGTCGTGGCCGCCGCCGCCAGACCGCCACCTCTGGTCCACCGGACCGCCGCCGGAGCAAGTACTCCGTACCCCTCCGTTGTCTAGCCGAGCTCCAGGGCAACGCTAAAATCCTGGCCCAGATCCGGTCGGAGTTGACCCGTCGGCATCAAAGGGCCTCAAATCGTCTGCCAATGGGACCTAGAGCACCATCGAGTAGCGCCCGTCGACTTGACGGTAGTGCCCGGCGACGGAGAGGAAAGAGAGAGAGGAGAGGAAAGAGAGAGGAGAGGAAGGAGATGGTGTGTACAGGTGGGCCCCACATATTGCGGCGGCTTGTTGCGCGTGGACAACAAACGACGTGCATGCGCGTGGACGGAATGGGAACGGCGTGTGTGCAGGGACGAAACTAAACCAATTTAGAATCTTCAGGGACTGAATTAGCCGTTTTCATAGTTCAGGGACTGAATTGAGCTTTCGTCGATAGTTGAAGGACGAAATAGGCTATTCCGCCTTTTAGAAACCATGAACTCAATAACTGTATTATATATAATTATGATGCTTTTTTAGTTTTCTTTTGGATGTTCACATGTGGATGCTAGACGTCTGATAGATTTTTTTCTCTTTGGACGAAGCTACGTGGCCTATCCCTGTCCGCACGAAAGGAAAAAAATCCAACTCGTGCATCCATGGATCCGTCCCTGCCGTCCGCACACCACACATCGCCATCCCTGTGATGGCTTTGCTCGTCAGTCGTCACCACATCGTAGAAGTCCGACCAGGCAAGGCTGGCGGGCTGCTCCCCCGACGACGCGCCGCCGCATTTGAGCGTCGTCCCGAGAGCAGGCAGAGCTGCACCACTTGAGCGCCGTACTGCAGGCGGGCGGAGTTGCTCCTCCTTGCGGCAACATTGTAGTCAGAGCTGCTCCTCCGGGTCCTCCTCATGGTGGCGCTCGCGACAGCCGGGGCGGAGGTCGGGGGAGCTCTCCCTCAGGCGCAAGGTGGTTGGTCGGGGCACTCCTCAGCTTCAGCTCATCTTTGATTTCTCAAATTTTCTCTGGTTGACTTCTCCCAGCGCGATGGCTTGCAAGGTGCGGGCGGAGCCATGATGGCCTCTTCCTCCCCGCCGCAGCCATGGAGGGCTACTCCTCTGGGCTGGATCCGGTGGCGAGATCGAGGCCGAGCAAGGAGGCGTGACAAGTGCGTCCTCTTCGTACCCTGCGTCTGGATCCCGGCAGCCGCGGCGAGCCGAGGCGGAGCAGCCCTCCTGCGACTCGTGGAGGTGAGCTTTTGGCGGGGGAGGAGGCAAGATTTGGCGCGCGTGGTGAGGGCGCTGGCTCACTGGATCCCGCCGCCGTCGGCGCTTGGAGGCGACGAGTAGTACAACCCGCGTCCGGACGTCTATTCGGCCTCTGGGAACGGGACGAACCCGTCGAGTCCTGAGGCGACGGGGCAGCCGTCGGTGGGACGAAGCGGGGGTGTTTTGGCAAAAACGCCGGCTCGCAGACGGCTCATAGACGTCCTATTAATTGGCGTTGTACTCACATGAGGGACGCACACAATTTGAGGGTTTTCTGGTCATGGTAGACACCAAACCACATAAGACCCTCTCTTATTTCAATCACGGAGACAAATTAACATAGTATCAAGCACTGACGATTGACGATGCAACTTATTGGTGGATGCAAGTAGCAGCAATCACAGCAGCGGAAAAGCACACAACAGGGTATGAAGCAGCGGCGAGACGTCAGCATCCATCCAACAACAAATCTACAGAAAATTTAATATACAAGTGTTAAATGAAGCAGCTAGTTGTTGGTGCTGATCAGAAACCATGTGTATTTAGGCCATTCTCAGTGGGAGTTTCATGAAGGATTTCATGAGTATTAATTATCATGACACATCACCAATTTTGCTTATGTGGCAACGTATTTATGATGAGAGGGAAGGGAGAGTTTCATCATATGTGAGAGGAGTTTCATCATCATGAAACTCTTGTGGCACAGTTACCTAGTTCCTAGTCTAGGTACCCGTGCAATGAAACTGTGCACTGAGACTGGCCTTAAAAAAGCATGCATCCAGATGTTGCCAGGGCATTGATAAGCATACTCCCTAAATGATTGTCTCTGGAAAACCGTGTCTCCCTCACACAAACACGCTTCACAGACGACCATCATTTAGGGCATGTACAACAGTTAGACAGCAGCTGTCTATTTGAGTCCACATAAGCAAAATGAGATGACATGGCCATCATTAAATGAGAAAAGAGGGTGTTGCTGTCTACTATCTCATCTACTACTCTGGTGCGTGCTCCCATGCAAAACAACATCAACTAGAGAGGGTATTAAATAGCAAATAGACAGCTAAACAGACAGCAACTGTCTAAACTGTTGTAGAGCTGTCTATTTAGCTGTCTGTGTATGTCAAATAGACAGCAGATGTCTAAACTGTTGTACATGCCCTTAGTGACCGAGTGAGTAGTCCATAAGATCTACATAAATGTTACTGCATGACATGTATTTGTCGGTGGCTACAATCTCAGTTTCGCCATCAAAGTCGGTGGCTACAATCTAAATGTTTCTTATAAAAAAAAAGGGAAATCAGGTACTTGTGTACGAGAATCCTTCATCTATTCTCATCTCTTCATGCAGAGCAGCTGCACTCATGCTTTGTGCCGTTGGGAATCTTGTATAATCCTATCACAAACCCAAAAGTTGGAGGCATGAGTATCCCAGTGAAAATCTGGGGAAACACCACCATTGGAACTCAATGAGAGCAGATACTTGCAACATGTTGCAGCCTGCGCTGGGGTGACTCCAAGGTTGCTCGTGTTGTGAGCTATTTCTCTATATTCTTCAAGTAGAATTTCAGCTCAATAGTATTCTTTTTGTCAACATGAGAAGGAGCCAATGAATTCTTTTGTTTCTCATCTTCCATTTCAACATCGAGATCCTGTCTATTCATTCTTTGCATCAATCCAACTGGAAATGCATGGAACCTTCCATGGAAGGTCCATAATATCCTCCCCACCCAACCTTAGAGCGAATCCACAGAATTCTTCACCTCCAATGATAGGGAGCTCTTGTTCTCCTATTGCTACCTTCAAGCTCCATCTACAAGGTGCTCTGACCACGCGCCCCTGCTCCTACAATTCGATGATGGCTTCTACCTGAAACGGTGTTTCCACTTCTAGGCTTTCTGGCACAATTTGAGGGGTACCTGGATACGGTTGCGTTGGCTTGGTTGACTCCTACACCTTTGGCTGACCCTCTGCACGCTCTCGACTAGCGCGTAAGGGAGACGGCCAAATGCACTAGTACAAATGCTATCATCTATGACCATTACCTAGTGACGATTTCCTGTTTGGTCATAGAAGTTCTCTTTGCAGTGACGAAAAAAATATTTGGTCATAGAAGATTATTCTTTCTATGACGATATACAAATTTGGTCATAGTAGTTAATTCAACAGTGACGAATTGTTGAATTTGGTCACAGTTGACGAGTGAGGGGTGAGACGAATCTGCTGCATGCGGCCGGGCCCCGATGGGCTTGGCGGGCGGGCCGGAGCGGGTCGGGCCTTCGGGCTCGGCCCGTTCCAGTAGGATAGCTTTTTTTTCGAATTTATTTTTCAATGAGAAAACAATTCCAGTAAACACCAGAAAATGTTTTTAGAGCACGAAAAATGCACGAAAAATCACAAAAAATCCAGGAAAATTCCTAGAGATAGATTAAGACATGAACAATCCAAATAAAACATTTGGAGCTCATGAAAAAGATTTTAGAGCCTTCTAATAAATGGAAATAGCTCAAGGAAAATGATAATAAGTTCCAGAAAAATCCGGAAAATTCTCGAGAAAATTAGGACAGCTCCTAAACGCATTTTTTTAAACCTTTTGCACTCAAGAACCACTAGATGCATTGGCATGAATGCAACACATATAACTTTTTAATCAATTTAGAAAATCAAACAATGGATTTTTCCTATACTATATTCCCTGTAAAGAAAAATAAATGTTGAATTTTTTTTAAAATTATGAGAAAATCATTATTTAATTATTCTTTCTATTCACATCCTGAAATTGGAAATTTCAGGGTGTGACAATAGCTCATGAGCATTTTCACAATTAAAAAATTTATTGAAAACGCCTACATATAGTGAGGACAAAATGTTACTCTTAGCAATCAAATCAAATTGTTTTTCCTTCTTAGTACCATTTCTCATGCCCTTGTGTCCGATGAAACAAATACATGTGGAGGTCGCTGCATAATTATAGAGTTTTCACTGTATAATTCACCATATTTTGTCTCACACAACACGAAAAAAATTATAAAAATTAAAATAATTGTCAAAAAATGTAAGTTCTTGTGAGGGATCGTATTTTTGCTGCAAATGACTACCAAAAAAATCTCAAGTCATTTCAAAAAAGTTGAGTGCTATGTAGTCCAAAATATGTGAGTGGCTTGTTATATTTGAACTACATAATCACCACTATGTGAGTGGCTTGTTATATTTGAACTGCATAATCACCACTTCCTCAAATGGAAATTTGACCTACACAAAGTTTGTTAGTCTCGACAAGTTATGAAACTTTTGTGTTCAAAAGATTTTCATCCGAGTTCATTTCGTGTTTCGTTTGACTGAGTTTTGACCGAGTCAAACTTGGATTTTAAAATTTGAATTTCTCATGTTTTGTTGCATGAAGAAATGATTGAATCCAACACCATAACTTGATAAATCACGATTTTAAAAATTTTTGGGAAGAAGAATCACCTCATTTCGAGTTCGTATGAGGGAGAACGACTAGTTACAAGTTTTAATCCGAGGAAAAAAAAGAAAAATCGATCAGTTCATTCCAGTTCGTCACGTGTTCATGAAGAAGGACCGATTTCTCTTTTTTTCCTCGGATTAAAAAATGTAACTAGTCTTTCTTCCTCATACGAACTCCAAATCGGTTGATTCTTTTTATCTAATTTTTTCTAAAATCGAGATGTTTTACTCAGCACTATTTGTTTGTATCTTAATTACTATTTCTTGATTGCTTTTCATAAACATATCTTTTCCAACTAAAAAGAAAATATAAAAACATGTTTTTTCATAATAATTGCTAATATAACTTAATATTCCCTAATGTTATGGTCAACACAAGGTTGCATCCAAATTTGAGGTGCCCATGGGTAAGAAAGTATTTGAGTGTGTACAAACTTTGAAGTTTAAGTTGAGTTGTATGAAACAATGTGATGATCTAGCTAGTTTATGAACAGTGTATAGTCCAATTTTCACAAAATCATATGAAACTTTTTTGTCAAGCTTGTACATCGATAAAATGATCATGTGCCAATTTACATAATTTTTTGATAAGTTCTATTTATTATTGTCATTATTTTATAACAAGGTGACTAGTAGAAGTTCGAAATTTGCCTACAAGCCAATTGAATTTTTCGTCAATCTCCTAGATGTGGGCTAGAATGGACCATAGAAGCATAAATATGATTTTTTTAAAAAAATTCCAATCTTATTGGCGGTGCGCACAGTTCAAATTGTAATTATTTTCTTATTGCAAAGAAATGAAAAAAGAAAAAGAAAAATGTTAAGCAGGATAAGAATGTAACATGCCCGAATAGCCCATTCAGTTTGGACCGTTCATCGGGCAAACGGACGACTCTAATCGTTTTAGATTCGTATAAGTGGAAGCCACATCCCTCGAACCCTAGCTCCTTCATTCCAATCCCTCCTCTCGGTCTCCTCCCGCCGCCCCAACCACACTCGCCTCACCAGCCCGCGCATGGGGCTAGGGTGGGTGCCGCGCTGCCGCTCATCGCTGCTGCCTCCCTCTCCTCGCCTCCCCCGCCCGCCTCAGATCGCGGGACCGGCTCGCATCGCGGGAGAGGAGTAGAGGACCCGGCGACAGCTCACTCGCGCACGCCTTCCCCACCGCCTCAGATCCCATCTCGTCGCGCATCCCCCACCCTCCCCGGCGACGCGCATCCTGGTAGACCTTCCAGGAGGGGACTCCAAGGTATTTTTCGTCCTCATCCCCTATCTCCGTGTGCTGGATCCACCTCGTCTTCCCGATTCGATTGTGTCTCCATGTGCTGGATCCCGATTCGATTGTGTCTCCATGTGCTGGATCCCGATTCGATTGTGTCTCCGTGTGCTGGATCCCGATTGTGGAGCCAGTAGGATTAGGGATGTGTGCTTGCCTGATACTGGTTCTAGTCTGTGTTGGTGAGGAGGACTGTGACGCATTTGCGTTGGATTCCGTTCTCCCCTTGATGTAGGATGCGCGACTTGGAGTTCTTATTTTTTGTTGTGTGCTTTCTGTTGCAGTAATTTGAGGTCTTGAGTATGCCTGCAGAGTGTTGTGGGTTGGCTTGGATCGGATCTGTGGTGCTGACCTGCAATGTAGGTAGTATGGGCTCTCTATTCGGCAGAGAGGTGGCATGGCATGTTTGGATTCTGATCCCCTGCTTGCTGTAGGATGCGCGACTTGAAACTAGTGTTTCTGCTGTGCGCTTTGCATTGGGGTAATTGAGGTTTGAGTATTTTCGTTCTGTGCTATGGGTTGGCTATCCTGCAGTATAGTAGCATTTTTTTTGCAATGTAGGTTGTATTGGTCTCTCTACTTGGTCTCACATGGTGTAGGATGTTGCAGGGAACCGATCTGATAGTCTAGTTTTGAAAAGGAAATCGGGATGCTGCATCCAAATGCTTTTGTTTAGTACTGTATGTGTTGGGTGAGACTTTGTGCACTTCTGTGGTGCCTGCAAGATAGGAGGGGTTTAGAATTGGGTGGATGTTTTCTTGACTAGATCCTATCACGAGAATCAGAGATGCAAGGCAATTAGAATCTGCAATGGTCTCAATTAGAATATTTTCGTGTTCTGCAAATTCTGTCTGTCTGCTCATTTGGGTAGATTTCTATATCAGGTGGCGATGTACTGCCTGCCTGCCTGCAGTACTGAGTAGTTTCAGTTATGCTTGCTGAATGGTGTTCTCTTAATATGTTAGTTTTCTGAACATGATTGGCCATTTGATGTTCTGGGTATAATGTGATTGTTGAATGAAACAACCTTGTTATTTTGGTTTTGTTCAGATAGCTTGCTTTGTTCAGATAACTTGCTTTGTTCAGATAGCTTGCTTTGTTGGTGATCTGAATTTGGATGATGGTTTTCAGATTCCGCAGAAATATTATGACATTATGGCATTGATATTTATTTATGTACAATCTTAAAATGCACTTCTGCCTGTAATTTTGCCCCCACCTGGAATCCCTCCTTGCTTTTGGTGTTTGGACTGTTGCCCAACACCCGATGCGAATTGTACCCGCAGGTGCTGAGGTGCCTCCCGAAATGCGACTCGGGGAAACCGCCACCGTCGCCGCCGGTGGGAGGAGGTGTTGGGTTGTCGGTTCGGAAGGCGGCTGAGGCGGCGGGTCGGGGAGGGTTCCGGGCCGTCGTGCCACTCGACACGTCATCGTGCGGGCTCGCGTTCGCGACGGTGGCGGGGTTGCTCGTGCTCCGGGGGGACGCGGCGGGCGGTGGCCGCCACGCGGTTCGGCGGCTGCGGCCGGCGGACGTGCCGGGGGATCTCGGGGACATCGGTACAGGTTTCGCTTCGTTAAGAGAACTGCCTCTGCTCTTTGATGATTTCTGAGCTTTTTCCCTTTTCGATTCCGGCGGAGTTGTTGCGATTTCTTATTTTTGTTTATAATAAATTTTTGCTAGCTAATCTTTGTGTTCACATTTAATCTGCATTTCAGGCTTTCCGGTTGATCTTCTTTTCTGAGCTTGGAGACAGAACGTTCTTCATTGCGGTAAGTGCTCATTCATTGCATTCAGTTCTGCTTAGAAGAAATCATTGTTTAAAATGCACTGCTGATACAAAGAGCGTGCATTTACAAAACGAAACAAACATAAATTTGACTTGGTGTCCTCGTACTGATCTCCGGTGTCCGGATTGACTGTTCAGAGTTCATCTGATTACACAAGTTTCTGCAGAATGCGACGGTTGATCGTAATGTAATTTTCTCGTTCATTAATGTTGTAATGTTGAATGTCCGATTGTATCGGATTGCTTTATAAAATGAACCAAGCACAATCTTCGACCACCGCATAATGTTCTTGGAGTCGAGTACATATCTTGTCGGCATGCCGATGCGGATATCGAAAAGAAAAGCATAAGCTCATGAGCAAAATTTTAGGCCTCTTAACAGGAGGCTGCACAGACATTGGTAGTTTAAGGGAGCGTATGCGTTAGCGAATGCTATAAATTTCGTGAAATTAATGGTTCTGTTTTCTAGATATGTTTCCTTCTTTCTAGTCCATTTGCTCAACATCTATATTCTTGGAAGCAGATTTGCCTGCTAGTATCTCCCATCTTTTGCAGCATGCCACTTCTGATTTCCTTTTCCTTTTTAACATAGACATATATTCAGTTTGATTGCTTGCATACTAGTCTTCTGATTTCTTTTTCTTTAACATAGACATATATTCAATTTGATTGCTTGCATACTAGTTCGATTGTACTCAATAATCTGCGAAACTAACATATGTGCTTGGCTACTCGCTGTGAACTTAGCTCCAGGTGGTGCTGAAGGCATCCCTGCATTCAAAGCATGCACTGGGAAAGTGAAGAAGCACCTCTCCAAGATGGAAGGTATCTGGCTCGTAATCCTAGTACCCGGATAACTTCGGGCCGGAACCTCCGGATATTAAATGGAAAATCATTGCATAAACCCTCCCAGCCCCACATGGAATGATTACTAATGATAACATAAATCAAACTGTATATATAACAAGTCTGAATTCACTTGTGCTTCCATTGTTAGCTAGTGGAAATTTTAGCACTATTATCTCCTCAAAATTGCAATAATCACCATAGTGATAGTTGTTCAAATTTGTGCGATCGCATATTGTATACTTTGTTGATCTGTAGAGAACACAGATGTAGAAATGTAAGATCTGAATACGCAAGACCTTAGTATCCTCAAATACTATGTGTATGTGCAGGTACAGTGTGGTTATAAATATGAAAGAGAAGGGTGTGAAGCCTTGGTCAAAGACAATGTTTATGGTGCCAAACGGTGAAAAAGAAGGGTGTCAAACCTTGGTCAAAGACAATGTTTATGGTGCCAAATGGTGGGTGGTGATGCTAGATAGAAAATGTATGTGATCTGTTGATCTGTTGATATTCTGGTGATCTCTGTTAATATGATGAAATATATGGTGATTTGGCGATTTCTGGGATTTATATACCTATTTTGAAACTGTTGGGCATTTGTTGGGCTGAAATGTATATGGGTTGTGCCAGGAATGTATGTGGGGCTGGCCGTAATGGATTTATATAGGCTGAAATTCAGTTTGGGAAAAAATTGCGTAGGCTGACGTCATCTGCCATGTCATCGTCTATGTAGGCAGCCACGTCATTATACACGTAGGCAGCCACGTCATCGTCCATGTAGATAGCCAGCATGGCATCGAGCCATGTCAAAACGTGGACAAACCGCAGTGTGACACGTGGACAAACCTGAGTGCGACATGTGGACCATTCAGAGCTCAACACGTGGACAAACCGCAGCGCGACACATGGTGCTGTGTCAAAGAGCCTCGTCATCATATCCATGTCAGCACGCGCCTTGCCACGTCAGTAGCCAGCATGGGCCGTGCCACGTGGCATCCCCTTCCGTGACCAATTTCGTGACCATTTGGCTTGGTCGTAGAAGAAATACACTTCTATGATGAAAAACATGTTGGTCATAGAAAAGTTCCACTTCTATGACCAAAATGACCGATTGGTCATGGTAGACTAAATGTGACGGAGCTTCTGTGACCAATTCAATTTGGTCATAAGTTGGTCGTAAAAAAGTGTTCCGTGACCAAATTTGCATGTACCGTGACCAAACCGTTTGGTCATTGATGTTGAGTACTGTACTAGTGATGCCTAAAGATCTAGACCGCAAAAACTATTGGGAGCATCCACACTAAGATCCAAATCATCAACGAGGCTGCCTAGGATGTTCGGTTTTTGTCGTCGGCAGAATCAGCTCTTCGTTGATTACTTAAAATTCGTTTCTTGGGTCTTACGTCGCTTTAGTGCACGATTGCTAGGGAGTGCTCCATCATGTGTTGGTTGTGCGAGGGTGATGCTAACACCAAGTTCTTCCACCTCCATGCCAACTATCGGCGAAGGAAGAACCACATCGCCTCCCTCCTTGTTGATGGTGTCACGTTGGTGTCTGAAAGCGACAAAGCTAAAGCCGGCAAGGCTGCATCAAGTACTATGACTCCACTCTTGAGACCAACCATGCGAGGAGCGCCGCCTTTGACTTTGCAATGCTTGGGCTGCCGCATTTCGATCTTTCGAACATGGGTTGCCTGCTGATCACCAAGGAGGAAGTTTGGGAGGTTATTAGGGATCTCCCTTTCGACAAAGCACCATGTCGGATGGTTTCACTGGTCATTTCTATAGGTCGGCTTGGTCAATTATCAAGGATGACGTTGTTATTAGAGTAATTTAGGCCATCTCCTCAATGGACTGCAGGAGCTTCCACCATTTGAATGGGTCTCTACTTACTTTTTCTACCGAAGGTCGATACTCCTGCTTCTCTAGGGGACTAGTGAACAATCAACCTTATTGATAGTTTTGGGAAAATCTTTTCTAAGATTCTTGCGAACCACTTTGCGTGACACCTTCATCAACTTGTGTCAGCAAACTAGAGTGCCTTCAACAAGGGATCAAGGGTCGTCAAATTTTGGATAATTTCATATATGTGTTGGGTGTGTCCAAATCTATCTCAACCAAAAAATCCTGAGTTCCCAGTTCAAGATTGACCTCGCCAAGGTGTTTGACTGTACCAACTGGATCTTTCTACTCGACTTGCTTAGGGCAGTTGGCTGCCTGTTATAGTGGGCCAACTGGATTTCTATATTGCTATCTACGACAAGCACAAAGGTTCTCTTGAATAGGGTGCATGATAGTTGTATTTGCCATGGTCGGGGACTCAGACAAGGAGATCCGCTTTCACCAATGTTGTTTGCACTTGTCATGGAGTGATTCAATGACTTGATCAAGCTTGCTGACACCAGAAACCTCCTTCATCTGCTGTGATTGAGCTCTATCAGGCAGCGACTGTCTCTCTATGCGGATAATGTGGTTGTCTTTTTGTCACCAGTCGAACAGGACCTTGTGCTAGTTTCAGAGATTCTAGAGCTTTTTAACTGGGCTACCGCCTTGCTGCCAACTATAATAAGAGCAAGGTTTTTCGGATTGGTTGTTCGGATTGACAGGTGGAGTCTATCGCCTGCATTATTGGCTACCAGATCTTTGAGTTTCTGTGCACTTACCGTGGGGGTGCCACTTTCACTTGGGTGTTTGCCCAAGGCCGCTATACAGCCTCTAGTCGACAAGGTCACTAAGCAACTCCACCATGGAAAGGGAAGATGCTTAACCAGAGTGGTCTGTAGGTGGTTACAAAGCCCAAATAGTGAAAAAGTGGGTCCTTGAGCTGTAGAATATATCCGTACAAGGCCAGCACAAAAGAGCTACTAGGGGACTGAATGACTAGTAAATTGAATGTGATTTGCCTTGAATGTCGCCGGACAGGTCCATTTATAGGCCTGCCCTTAATAATTTGTCCATTCTACCCTTGGTACAGCCACGGTACAACAACGCGTGTCTCTCCTAGCTACCAAGGGGCAAACTGGTCTTTTCTCATATCGTACGGCGCCCTCATGTGTGCCCAGTAGGGGCGGCTGGGACTCTCTAGGTGGGGTCCCTCCTGGTCCTATCTTGTTTCATCCTTCGGTCTGGAGTCTTCCCGGGTGAGAGGACATCCAGAGGTCCCTGCGTTCAGAGGTCCTCCGATCCAGGGGGTCCGAGGAGGTTCTGTCCTCCAGATGTCTTCCAGTGGTGGAGCTTCTCCTTCGGGGGGTGCTTTCGGGGTATCAGAGTGGTTGGGATCCATTGGTGATGTCAGCCTAATGTCCTCTTTCTCGTGTGGGATGCCCACACGAGGGGGCCCTGTTCCAAGTCCCCAAAATGGTCATCTTATTGTTGTGTAATCCACCCTTTTGCACAATTCCGAGAGACATTTTCATGGCAACACGAATCGCGCCTTGGGCTATTCAGGCTATCGAGAAGCTCCTTTGGTGCGGATCTGAGGTGGCTATCGGAGGAAAGTCTGTCGTTGCATGGGTGAACGCAGCTTTCCATAAATAGATGGGTGGGCATGAAGTCCCAAATCTGACCCTCATGGGCTTTACCCTAAGGCTGTATTGGTTATGGCTTGCTAGGACAAATGGTGACAAAACTTGGTCGGGGTATTGCTTCACAAGCGATAGGGCTTCTAAGAAGTACTTTGATGCTTCGGTCATTGTCCAGGTAGGAGACTGTGCTCGCGCACTATTTTGGCTGGACCGGTAGATCGACAGGTACTCCATTAGTCAGCTAGCACTCGATCTCTAGGATGTTGTGCCTACCAATGTCAGAAACTCCAGAATGGTTCGGGGTGGTCTTTCAGGTTGTTGTTGGGTACGGGGTATCTCGCGGGCCCAGACAGTGAGGGTCGTGGTGCAATAGATGTACCTTTGGGATTTGTTGCGAGATCGCGGCTACCGCCTAGGCGGATGTTTTTGTTTGGGAATGGCTGCGGTCTTCTCTTCAAGCTTAGCTTATCATGCCCTCTTCCTATGCATGTCGCATCTTGCAGGTGGCGATAAAATTTGGAAGATTCAGGCGCAAGGCAAATGCCGCTTCTTTGGCTGGCTTGTACTGCATGGTCATTGCTGGACTTCAAACATAATGCATCGACACGGGCTGCGTGACAGAGATGATTTTTCCTTCTGGGCACAGGAGGTTGAGACACTAGACCACTTGTTTATAGGTTGTGCTTTTAATCATGAGACTTGGTTTTGTAACTATCGCTTTGTGTGCCTTCAAGAGCTTACTCCTCAGAATGACCAACCTTTCTGTGATTGGTGGTTGAGATCCAAGAAGCAAGTTCCTAAGGATCACCGGAAAGGCTTTGACTCTCTTGCCCTCTTGGTCATTTGGTCGCTATGGAAAGAGAGGAACCGTCAAGTTCATGATAGGACGGTGTTACAATCAGTGGTGTTTGTTCCTGTAAGTGCAATCAAGTCCTAAGTGGGTTTTGGTGAATTAAGTGACAACTTGACTAAAACACTAACACTCTTGTGAAGCATGTGAGCAGGTCATTGATTATTGATAAATGATATTTATGTGTAAATTCATGCATTTGGCTCAATTGCAAATAAGACAAGGGTGGATCATGACAATATACTTGGAATAATTACAAGCATGCTAAAGAGTGAATGCCATGATAAGGAAAGGATGTTCTTCCCATTGGACTTTACATAAAGCATACAACAAGTGATCCTAAGCTAAAGAAAAGCAAATATAGAGGCATGATTATATGTGATGATTGGTTGGCCTTTCTATGTTGGGCAAAGCGTATTATGAAGAAAGGAGAAGCTTGTGGTATAATAATTGGAGAATTAAATCAAAGTTGAATATGGTATCAAGGGATTTCACCACCGACACATGATAGAGATTGATGACCAATATTGTGAGATTTATCAAGCAAAACATCAAGGGATTTCACTATTGCTACAAGATGGAACTTGATGACCTAAACAATAAGTTTACCAAGTTCAATATCAAGTGTTTTTCACTCTTACTTTTTGTGAAGATTATTGACTTGTTCAAAGAAGCTATTTGCGAGACTTCAAGTTGAGTTTTGACAAGGGTCATGTGGTTATCTATATTACTTTGGACCTACAAATGGAAGTTTGCAAAAGCAAGAATATTTGATGTCAATCAAAGGACAAACAAATTGAGTGGCATCTCAAATAGGTTTATCTCTATGGTGCAAGGCTTGACTCAATTGTGGCAAGGATAAGTGATGAAGAGATCAAGATGGCTAAAACGAGGAACTAAGCTAAGGCTATGGATAGCGACCATAAGCGAAGTGGCTAGGGTGAAGTTGAGAGCATCAAGGATTTTGAAGTATCATATACAAGCCTACCGACGAAAGTGATAAACTAGAGTTCCACTTGGTAGTTCGCTGAATTAGCTATCGGTTGGCTAGCTTCAAACAATTGCATCTAATGTCATGATTGATACATTGGGGTGGCTTAAGAATTCAAAGTGGTTGATCTCTACTCTATGGAAGAATTCTAAGTCACTAGCTCAAGGTGGACATGCTCAAGCACATGCATATACTTGTTCATCTACAACATGTGCTCAGTTGGTAGACATCATTGGAAGCCCTCGAATCATTGAAGATCAATTACCGGCGTACCTTGGAGGTTCAAGCTCAAGTGGATTAATTAGGGTTTATCTTTGATATTGAATTTAGGTATGCCGTACTATCAAGAGGGATGAATCATTGGTTGGACAACAAACATCAAAAACTGCTCAAGTGAAACCTAGAAAGACTAACCCGTGAGACCAAAACCTTAGTTGAGCTCTCTGGCTAAAACCGGTGTGACCGGTTTTGGAAACCAGTCTGACCATTTTGGGCACTGACACCGTCCAACAGCTAGTTGGTTTGAAAACCGGTTTGACCGGTTTGGCAAACTGGTCTGACCGGTTTTGTCTGACAGACTAACGGCTAGTTTTGAGTGTGGTGGGTATTTATACCCATGAGCTCCTCTTTGAGGCGCTGCTAGTTCTCTCCACTCCTAACTCCTTCCAGAACCATAGCTAAGCTCTTCCCAACCTCTCTAAGTGAGATTTAAGCCTCTAGTGCCATATCCTTGAGTTGGATTAAGAGAGTGACTTGTGTGAGAGTTTTAGAGAGCTTTGAGAAGCCTAGTGAGCATCCCACACTTGAGCACCTGCTGATTTCATTGAAGATCTTTGAAGCATCTTTTACTCTTGGAGCATTTGCTCCTAGACGGCTAGAGGTCGCTTGGAAGCTCCAATCCGAGATTGTGGAAGCTCCAAGAAGTTTGTATTACCCCTGTGAATCTAGTGGAAACCTTCTCATCTCAAGAGTTCACTCTCTTGACTTGAGATTGAGGTAAAGGGCAAGCCTTGTGTGGCGAGTCTATCCTTGTGTGGATACCTCAACAACGTGGACGTAAGCAAGCCTTAGTGGCGAGCTGAACCACGGGATAAATCATTGTGTCATTTGTGCTTTTACCTCATATATATCTTGCTTGTTGATTTATCTCTCTATCTAGCATATATCTTGTGCTTCCGCTTCGATCTCTTTGGTGTGCTTGTGCTGTGTGCAGGGACTTCATTGATACTCTCGGAAACCCCTATGCAAGTCCAACACCAAGTTTGGTTTGTGCTAGAACTCGTAGAGGGGATTCACATATTGTCGGTTCTGTCTGTGTAAAACTGGCCTGACCGGTTTTGGAAACCGGTCTGACCGGTTTCAGTACTAACAGTGGGTTGAATTTTTATAAGTGTGCAGATTCGCCTATTCACCCCCCCTCTAGGTGACATCAAGATCCTTTCAATTGGTATCAGAGCAAGGAACTCCGATTCGAGCTTAACCGCTTGGAGAAAAGATGTCGATAACATATGAGGTATCTTTTGAGCCATTGACTCTAGGTGGCTCAAACTTTGATTCTTGGTCAGCTCATGTACTTAATGAAATTAGGACCTTTGGTCCATATGCTGAGCAGGTTGTAGTTGCTCCTATTCTCCCTCCTTGCACTAGAGTAGACAACTTTGACTTGTCGGACTTATCTAGAGAGGAGTTAGAATGTTGGCAACTCAACGCTCAAGTTACTAATTACATTCGTAGTACCTTGAGTTGTGATGTGCAGGAATTGATTTGTGACGACATAATTGATGCACATGACACTTGGGAAATTTTTCAAGATCTCTACGATGTGCCCAAATGTGAAGATCAAGCTCAAAGAGTAAGCATGCAAAGTGAAGCCACAGCGTCAAACCACTCATCTTCATGTACTCATGATGACATCTCGGCCAAGTGTGATGAGAAAAGAGAAATCATAGGCCAAAATGAATAATTGGGGTTTAAGCATGACAAGCCGTCAACTAGTGAGGATCAAGGTGCAAATATGTCTTCAGAAGAGTGCTCTACCTCTGGAACACACACTGATGCTCTAGTGACCACACCCAAGGAACAACGAGACAAGAAAAGCAAATCGGGTGACCCTGTGGGGAAACCGGTCCAACCGGTTTCCAAAACCGGTCTGACCGGTTTTCATAGGATGAATACAACTAGAAGCAGCAAGTGTTCAAGAAGGCGATCAAGAAAAACATCGACAGTTTCTAGATCCTCAACTCTCAGTGTTGATGATCACAAGTGCTTGATGGCCAAGAAGAGCAAGGAAACCAAGGACAACCAAATGACATAGAGAGTTGAAGATCAAGTTGACATCATAAAGACTTTGACTCAAAAACTTGAAGACTTCAAACTCTCTCACTCTACCTTGGTCAATAAATATGATATCTTGCTTAACAAAGTTGTTTGTGCTACTAACCTGTCTACATGTGTAGCATCTTTGGAGCAAGAAAGGAAGGTGCTCAATGAAAAGCTTGAAAAGCTCACTAGCGAGCATATGGCTTTGCAAGCACGTCACAAAGAGCTTGAGTGCTCTCATGAAATGCTTGTAGAATCATATACTCGTCTAGAAGTAGCTCATGAGGTTGTGCTTTCATCGGTAACATCCACTCAACCTCTCTCACACACATGCACATGCTCACATGTCAATATTGAATTGTCTTGTACTAAACTCTGTTGTTCTCAAGCAAGCCAATCTAGCATTGATCATGTAATTGTAGAGACTTGTGATGACCTCATTGCGAAAGAAAATGATCAACTCATGCAAGAGGTTGAAAGGCTTAAGGATGACTTGAGTAAGTTGAAGGGAAAGAGTCAAGTGCAACCTTGTCAAGATAACCGTGACAACATGGTGAAGAAGCTTGAGAAGGGTTCAAACCGCACTAGCTCAATCCTTCAACCAAAGAAGCAAGGCAAAAATCACAAGGCTCAAGAACTCAAGAAAAAGAAGCTTGATCACATACAATGCTTGAAGTGCTCAAAGATGGGGCACTATGCATCAATGTGCTCTCCTCAGCTCAAAAACAACAAGAAAAGGCAAGGAAAGCTAAGGAGAAGGATATGCTACAAATGCAAGCAACATGGACACTTCATTGGTGATTGTCCACAAGTAACCGAGGTGCTGTCTGTACCAAACCGGTCTGACCAGTTTGGGAAACCGGTTAGACCGGTTTTGGCAATAGTGGCGCCTCAAGTACATATCAAGCGCAATCAAGCTTCTTCAGCAAGCCTCAAGATCAAGAAGGAGCAAGTGAGTAAAAACAAGTGCAAGGCCTCAGCAAGAAAGATCAAAAGCCGTATTTGCTACACTTGTCGGTCAAAGAGACATGAGAGTAATGAGTGTACAAATGGTAACATTCCTTAGTCAAAACACGTCAATTATGCATTCTCTAGACTTAGGGATGACAAGAACAATATTCATGCTACTAGGGTGATTAGTTCACCTCAAACTAGCATAAGAACCATTTGGATCCCAAAATCTATGTTGACTAACCCTAAAGGACCCAACATGGTTTGGGTACCAAAAAGAGCTTGCTAGAATTGTAGGAGCATGGAGATGCATTGGAGGCTTGGCAAAACTCAAGAGAAGGTCCATGAACTAGAATAATGGCAAGCATCATGTATAAATTCCCTTTTTCTACTCCAATGACATCTCGGTAACTTAAGCTTCATCTTTCATCTTAGTCAATTGATCCTAAGTGGTTACTTGTGCTCAAGGCCTTGGTCTTAGCACATGGCTTGACTAAGTACTTTGGCGTACATATATGCCCCTCTTTCCATATGATGCTCGTAACCGCTCTCTAGTAGAGCATTTTGGTTTAATTTGTGCAAGTTCAAATGAGAAGCAAAATTGTAAGTCAATCAAGTGTATGGTCATAGGTGATGTTAGACCAAGTTGAAGCATATGAAAAAATGAAGAAAAATTCCAAGCTTTAACACAAACTCCAAGGGCCACACACATCCATGTGTTTCTGGTAGTACAGACCTCAGAGGTTCCGGGAAATTCTCCAGAGGTTATGAGAATTGCTGCAGGAACCCAACCTCCGGGAAAGTCTTCAGAGGTTCCGAGTTTTTCGGACCTATAAAGCTTCAGAATCAGGGTGATTGTCAAGAATTAGAGACTCATGAAGATATGCCTGCATCAGGAGCTGTTGGAGTCTTGAAGAAGCGTTGGCCGAACTGACTGGCAAAACCGGTCTGACCGGTTTGCCAGATCAGTCTGACCGGTTCTGGCCCAGTGCAGTCTGACTTTACATTGAACTCCAAGATTAGCTCAAGAATTCCAAATGTTTATTCTTAGCTTCTGTTTAGCATCATATGAACACTATCTTGGTGGTAGTAAGTACTCTTGGCACAGTTTCAATATTCGTAAATTATTTTTCTTTTGTGCCTAGGGCAAATTGTGAAGTGACCTCTCCTAGTTCATTAATTTGACTGAGTGCTCGTTTCATGCAACTCAAATTCATGATGCACCTATTTAGGGGGATATCACTCTACAATCTGTGGCTTTGAGACTAATTCTTTCATCTAGTGATCTCTTGTAGTCTCAAATTGAGAGCTCGTTTCTCTCTCCATGGAGTATGATATGACTCTTGAATCCAAAGTGGTATTATTGAGCAAATCTTTTTCTTTGGATTATGAAACTAACCTTAAGCATAGCTACTCGCCATAATATAGTTTAAATTCCTCGAGTTGGACTTAATTGTCAAAATGGTGCATGTGACCCTAGTCGTTCACATTAATTCATGTGCTCCATAAACAAAAGGAATTTGATCTATATTGTGAGGTTTCAATTTTTTGGTGGACCTATTGTCTCTCTAACCCAAAAGGTCACCAAGGATTGAAACTAGTACTTGTGCTACTTTAGTGTGTCTCTCTCTCTCTCGTGATTTGCATAAAGGTCTATCAAAATGAGAGCTAGAACTTGGACCTAAATTTGTAATGCACAAGTCAAGGGAAATCACAATTCACCAATGTGAAGATGTGATTAGCTAGAGGCAAAGGTATAATTCACACTCATTTCTTTTTCTACCTTTATCATCTAGGTTTTATTCATGCTAGGGTGTGCATTTTCTTGCATGTGGTCTATTCACGGTCTCTTGTGGATGCAATTGGATATTTAATTGATGCCTACTTTTATATTGACTTTATGTCAAAAGTTTGTTGCAATGTGAGAGGCATGAGTTAAATATACCAATGTGGTCCTAAATCTTGTTTAGCCACATGTTTGAGTGACATAGGTTAGATCTTTGAAAAACTTAACTAGCATGGTAGGACTTGAGTGAATTTTGAAAATATTTGGTTTTTGGTCCTTATGACCCAATCGACCCACATGTGACTATAATTAACCTTGCTTGATTGATGGCTAGTCACAAGTGGTGAGAGATTTTCTTAAGTCCAACATATCCTTCATATCTATCTCTCTCTAAGTTTCTTGGAAGTATCAAGGAGCTTTTGAACCTAAAAGGAAAAATCTTTCTCAAGGAATTATCTAATGACCAAAGGTTATTGCTTTATCCTCTTACTTCACTAGATCTATCTTTAAAGAAAAAGAGAGCAAAATTCTTTCAATATCTTATCTTTTTCTTAATCACCTCTCTCGGAGAAAAGGGGGTTTTGGATAAAAGAATTGAAGCTTCAGGTATTTCATCAAAAGAACTAATATCTGGACTCATCCTGAACGTATCTCTCATATTAGTTCTCAATTCAAGCTTCAACATCTCAAACTTCATCTTCAACAGGTTTCCTAAGGGAAACCGTTCTGACTGGTTTCTAAAACCGGTCTGACCGGTTTTACCCCGGGGGGCACCCCTTAAAGGGTATCTCGGATGGAATATTCCTTATCCATCCCCACTTCATCCTCACCAGACCAAGCCTGAGCTCCTCTTCTCCTACCCGTGCTCCCTCTCTTCTCTCACTCTCCCACCATGGAATCTTGAGAATGGACCAAGGAAAGGCTTTCCCCTTTGGAGATTAAGGGCTAGAGGTGCTAATCTTCGGCTTGACCGGATTGGAGACCGTTTTTGGAAGTTTAACCATCCTCTCCCATCCTCTCAAGGTATTCAAAAAAAGTTCTCTTTGCCCGATCTCTTAGCTCCATGCATATCTCTCGGATTCCTTTGAGCAATCATCAACTAGTATGCCCAGGAAGATATCTTTAAGTTTTGAATCAATTTGGATGGCTACATTCAAATTCCATAATCTAGGGTTTCAGCCGACGAAACCGATCTGACTGGTTTCTAAAACCGGTCTGACCGGTTTTGCCTGGACAGAAACCCTGATTTTTCTTAGTTTCTTCAAATCCATTTCTCGTCAAGTCCCAAATCAATTCCTATGTTCCTTATACATACTTTGCCACTTATTCATGGTCAGGAACAACATGTCGGACTTCTTGTTGACAGATAAAACTCGTATCCACCTACGATCCGCAAGCGTACGGACCTACACCTTTTTCACCACGGGATTCCCAAGGTTCTTGTCAATCCGCAGAGCAAGGGGATTACTAGCGCTTAACCAAGTAATAATCTAGTTGAATGGAAAACCTTTGAAAGAGAGTATTAATCTAAAAGTAAAATAATCTAACCTAAGTTAATCTAAGTTAAGTTGATCAAACAAATCTAGGGTTAAACTAGATGGTAAAGGGTGAACACAAGAGAGTGAGCAAGAAAGATAAGCGTTCCCTCCCTAGGATCTAGGATAACATGGTATGCATCTACTACACGGTAAACCAATCTACCGGGGGTTGTGACCACGGTTTCGCCCTTTCCCTCCTCTCGTACTGTCACTACGCGAAGGTATTCGTGACTAGACCTATGATGGACACGGTATGTTGATGGAATCTATGGGAGTAGAGGATATCATACACCCGAAAAACATGGTAGCTAACCTTAATCATCAAAGCATCATCAACATGAAAACAATAGATTGAAACCACAAATCGAGTAGCGATCACATAGCATGTATCCATCTAATCCTAGGGATGAACGGAGACATTACCCCATCATCTTACACGGATTGAAGCACATAGGGGTGATGGAGACTCCGGAGAACGTCGTCGATGAAGATGGCGGCGATGGAGCTTGGGAACACCCCTAGGCCAGCGGCTTGGAGTCCTCCTCTTGGTTCCTTCTCTCCGCCGGCGTTGATCCTTGCGACGAGCTCATCTAACTCTCTCCCTCATCTTGCAGCGGCGGTTTTCTGGTGATTGGCGTCGGTAGGATGATTTGTTCGATGTGTCGTCCGACGGCGGCGGAGGCAATAAATAGACAAACACCTAGGGCAAAGGAGGGACCGAACCGACCCCGGAGTGGGCTGGGCCGGTCGGACCGAGCCGGCCGGCCCGTGCCCACTTCGGCCCGGTTTGGCCCCGGTTTTCTCCCGGTTGCTTCTCGCGTGATCCCTTATTCGTGTGCACTTGCATGTGGGCCTTTGACGTCGTTTCCTTCACGGTTTAGGCTTGAATCCTTGCTATGCAAGCTTCGCTGTTTTCTGGTTGAGTCCCTGAAGACTTGCACGTTGACGCTTCGGTCCTCGGGTCATTTGGAGTCATGTTCATCGCGTGTCTTGACTCTTGTCGGGCTTCATGATTTTCTTCCAAAGTGCTTGGTGAACTTATCCCGAAAGTCTCCTCATTAGCGTAGATTTTCTGCGTAAACAACAAACTCCAAAATCGACATGCAAGTGTGAACTTGTTACATCATTAGTATGCCTAGTGGCGGGTTAGTTGCAAATCATAATCGAAACCAATGTATAACAAGTACTCTAGGTTGACGGAAATTCACCGTCAACATCTCCCCCATGCTTAAACCTTGCTCGTCCTCGAGTAAGTAATCCTTGCTTAAAAGGGAAATCAGTGTTGCCTTCCAATGTTGTCCCTGCACTTAGTCATTCATGACGAGGCAAATTGCTCTCTCTTAAGAATTTATTTTTAAAGTTCAAGTTGTGACCGACTTCTTTTTCATTATGGAAGATAGACTAACAATAAAGAATAAGCCACATTTAACACGATGCTCTCAAACTTAAGTGAACTTCAAACCATTACCTTGTCACATGGAAGATTTTCAAAAAGATGCATATCCAACATAAGTGAAAATCTCTTGCAAGAGCTCATGGAACACTCATCTCATCAAGTCACTCAAGCTTATACTAGATTATTTTCAACCTACTATACTCATATGTGATAGTGGAAGGCTTTTGTGGAGCTTGGAAGGTTAAAAATAATCCTAGCAAGACATACATCCGAAATATTGTCAAATTAAGAGAGAGGTCTATTGGAATTACCGAGACTCGTCAAAAAGGCCATGGAAAATAAATGTTGGAAAGAGAGAGGGATGAAACACACACATTTAGATAAGTGGACATGTGCAAGTGGCAAATGGATGATCCCGAGGCATGAGTGAAGTCCTCGTTATCGGATTGCACATGGTTGGAAGATTTGAGTATGGATGTGTCATCAAGTCACTTGAGAACTTATGAAGCAAAAAGAACCGAGGAGCATCTTTATTTTTTTCTTTATTTTATTTCCTTCTCATTTTTCTCTCTTTCTTTTTTTTTCACTTTATTCTTCCTATTTTTCTTACTTTTCTTTTCTTCTTATCATATTTTTTTTTTCATTTTTTCATTTTTTTCTCTTTTTTCTTTTTTTCTTTTGCTCCTCAAAACTTTTTGCAACATAATACTTACATAGCATTTGTGTCAGAGAATGACTCCTCCCCCATGCTTGAACGATGCTCGTCCTCGAGCATAAAAGAGAGGGGAAATGACTGCTAAAGTAAGTATAAATTCCATAATATTGCAGAATATTTGAATCTCCATCGAGAATTTTACTCCATACTCAAATTGGGTTGTGGACAAGGAGGTGATCACAAAAAGATGTTTTTGGTTTAGGGTGGATGCCCAACGAAGTTTGTGAAATTTTCGATGTGAAAACCCACAATGCATGGACAAAAAGGCTAGCATGAAAACGTTACACAAAGGAATGACCAGCTTCTTAGTCTCGAACCATAGAAATCAATCCTAATCCAACTCATCAAAACATATGTTTGCAATCTACGGGTTTTGTTATCATAAAACATATATGTATATGGCTTTGGTAGGTAGAACTTTGCAAGAGCATCACAAATATGTAGATAGCATAAAAGTTAAATTTTCATAAAAACAACAAGTTATCCGGCTATCCATAAACTTAAATTAAAGAGCAAAGATATGTATGTGGGTCTAGAGCATAGTCATTTCACCTCCACAAATAAAAGAGCCGGTATTTAAATTAATTTCAGATCATATTATAGAGAGCAATTAGCCAAGACATGTATAACTTCATGTAGGTAAAATAAAGCGGCAACTTTCATCATCTTTCCGTAAGCATAGGCAATATAGAACATCGAGGTGAACACATGGTCATGCTTATCTATTGAAAGTAAAAAAGAAACCTAGGTTGTCCTCCTAGTAGCCATTTTATTGTTTGAAGAGAAAAACAAAAGGTTGCACCTAGTTGATGTTGAAGGCATACTTACAAGCATTTGTGTTTGGAAAGAGAAGGTCCATGGAGATGTTACCATCCTTTGTAATCCTTCGTTGCCTTCTTCCGGCATCTCCATGTATCGATGTGGCTTTTGCTTTTGTCTTGATTTATTAATGCTCCTAAACTTCTGAATTTGATCTTGTATGCTTAATGGAGTCAGTGGTCACCCTTCTCTTCAATGTTGTCATCACCATCTCCTCTTTCTTGTTCTCATCATCTCCTTGCTGTCTCTTTTTTATGGATTTCCCCCTCTGTCCAGAACAGAATATATATCGAAATATAGCTCTATTGAAAAGTTTATGAAATTACCTTTCCAACGTGTGGTCATTCATCGAAAACGGAGTTCAAACAAGCGAGCTATGTCCGTTTTACTTCAGCGCTGCGTGCTGTCCAAAACTGATTTCAGGACGTGTTGCACTCGGTGATTCGGGCATACCCGCTTGTAGGAACCTCCGATTGTCTTGATTCTTGATTTGTTGGAATCGTAATTTCACGGGGCTTCCAAATATCCAAAAATATCCAGTGTTTTCCCTTCGAGACCATGCAGAATTTTGATGAGATTGGTGGCTTCTTGCGCATTGATCCGGAGATGTTAACGATCTTTATCATTATATCTTCTAGAGTGTCATGTTGCACTTCCGTGTTGAAGATTCAGGGTCTCCCCCATGCTTAGCATTTTGCTAGTCATGGAAGAAGAAGACAAAGCATTTTTATCTTAGCCATCCTTCAATTTCCTTGTAGTGAGAGTCTTTATCTTGCCTGTAAGACGTTTTAAACGCACATTCTACCCCCAAGGTGACGGTTGGGAGTAGAAAGAATTGCCAACAATCCAACAATGTCTCCTAAGATTCTTAACTTGTGGCATAATTAGTCTAATGAGGAATAAAAACCTAATGAGTGTACGTGGTGCAAGGTGTGTATGCACATGAGAGGAAAGCATATAAACAAATTCACCTAGTTCTAAACACCATGTTTACAACTAGGTTGCCGAATTTCTCCATAGCCATAAAGGTTTATATATCTAGGGTTAAAACACCATGTCTATCCCTAAATCAATAACTCTTATAGCACAAGAAAAATTAAGCGCATTGCAGAGCTTATAAACTAACCAATGCAACATGAAAACATATGAAAAGCTAGCAAGGTTTATCGAACTTAATGATGATGGTCCGCAATCACGTTTAAACACCACGTTTACACAAGATCACAAAAGAAAAATACTCATAAGGCATTATGAAGTATTAACATGGAAAATGAAGCATACATCATTAAGTATATAAAACAACCAAGCCAACTATGTGCAAAACATGTATACACAAAGAAACATCACGAGGACAACAAAATGCAATGCATGCAAATAAATAAGATCATGAACATGATGGTGGTTCTAAAAAGGAAAACTGAACTTAGATTAATAACCACAAGTTGATCATCATAAGATAGTGCCATTCTTTTATTTTCTCTAAGAAAGTAGTAAAAATATAAAGAAACGGGTTGCCTCCCGAAAAGCGCTTCATTTAAAGTCATAGAGCTCGACTTTCTCACATACCTTCTTTTCGTTGCATAGCCATGGCCCTTCATAAAAGAATAAAAGGTACCAATGCAGCTTTAATTTACTTCCCATGTTGTGCTTGATCACTTATAGAAGACTTGCCCAAAGCATCCTTTTGTTTCATCGTTATCTCCTTCTTTATCATCCTTCGGTGCTGCCTTCACTCCATGAATTTTTTTAATGTCCAGAACAGAAAGTATACTCAATCTCTACTCCATTGCACAGTGCACAAAATTTCCTTTCCAACGAGTCTTCATTTGCCCAAATCGGACTCCGGACAAGAGAGTTACGTCCGTTTTACTTCGGCGATGAAATCTGTCCTGAAATTTCAGAACGCGCAACGCTCAATGTTTTCTCCATAACTCCTTGCACGGGTCTTCAAACTTGTTGGTTCTTGATGCGTTGGAATGGTAGTTTGATGGAGCTTCTGAATATCTCATTTTCTTCATTTGTACACCTCTGAACAAGCTCTCAAATTGATGAAGACAGCAGCATCCATCGCGGAATTCGGAGAGGTTGATGATTTATCTTGCAACTCTTTTAGGCATGACTTCTTTTTTTTTCTTTATTCAAGCCTTGTCTACATGGTTAGTGAAAATCGGGCCTTCTCCCGACATGTTCTTCTTTAAGGTCATTAGCTTCACCAAGCGCAAAGCATGATCGAGATTTACAAAACTTATTGTAAACATACGCGTCCATAATTAACACCACATGTGAATTGTAGCAACAAGTCAAGGTGTAAATAAAAGAAGCATATGTTTCATGCATAGCACTTGGCTCATCATTAGGCAAAGGTTGTTTAGGTGTGAGATTAATTGGATCAAACTTAAATGTTTCCTCTTTTTCATTCTCAAGAAAATCTAGCCTATCAACATGATCACTATTGGAACAAGGCATAGACATTAAACTATCATTCATACTATTGGTTGAGCATGAGTATTTGAATTTATCAATATCAATACCAATAATATCTTGAGATTTCAGCGCATACCTTGGCCTTAAAGATTTTTCAACAAGAGTGATATTTGGTTCATCAAGCGGTGTTGAAGGCGAATCGATCTCAACAAGTGTAGTTGCCTCTTCATCACCATCTTGCAATTTCTTCAACTCATCATGTGGAACATGTAATCCTTCAACTATGTATGCATTCATATCTTCTTTGAAGTCTTCTTTATCAACCAGATCTTCATCTTCAAAGACTTGTATGTTGCTTTCTTTATCTTCCATGTACCACATGTCGTCAAGATCGCTCATTGTTGATTCACTCTTTCCTTCATCCTTGAGTACTTCCATGTCTTGATTTGCTAGTGTGTAGGCTTCAATAGCACACAAGCTATCATCTAGCTTGAGTCCTATCTCCTCCCATTTATCCTTTGAGTCACTAGGCTCATCACGGTTGTACTCTTCTCTTCCTTCATCATAAATCTTTGAGTTGTCAAACCGGTCGATCCATCCTTCATCTCCTTCTTCTCTTTCTTCTTCAAACATCTTTTGGATCGACTCTCCACTCATCTCTTGATCAAATATATCTTCAACTAGTTTGGCGACGTGTCGGCGTTCCTCCTTCCTTCGGTAGTTAATTAGTGGGGCGAAATCAACTTGAACCCAATCGGATTGAATGAACTCCGCCAATGGTCTAGCATTCCACATACTTCGGCCTACATTCATGTTAGTTTCAACATTTTTAACATCCGAAATGACTTCTCTTACCTTGGGAAGTGGATCTTCACTTTCTTGTATGGTCGGTTCATCTTCCTTGACCTCCGGTTCATCTTTTTCAGAAATTTCAGCAAGCACCTTGGGCTTGCTTTTGTCATTTTGCTCCTCTTGACAACATCTTTGCCAATCTCGTATTGTTCTTTGTCCATTGCTTATCCTTTGTAAGATTTGTGCGGCTTCACTAATTGTTTTATCCAATATATCACCACCTGCACACATGCTTACAAAACGAGATGAGTTAGGGGTTAGTGAAAAATAAAAGGTATGCAACATCAAGTCACCGGAAAATCCCAAGTTCGGGCCTCGCTCAAGTAGTTCATTAAAACGGTCCCATGCTTCATCAATTCCTTCATCCTCTCCTTGCTTGAAAGTGAGCACTTGCCTCCTTAAGTCTTGGACCTTGCTTATGGGAAAGAACTTCAAAAGAAATTTCTTCACTAGCTCATCCCAATTTCCTTTTGCTTCAACAGACGCAAGTGTGTACCATCTTCGCACTTCATCTTCGAGAGAGAACGGAAAAAGATTCCACTTGAACCAAGCGGCCGGAACTCCTTTTTGTTGCACCGTGTTGCATAACATCGTGAATTCCTTAATGTGTCTATATGGGTTGTCATCCTCCAATCCTCTAAATGGTTTTGTTGCCACTAACTTGATGATTCCAGGCTTCAATTCATAGTGGGTTGTAGCAAGCGCCAAATCTGATTTTTGCATCTCAATGTCTTCCATTGACGGCATTGCTAGCTCCCTTAGCGACATCTCTTCGTCTTCCAATGGTGAGGTGAACAAATCCATCTAGGCACAAGAAAAGTAGAAGGAAAAACAAAAAAGTATTTTTTCCTTTTTTTAGAAAACAAGGGTTAGATGTTAGTAATCAACAAAATTAATACTAGATTAAACGTAGCAAACTGGCTTGCTCCCCGGCAACGGCGCCAGGAAAAGGGGCTTGTTGACGGATAAAACTCGTATCCACCTACGATCCGCAAGCGTACGGACCTACACCTTTTTCACCACGGGATTCCCAAGGTTCTTGTCAATCCGCGGAGCAAGGGGATTACTAGCGCTTAACCAAGTAATAATCTAGTTGAATGGAAAACCTTTGAAAGAGAGTATTAATCTAAAAGTAAAACAATCTAACCTAAGTTAATCTAAGTTAAGTTGATCAAACAAATCTAGGGTTAAACTAGATGGTAAAGGGTGAACACAAGAGAGTGAGCAAGAAAGATAAGCGTTCCCTCCCTAGGATCTAGGATAACATGGTATGCATCTACTACACGGTAAACCAATCTACAGGGGGTTGTGACCACGGTTTCGCCCTTTCCCTCCTCTCGTACTGTCACTACGCGAAGGTATTCGTGACTAGACCTATGATGGACATGGTATGTTGATGGAATCTATGGGAGTAGAGGATATCATACGCTCGAAAAACATGGTAGCTAACCTTAATCATCAAAGCATCATCAACATGAAAACAATAGATTGAAACCACAAATCGAGTAGCGATCACATAGCATGTATCCATCTAATCCTAGGGATGAACGGAGACATTACCCCATCATCTTACACGGATTGAAGCACATAGGGGTGATGGAGACTCCGGAGAACGTCGTCGATGAAGATGGCGGCGATGGAGCTTGGGAACACCCCTAGGCCAGCGGCTTGGAGTCCTCCTCTTGCTTCCTTCTCTCCACCGGCGTTGATCCTTGCGACGAGCTCATCTAACTCTCTCCCTCATCTTGCAGCGGCGGTTTTCTGGTGATTGGCGTCGGTAGGATGATTTGTTCGATGTGTCGTCCGACGGCGGCGGAGGCAATAAATAGACAAACACCTAGGGCAAAGGAGGGACCGAACCAACCCCGGAGTGGGCTGGGCCGGTCGGACCAGGCCGGCCGGCCCGAGCCCACTTCGGCCCGGTTCGGCCCCGGTTTTCTCCCCGGTTGCTTCTCGCGTGATCCCTTATTCGTGTGCACTTGCATGTGGGCCTTTGACGTCGTTTCCTTCACGGTTTAGGCTTGAATCCTTGCTATGCAAGCTTCGCTATTTTCTGGTTGAGTCCCTGAAGACTTGCACGTTGACGCTTCGGTCCTCGGGTCATTTGGAGTCATGTTCATCGCGTGTCTTGACTCTTGTCGGGCTTCATGATCTTCTTCCAAAGTGCTTGGTGAACTTATCTCGAAAGTCTCCTCATTAGCGTAGATTTTCTGCGTAAACAACAAACTCCAAAATCGACATGCAAGTGTGAACTTGTTACATCATTAGTATGCCTAGTGGCAGGTTAGTTGCAAATCATAATCGAAACCAATGTATAACAAGTACTCTAGGTTGACGGAAATTCACCGTCAACACTTCTCAAAGACCTACACTCGGTCAAAGAAGAAAAAGAGGGTTGATGAGCCAGAAGGTGTTTCCGATCCGATCGAGGCATCCGGTGCCTCCAGTGGGCCTATCTTAAGGCCTAGGACATCCAGGGCATCTCAGCCCGCTGTGGACGAGATTGTTGAAGAAGAAGAAGAAGAAGAGGGGCATGAGACTTCTAGTGATGATAATGAGAGTGAAGAGAATTACAGAATGCAGTTCAGACACGGGAAGGGTCCAGCAGAAGATTTTGGGGGAAGGGAAAGGGGTGTTGAAGAAGAAGAAGAAGAGGAGGTGATGCTTGAGATCCGTAGGCCAGTCAATCCCAGCTCTCATCACATTGTGAATTACCTTGGCATGGGTAAGACAGAGGCAGCTAGGAGGAAGAGAAGGGAATGGCCCTATGGTGAACTTAAGGATATGGCTAGTGGGATAGATTACCGATTCCACACTTTCTTTCAGCAGGACTTCTATTCCACCGCCATCATAGCTGAAAAGAAAGGCAAGTTGCAGAGGCTCGGTGGATAGATTGGGCATACATGGAGAGGGCAAACAATGCTGTTTTCAGAGATATTATAGATGTTTGCACTTCTCTGAGGATCAAGCCTCTGATGGGTTTTAGGCACAGTTGGAACACAGAGGTAATTGCTCAGTTCTATGCCACTGTTGCATTTGAGGGACATGAGAGTGCTAGGAAGATGCATTGGATGACCGAGGGGACTAGATACAGTGTCACCTTCACTAATTTTGCTAGATTCCTTGGACTTAGTCTGGGAGATTTGTCTCTACGTTGCATTCACCGAGGCACTCATCCTATAGAGCCGTCTACAATGAAGTTCATGTATCCTAGGGACAAGCAAGCAAATGCGGGTTTTGCAGCGGGACTTTATTCCTACTACAGTGTGCTGAACCGTATGTTTCGCTTGACCCTCACACCTAGGGGAGGAAACCCGGCGGATATCTCTAACTTTGATAAGGACTTGTTCATTCACATGAGGCCTCCTATACTTCCATTCTATGTGAGTGACTTTATCTGGGAGGAGATCAATCCCATTAGCGAGAGCCCCCAGAGGTTGTGTGGATATGCACCGTATATCATGCTTATCATCGAGAAAGCGTCAAACAGGAAATTTCTAAAGGATTCCAAGCATGAGCCTTTCAAGGTCCCCGTACCCAAGAGAATGAGGTTACCTTCACCTGGATGGTATGATGATTTGATGGAGGAAGGCGAAGGACAGCAGCAGGATCAGTCAGCTGCTGCCTCTCGTCAGGGCCAAACCGGTCTGACCGGTTTGGAAACCGGCCTGACCGGTTTTGGGCTGGCAGCAGCAGCCAGCCAAGGGACAAGCCACCGTCTCCCATTCGTAAGCTCTTGAACTTTTTCACTTCTATGTGTAAGAGCCAGAGGGATGTTTTGGTTGAGCAGCAGAGGTCTAGGAGAGAGAGGAAGCAAATGAAGGACACTCTCAAGCTTTTACATAATCACCACGGATTTGAGCCTCCTAGATCTCCACCCTCTCCCGAGACGGAGGAGCCCGAGATTCCTTCGGTGGATAGCATGGTGGCACAGTTAGGCTCCGAGGGTTACTTTCAACAATATGCTCATCACTACGGATATCAAGTTCCTAATCCTCCACCTCCTCCTATGGGACCTCCTACTAGTGGACAAAGTTTCTCAAGCTTATCACTCACTCTTTGGTAACATTGATGGTAAGATGTGCTCCAATTTCTTTTTCATTAGCATCTACCATTCTTTCTCAAGTTCTAAAATTCAAATTCTCTCTTAGACTACCCTCCTCCACATGGTGGTGCTCCTCCGGAGTATGGCGGTGCTCCTCCGGAGTACGATGGTCAGTGATGCTCAACAGCGCCTCTTCTCCAAGTTTTTAGTGATGGATGACAAAGGGGGGAGAAGAATACACGATTAAAGCTTATCTGTCTTGTGTCGTAGTGGTGAAACCGGTCTGACCGGTTTCCCAAACCAGTCTGACCGGTTTGTGCTGAGCAGTCCCAAGCTCCTATGTATCCAGTTATCTTTTATCTTAGAGACTTGTTGAGAGAATTGGATCTGTAATAATTATCTGTTGAACATTATCTATGTGTTGGACTTGAGAACCCTTGTATTGTGTGCTACAATGTGTGTAATGTACTCTAAATGTTTCTAAGTGACTTAATGTTAGTTTGTGATGCATGTTTATTTGGTGAATGAGTTTGTTTCTGAGCTTTCCCTGTTTTGTGGGCTGACTGGGTGAAACCGGTCTGACCGGTTCTGCCCCAGACAGCACACACTTCTTTGTGTTTTGTCTCTTTTTTGTGATAACTCATGTCATATGCATCACACACTTATTTTATCTTGTCACACACACTTGTTGCACCCCACTTTGCTGAGATTTAGGGGGAGCTCCATGTCTTTCTTGAAATATGTGCAAATTGGCATGTTAGGCCAAATTTGTTGAATTCAATTCATTGCACACATTGAGGGGGAGCTTTACCTAAATCTTAGTTCTTATGAGCTTTATTTTCATACCATTTGAAATCTTTAATCAAGGTTGTCATCGATCACCAAAAAGGGGGAGATTGTAAGTGCAATCAAGTCCTAAGTGGGTTTTGGTGAATTAAGTGACAATTGATTAAAACACTAACACTCTTGTGAAGCATGTGAGCAGGTCATTGATTATTGATAAATGGTATTTATGTGTAAATTCATGCATTTGGCTCATATTGCAAATAAGACAAGGGTGGATCATGACAATATACTTGGAATAATTACAAGCATGCTAAAGAGTGAATGTCATGATAAGGAAAGGATGTTCTTCCCATTGGACTTTACATAAAGCATACAAGAAGTGATCCTAAGCTAAAGAAAATCAAATATATAGGCATGATTATATGTGATGATTGGTTGGCCTTTCTATGTTGGTGTAACACCCCGTGTTTTTGCTCCGTGACAAAGTGTGCTAATGACCCACTTAATCACTCCTCTAACTACCCTTGAGGACATTAGGTCAACCCTTGGTCAAAGCCCTAACTCAAAACCCCTTTATCCCCTTTGACCCCTTGATGCCATTATAGAACTTTGGCACGTTCCCCAAAATTTCCCTAAACACTTCAAAACCACCCAAAAGGAGAAATGTGTAGAATGTTGAGGCACACAACTTTGCTATTGATTGGCATTTCAAATTTGAAGGAATTCTTGGTGAAAAATGCCTTGGAAGGTGTCCTGTTCCTGTTCACGGGTGCCGAGAATTGAGTCAAGTTGGCATGGCGTTCCTGCCCCATTGCTTGAACCAAACCCCTACCAAGCTTTGTGAAAGTTGTAGAGGAATGCCTAATCTTCAACTTTGCTTCAGACCTCATGATGCAGTTTAGTTTGAAAAATTGGAGAAAAGCAATTTCGAAAACTGATCAGTGAAATGCAATCAGCACCGGGAACGCCAAGACGCGTTCGGGCGCGACGTCGTGCGCGGCCACGTCGGCGGCCACCGCCGTACGCGCCGTACCCGCTTCGAGCGCGCATGTCGAGGCGCCGGTGGGGACCGCCGGTCACCGCGCGGCCGCCGGAGAGCACTCATGCGTGCCGTCCGTGGCAAGTGGCCGGGCCGGTGGCGTTGATCCGCCGACCGGCGCACCGCCCGTGGCGCACCATTGGCCGCCGGAGCGGCGCACGTCGCCGGCCATGCCCTCGGCCTCCCTACGCGTGCTAGTGGCTCTGGCACGTCCCTACTTACCCCAACCGACCTCCCGCGCGGCTTATAAGCCATCCCCGGCCGTCCCTCGCGCGCACGCGTTTTCACCCGAGCCGCCGCCGTCCGCCATTGCCGCCGCTCAGTGTGAACCCTCCTCCGGTCGCTTTCCTCATGCACCCAAGCACCTAAGCTCTTCCTTGTGCACCACAACACCTCCCCGAGCCGCTTGTTGATCAAGTTGAGCCCCACACTCGTCGGAACCCGAGTTCCCGCGACCGCCGCCGGACCGCCGCCGTCGAGCTCGCTCCTCCGTCGCTTCTCCAAGCCCGGTGACCTGCCTAGCACCTTCTCTGGGTCACATGGAAGCTCCCCGTGCAGCACGTGGTTGAGCCCAGGCCCTTCCCTCACCGCCGTCCAGTTTCCCGCGGGCGCGTCGCCGCTGCTCCGTGAGGACCATGTGTGGTTCGAGGACCGGTGGATGGTCGCTTCCCTGTGTGATGAGTGATTGACAACGTTGTGTGGACTGATTCTTGGCTAAGTATTGCAGGTGCAGGTTGCGGCTTGACTCGTGTTGGTGCAGGTGAAGAACAAGCGCGAAAGGTCGTCGCCGGTGAGGCCTCCAGGTGTGGAGAAGACAAGTAGGCTTCGTTCGAGGGACCCGGTGGCCGGCGGGGGTCAAGTGCGGGCCGCATGGTGGCATGAACAAGAAGATGAATTCGTGGACGGTTTCTTGGTTGAGCCTCAAAACCAAGGTCGAGCCGGGACTACGTGGGAGCCAAGTCATGAGTGGAGATTGGCGGAGGCTACACCGAGTTCGCGGGGTTTCCGGTGGTTCACCAGAAAACCACTGGGTTCCTTGGTTGATCCACAAAGCCAAGACCGGAGAACCGAAGACGGAGGTGCGGCGGCACCGCACCGGTCCGACCGATGGGTCCGACCGGTCCGCCGGTGGGGACCGGCTCGGCGGTGAGGAGCACCGGTCCGACCGTGTGCGACGACGCGGACCGAATCTTCGAAGCGGAGGACACGCGTCGGGATCGCATGGCTTGCGTCGAGGCTACGCGAGGGTGCGGTCGCCGGGCATCCGTCCGATGGTGAAGGCATCAAGAATTCCAAATCCGCCCTTGAGGGGCTTGTATCCCTAGTTAGTAGAGAGGGGCATTTTAGACATTCGGTTGCCGCCTATATAACCCAAGAGGTGAGAGGATGGCAGCCAACTCTTGGAACCCTAGCTCATTTGTTTTCCTATTTTCCACCTATTTTCTCTAGGTTTTCCTGAGGACTAGCAAGAGAGCTTCACGGAGAGATCTTGTAGAGAGGGATGGATGATCGGGCGGCTTGCTAGACCTTGTACGAACCTTTGTTTCATGTATAGATGATTCGGCGTTGTTCCTCAAGGTTTGGATGTGTTTTTCCCGGTCGTTCTTGGTGGTGATTTTCGGAGCCCTCTCTCGGTGATTTCTTTGGGTTGTTTTCGGGGCTTTTCTCTTAGGGATTTGATGGGGGAAATTTGTGGGAACCCTTCGTGGTTCTTTGGGCTGTGATTCCCCTCCCAAATCCGCGAGTAAAAGTGCTTGATTTTAGGGGTTTCTTGAGTTCGTGGGTTGGAGGTGCTCTCGGCGGGATTTCTTCGATTCCTCCTTTTTGGACGAGTTTTTGTGGGATTAAACTTGGCTATGAACTCCTCATGAGGTGTTCTTGATATCCCCAAAGTCTTGTTCAAGTCCGTGGAGCGATTCGGGAGATCGAGATTTGGATTTGGGGGAGTTGACCCGCGGGTCTTGTTCATCCCGAGTCGCCTGTGCTACACCGGTCGACCGGTGCTCTTGACCGGTCTGACCGGTGCAAGCCCTTGTGGGTTTTTGCTCGGGTGAACGTCTTGGTGTGTTCGTTGTTGTCCCGTGTTGCCGCTCGTTTCGAGTTTGGGTCCGTTTGGTGGTCGGTTGGCCTGTTTGGTGCCTTGGGGGCTTTCGAGTCGCCACCGGTCCGACCGGTGTGTCTCACCGGTCCGACCGGTGTAGAGCCACTTAGTGAAAGTTGCTCGGTTCACCGGCGGGGACCGGTCCGACCGGTGGTGCTCACCCGGTCCGACCGGTGTGGGTCCGTAGACTCGAGGCTTGGTTTTTCCGCTGCGTTTCTCGGGTCGGAAGGTGGTGTGTTGGTTCCTAGGTCCGGTGGCACTCCAGTGGCTACGTGGGCTTGACCAACCTTGGTAGTGAGTCGGAGACGTGTGTTGGAAGCCGTGTTCATCTTGTTGGAGTTTCGATCTCCTTCGAGAAGAATTTTTATCGGCTCCCATTCACTCCCCCCCCTCTCTGGTTCGCCGTATCGGTCCTTCAAGTGGTATCAGAGCCGGTTCGGGTCTTTATTGACTCTAACCGTCTAAGATCCAAGGATGGCGTACCGAGAACGGGGTTCGGGTCCTCCACACTTCGATGGCAAGAACTACCGGATGTGGAGCAAGCGGATGGGTGCGTTCCTCCGCGGAAAGGGTCGGTTTGCTTTGGGATGTCACGGTGGACACGGGCTATGTCCGGCCGATGGATTTCCTTGCTCCGGGGTCGAGGGACGATTCGACGCCAACAACAAGGCGGTCGACTACTTGTTTCGTGCTTTGTGTCGGACCGAGTTCGATCGGGTGCACACCGAGCACTTGGCTTGTAGGATTTGGGCGGTGTTGAAGGAGGCTCATGTTGGGAACGCACGAGTTCGAGGGCACGGTTGTATGCGACCTACGGAGAGAGTACGAGAACTTCACTCATCTCCCCGGTGAGTCCATCGATGCCTTGTTTCGAGGTTCACGGTGGTGGTGAACAACATGAGGGCCAATGTGGACGTGCTCCCGTACGATGATCATGATAGAGCGGTCAAGCTCTTACACTCTTTGGATCGTACGATATGGGGCGGAAAGTTCGAGGCCATAGTCGAGTCGGAGCGGTATGATACTCGACGGTGAACGAGCCGTTCTCGAAGCTCAAGTCGGCCGAGGTGGATAGGGGCATGATCGCCAAGCTCGAGGGACCGACTGATTCCCATAGTCTTGCCCTCGTTGGTGGTTCCAAAGGAAAGACTAACTCTAACCCATCCACCAGGATGTTCTCGTTTTCCTCTCGATGTCTATGCCGGATGAGGAGTTTGATGACCTTGGAGAGGACGAGCCGGCGGCCGTTGACGACGCGGTTCGAGAGGCTGCACGAGAACCGCGTGAACATGAGGAGGGACACGAGGACTTGCTTCCGGTGCGGCAAGCCGGGACACTTCGTCGCCGACCGCCCGAGAAGGCCGAGAACAAGGACGGCTACAAGCACAAGCCGAGGAAGAACGATGACAAGTACCGTTCGAGGCGCGACCACAAGAGCAAGCACAAGAACAAGTACAAGGACGAGCGACGATCGAGGAAGAAGGAGGGCCGAGGCAAGGCCCGAGCGATGGTTGGAGCGAGCGACGTCGACTCCGGATTCCGCGTACTCCACCTCGAGCTCGAGCGAGCAGCCGACGACGAGGGAGATCGCCGCAAGAACAAGAGGTCGTCCAAGAACCTGAGCGGGCTGAGCTGCTTCGCGAGAGACGGCTTCGCACCATGGCGTTGAGCTCGGGCGGCAAGAAGAGCACACGGAGCGACTCGGACTGCGAGTCCGACGACGAGGTGCGTGATGAGCTTCCCTTCTTGCGCCGGGAGAATGAGAGGCTTGGCTCTTTGCTTGATAACCGTGATGACATGCTTAGAGAGGCCAAGAAAATGAGGAAAGAGCTTAGGGCTTCACTCGAGGATGCTAGGACTAGAGTGGCCGAGCTAGAGACACGGGTGCTTGATAGCAAGCTTGAGATTGATTCGCTTAAGGCTAGCCCCGTTGTCTCCGATGAGAATGATTGTGCCGATTGCTCCATATTCCTTGCCGATCTTGCTTTGTTTAAGGAGAAGCATGCCTCCAAGTGTGAGGAACTAGATGTGCTTAGGGTTGAAGTGGGCGAGCTTAAGTCTAGACCGCTTTGCTAGGTGCTTGCACTTCTTGCCCCGTTTTGCATGCTAAGATTGATGAGATGCATGCTTACACTAGTTCGCTCGAGGCTAAATTGAAGGAACCCATGCCTACATCTTGCTCTACCCGTGAAATGCATGCATTGAAAAATTTGGAGCTTGCACATTATGTTGACCGTTTGCGGGATGAGAATGATGATTTGAGGAAGTTGATGGGTTGGTTGTCCGGTCACGAGCCTCAGTTGAGGATGATGATCGAGGCCTTTAAGAGGCAAGATGGTGAGGGGCTTGGGGCAAACAAGGTTGGTGAGGGAAGTGGAGAGAATATCCGGAGCCACCAAAAACCCACCACAAAAATGATTTCCCACCAAAACCTAACCATCTAAGGAACCGACTAGACACAACCCCCGGCTCCACCCGTGTTTCCTACACCCACAAATGACCTACAAAAGCCTATCAAGTTTGTGAGCACTTCGGGGAAAGTTTTCTTTGGGAAGGAGAGTGAGAAGGCTAGTGGTGAGAAACCGGTGGAGGGTTTGAGTGGAGAGAAACCAAGTGAGCGACCACATCCCAAGCCAAAGCCTAAGCTTGTGAGGTTCCATTGTGGCTATTGTGGGAGAGATGGCCATAAGGAGGAGTTTTGCTTCAAGAGGAAGCGAGAGGAGAGAATGGAGAAGGAGTGGGCTAACAAGGACAAGTACCACCCTTCCGATGGTGTACTTGAGCCTCGTATGCGGATGCCCGGGGGCAAGGCGATTGTGCGGACGGTTCGGGCTTGGGGAGAGAAGAAGGCCGGTGGTGGTGTGCCGCCTGTGCCACACCGGTCGGACGGTGTGGGGCACCGTCGAGCCGGTGCGGGCACAGACGGGGACGGCACGTTCGGGTTTCGAGCGCGTACGGGTGCGAGGGTTGTTTCCGGTGGTCGTGGTTCGGTGGTTGGGGCTGGAAAGGATGCGGGTGGTCGGTTGCTAGGCGTTCTCCACCTCGTGCTCAATACGGGGATTGGAGGAGTCGTGGCGGTGAGTTGGAGAGGAAGGACGTGCCACGGGCTTTCTTGCGTGGTTTTGGTCCTCCTCCGGGCGAGAGAGGGGTGGTTCCCTCGGGGTGGTTACCGTGGTGGTGTTCGTGGAGGTAGTTTTGGTAGGAGAGATGCTTTGGTTGGTGCTAACCCCACTTTCGAGCAAATGGCTCGGACTCGGTTTTCCTCCTTTGGTACTAACCCCGATCTTCGAGTCGTTTGTTCGCTCACGTGCCTATTTTTGATTTTCGGGTGGGAGACTTGAAGAACATTTGGGCCGATTGACTCCGGTTGTTCGAGGCATATGACCGGAGACGGGGGGGTGGTTCTCAAGTCTCGTCCGGTGGTGACGAAGAGGTACATCACCTTTGGGGACAATGGGCGTGGGCGTGTGCTTTCGGAAGGTGAGATAAAAGTGAGTGACAAGATCACTGCGAGGCGTGTTGCTCTTGTTCAATCGCCGGGGTACAATTTGCTTTACGTGTCTCAGTTGTTGGATGAGGGTTTTGAGGTGTTGTTTCGGCCTGGTGGTTCTCGGATTGTGGACTCTCGAGGGGACCTTGTTTGTATGGTCGTTCCCGAGGGTCAGGTGTTTCGTGCTGATTTTTCTCAGTCTTCGGGTGTTGAGCGTTGTTTCTTGGCTGGTTCTTCGAGTGAGTTGTGGAAATGGCATAGGAAGTTGGGTCACTTGAGCTTTGACCTTTTGTCTCGCTTGAGTAAACTCAATTTGGTCCGAGGATTGCCACGGTTGAAGCTTGAGAAAGAGTTGGTTTGTGCTCCGTGTAGGCATGCCAAGATGGTGGCCTCTTCTCACCCGCCTCTCACCGATGTGATGACTGAGCGTCCATGCGAGCTGCTCCATATGGACCTTGTTGGCCCAGCTCGTGTGCGATCTCGCGGGTGGGAAGTGGTATGTCCTTGTTGTGGTGGACGACTATTCTCGGTATGCGTGGGTGTTCTTTCTCGAGGATAAGGGGGAGACGTTTGGTTTTGTTCGAGATCTAGTCTTGAGGTTGAGGAACGAGAGGCACGGAGATGCCATACGAGCTATCCGCAGTGATAATGGCTCGGAATTCAGGAACTCTCGTTTTGAAACCTTTTGTCATGACTTGGGTCTTGAGCACCGGCTTTCGAGTCCGTATACGCCTCCCCGGAATGGTGTTGTGGAAAGGAAGAACGGGACCTTGTGCGAGATGGCTCGGACGATGCTTGATGAGCATAGGACTCCGAGGAGGTATTGGGCCGAGGCGGTGAATACCGCGTGCTATGTGTCGAACGAGATATACCTCGAGTGCACAAGAAGAAGACATGCTATGAGTTGATGCATGGTCGCACACCCAAGGTGAGTCACTTCCATGTCTTTGGTTGCAAGTGTTTCATTCGAAGAAAGGCGGGGAAGTTGGACAAGTTTGAGGCTAGGTCTGTCGATGGCATTTTCTTTGGTTATGCATCTCATTCTAGAGCATATCGTGTGCTCAATCTTGAAACTAACCAAATCGTGGAGACTTGCGAGGTAACCTTCGACGAGACAGAGCCACGTAGTCAGCTTGTTTTTGAGTGTGCAGGTGATGATGAGCTTGGCGAGGAGATCATTCAGGAGGAGGAGCATGAACATGGTGATGATGAGGATGGTGGTGCGGTGCCCCCAGCTGAACATGAACCCACTACTTCGACTACGATGATGGATGGACCCTCTGCTACACCTACGACGACAAATCAAGAACGAGGAGAAGGCGATGTTGAGGGGGAGGTAGCTTCGAGGCGAGAACCTCCCCGGCGAGTTCAAGTGGATCACCCGGCTTCGAGGATCATCGGCGACATGAATGAACGCACTACACGGTCGAGGGTTCGAAACAATTCCCATTTCGCTCATGCTGCATTTGTTGCTTCTTTCGAGCCCAAAGACATTGGACACGCACTATCCGATCACAATTGGGTTAACTCGATGCATGAGGAGATGGAGAACTTTGAGAGGAATCGGTGTGGGAGTTGGTTGACCCTCCCCCGGGGTGTAAGCCGATTGGTACCAAGTGGGTGTGGAAAAACAAAGAGGGAGAGAAGGGTGAGGTTGTGAGGAACAAGTCGAGACTTGTTGCCCGGGGGTTCGGTCGAAGGAGGGGATCGACTACGAGGAGACCTTTGCTCCCGTAGCCCGTTTGGAGGCGATTAGGATCCTTCTAGCCTTTTCGTGGCTAAAGGGTTCAAGTTGCACCAAATGGATGTGAAGAGTGCTTTTCCGAATGGTGTGCTTTGGAGGAAGAAGTGTATGTGAGGCGACCTCGGGGTTTGAGAGTGAGAAGTACCCCCAGGTTGTACAAGTTGAGGAAGGCGTTGTATGGGTTGGAAGCGGGCGCCTAGAGCTTGGTATGGCGAGGTTGAGGGGGTTCTTGTTTGAGAGAGGCTTTGAGATGGGGAAGGTCGATCGGACCTTGTTTTTGCCGAGGCGGGCGGAGATATCCCGATTGTGCGGGTGTACGTGGATGATATTGTCTTTGGTGGCTCGTCTAACTCTCTTGTTGCGAGGTTTGCGGATGATATGAGCGGGGAGTTCGAGATGAGCATGATGGGTGAGTTGCGGTTCTTCCTCGGGCTACAAATCAAGCAATCAAAGGAAGGAACATTTGTGCACCGAGGCTAAGTACACCAAGGACATTGTGAGGAAGTTCAAGATGGAGGACTCCAAGGCTATGACGACGCCGATGAGTACGACTACGGCTCTTGATGCGGACGAGGAAGGTGAACACGTGGACCGGAAGGAGTACCGGAGCATGATCGGGTCACTCCTCTACTTGACGGCGACGAGGCCGGACATACGAGTTCTCCGTGTGTCCGTGCGCTCGTTTTCAAGCGTCTCCGAGGACTTCGCATCGGCAAGCGGTGAAGCGAATTTTCGGGTACTTGCGTCACACTCCCGACTTCGGCCTTTGGTACTGCGTCCTCTTCTTTGGCGCTTCATGGTTTTTCGGACGCGGATTTTGCGGGTGTCGGTTGGATAGGAAGTCCACTTCGGGACTTGCCGAGTTTTGGGTTCTTCTTTGGTGTCTTGGTCTTCCCGCAAGCGAGTCAAGTGTTGCTCAATCCACGACCGAGGCCGAGTATGTTGCCGCTGCTAGTTGTTGCTCTCAGCTCCTTTGGATCACCTACACCATGAGTGACTTTGGTGAGGAGTATACCCATGTCCCACTTCAATGTGATAGCACCAGTGCCATAAGCGTTGCAAAAAACCCAGTGCTTCATTCCAAAACCAAGCACATAGAAGTGAGGTATCATTTTCTGAGAGACAACGTAGAGAAAGGAAAGATAGCCTTGATCCATGTACCCACACATGACCAACTAGCCGATATTTTCACCAAACCCCTAGATCAAGCAACTTTCACTCGTTTGCGGGGGGAACTTGGTGTGTGTTTAATTTCTTGAGTTGGGTGTGTGGGGGTTCTCTTTTGCCGGTGGTGTCGAGCCCGTTTTGCCTCCCCTCGAGGAGCCGGTTTGTAGCATATGTATAGCTTTCCTTTGTGCATTTCTTGCATTTTGGCATGGCATATGAAACATGATGTATAGGCATCCTTGTATCTTAGATTGCATGCATTTTTGTATCATATGCATTGGTTAGGAAAGCTTCTCTCATATACATTGTTCACCATGGAATGAGATATATGTCTTTGTGAGCTTGTTTGGTATGCTACGTTTAGTTTGGCTTAGCTCTTGATGATCTTGATGAATAATCCATGGTTGATAGCTATGTTTTTGAAAAATGTTACATGTATGCTCTCTCATGTGTAAATGCCTTTACATGCTCTTGACATGTTTTTGTGGCTTTGCTATGCTTAATTTGTGGTTGGATAGCTAGCTTATTGATCATATGGGGCCAAAGGCTCAATTGCCATCATGAATGTTTAGCCCTCTTGATTTATCTTGTGGAGGAGCATAAGTTCCTTTTTGTCGCAAAGACATTTCATGTACCATTTACAAATCTGAAAATGAAATGAAAAATGCTTGGAAATGTGCTCCCATGTCATATGTGCTGAATTTAATTTGCTTTGGGTGCTAAACCGTTGCATGATGCCTACCAATGAGAAGTCTCATACATAGAAGTAGGCACATGGCTCGGTGGCTTTGACATGACATGAGGTGCTTGTGGGTGTTTGTGATGGTCTTATGATTAGAATGGCTGTCCTAGCATGAAGTTTGTGTGGCTTTGCCATTTTGATATGCTTTGATCATGTTTAGGACTTTGCTCATGAGAGGCAAGTTTTTCGCAAAATTGCCAAAATCCATCTTAGCTTCGTCCAATGGTTGTGAAACTTGGTGATCATGTAGTTGAGATCGATACGAAGCCGTAGAGTACCTAACTTGCTCATTTGGACATGTGTAGCATTCTTTGTTGAATTTTGTCTATTTGAGAAGCTCTAGGTTGCATCTTTTGCATTTTTGGCTTGATTCATGCATTGACAACAAGGGGGAGAAGTTTGAGCTTGAAATGGCTTACCGGGCGCATTTAGAAGGTTTTCAGGTGGTTTCGAGCCATTTCTGGGCTCTGTTGTACACCGGTCTGACCGGTGAAGAGCACCGGTCTGACCGGTGTGAGTGCTGGTCCTGTACATATGTTAGGCACCGGTCGACCGGTGGTGGTGACCGGTCCGACCGGTGTGAGCCGAAAGTCTTGCTTGTTGTCCGTTTCATGTGGTTTCTTGCATGCATTCGTCCGGGGGGAGCTGCATTGGTTCGGGGGGAGTTTGCATGTGTGCAGGGGGAGCTCTTTGAGATTTTTCGAGCTTTGTTTCGGTGGTTTGTGCTCTTTGCTTGAGCTTTGCTTTGTCTCGGATGTGTCGAGCCGTTGCCCTTGCCTAAGGGGTCCGAGACTTGTTTCCTTCAAGTGATCTTGCTCTTTGCCTTTGTTCGGCTTTCGATCGCTTGTTGGAGTTCCTTTTTATTCGTTTCTTTTCTTTTTCTTTTCTCTCTTGTTACTTTCATGTGGGTGTTGTCAATGCACTCATCAAGGGGGAGATTGAGGACCATGTGTGGTTCGAGGACCGGTGGATGGTCGCTTCCCTGTGTGATGAGTGATTGACAACGTTGTGTGGACTGATTCTTGGCTAAGTATTGCAGGTGCGGGTTGCGGCTTGACTCGTGTTGGTGCGGGTGAAGAACAAGCGCGAAAGGTCGTCGCCGGTGAGGCCTCCGGGTGTGGAGAAGACAAGTAGGCTTCGTTCGAGGGACCCGGTGGCCGGCGGGGGTCAAGTGCGGGCCGCATGGTGGCATGAACGGCAAGATGAAGTCGTGGACGGTTTCTTGGTTGAGCCTCAAAACCAAGGTCGAGCCGGGACTACGTGGGAGCCAAGTCATGAGTGGAGATTGGCGGAGGCTACACCGAGTTCGCGGGGGTTTCGGTGGTTCACCGGAAAACCACCGGGTTCCTTGGTTGATCCACAAAGCCAAGACCGGAGAACCGAAGACGGAGGTGCGGCGGCACCGGCCGGTCCCCGACCGGTGGGTCTGACCGGTCTGACCGGTGAGGAGCACCGGTCGACCGGTGTGCGACGACGCGGTCCGGAATCTTCGAAGCGGAGGACACGCGTCGGGATCGCATGGCTTGCGTCGAGGCTACGCGGGGTGCGGTCGCGGGCATCCGTCCGATGGTGAAGGCATCAAGAATTCCAAATCCGCCCTTGAGGGGCTTGTATCCCTAGTTAGTAGAGAGGGGCATTTTAGACATTCGGTTGCCGCCTATATAACCCAAGAGGTGAGAGGATGGCAGCCAACTCTTGGAACCCTAGCTCATTTGTTTTCCTATTTTCCACCTATTTTCTCTAGGTTTTCCTGAGGACTAGCAAGAGAGCTTCACGGAGAGATCTTGTAGAGAGGGATGGATGATCGGGCGGCTTGCTAGACCTTGTACGAACCTTTGTTTCATGTATAGATGATTCGGCGTTGTTCCTCAAGGTTTGGATGTGTTTTTCCCGGTCGTTCTTGGTGGTGATTTTCGGAGCCCTCTCTCGGTGATTTCTTTGGGTTGTTTTCGGGGATTTTCTCTTGGGGATTTGATGGGGGAAATTTGTGGGAACCCTTCGTGGTTCTTTGGGCTGTGATTCCCCTCCCAAATCCGCGAGTAAAAGTGCTTGATTTTAGGGGTTTCTTGAGTTCGTGGGTTGGAGGTGCTCTCGGCGGGATTTCTTCGATTCCTCCTTTTTGGACGAGTTTTTGTGGGATTAAACTTGGCTATGAACTCCTCATGAGGTGTTCTTGATATCCCCAAAGTCTTGTTCAAGTCCGTGGAGCGATTCGGGAGATCGAGATTTGGATTTGGGGGAGTTGACCGCGGGTCGTTGTTCATCCCGAGGCGCCCGAGCTACACCGGTCGACCGGTGCTCTTGACCGGTCCCCGGCGGGTGCAAGCCCTTGTGGGTTTTTGCTCGGGTGAACGTCTTGGTGTGTTCGTTGTTGTCCCGTGTTGCTTCTTGTTTCGAGTTTGGGTCCGTTTGGTGGTCGGTTGGCCTGTTTGGTGCCTTGGGGGCTTTCGGCTGCCACCGGTCCGACCGGTGTGTCTCCGGTCGACCGGTGTAGAGCCACTTAGTGAAAGTTGCTCGGTTTCACCGGCGGGGACCGGTCGGCCCGGTGGTGCTCACCGGTCGGCCCGTGTGGGTCCGTAGACTCGAGGCTTGGTTTTTCCGTTGCGTTTCTCGGGTCGGAAGGTGGTGTGTTGGTTCCTAGGTCCGGTGGCACTCCGGTGGCTACGTGGGCTTGACCAACCTTGGTAGTGAGTCGGAGACGTGTGTTGGAAGCCGTGTTCATCTTGTTGGAGTTTCGATCTCCTTCGAGAAGAATTTTTATCGGCTCCCATTCACTCCCCCCCTCTCTGGTTCGCCGTATCGGTCCTTCACTCCGCCGCCGCCGCCGCTCGCCGGAGACTCCCCCGGCCGATCCACCGCCACCAATCGATAACGGGTGAGTCCAATCGACGATCCCTGTCGCTTGTTTGCGTGGCCGCACTCCACCTCGCCGCCGGCGAGCTTGTCACCGCCGTCGGGCCCGAGGGGGAGGGACCAAGGGCATTTGTGTGAAGATTTCAAAAGTTCTAGGGTTCGCAGTGCAAAAAGATTGTTCCTTGTTTTGTGAATTAGTCCAGCACATTGTAAAATCGATTAAAACTTGTAGAAAAATCCAAAAATAGCAAACCCAATTTTTCTGTGCTCAGTGTAATAAGAACTACAACTTTCTCCAAATGTGTATATACTTTTGAGTTTTAGTTTTTGCTTGAAAAATAGGAATGTAAAATACTTAGATTTGTGTTTCTGCAAAATATACACAAGCTCTTGAGCTGTATTTTGGATATGTTGTGGGAACTAGTATATCTAGGTTCTGTGCCAAAATTTGCACAAATTTAATGAAGGAATCTTCGTGAATAAATTATTTTGTGAGATTGGTAAATCTGCCTAGATGATTTTTGTAGCGGGATATATAATTATTTTTGAGTCCAACTTCTGGCTATAGCCATGTTATGCTAAAAAGCACCTTTGGTGAATTTACCATGATTTTATCTCTGTTAAAAATATTATTTCCTCATTTATGCTTGTTTTTAATCATAAATAAGTGTAGCATGCTTCATAAAGGCTATATGTGTGTTTGTTAGTTCTTTAAGCTTGTTTTGGACAGAGCATGTGTAGGAGAAAGATGGGAATCATTTCTGTCCTATGTATTTTGTTATGCATTATTCCCTTTTAAGCTAACTAGGAATGCTCCTACTTGGTGTATTAAATTCAATGGTGCTAAAACCCTTTTTCTTGCTGTCCAAGTATGCCTCCTGGTCAGTAGGACCAGTGGGGGGTTGCTGGATCAGTTTGTATGTTTTGGTTATGCAAAAGAGCTCGAACTAGAATAATCTAGAAAAGGGAAAATAAGGAAAATCACTCTCTCTAGTGCATGACTTAAGGAGAAGTGTTAGGAAAATTAAAATGCTGCTAGGAAAGTAATTTCCTTGCTGTTTGTTTGTAAATTAAATATTTCTTTAATAGATGTGCACACAATCAGCTTAAAGAGTAGGCTAAATGGACTTTTGTTTGTTTGTAGTCTTAAGTACAAGGTCGCTAGTTGCTATGCTTAAGGATCCGGTACAAGTCGAGTGATGTTCGTCACTCGCGAGAATAGGATCGCCTTTATGGAATCACCATATGTTAAATGGATTGCTCATGTGGTAAGAGCATGGGATTTGGGCTCCAGTCCAATGGCTTCATTGGTTAAGTGTTTGAAAGTACTACACACTTGCCGGAAATGGGTACGGTAAGCCTAGTACCTAAATGAGGTGGTACGGGGTTTTACTATCACTACTCTTAGGGTTGCGGCCCCGGGCTCGCCACCCGAGTGCATGCGTGAGGCTGGGTGACCTTAGTGGCGTAGCCCAGATAAACCTTATACTTAAGACTATGAGCTATTATCCCCAAACCGAAGAATGACGGGAACCGCCTGGTTGGTGAACTCTTAGTGAGGGCACCTCCCGTGTGTTTAGGTCCACCTTGCAAGGTTATGAATCAATCGATTGTCGGCCTCTCACTGTCATCTGAGACTACTTACCCGACTGGCCATGATATCCCTTTATGATGGACTTTGTGAAGATTATTACTTGATTAATTGTTTGTATAACTTTGGTTGCAATAGTTGCTTATCTAGTAATGATTACTTCTAGAAGAACTTGAGCTAAAATGTGAAGGTAAGGATTCACTACTTAGTAGCTTTTTGGCAAACAAACCCACTAGCCAAGAGCCTTGCATGATTAGAGGTAAAGTCTTTCTTTTAGACGGGTAAGTCTTGCTGAGTATTAGTATACTCAGCCTTGCTTTATAAATGTTGTTCCAGGTAATGCATCTGATGTGTGGCCGGAGAACTTCCACCCGGCTAGGAGCTGGAATGGGTGGACGACGAAGAGTGATTGCACCATGGACATGCCTCCTATGATGTGATCGTATCGTTTAGTTATCTTCCGCTGTTTTCAATAAACTCTGAACCATTTACTTTCATGTCAAAGAACTATGTTTGTAATAATGGACCCTAAGGGGAGTTGATGTTAATTTGTAAGGCACTCCGGACTCTCCTTCGTGGGAGTTTTAATGCATACGTTCGATCCTCTCTGTGTTTCCAAGTGATTTACCGGGTGTGAACCCGTCAACACTCAACTGGATGCTTCTTTATTATCGCTAATGTCCAAATGGAGTGGTTTAGGCGATAGTACGGAATTATCTCGGGTGGGGTTGTCACAGCTGGTATCAGAGCGACTGAATGCACCGGAGTGATTAGATTAATATTAATCATATGGTTTACACTAAAACTTGCCAAGATTGATTGGATTTTGAAAATCCGTTGGATCGTGAAGGAATGATCTAGATCGAGAGGCCCTAGAGGGAAATTTTGGGTTCTTAAGGTGGCATAAGAATCTATGGTTTATTTTGCTAACCTCCAGCACTTTACTTTATGTCAGACTTACTTTATTGCACAACCAAACTAGATGAGCCACATGTTTAATACGTGTGTTGTTCCGCATCACGGGAATTGCGAGGGTTGATGGAGTGATCCCTTCCATGGATCCCATCTTCACGTCTAGATATGAGTTGTGGTGTCGCCATGTGTTTCATACGTGTGCATTCCGCATGTCGATCATGCGAGGCAAGGAGACACTCCATTCAAACGGAGGGTTTCCGAGGTTGGACGCTGTCCATGCAGCGGCTTGACGCATGGATACCGTTTCTATAAGTGAACGGTACTGTATGTGGACGCTTTCGTGACGTGCTGGCACGAAAGGTTCGTTTTCTGCAGGTACACTAACAACGTTCGTAAGTCGTTAAAGTGCGAATCGAGTAGCTCCGACTAGTTATTATAAGGAGAGCCGATTATAAGCTGGCCACCGGCACTAACTACGTCTTTTGGATCTAGTGGGTAAGGTCGTTAAGGCGTGTGCATGCATAATTAAAATCTTGATAAGCCTAAAATTGGTTCCAAATTGCTTGAATAATTTTTCTAGGGTGAATTGCTTGATCTTAGATAAGGTTTCCTCTCTTTTGAATTTAGGAAATTCCTGGCAGATTTTGTCTCTGCCATTTCTCAATTTTTGTAGTGAAATCTGTAAGGAATCTGACTAGACATCCTTTAGGAAAGTTGTTTATTATCAAGTTGAGCATCCACTGTGAATTTTTCAGGATTTTAGGAATTTTCTTCAGAGAGTTATCCTCAGTTTAGTGAGTCTCTGTTCTGCTGTTTTTCAGAACAGCCCCCCTTGCCACAAATGTAATTTTTCGAGCATATTCCAATCCAATCTAGATCTACCTTTGAATACCAAAAGTGTGCATAATCATGTCATTGAGTTTCTGTGAAAAATTGGGAATTTTTGGGGCCCTGGTTTTTATGTTATGAATTTTTGTTCATACCTACCAGATTTTACCCCACTGCTCGTTAATGTCGATTGATATCTAACGTGTAGTTCCTAATTTATGTACAGATGGCGCAGCCACCGATCTACGAGATCGACGCGGACGGTACGATTCGTACCGATGCCCTTCACTGGGAGGGTTTTCCCCGTATTTTGTGGGAGACTCAGTGAGGTGGGCTACGTTACGCCGCCGTTGTACGAGGTGGTCTCTTTTGGGACCAGGGTGTTCCATACGCCCGCACGACCGCTACGGTGCTTCCACACCCCGAGCACCCGGAGTGGGCGGACTTGAGCATGGTGTTCTTTGCTCACCGCGGTGTTGAGTCGGTTGAGTCCGCGGCCATGCGGATTCTTCACACCTTTTGTGAGCAGCACCCGGACGAGGTGATGCTTACTGCGTTGGGTTTGTTACCGGCTATGGACCCACTCGACCCAGCTTGGCGTGAGCGTCTCTCGCTCACCGACGTGTTACTCACGGCAGACCCTCCAGCGGTTGTTGTGCGCCAGCTTCTGAGGTTCTTGGAGGCGGTGTACAACATGCAGGTGTTTCGTCTTTCCACTCAGGGTATGCTCTCCGTTGTGTTGATGGACTCCACAGCGATGAGGGATATCCTTACCCTTGACCTTCAGTACGAGTGCCAGACCGTTGCTCACCTCCAGCAGGAGATCGTTACACTTCAGGACGAGCGCATTCAGTGGCACCAGGAGTGTGCTGAGCTCACGGAGCAGTTGTTTGCCTGAGAGCACGCTCTTGAGACGACTCAGGTGCAGCTATCTCACACTGAGGCCCAGCGTTTTGCCTTAGTGCAGAACGTGATGGAGGTGTAGAACCAGGTAGCAGAGATGGAGATTGAGGTAGAGGTGTGGCAGGCGATGGCCCAGCAGGGTCAGTAGCCGCCGATCGCACCACCAGCCGCACCTGCCGCTCCAAACGAGCTACAGGGAGTTTCAGGCTTGAGCGAGGACAGTGCTGGTGGTCCACCACCCGACTCTCCGGACACTAGTACTGGCTCCGCTGCAGGCTACTAGTGGTTTTAGCAGTTGTCTTTAGAGGATGATCATGTACTCTTAGTTTAGCCTCCTCAGCTAGCTTTTGTGTAAGGGTAGAGGTTGCTCAGAGAGTATGTTGGATGACCTTTTGATGTACATAAGTGTGTAAGCAGTTCCAAGACTCCGCGTCATGTAATACTTAGGTGGACATCTCGTGTTGTCATGCTTTAACGAATAATTCAGGGTTGTTGTGATCAAAATCTCGCCTTGTGTGGAATACCAACCTTGTGTGTTATGTTGTGGAGATCATGCTCACTGAAATTCACCACCATTGCACAAGCGTACCGAGAGTTGTAACGAAAATGGTGCAGTTCGGCCTACCGCAAAAAAACAGCTAGGCAGAACCCCGGTATCGGAATTTTTGGGGCATGTTAACATTGGATTTAGACCTCGGGTTGAATACCAATGTTGGAACACAGGAAATTTTGCACTTGCTGACCAAAAATGGAAGTTTTTGCTGTTACAGGCAGAGAGTTATGAATTTTCTAGTAACTCCGCTGTGCTGTCCAGCTTTCACCAAATTGATGCTATGAGTTTCATTTTGCATATTCTTCTTGTGGATAATGTAAACAAGCTTGCGAATATGTGACTAATGAAAATCTCATGGATTTCAGATGGTGGGACAAACTCGTGCTTCTCCCAATGGTTTTGGTGCAAGCGGGAGTGACACTCCGCCACCTCCTCCCAACATGACCATTCAGGAGCTGTTTATGGTCACTCAAACTGAGGTGATGCGGCAGCTCTTGCAAACGCAGCAGCAGCTTGCTCAGCAGCTGCAAAATAACCCTCGTGGAGAAAACATCGACGGCCAGCCTCGAGTCACTAAATATGAGCATTTCTATGCCATGAAGCCCCCGACCTTTGAAGAGGCCAAAGAGCCACTGGCTGCCGATGCATGGATCAAGGCTATTGAAGCCAAGTTCTCTGTATTCACCTTGCCTTGCTCTGAGGAGCGAAAGGCCAACTTCGCTGCTCTCCAGCTCCGTGGTGCAGCATTGATATGGTGGGAGAACTTCAAGACCATGATTCCTGCCGGACATCAGATCACTTGGGCTGAATTCAAGCAGGCCTTTCAAGGAACATCACATTCCTAAGGGTCTCATGGATAGGAAGATGAAGGAGCTGCTTGCTCTAAAGCAAGGATCTGACACGGTGTATGAGTATGCAAAGAAATTCAATGCCTCGTGCCAGTATGGTGGGCATCATGTTGACAACGATGCCAAGAAGATAGAGCGTTTCCGTGATGGGCTACACGGGATCTCTATGAGAGGCTTAATCTTTATGAGCCTAACAACTACCAGGACCTTGTGAACAAGGCCATTTCTCAAGAGGATGCCATGTCCAAAGCCCAGAGGGATAGAAAGAGGCAGGCCGGATTCACCTCTACTGGTGGGTCAGGCAAGAAATTCCGCTTCATCAAGAAAGGTGCTCAGGGTCCTCCCCAGTCATCTTCAGCAGGACACTGGAGGGTGACCCCGTCTCAGAACAAGCCATCTGGGAACTTCCAGTTCCGTAAGGCACAGCAGCAGCCATTCAAGCCTAGTGCACCCCCGACTAACAACAACAGCAATAACAGTGCTACCAAGGATCGCCGCTGCTATAATTGTGGGCAACTAGGACACTATGCCAATGAGTGCCCTAAGCCCAAGCAGAACAAGCAGGGGGAAAGCTCAGGCTTCCGTCAGGGACACCAAGTGAAAAAGCCCGTGGTGCAAGTCAAGCAGGGTAAACTCAACTTCACCACCTTGGTTGACGTCCCAGAAGGAGCAGTAGTGCTGACGGGTACATTCTCTATCCGTGATCACCCTGTTAGAATATTGTTTGATTCTGGAGCAACTCATAGCTTCATTAGCGAAAGTCTAGTGAGCAAGTTGGGATTACATTCTTGTCATACTAAAGAGTCTTTCGTGGTAGCCACGGCAGGAGGAAGAATCCTCTCCAACACTATAACCAAAGTCGTTCCTTTGCAGCTCGGCAGCAAAACCTTCTTAACCAACCTAATTCATTTGGGATTTGGAGGTCTGGATGTGATTCTAGGAATGAATTGGTTGACCCAACATCAAGTTGTTCTGGATATTGCCACTAGAATGATAGAAATCCATTCCCCTACCAGTGGTCATACTATCTTGTACCTACCCCAGCTGGAAAACACCAATCCTTGTTCCTATGCTGCCGTAGCCATCCAACTAGAAGATATTCCAGTGGTGTGCGAATACCCCGACATCTTTCCCGACGACTTGCCTGGTATGCCACCAGACAGGGACGTCAAATTTGTCATAGAACTTCAGCCGAGTACCGCACCAATATCTAAAAGGCCTTACTGAATGCCACCCAAAGAACTGGCAGAGTTGAAAGTTCAGTTGCAAGAATTGCTTGATAAGGGATATATCCGCCCCAAGTTCTTCTCCTTGGGAAAGTTCCGCTCTGTTTGTGAAAAAGAAAGATGGTAGTCTGCGGATGTGTGTTGACTATCGTCCACTCAATGCGGTGACAGTTAAGAATAAATATCCGTTGCCCCGCATTGATGTTCTCTTTGATCAATTGGCTGGTGCCAAAGTCTTTTCCAAGATTGATCTTCGATCTGGCTATCATCAAATCAAAATTCGAGCAAGTGACGTACCAAAGACAGCCTTTTCCACCAGATACGGTCTTTATGAGTTCCTAGTGATGTCTTTTGGTCTCACCAATGCACCTGCCTATTTCATGTACCTTATGAACTCAGTCTTCATGAATGAACTGGACAAGTTTGTGGTGGTCTTCATTGATGATATTCTCATATATTCCAAAAGCGAAGCCGAACATGCGAAGCATCTTCGTATTGTTTTGCAGCGGTTGAGAGATCACAAACTCTATGCCAAATTCTCTAAATGTGAATTCTGGCTGGATAGCATGAAATTTTTGGGTCACACTATTTCCAAGGATGGTATCTCCGTGGATCCTAGCAAAGTGCAGGAGGTCATGGACTGGAAACCACCCAAATCAGTACATCAAATCCGTAGCTTTCTGGGTTTAGCAGGCTATTATCGTCGGTTTATTCTGGATTTCTCCAGAATAGCTAAACCCATGGCTGAACTTCTGAAGAAGGGTGTCAAATTAGTGTGGAGTGAGGAGTGTGACCAGGCTTTTCATACCTTGAGGAAACACTTAACCTCAGCTCCCGTATTGACTCAACCAGATATGTCCAAACCGTTTGAGGTGTTTTGTGACGCTTCGGGCACTGGTCTTGGCTGCGTGCTTATGCAAGAAAACCGAGTCATTGCCTATGCCTCACGGGCACTTCGACCTCGTGAGAAGAACTATCCGACTCATGATCTTGAGTTAGCAGTAGTTGTGCATGCCTTGAAACTTTGGCGGCACTACTTGATGGGTAATCACTGCAATATCTACACCGACCATAAGAGTCTCAAGTATATCTTCACCCAATCTGACTTGAATATGAGGCAAAGAAGATGGTTAGAATTAATCAAGGATTATGATTTGGAAGTCCATTATCATCCCGGCAAGGCTAACGTGGTTGCAGATGCACTTAGCCGCAAGCATTGCAACTATGTGACGTTAGAGCCGAAGAATGAAGTGTTATGTGAAGAAATGAGGAAGCTTAGCTTGGAAGTGGTCGAACATGGCAAGCTACATGCTGTATCGATCGAATCCCCTCCCCATGAGAGAATTGCTATAGCTCAACTCAATGATGAGGAGGTTCAGAAAATCAAATAGAAATTAGAAGAAGGAGAACCCAAGTACGATTGTTTCCGAAAGGATGACAAGGGAGTTGTTTGGTTCGGACAAAGATTAGTGGTACCTTGGGATCGAGACTTAAAGAAGGAAATTTTAGATGAGGCTCATCTCTCTAAGTTCACCATTCACCCCGGAAGTACCAAAATGTACCGAGATCTTAGGGAAAACTTTTGGTGGTCAAATATGAAGGGTGAAATAGCCGAGTATGTGTCCAGTTGTGATACATGCCAAAGAATCAAGGCTAGTCACCTAAAGACCGCAGGTCAAATGCAACCATTATCCATTCCTGCATGGAAGTGGGACGATATCAGTATGGATTTCATTGTCGGACTACCACTCACGCCCCGGAAGCATGATTATATTTGGTTAATAGTGGACCGGCTTACCAAGACCGCTCACTTTATCCCCGTTCACACCATCTATTCAGCTGAGCGCTACGCGGAAATCTATATTGATCTTATAGTGCGCTTACATGGTGTTCCCAAGACTATCCTGTCGAATCGAGGCACTCAATTCGTTGCTCGCTTTTGGGCACAAGTGCACGAATCCTTGGGAACTAAGCTAATCCATAGCTCCAGCTATCACCCTCAGACTGATGGTCAGATGGAAAGAGTAAATCAAGTAGTAGAAGATATGTTGAGGGCTTGCGTCATTCATTTTGACAAATCTTGGGACAAATGCCTAGCTCTAGCAGAGTTTGCTTACAACAATAGTTATCAAGCTAGTTTGAAGATGGCCCCGTTTGAAGCCTTGTATGGAAGAAGGTGTCGTACCCCTTTGAATTGGTCACAAGTAGGTGAACGAACCTTGTTTGGTCCTAATCTAGTACAAGAAGCTGAAGAAAAAGTAAGTGTTATTAGTGAAAATCTGAGAGCAGCTCAGATGAGGCAAAAGAGCTACCATGATAAAGCTAAAGCTCCCCGAGAGTTTGAAGTTGGTAATTATGTATACCTAAAGGTATCTCCAACCAAAGGCGTACAACGCTTTGGAGTAAAAGGGAAATTAGCTCCACGCTATATTGGTCCTTATGAAGTCACCGAGAAGTTTGGTACGGTTGCCTACCGTATTCGACTTCCCGACCAATTGTCTATAGTGCACGACGTGTTTCACGTCTCGCAATTGAAGAAGTGTGAGCAAGTCCCAGAGGCACAAATAATTGAGGAGACCAATGCAGAAATAGAACCAGACCTATCTCTAGCAGAATATCCAATGAGGGTATTGGATCATAAAGAAAGGCAAACTAGGAGACAAAGAGTGAAGATGTACAAGATACAATGGAGTCACCACACAGAAGAAGAAGCTACATGGGAGACCGAGCAGTTTCTCAACACCAAGTACCCTGACTTTCTTCCGAGTCAAGCTCGTAAGTGAACTTTTCTCACGTACTCTTGATTTCGAAACTCGGGACGAGATTCCCGTTAAGGGGGTAGGTTGTAACACCCTGTGTTTTTGCTCCGTGACAAAGTGTTCCAATGACCCACTTAATCACTCCTCTAACTACCCTTGAGGACATTAGGTCAACCCTTGGTCAAATCCCTAACTCAAAACCCCTTTATCCCCTTTGACCCCTTGATGCCATTATAGAACTTTGGCACGTTCCACAAAATTTCCCTAAACACTTCAAAACCACCCAAAAGGAGAAATGTGTAGAATGTTGAGGCACACAACTTTGCTGTTGATTGGCATTTCAAATTCGAAGGAATTCTTGGTGAAAAATGCCTTGGAAGGTGTCCTGTTCCTGTTCACGGGCGCCGAGAATTGGGTCAAGTTGGCATGGCGTTCCTGCCCCATTGCTTCAACCAAACCCCTACCAAGCTTTGTGAAAGTTGTAGAGGAATGCTTAATCTTCAACTTTGCTTCAGACCTCATGATGCAGTTTAGTTTGAAAAATTGGAGAAAAGCAATTTCGAAAACTGATCAGTGAAATGCAATCAGCACCGGGAATGCCGGGACGCGTTCTGGCGCGACGTCGTGCGCGGCCACGTCGGCCACCGCCGTACGCGCCGTACCCGCTTCGCGCGCGCACGCCGAGGCGCCGGTGTGACCGCCGGTCACCGCGCGCGGCCGGCGAGCACTCATGCATGTCGTCCGTGGCAAGTGGGCCGGGCCGGGTGGCGTTGATCCGCCGACCGGCGCACCGCCCGTGGCGCACCATTGGCCGCCGGAGCGGCGCACGTCGCCGGCCATGCCCTCGGCCTCCCTACGCGTGCTAGTGGCATCGGCACATCCCTACTTACCCCAACCGACCTGCCGCGCGCTTATAAGCCATCCCCGGCCGTCCCTCGCACGCACGCATTTTCACCCAAGCCGCCGCCGTCCGCCATTGCCGCCGCTCGGTGTGAACCCTCCTCCGGTCGCTTTCCTCACGCACCCAAGCACCTAAGCTCTTCCTTGTGCACCACAACACCTCCCCGAGCCGCTTGTTGATCAAGTAGAGCCCCACACTCGCCGGAACCCGAGTTCCCGCGGCCGCCGCTGGACCGCCGCCGTCGAGCTCGCTCCTCCGTCGCTTCTAAAAGCCCGGTGACCTGCCTAGCACCTTCTCTGGGTCACATGGAAGCTCCCCGTGCAGCACGTGGTTGAGCCCAGGCCCTTCCCTCACCGTCGTCCAGTTTCCCGCGGGCGCGCCGCCTCTGCTCCGCCGCCGCCGCTCGCCGGAGACTCCCCCGGCCGATCCACCGCCACCAATCGATCACGGGTGAGTCCAATCGACGATCCCTATCGCTTGTTTGCGTGGCCGCGCTCCACCTCGCCGCCGGCGAGCTTATCACCGCCGTCGGGCCCGAGGGGGAGGGACCAAGGGCATTTGTGTGAAGATTTCAAAAGTTCTAGGGTTCGCAGTGGAAAAAGATTGTTCCTTGTTTTGTGAATTAGTCCAGCACCTTGTAAAATCGATTAAAAATTGTAGAAAATCCAAAAATAGCAAACCCAATTTGTCTGTGCTCAATGTAACAAGAACTACAACTTTCTCCAAATGTGTATATACTTTTGAGTTTTAGTTTTTGCTTGAAAAATAGGAATGTAAAATACTTAGATTTGTGTTTCTGCAAAATATACACAAGCTCTTGAGCTGGATTTTGGATATGTTGTGGGAACTAGTATATCTAGGTTCTGTGCCAAAATTTGCACAAAGTTAATGAAGGGATCTTCCTGAATAAATTATTTTGTGAGATTGGTAAATCTGCCTAGATGATTTTTGTAGCGGGATATATAATTATTTTTGAGTCCAACTTCTGGCTATAGCCATGTTATGCAAAAAAACACCTTTGGTGAATTTACCATGATTTTATCTCTGTTAGAAATATTATTTCCTCATTTATGCTTGTTTTTAATCATAAATAAGTGTAGCATGCTTCATAAAGGCTATATGTGTGTTTGTTAGTTCTTTAAGCTTGTTTTGGACCAGAGCATGTGTAGGAGAAAGATGGGAATCATTTCTGTCCTATGTATTTTGTTATGCATTATTCCCTTTTAAGCTAACTAGGAATGCTCCTACTTGGTGTATTAAATTCAATGGTGCTAAAACCCTTTTTATTGCTGTCCAAGTATGCCTCCTGGTCAGTAGGACCAGTGGGGGGTTGCTGGATCAGTTTGTATGTTTTGGTTATGCAAAAGAGCTCGAACTAGTATAATCTAGAAAAGGGAAAATAAGGAAAATCACTCTCTCTAGTGCATGACTTAAGGAGAAGTGTTAGGAAAACTAAAATGCTGCTAGGAAAGTAATTTCCTTGCTGTTTGTTTGTAAATTAAATATTTCTTTAATAGATGTGCACACAATCACCAAAGAGTAGGCTAAATGGACTTTTGATTATTCTTTTAAAAAAAGAAAATGTTTAAATGCTTTTGTTAAGGTGAATATGGACAACCATATACTCCTTGCAGCTGTTTGCTACTGTTTTTGAATTAATTTAAAACAATTACACTCCTAACCACTGCATTGCATTCCCCGTGTAGAAGTCCCCGACGGTAGCTATACGCTTGTGCCGGCTGACGAGGACGAGGCAGCAGGAGGAGACGTGCACTACGTGACCGTAGAGCAAGACCCGGGCCAAAGTCCGAAAGTTTGTGTGTCTGCTTGTACTAACGAAGGCAAGCCCCGGTTTATTCATTAACCCCAGTGTTTCTTTAAACCTCTGAATTTACTTCTTGTTATTGTATGTGCATTTACGTTCAGGTGAAGGATCAGATGGCGACTAGAGAGGGGGGGGGAGTGAATAGGAGCCGGTAAAAATTCTTTCCAAAGAACCCGGCCTATACCCTAGTCAAACCCCGGTCACACACGAGCGATGGATCGAATCACACACCAATCGCCAAGACCACGAGGTTATGGATCAACCTCTAGCCTTAGGAACGATTCCTTGAAGCACACGCGGAAGCACGAAAGAAGGAAGGGAGGAATCGAACCAAGAAGCAAAGCGCTCAGCCTCAGGCGGACCGTCCGGCCAGACAGGGCGGACCGTCCGCGATGGGCCGCGCGGACCGTCCGGCCGGGGCACCGCGGACTGTCCGCACCCGAGCTGCGGACTGTCCGGCCTGAGCCGCGGACCGTCCGTTAAAGCCAACAGAACCACCAGTGGCACACCGCGAACCACGGATCGTCCGCGGGGAGCACTCGGACTGTCTGCCAGGCACCCGCGGACCGTCCGCCCAACACCGCGGACCGTCCGAAACTCCGTCCAACCGAAAACCAAAAACGCGACGGATCGAAACGAAAGACGAGCAAGAACATGAAGAACACGGGACGAACCCTAGCCGCGCGGACCGTCCGCCAGCACCTCGCGGACTGTCCGCCAGGTGCGGACAGAGCAGAAAACGCCCGACCCCGAAAGTCAACTCCCCCAAATCATCATCGGATTTCCCAAACGGTTGAAGCTATGGAGACAAGGGTTTGGGGACTTGAAAAGCGTCACACAAGGATGCTATAGCCCAAAAATCTTGCCTCCTAACTCCCTAAATCACCGGGAATCGCGAATCCTTTGAGCACCACCAAAAGCTAGAGCACCGAACGAAAACTCACGAATCGAAGTGGTTTCCCGGCGTTTGAGGGCACAAGATCAAGCACAAAGTGTCGGTGCAGAATGTGGTCCCGACACTAACCAGTAATAAGCGTCGTGGTCTATCCCTCAATGGTCGATGCTAAGCAATAAGAGACACAGAGTTTTATCCTGGTTCCGGCCGAGGGGGCCGTACGTCCAGTAGTGGCGTGCTCAAGGCACTATATTACTTAGCACCGGGGGTGCCTGTAGTGGGGCTGCTACAAGCAAGGCGGGAGAGGAAGCCTGGCTTCCAAGTCCCTGGTGTGATGGCTGAAGATGTGGTGGGAGGATTGGAGAGCAAGTGCGTGGCGCAGCCTGTCTCCTGCTGTGTTGTCTGTGTTTCCCTGTCCCCCTGCGGCAGGGAGGGTTCGTCCCCCTTTTATAGATCAAGGCGGGAGCGAATCACATGCGCGCCGCGCTATTTAGCTACGTGAAGGGGCGTGGCGTGCTATGCTGTAGAGTGGGCGGCCGTCCGGACGATCCTTGCAGCGATCCGGCCATCATGGCCTATCTTGTACCCGAACAGTGGCGGTTCGAGGGTAGAAGGGCGGCGGATGGTGGTGATGTCTTCTGATAGGCTCGAGGGAGCTGCTGACGTTGGCCCGTACGGAGTACAGGAGTAGGTAAAACGGCGTCCCGTTCCAATACGTTCCAAAGCGCTGGAGTCGTTGCTACAGCGCCTGGCGTGCGCTCGCATGCGCGGGGGCGGCTGCCATGCCGTAACAGTGGCAGGGATGGCGTTCCACCGGCCTAGCGCCTCCACCTAACCCTGTAAGGTCACAAGAAAGCAAATCGAGGGTGCAGCCGGCCCCCCCTTCGAGGGCTCGGCGCGTTAGCCGTACTGGAGCAGGTGCACGGCGTCACGGGACTGGCACCGGCTCTGCTGCACAGTCCCTCCCCACAGTGATGGGGATGGGCTCCCTTCTGGGGAGTTGGTGCGGTTGCACCGGGGCGCGAGCCCCGGGCGCATGATGGCGCTGTCTCACCGGTGTCAGGGCGTTAAATGCCCATGTACGGGGGCAGGCGCATGCGTGCGGGGCGCCCTCGAGCGAGGCGAACCCCGGTCGAGGGCGGGGCGGACCCTCGAGCGAGGCGGAACCTGCTCGAGGGGGAGCGGGCCCTCGAGCGAGGCGGAGCCCGCTCGAGGGAAGCGTACCCCCTCGAACGGGACGGAGCCCGCCCGAGGGAGGTGCGCATCCTCGAGCGAGGCGAAGCTTGCTCGAGGGGATCTTCAAGAGGGCTGCCTTGGTGGGCCGTTGAGGTCCCCGCGGCCTGGGCCGTGTCCTGCATGGTTAGGCAAAGTGTGTTTGGCTTTGTTGCGGGTTTTAAGTGGGGATTTCCCGGTTGTTAAAGGGGGGGCCCCTAGGGCTGTCCCCGACAGTAGCCCCCGAGCATCTGTGGGTTTGCCATTGAGGCTCCCGCAGATGCTGGAACCTACTGATAGGACGTTCTTCCCTTGTCTTGCGAACGCTTTCCGTGGGGCCGCGTCAGCGGACCCGCGGGTCTAGCCCCCGAAGCCCTGCAGGAGCGTGGATGCTCCTGTAGGGGTTAACCGCGAGAGCTGGTCAGAAGGCGTGGTACATGTCTCAACTGGCGTCGGTAATATCTCAGCCGGCTTCGGTGACGCACGCGCTGCTGGCGCTGTCTCCGGCGGGTGCAATTCAAGGAGGTGTAGCCGTGCGTCAAGCCCCCGAGCCTGGGCCCGTTCGAGGCGATCGGGTAGAGCTTTACGACTTGTTTCTTAACGCGCCCTCGCCGTCCCTCCGCGGGACGGAGGGTGAGGTTTCCGCAACCCCCATCGGTCGGGTCGCGAATTGCGGATTCCTCGTCGAGCTGTTAGTGGGTGGTTCGAGTGGACGCCCATGCCCCGTTCGATAAGGGTAGGCTGCGTGGTCCAGAGACACGTCCATTGAAGCGCTTGCGTGGGTTTGCTAGGTGGGGCTCGGTCCCGTTCGATAGGGACCGAGGGCACGGAAGCTCTCCCTCGGTGGGATCCCCCGGCTAGCTGCCCTCGCTGGCTCTCGAACACGACATATGGGGCACCCTCGAGCCGACGGGCTCGAGGAACGGCTCGAATGCGCGTGCCTTCGTCGTCCCTGACTCTGTGATCTGGGGCACCTGTTCGAACCTGTCGAGGGTCAGGCTTTGAACCTCTGATCAGTAGGGCCGTGCGGGGGCGGCGCCGGGCGGCCCCCGTCTTTGCGTTTGCGGCCGTCGAGGGGCCGGGCGAGCCAGCCCTCGAGGCGCTGGTCAGCAGCACAGCGTGGCATGGGTGCTCGTGGTACCTGCCTTGTTTCAGGCGGGCCCCGGGGCGACCTTCTCACGCTTGTGCCCCTTTAGAGGGTTGATATTGTCTCGAGCCAGGGGCTCGCGCCGCTCGAGGGTCCTACGTGGCATGGGTGCTCGCGATGCCCGCTTTGTTTCAAGCGGGCCTCGAGGCGACCTTCTCACGCCTGTACCCTTCGGAGGGCTGACATTGTCTCGAGCCAGGGGCTCGCGCCGCTCGAGGGTCCTACGTGGCATGGGTGCTCGCGATGCCCGCTTTGTTTCAAGCGGGCCTCGAGGCGACCTTCTCACGCTTGTGCCCCTTTAGAGGGTTGATATTGTCTCGAGCCAGGGGCTCGCGCCGCTCGAGGGTCCTACGTGGCATGGGTGCTCGCGATGCCCGCTTTGTTTCAAGCGGGCCTCGAGGTGACCTTCTCACGCCTGTACCCTTCGGAGGGCTGACATTGTCTCGAGCCAGGGGCTCGCCCGCTCGAGGGTCCTACGTGGCATGGGCGCTCGCGATGCCCGCTTTGTTTCAAGCGGGCCTCGAGGCGACCTTCTCACGCCTGTACCCTTCGGAGGGCTGACATTGTCTCGAGCCAGGGGCTCGCGCCGCTCGAGGGTCCTACGTGGCATGGGTGCTCGCGATGCCCGCTTTGTTTCAAGCGGGCCTCGAGGCGACCTTCTCACGCCTGTACCCTTCGGAGGGCTGACATTGTCTCGAGCCAGGAGTCCGTGCCGCTTGAGGGTTCTCCTTGCTTTGCAAGGGACCGGGCCATTAAATGCTCCACAGTAGAGGCTGCGGTTTCACATCGCGGGCGCGCTTTTTTAGGCATCGTGGCCGCGCGCGCGCGCGTAGTGGGCGGCGTGGGCAGGCGGACGTGACCGCCTGCCACGACCCCTGCTAGTCTTTACCGTGATGATGGCCCGTTCGCGGTGATGTGGCCGCTGCGGTCGTGGTGGGGCCCGCTCGCCAGCGAGTAGAGAAGATTCCCTGCAGTTAATGCGCGCGGGACATCCGCCCCGGGGAGCTCGCCCGCGGCTTATAAATCTGAGGGGAAGGGGAAGCGGCGGTTTTTTACCTTAGCGCTCCGCCATTTTAGCCCCCCGTGCTTTCTTCTCCGCTTTGCCTTCGCCACCGTGCGGCTTCGCCATTAGAGCTCTTCCTCCTCTTCTTGTCCTTCGTTCTTCGCATCCTTTGCCCTTCCTCATGGCGCCGCCTCCGCCCCTCACGATCCTTGACCCGTACGCCTGGGAGCGGTCGACGGTGAACCCGGGCGGCCCTTGGCGAGCTGGTCACCGCCGGCCAGTTGGCGGCAAACGAGGATGGCCGCCCGGCGGAGTGAATAGTGCCGCCGGCGGGGGACCGCGCGCCCAACCCGCCGGAAGGCTACGTGGTGAGCTTTGTCCGCTTCCACGAGCGAGGCTTCAACGCGCCGGCAAGCCGCTTCATGCGAGCGTTGTGCCACTACTACGGCGTGGAGTTGCACAACTTCGCGCCCAACGCGATTTCGCAGGCGGCCACGTTCGTGGGTGTCTGCGAGGGGTATCTGGGGATCCCAGTCAACTGGGAGCTTTGGGTACACCTCTTCCACGCGGAGCTCTTCACGCAGCCCACGACGGAGCCGAGGACCCGCCGCGCGGTGCGCGCCGCGGGGATGTCACTCGCCTGCGGGGGCGGTTCAAGGACGACTACATCCCCCGCACCATGACGACGAACAACGCCGGGGCTGGGAGCGGGGATGGTTCTACCTGCGCAACACCGAGCCCGGCCTCCCCCCTACACCGGTCGGGTGTTCAAGGAGAAGCCCAGCTCCTAGGGCTACGGGGTGTCCACGCCCCAGCATCGGAGGCGGCAGGACTCGGTCTTGGCCGCCCTGAGGAGGCTGACGGCGCAAGGGCTGACCACGGCGGGCGTCCTTGCCTTCCTCCATCACCGGCGGGTCGTGCCTCTGATGGAGAGGCCGCTCTGCATCTACGAGATGACAGAGGAGGCGGACCCCGTCGCGCTGGCGAGGTCGCGGATGCTCCCGACCCCCTCGGGCGGCCGTATGCGCTCACCGGGCGCGGAACGCCGTTGACACCCGGATCTCGGCGCACCGGACCGAACCCCCGTGGGACCTCGAGATGCTCCCCTACCGGCCCGGCGGTGAGTATGATTCTTGATTCCGTTTTAGTTCTTGGTGTTGCCTCGTCTCCCGACGCGTCTTTGACGTTCCGCATGCGGGCGGTGAGCTTCACCGCCGCGAAGTCCGTTCCGCCCACTCCCGGACTCCCGCGCGCTCGGTCGGGCGGCGCGACGCCAACGGGGAGCGAGGAGCGGGCGGCGCGCAAGAGGGAGCGCGCGGGGCGGCACGCGGCGCGCGACGGAGCGCGGAGTACCGGCGGCGCGAGGAGCTAGGGCTCTCCTCCCCGGGGACCGAGGAATACTCGTCCTCGGAGGAGGACGAAGAGGAAGAGGGCGAGGGCGGGGCCCCTCGATAGGTGGGAGCTGCGCCCCCGTCGCGGAGCCGGCTCCGGCGGCAAGGGCGGCATCGCACGGGGCGGGCGCGGCGGCGCCCGCCGTCGGGCGATCGACAACGGGGACGCGCGCGCGCCGGCAGGGGCGCGGGCGCGCGCCATAGAGGTGCGCGCGGCAAGCGCGCTGCGCACGCGGCAAGGGCGCCTGCGCGCGCGGCAAGGGGGGCGCGCGCGCGCGCGGGCGGGGCCCGTGCGCGCGGCGGCGGCGTCGGGGAGGCGCGGCGGCGGGCGCGCCGGCCGCGCCGGCCTCATCCGCTGGGCTTCGAGGAAAAGGAAGCGCGCCTTTTCCTCTTCGAGGTAAGGGGCTCGCTTCTCTGCTTGGTTTGGTTTTTTGACGATCAGGCATTCCAACTTTCTGTTTGTGCTTGTGCAGGGTGGTGCCAACTGTGCCTCCCCTCGCACCGGCCAAGGTGCTGAGGGCAGACGCGTCCATCCCCACCCGGCGGCGCTCGTCGAGGGCGTCGCGGGCGGGGGCAAGCACAGCGGCGGCGGGCAAGAGCTCGCAAAGCCCGGGCGAGGCCCCGAGGCCTCGGGCGGCGGATCGGCCCGCCATGGCGCGGCCCGGCCGGTTGCCGAGGAGCGGGCGGCGCCGGCCGTGGTGGGGGCGCGGCCACGGCGGCGGCCGTGGGGGAGGTGCGGCCCGTGGAGGCCGCCGCGACGGAGGCGCGGCTCACGGCGCCGGCGCGGAGGAGGCGGAGCGGGTGCGGCTCGCGGTGGCGCCCGTGGTCGCGGAGGCACGGCGGGGGGTGGTGGCGGCGGAGGGCGGCCGGCGCGCCGCGCCGCGGGGGCGCGGTCGGAGGCGGTGGCCGCGGTGCCGCGTCAAGCGCCCCGCGGCCGTGGAGGCGCAAGTGGAGGCGCCGGCGGAGGCGGCGCAAGGGCCGGCACCCGCCGGCGGTTCCCGGCGGAGGTGGTGGAGGTCGGGACGACGACTCCCCGCCGCCGGGTGGGACCGGTGGGCGAGCTTCCCCACACGCTCCCCCGAGCCCCGGGAGGGGGCCCTCGTGAGGGCGGCGCGAGGGTCACATGGTGGCGGGGGACCGAGGACACGGCGCGAGGCCTCGTCCTCCCGCGCCGGCCACTCCGCCCAAGTAGAGGGGGCCGGCGGCGAGCCCCCTGCGTTTGCCGACGCCCGGGGGAGGCGGGGAGCTGCGGGGAGAGCTCCGGTGCCACGGCGCCACGCTCGACCGCGCGCTGAACGAGGCGCTGAGGGTCCATGGCGGCCCCGCATGGCGCGTCTTCCAGGTAGGGCGTTGTTGCTCGTTTTCTTCTTCTCTCGTTTTTGTGCGCTCCTTCTGTGTCGTGACGCTTACGGGTTTGGATTTGTGGGTGCCAGGAGCTCGAGCGCCGCGCCCACGACAAGTACGACTCCTTCGATCGGGTGAACGCCGAGCTCCACCAGCTCCGGGAGCGATGCGGCGCTTTCGACGCGCTCGCTGACGCCTTCAGGACTCCGGACGGCTGGTTGGCGTGCGGGCCGTGGCACGGCGCGACGAACTCCCAGGAGAGCTCGGCGGGACCCGGCGCGCCGCTCTAGCCACGATCGGGTCTACGCAGCCCTCATCGACCGTGATGAGGCGCGTGGCGAGCGCGCTCGGACTGGAGAAGATGCGCACGGCGGCGACCAATTGGGAGGCGGAGGTGGCCGGCGTCCGCGGCGGAGAACCGGGGGCTCCGCTCGTCGCTCGAGGGGGCGCGGGCGCGGCGGCGCCGGGCGAGGAGCGGGCGCGCGGGCCGGAGCGGCCGAGCCAAGGAGGCCGACGACGTGAAGGCCGCACTCGACGCCAAGGTTGCGGCGCTCGCCGTCGGCCGAGGAGCGGCTCTGCGGGGGAGCGCGCCGCCTGCCAAGGGGCTGAGGGATGGCTCCAGCAGGAGCAAGCCACCCTCATCGACGCCCGGTCGGCGCTGGAGCAGGAGCGCGTCGCTCGCGAGGCGGCGCAGAAGTCGCTGGAGGAGCGGAACACCGCGCTCTCCAAGGCCGAGGGCGAGGTGATTGTGCTCAGCATTACAAACGTCAATCAGGAGCTGGCCCTCCAGGAGCAAGGTGAGACCGTCAAGCGCCTCGAGCTGGCGGTCGAGGTTGAGCGCCGTGACCTCGAGGCAGAGAGGAAGCAAGTTGAAGGTGAGCTGCTGCTTGACTCCTGTTTGGTTGGTTTTCTGTTTGGGAATTCGCATTCCTTTTTCTGATTTCTTTCTTGTCTTGGTGACTCCAGGCTTGCGCGCGCGCGGGACACGCGGTTGAGCGGGCGCGGCGCCGCAGATCTCCTACGACTCCTCCCGAGCGGGGGTTGCGGGGAGGCGCGCGATGCGGCCCTCGAGACTGCCGAGCTGTGGAGGAGGGTGAAGCGCGGGCGGAAGCTCGGCGGCCGGCCCGCCCTGCGCGCCCTTGGTGGCCACGTCACCGAGCGGATGCGCCGGGCGGCTGCGTCTTGGCGTCCAGAAGGCCCTCGGAGTGGTACGATCCCACTACGAGGTCAACTTCGAGCGGGCGGCGGAGGGCTACGTCGTTCCCGAGGGTGTCGAGGACGAGGTGGCGATGGAGCGCGTGGACGCGCTCGCCGGCCCGGCGCCGGCTCGGGTCGCTTGCAGAAGCCTTCGAGGAGTTCCTCTTCCCGGACGCTGTTGACGCCGCCGCTCCTCCTGCCTGAAGACAGCTGGGCGCTAGGCTCGTTTTATTTGTGTATCAGTATTCTGGCCGTGCGGCCTTTGTAAATAAACAAGTCATCTTAATCGTAAACTTTTGTTGATACGAAATGAAGTCTTTTGTTTACTGCGCTTTTTGTTTCTCCTTCTTCCTGAGTAGATTCTAGTTAGGGGAGTTCGATTTTCGCGGGGGGCCTGCTGGGTTGGAGGCGAGAGAGAAGGGCCGTATCCTCGCGGCGTGGGCTATCTCTGGCTCGCGCGCTCCTTCCGCTAGGCCGCCTGCGCCCTGCTCGAATCGTTGCTCGGGGTTGAAGTAGAAAAACAAACTTAGCGCGTGTGAGTTGTTTTATTTTTGCGCGAGAATGGGACCATTTTTTGGGGGGGGGGTGCCCCCCGCAGTAGCCCCCGAGGGTAACTTGGGTTTCAGAGGAAAGCCGAGTTGCCCTTTTTATTAGACTTGAGGCGTTTACATAGTTGTCACCAACTGGGGCGTTGGTCATATGATTTTTACAACAAAAGACACTTGGAAATCCTAGCTAGGGGTAGAAGCGACGTAGCTGTTGGATGTTCCAAGCATTGGTGAGCTCTTCACCGTCCTCGTTGGCCAGCTTGTACGTGCCGGGCTTGAGTACCTTCACCACGACGTAGGGTCCCTCCCATGGGGGCGATAGCTTGTGGCGCCCTCGGTTGTCTTGGCGTAGCCTTAGGACCAAGTCCCCTTCACGAAGTTCCGTCGACGTATCTTGCGTGCTTGGTAGCGCCTTAGGGACGGTGATACCTTGCGGAATGCATCGGGGCCACGAGGCGTGCCTCGTCCTAGTTGATCCGGCGAGTCCTCGCGGGCTCGGCCCGGGCGGCATCCTCGTCATAGCCTCGAACCCTGGGCGATCCGTATTCTAAGTCCGTGGGGAGGACGGCCTCCGCGCCATGGACTAGGAAAAACGGGGTGAACCCGGTGGCTCTGCTTGGGGTGGTCCTTAGGCTCCACACGACTGCTGGCAATTCTTGGAGCCATTTCCGACCAGATTTGTTGAGCCGGTCGAAAATTCTGGGCTTAAGGCCTTGTAGGATCATGTCATTGGCACGCTCTACTTGGCCGTTGGTCTGTGGGTGTGCCACAGCTGCCCAATCCACACGGATGTGGAATTTGTCGCAAAACTCCAAAAACTTCCTGCCCGTGAACTGGGACCCATTGTCGGTGATGATGGAGTTCGGCACTCCAAAGCGGTAGACGATGTCGGTGAAGAATGTTACCGCCTGCTCTGCCCTGAGATTCGTGATGGGGCGCACCTCCACCCACTTGGAGAACTTGTCGATTGCGACCAACAAGTGGGTAAAGCCCCCGGGCGCCTTCCGCAGGGGCCCAACGATGTCCAGCCCCCACACGGCAAATGGCCACGTTACGGGGGATGGTGCGGGGGCATGGGCGGGTAGGTTGGACTTGCGGGCGTAGAACTGGCACCCTTCGCAGGTGCGTACGATTTCGCTGGCGTCCGCGACCGCGGTAGGCCAGTAAAAGCCTTGGCGGAACGCATTGCCGACGAGGGTACGATGCGCTGCATGATGGCCGCAGACCCTGGCGTGGATGTCCCGCAGGAGCTCGCGCCCTTCGGGGATGGGCACGCACCGGCGCGGGGATGCCGAGGCGGCGCGCTTGTATAGCTCACCGTCAACGAGGGCAAAGGACTTGGCCATCCGGCGTGCGCACGGCCGCGGCCGGTCGCGGGGAGCTCCCCTCGAGCCATCCAGGCGATGTATTTGTCACGCCAGTCCATTTTGACGGGAGCCGGCTCGATGTCCATCACGTCGGCCTCGTGGGAGCCATACCCCTCGAGAAGGGAGAGCACGTACGCCTCGTTCGAGGGGTCCTCGTCCATGGGTTCCACACCCGTTGGGTTCGAGGGAGCCCCCGAGGGTTCAGCGTGACTCGAGGGGTGGGGCTCGAAGACGACCGAGGGCTGAGCGACGTCGCGCGCGAAAACGTTCGGGGGGACGGTGATCCGCCCGGACGCAATTTTGGCCAGCTCATCCGCTTCCTCGTTGTACCGGCGGGGCACATGGTTGAGCTCGATGTCGTAGAACTTGTCCTCGAGGGCTCGCACGGCTTTGCAGTAGGCCTCCATCTTGTCGTCATGGCAGCTCGCGTTCTTCATGACTTGATCGATTACGAGCTGCGAGTCCCCCCGCACGTCGAGGCGCTTGACGCCTAACTCAATGGCGATTTTGAGGCCACAGAGGAGGGCCTCGTACTCGGCCATGTTGTTCGAGGCGGGGAAGTGGAGGCGTACCGCGTAGCGCATGTGCTCCCCGAGGGGTGACACAAAGAGCAAGGCCGCGCCCGCCCCTGTTTTCATCACCGACCCATCGAAGTACGAGTCCGGCCACTCGCGCGGATGCGCGGGGGGCGGCGGTGCGTGTCCGTCCACTCGGCGACGAAATCCGCCGGGATTTGAGACTTGATGGCCTTGCGCGGGGCGTGGGCAAGCGTCTCGCCCATCGGCTCTACGGACCACTTGGCAATCACCGCCGCGGCGTCGGGGTTGCGAATGATCTCCCCCGGCGGGGAAGGAGGAGACCCACCGTGACGGGGTGGGCCTCGAAGTAGTGGCGGAGCTTGCGCCGCGCAAGGACTACCGCGTACAACAACACGGACACGGGGATAGCGCATCTTGGTGTCCGACGGGACCTCGGCGACGTAACGGACCGGCCGGTGTACCGGCAAGGCGTGCCCTTCCTCCGTGCGCTCCACGACGATCACGGCGCGGCCACCTGGGTGGTTGCGGCCACATAGAGGCTGCAGGGGCTCGCCATCCTGCGGCGGCGTGAGGATTGGGGCGTGCGTTAAGGACGCCTTTAGCTTGTCGAGCGCGTCCTGGGCCTCGGCGGTCCAGGAGAAGCGCTCGTGCTTCTTGAGGAGGCGATAGAGGGGCAGGCCCTTCTCGCCGAGCCTCGAGATGAAGCGGCTCAAGGCGGCAAGGCACCCCAGCACCTTTTGCACCCCTTTGAGGTCCCGGATCGGACCCATTCGTTCGAGGGCCGCAACCTTTTCGGGGTTGGCCTCGATTCCCCGTTGGGAGACAATGTATCCCAGGAGCATGCCTCGCGGCACTCCAAAGACACACTTTTCGGGGTTTAACTTGACCCCATTGGCCCGTAGGCAGCCGAAGGCGATGCCAAGGTCGCCAACCAGGTCGTCCGCCTTCCTGGTCTTTACGACGATGTCATCCACATACGCCTCGACCGTCCGCCCGATGTGGTCTCTGAAAACGTGCTGCATGCAGCGCTGGTACGTTGCACCTGCGTTTCGAAGGCCAAATGGCATCGTGACGTAGCAGAACATCCCGAACGGCGTGATGAACGAAGTCGCGAGCTGGTCGGACTCCTTCATCTTTATTCAATGATACCCGGAGTAAGCATCAAGGAAGCAAAGCAATTCACACCCAGCCGTTGAATCAACGATTTGATCAATGCGTGGCAAGGGAGAAGGAACTTTAGGACATGCTTTATGAAGACTAGTGTAGTCTATACACATCCGCCACTTCCCATACTTTTTCTTTACAAGCACGGGGTTTGCTAGCCACGTTGGGTGGAACACCTCCTTGATGAATCCGGCCTCGAGAAGCTTCCGCAGCTCCGCTCCGGTGCCGTCGCCGCTCCTCGTCGAAGCGGCGGAGCAGTTGTTGCACGGCGCGGGCGTGAGCGAGGATGTCAAGGGAGTGCTCGGCGACCTCCCTCGGGATGCACGGCATATCCGAGGGGCTCCACGCGAAGATGTCGGCGTTGGCGCGGAGGAAGTCGACGAGCACCACTTCCTATTTGGGGTCGAGGGTGGAGCTGACCCTCAACGCCTTGCCCTCGGGGGCAGAAGGATCGAGGGGGACCTCCTTGGTCTGCTCCGCGGCCTCGAACGTGCCGGTGTGTTTGGCGGCGGAGTCGAGGTCGTCGTTGACCATCTTCTCCAAGTGGTCACCAGCGCTTCATCCAGCGCTAGTGCTTCTGCATGCTCTACGCACTCGACGTCGCAGTCGAATGCGTGCTCGATGGACGAGCCGACGGTGATGACGCCGTTCGGTCCTGGCATCTTCATCTTTAAGTAGGTATAGTTGGGGACCGCCATGAATTTGGCGTAACAGGGTCGCCCAAGTATAGCGTGGTAGGCTCCCTTGAACCCCACCACCTCGAAGGTGAGGATCTCCTTGCGGAAATTCTTCGCGGTGCCAAACCAAACCGGCAGATCGATGCGCCGAGGGGCTGGACACCTTTGCGGGCGCGATGCGGGTGGAACGGCTTCGTGGCCGGGCCGCGGCTCGGTCCAGCCGATCCCCATCAAGCGCGGCGTATGCGCGTAGAGGATGTTGAGAGGCTGCTGCCTCCGTCCATCAAGACCTTCGAGAACCGCGCGTTCCCGATGATGGGGTCGACCACCAGCGGGTACTGGCCCGGGTTGGGGACGCGGTTCGGATGGTCCTCCCGGCTGAAGGTGATGGCGTCCTCCGACCAATTGAGGAAGGAGGGAGGCGCCTTCTCCGCGGCGAGGACCTTGTGCCGCTCCTTCTTGCGCTGGCGGGTCGACATGTCGACGGTGGGTCCCCCGAAGATGAGGAACACGTTCTCTACGGCGGGGAAGCCGCCGACGTCACATCTCCTCCGTCTTTCTTGGCCTCTGCCTCCTTCGCGGCGGCGCGGCCATAGAACTTCTTGAGCATGTCGCACTGCTCAAGGGTGTGGTTTACTGGGGTCTTGTGATAAGGACATGGCTTCTTCAGCATGTCGTCAAACAGCCCTGGGCCTCGAGGGGCCGGTCGAGGGCCCCGTCGAGCCGGGTCAACGGCGAGGGCCTCGGCATTCCCGCCGTCGCGCCCCCTGCTCGCGCGCCTCGTGGCGCGGCTTCTTTCCCTTCTTGCCCCGCTTGTCGTTGCGGTGGGGCTCCCTGGACTTGCTGCCCTCCGCGGGCGCGTCCTCCGAGCGCTTGCCCTTCTTGCCGTCGAAGATCGCTCCCACGGCCTCCTCCCCTGAGGCGAAGCTGGTGGCGATGTCGAACAGCTCGTTGGAGTCCGCGGGCGGGCTGCGTCCCAGCTCCCGCACGAGGTCCCGGCACATGGTGCTCTCGAGGAAGGCGTGCACGATTTCAGATTGCGCCACGCTGGGGAGCTCCGTGCGGCGCTTGGAGAAGCGCCGTGTGAAGTCCCGCGGCGACTCGCCGGGCACGTGTGCGGGAGCGCGGATCCCGGAATTCCGGGGCGCACGTACGTGCCACGGGAAGTTGCCCACGAACGTGCGGACCGAGATCATCCCAATTGTGGATTTGGCTGGCGGGCAGGTGCTCGAGCCATGTCCGGGCCGCATCGCCGAGGTGCAGGGGCAAGTTGCGGATGATGACCTCGTCGGCCCGGTGGCCCCGCCCAGCGGCAAGCCAAGCGGTAGTCGTTGAGCCACACGCGGGGATCCGTCTCCCCGTTGTACTTGACAATGGTCGAGGGTTGGCGGAAGCGCTGGGGGAAGGCTGCCGCGCGGATCTCCCGGCTGAACACACGGGTCCCGGGGGGCTCGGCGGCGGGGAGCGGTCCTCGCCGGCCCCTGTCGTAGCGTCCGCCCCGTCGAGGGTGGTAACCCACCGCTGCTCGGGCGTCCGCCTTGCTCGTGCGGCGGGCGTTGATGACGTTGCGAGCATCACCGTCCAGCGCTCTGCGCGTGTCAAGGAGCCGTTCCTTGGCCGCTGCGCGTCCCGAGTCAGCGGGTCGCCCCGCCGCTTCCCCTGTGTGGACCGAGGGTTCGCCCCCTTGTGCGGCCCCATCACCCCGCGCATCCCCCTTGAGCTCTCGGCCTGCTGGACGGCGGCTTGCTCGATGAGAGTCTGCACCTCACGGTGCAGGTCTCGTGCCTCAGGGGTCGAGGGTGCCGGCATGGCCCGTAGCAGCGTTGCGGCGGCAACGAGCTTCTAACTTGCCCGCGGCGGCACGTCAGGGTTGTCGGCGTTGATGCGGTCGCGGGCTGTGCGCCGGCTCCCGCACGCGTTCGCCGCGAGCGGAGGCTTCTCCGGCCATCGAGGCGCGGAGCGGCCGCCACCGTCCGGTACTCCTCCGCCGGCTTGGCCTCGAGCTCACGGGCTTGGGCTAGGCGCGCGTCGGCGTCGGCCCCGGCGGGAGCGCTTGGCCTGCGGGCGGGCGTGTGGCGATCCCCGGGGGGCGGCGTGATCTCCCCGTCTGCGGCGCCCACCGCGCCGGCGGCATTGGCGGGTCGTTGGTGATGACGGCATAGCACTCCCCGCGCGGGGTCGTAGCTCCCGGTGCTGGAGTCGTCGGAGCGGCCCGGACCGGTGGTACGTAGCGTCAAGGAAACGCCTGAACATGACTGGCTCCGGCACGCCGGAGAAGTCCCATTCTGCGTACCCGTGGCGGTTGGCGGGCGGCAACGCGTCGAGGGAGCCAAGGGACGACTCGTCAGCCGCTGAGGCGCCGGGATCCCTGGCGACGAAGACGTGACGGCCAAGCGGAACCCTGCGCATCGTGGTGTTGACGCTTGCGTTGTAGGCCGACGTGGCACCACGCAGCCCAATGGGGATGCGCGGTCCAGAGACCGTGCGCTGTCCCGCCGGGATGGTGGTGATCGTGGCGGCGGGCGCGCCGTGCCGAGAGGCGGCGCGCTCGGCCGCCGTCGCTCGGACCGCGCCCGGCGCGAACGCGGCCCGAGCGGCGGCGACGTCGTGGCGTCGACGGGCCCGCGGCATCCGCGCTGCGGGCGTGCGCGCCGTGGTGGTGCGTGCAGCGGGGACGGGAGCGGACCCGGCCTGGCGCCGCGCGTGGAGCTCCTCACGGTTGGTGAGGCGCATGAGGTAGCCATTCCCCGTGGCCTGAAAGTTCAGGCCCCCAAACCGGATTTCGAACCCGGCGGGGGGGGTCCGAGCTGCCCATGCAGTAGCGTGTACCACGGTACTCAGTGCGGATCACCATGGAGGGAGTTGACGGATTGACCTTAGGCGCTCAGATTGCCCCACGGTGGGCGCCAACTGTCGGTGCGGAATGTGGTCCCGACACTAACCAGTAATAAGCGCCGTGGTCTATCCCTCAATGGTCGATGCTAAGCAATAAGAGACACAGAGTTTTATCCTGGTTCCGGCCGAGGGGGCCGTACGTCCAGCAGTGGCGTGCTCAAGGCACTATATTACTTAGCACCGGGGTGCTGTAGTGGGGCTGCTACAAGCAAGGCGGGAGAGGAAGCTCGGCTTCCAAGTCCCTGCTGTGATGGCTGAAGATGTGGTGGGAGGATTGGAGAGCAAGTGCGTGGCGCGGCCTGTCTCTGTTTGTGTTGTACGTGTTCCCTGTCCCCCTGTAGCAGGGAGGGTTCGTCCCCCTTTTATAGATCAAGGCGGGAGCGAATCACATGCGCGCCGCGCTATTTAGCTACGTGAAGGGGCGTGGCGTGCTATCTTTGTAGAGTGGGCGGCCGTCGGGACGATCCTTGCGGCGATCCGGCCATCATGGCCTATCTTGTAGCCGAACGGTGGCGGTTCGAGGGGTAGAAGGGCGGCGGATGGTGGTGATGTCTTACGATAGGCTCGAGGGAGGCTGGCGACGTTGGCCGTACGGAGTACGGGAGTAGGTAAAACGGCGTCCCGTTCCAATACGTTCCACGGCGGAGTCGTTGCTACGGCGCACGGCATGCGCTCCGCACGCGCGGGGGCGGGCGCCATGCCGTAACGGTGGCGGGGATGGCGTCCCACCGGCCCTAGCGCCTCCACCCTAACCCCCGTAAGGTCACAAGAAAGCAAATCGAGGGGTGCGGCCGGCCCCCTTCGAGGGCTCGGCGCGTTAGCCGTCTTGGAGCGAGGTGCACGGCGTCACGGGACGGCACCGGCTCGCCGCACGGTCCCTCCCCACGGTGATGGGGATGGGCTCCCTTACGGGGAGTTGGTGCGGGCGCCGGGCGCGAGCCCGGGCGCATGATGGCGGTTGTCTCGCGGTGTCGAGCGTTAAATGGCCACGTACGGGGGCGGGCGCACGTGTGCGGGGCGCCCTCGAGCGAGGGCGGACCCCGGTCGAGGGCGGGGCGGACCCTCGAGCGAGGCGGAACCTGCTCGAGGGGGAGCGGGCCCTCGAGCGAGGCGGAGCCCGCTCGAGGGAAGCGTACCCCCTCGAACGGGACGGAGCCCGCCCGAGGGAGGCGCGCATCCTCGAGCGAGGCGAAGCCTGCTCGAGGGGATCTTCAAGAGGGCCGCCTTGGTGGGCCGTTGAGGTCCCCACGGCCTGGGCCGTGTCCTGCATGGTTAGGCAAAGTGTGTTTGGCTTTGTTGCGGGTTTTAAGTGGGGATTTCCCGGTTGTTAAAGGGGGGCCCCTAGGGCTGTCCCCGACACAAAGATGCACGAGACATCTATCCATGTTTCCCTCAAAGAAATCCGGGGAGAAACCCACTCAAATCTGCGGAATCACACCGGGAACAAAGGCACGAAAACAAGCACAAAAAGACCACGAAAACACAACCCCGAATCTTCTATACAAACCAGGAAAGATTCACAAGGTCTAGCATGCCGCCCTAGCATCCATCCCTCTCAACAAATCTCTCATGAAGCTCTCATGCTAGCCTAGAGAAAATGGAAGAAAAATAGCTACGAAAATGAGAAATGGGAGGGAGGAAATGAAACCCTAAGTCCCGGAGAGAGAGAGCCATCCACACACACTCATGGCTTATGTATCAGGTCCCGCCGGAGTGGTAAATGACTCGACTACCCCTAACTTAACTACTGGCGATGCAACCCACGTAGGGGCATTTAGGTAATGTTTGTGGGTCTTGCCATCGGACGGCCACGCCTTTGCCGCACCCCGCGTCCTCCCGACGCAAGCCATGCGATCCCGCCGCGTGTCCTCCGCCTCGAAGCTTCCCGACACGCCGGATCCCGTCTCCGTCGTGTTGGGCCCTCGGACTTGGTTTTGAGGCCCGGACCAAGAAAGCCGTCCGCCCGGTGGTTTTGTGGGTAAACCACCAAACCCCGCATGCTCGGTCCGGCCTCCCGCCAAACCACTTGACTTGACCGCCACCGTGCACCGGCTCGCTTGTCCATGACTTCGTCTTGCTCGTGTCGCCACCATGTGGCCCGCACCCGCCCCGCTGTCCACGGGTCCCTCGAACCGAGCCTACTTGTCTCTCCATCTCCGGAGGCCCCTCAAGGCGAAGACCTTTCGCGCCCGTTCTTCACCTGCAACAACACGAACTAGGCCGCAGCCTACACCTGCGCACTAAGCCAAGAGTCAGTCCAACACCCGTTGTCAATCACTCATCACTGAGGAGCGGTCATCCATCGACCACTGGGACGCTCCTGGTCCTCAATCTCCCCCTTGATGAGTGTATTGACAACACACAACGCGAAATGAAATTCAGAGAAAGAAAGAAAGGAAGAAGAAAGGAAAACAAAGAAGCTCAACTCATGACCAAAACCGAAGAAAGGCGAAGAAAGGTCACAAGCCAAGCAAAGCACAAACTCCACATCGAAAACAGCAAGAAAGCTCTCCCTGAACAAATGCATCCAAATTTCAGCTCACCTCTTCTGAATTTTCATTAAGCTCACCTCTTCTCCCCCTTGTTGACAATGTATGAATCAAGGTGAAAATGCAGAAATGCAAAAATAAAGCATATAAACATCTACATGAGCTTCTCAAATAGGCCAAATCTAGTGTCAAAGACTAAAAATGAGACAAACATCACACATATGAATCATAGCATAGACAAAGCATTGCCACAAGTAATATATGAAAATACAAGCATGTGACAAAGCAAAATTTTCAGATTTAAGCATTTTTACCAAAAGAAGGCTCGCTTCACATGTAAAAGCCTATCCATGTCACACTTGAGCCACAAACATGCATACCATTCAAAGATCATACAGTGATATCAAATTCTCAGCAAAAGATCATGGCAAACACCCATAAAGCAAAGCATGTCATGTCAAAGCTCATGAGCCATGTGTCCACTTCGGGGAGACTTCTCCACTGGTGAACATCATGCAACATGTTTTGCACCCATATGTGAAAGATATGACATTTTAAGCATAGACATGATGGATGGAGCATTTTTCAAGCATTATACACTTCTTTTCAAGATTAACTCATTTCATGGTACATGAAGTGCCTTTGTGGCAAAAAGAAGCTTATGCTCCCCCATGAATGCAACATAGGCTAAACATTCACAATGACATTCGGCCTTTGGCCCAAATGCAAGAACAAGGCATCCAAGCACAATCTAAGCATGAAAAGCACATTTAGACCAAACTGTGACATGGATACCCAACTACACACGAGTGGAGAAAATTTCATCAAAAATTAGTCAAGATTAACATTTATTTCAAAAAGGGCTATCTCACCACACATATATCTCAAATATTCCAAGAGCATAGCCTCACATCACCATTTCTCCACACATATGACCAATATCTCACAAATAGCCAAAGAGACTCAAATATGGCATATGAAAGAAGCTCATCATCCTAAAATGCAATATGATACAAATGCAACATAATATATGACAAGATGGCTATCCTACCATGGTTTATACATCAAGCAAAGCATGTACATACATCAAAGTAAACATGGTATGATACATATGATACAAAAGGAAATCCCCAAGAATCAACTAGAAAGGGCAACAAATCCCAAGTTCCCCCCGCAAGCGCACAAATGTAGCTTGGTCAAGAGGTTTTGTAAAGATGTCGGCTAGCTGATCTTGGGTAGGGACATGGCTCAACACAATGGTTCCTTTCTCCACATTGTCCCTCAAGAAATGATACCTCACTTCTATATGTTTGGTTCTGGAGTGAAGCACTGGGTTTTTGGCTACGCTTATGGCACTGGTGCTATCACAAAGAAGTGGGATCTGGGTGCACTCCTCACCAAAGTCTCTCAAAGTGTAGGAAATCCACAACAGCTGGGAACAGTGTCGGTGTTTTAGACCGGCAACCTACTACGGGGAGTACCCGGAGTAGATGATTGTGACCCGCCGAGATCGGTAACTCGAAGGAAGAGACACGTGGCACACAATTTAGACAGGTTCGGGCCGCGAGGTGCGTAATACCCTACGTCTGTATCTTTGCGTAGCTACGGATTGATAGGGCACGATTACAAGATGGTGCAATAGTGCGCGTGGGTTGTAGGGGATTGAGATTCGATGCTAGAGATCGGCCCCTGCCTCGCCTTATATAGTCCGGGAGGCAGGGTTACAAGTCGGAGTAGGGCAGGAGTACTAGTCGAGTACGTCTAGGAGACCTCTACACAGCGCGGAACGCGTACAGAGTCCTAACCGAGTACTACTCCTGTGTTGTCCTTGTGCTCCACGCCTTTAGGTGCCGTGTAGCGCAAGCCGGGTAGTCCCAGGGGCCCACCGAGTAGTCGGTCCTGGTACCCACCGAGGTAGTGGGCCTAGGGAGGTCCATACGACAAGCCCCCGAGTACTTTGTAATCGAGAAGGATAGCTTCAAGTAGTCTTGAAGGCCTTAACGAGTAGTCCTCAGGCATCCCTGAGTGCTACAAGTTAAAAGTCCTCAAGAGTAGTCGAAGCATCCCGAGGCTCGGAATGTACTCCGGTCGACGTTTGAGCAATCTTGAAGTCTTCTCGAGTAGTCCCAAGCGTCCTTGAAATCTGCCTTCGAAGGTCTTCGAAATGCCCGCCTTGTCTTGAAGCGGAGCCGTCAAGAAGATGCGATTCGCGAACCGCAATCCACGTGGAGTAGCCCCAGGAGCCTCGAGCCGCGGGCTGCGGGCCGAGGATCTATCCGAAGTCTTGGCGAGAAAATCCCGAAAAATCCGGAGAAAAAACCGAAGGACACGTGGCACGGAGCCCCGAGCCTTGAGTCGAGTACTTCCTCTCGAATTGAAGGGGTCTTCTTGGAGAATGTGTCCTGAGATGCTCTTTAGACTAGCCGCGTCCCAGGTAGTCGAGTATGAGTAGCCGAGCCCCCGAGATGAGGCGCGTCGACTAGTGGAATACGAAGAGTCACGCGCGGCCGCCGAGTCGGCCCGCGCGTGGACTTATCCGGCCGCCGTTGCGGAGGCGTTTTGGCCTATAAATACAAGCCGAAACCCTTAGGGTTTTTCACCCACGTGAGCGCAGGTCATTCGCCACTTGAATCTTGAAGTAGATCCACTCCGGCGAGCACGCGCCGCCGTAATAGATCCGAGCGCATCGCCACCCGAAAGGCCGAAGGGTAGCCCCCGAGCGGATGCGAGTGAAGACTCCCTTGTTCTTGGAGGATGAAGCCGTCCCCGTCGAAGACGTCGAAGGCCGGCGGGAAGAAGAGGAGCCATGCGAGAGGCTGCCGCGGCGGCCGCACCGGAGCGGCGCCGCCCACATCTCCACCACGCGGCGACCCAAGCCGCGAGTGGAAAAAATCGAAGGTGAAGACCGAAGACTTGCGACCTGTTGAACAGCGGTTTCATCAGGGAGAAGGAGATCGACATGTGGAGATCCGCCGCGGGAGATCCCTATCCGATGGAGAAGGCACAAGACGAGATCCCGATGTTCTCGCGCTTCGTGGAGCGCGGTCTTGCGCTCCCGGCGAGTGACTTCTTCAAGGGGCTTCTCAGGTACTATGGCATCGAGTACCTCAACGTGAACCCCAACGGTGTCTTCCACACTTCCGTCTTCGTCCACTTCTGCGAAGCTTTCTTGGGAATCAAACCGCACTGGATTCTCTTCTGGAAGTTTTTCCGCGTGAAGCCGCAGCCCAGCGCCTCCAATCCCAGAGTAGTCGGAGGGGGCGGGATCCCGGCGAGGGAGGATGCCGCGGAGCGACACGGCGTACAAGCTCGTGGACTCCAACAGGCCGGCGGAAGACGAGATGGTTCTACACCACGAACCACCATCCCGAGGCTGCCAGAAGCCGAGCGGACGGCAACCCAAGCACCAAGAGTGGTGGAACACGGAGCCCACCATGCGGGGAAGGGATCCGGCTCCCGGAGTTGGCGGCACGTATCAAGACCTGCGGGATGCGGGGCGAGGGCCGAACATGTGGCCTTCGGTTTCATGAAGCGCGGATCCGGCCCGCGTCGGCGCGGGATACGATGGGCTTCGAGTACACGGCGACGACGACACGTCGCGGATGCGGGGGGCGAAATTGAGGATAACGACATCATCGAGAGGTTGTCGAGGATCTTCAAGGACATGCCGGAGTATACGGCGTGCCCTGTCGAGGAGTACTCCGCCGCGCGCCCGCCCGACGAGGTGAGTAGCCGTACCCGCCCCGTCGAGTAGTAGGTGCTTGTAGCAGAGTTGCTGACATTTTGTGTCTTTTGCGCAGGATGATGTGAAGCGATTTGTCTCCGAGCCGCAGCCACCACCGAGCGGAATTGAGGTCCCAACGGTGGAGAAGATGAAGGAGCGCCGAGTAGTCGGAGACGACGACGATCCCGTCATCGTGGAGGATACCTCCGATGACGAAGAGGACGAGGAGACGCTGCAGGACCGCTTCCAGCTGCGGTCGAGGTTTAGCCGCCCGGGCTTGCCTCATGTACCTCTCATCCAGGACCCTCCCGGCTAGCACGGAGGCTAGCCTCTGCCTTGCGCGCCGAGGAAGCCGCGCAACCCCACCAAAAAACGGGTGGCGAAGAAGGGCCGAAGGTCTCGGAGACCACTCCTCGGAGGTGAGTGTTCTTGGACAGAGTAGTCGAGTACCCAGTGGTCGAGTACTTTGCTGACGAGTAGTTGTCTGTTGTATCCAGGAGGTGCCGCCAGCAGAGCCCGTGGAGGAGGGCGATGAGGGCATGTGGCCCACAGTGGGGGAACCGGCTGGAAACCGAAGTCCAGCCCCCACCGTTGGAGAAATCTTGGCGCAGCTGGAGCGCCAGCCCCCTGCTCCAGGAGAGAGCAGGGTACCCGCGTCCGCCGCGGTTGAAGAGACGGAAGCCGCAAGGGCGCAGGAGACGTCCGCGCCGGCCGCCGCCACCGTGGAGGAGGCAGTAGTCGAAGAGGCGCAAGAAGAAACGCCCGCCGAGGGTGGACTGGTTGACATCGCCAGCATCCTCGGTGCTCCGGCCGTGACTATCGTCCGGTCGAACTTGTAAGTACCACGCCTTCATGAGTAGTACTCATTGTAGCAGTCGATTTTATCTGACGACCCTCTGTTGATACTTGTGCAGAAGATCCACGGACTTGAGGTCGGGACGGAGAGGAGCCCACGGCGGCGAGGAAGCGAGAAAAGGCCACGCCGCCGTCGAGGAGCCCGCTCCGGAAGCCCAAGTCGCGGCCAGAGCCCCCCGGTGCCCGAAGCGCGGCCGGCGCGGAGGCGGTCGTAGTCGAAGGTGAGTACTCCTCCGAGGCCGTAGAGCCCCCAAAAAGAGTAGTCGTAGATGCGATGCGCGTGTTCCTTGGTGACAGGCGCCGAAGGAGGTGACATCCCTGCAGGGGTGCCCATGCAGGAGTTGACACCAGAAGCCCCAGAGGCTGCGGTAGGAGCCCCCGAGCCCATGGGGGAAACCGTCGAGAAGTCCGCCGAGGAGGAGGCGGCTACCACGTCGCCAGGGGTTGCCCTGGAGGTGGCGATCCGATCTCCCGAGATCCAAGACGCGGAGCCTATCCGCTCGGCGCCAATGACGGAGGCTACGTCGAGTAGCCGTGGCGGGATTGAGCTGGTTGCCGACGATCTCGTCGAGCCGGCGATGTTGGCGCAACATCTAAAGGCGATGCGGCGAGCCGAACAGTGGATGAAGGTACGTGGCCGTTGCCTCACTAGTTGTCAGCCCTTCGCGTTGAGTACTCGGCTTGACTTGGACTTGTCTTGTGCAGGACGTCGCGGAGCGATCCCACGAGAAGTCGACTGCTGCAAGGCTACGGCGACACGGTACTGCGAGCTGAAGCCCTGGAGGAGCAGCTCGTGAAGTCGAGGAAGCATGCGGCCGCCATGCAGTCGAAGCTTGACGCCGCCTTCGCCAAGTACCACAACGATGTGATGGACTTGCAGGCGAAGAGCGACGAGCTGGTGCGGAAGAACAAAGGCCTCCGCAACAAGAATAAAGGTATGGCTCTTGACTTGTCGGGTACTTATTGGGAGTCGTCAAGCTCGACCGTCGTTGTGTTCGGTGTTGCGGAACTCGAAAACCGAGGTGGAGCGGTGGAAAGGCTCGGAGATCGGCATGAAGAATCTCTTCTACGGGAGCAAGAGGCCCGACGGTACTTGAACTCGACTACAAGGAGCGCGCCTTCGAGTGTGAGAAGCACATGGAGTTGCGAATTGCGTCGACGGGATCTCGTCCGCTTGCTACAAATCTTTGCGAAGTTGAACGAAGAGCGCGAGGCGCTCGGGCCCGGTCGAAGGACCTTGAAGAGGCCGCCCTCCCGATCGCGAGGCTCCTGGTGCCGCACCGGGGCGGCCCCAAGATTGCTCCGTTGGCGGATCGACTTCGTGAGGCGCCAAGCCGGTGGCCGCCTACGTGAAGCACATGGCCAAGTCAATCCCGAAGCGAGTGCGGCCTTCATGAAGTCGTACTTCCCGAAGGCCCCGGTGGAGGTAGTCGCGGCGGGGTAGCCGCCAGCGCTCGGATGAGCGATACGCGAGTTCTTTGGAGCGAGATGGCTCCCATCGCGGAGCGAGGTAGCCGATAAGTTGAACCTCCGGTAGCCCCGCATAGATAGCTAGTAGCCGTAGTTGCATAGGAAACAGTTGTAATGAACTTTTCCATATATCAATGAAATGTGATGTTCCATCAATGAGTACTCGTAGCGCGATCTCGAGTGCGGAGCGCCCATCGTGGAGTAGGTGCGAGTAGTAGTACTCGGCTTAGTAGTCCCGTCGCAGGGAGTAGGCAGTAAAGAAGTTGATAAACGATCAAACTTTATTGCGAAGAAGTACACCTGGATGGCCAGGGCCGTAGTTACAAGTAGTCGCCTGGACCCGGAGGCCGCTTACAGCTAAGTGGAGCTGGAGCGGGTAGCCGCTTACAGCTGGTGATCCGTAGGTAGCCGTTGCGGCTGGATCGCAGATCCGTGGGTAGCCGTGCGAGGCTGGATCTTGGAGTGTGGTCTCTTGGTAGACCGCTGCTAGAGTCCTTGATGCTCGTTGCAGCCCAGGGTCGTAGGTAGCCGCACGGGCTGGACCTGGAGGAGAGTAGTCCGGAGACTTGAAGCCGGGACCGGAGGGTCGCCCGCGGCAAGGGGGGTGTTGACGTAGTCGCGTGGACTTGAACCCGGAGTAGTCGTTTAGACTAGGCGTAGAATCGACGAGTTGGTCGACGTTCCACGAGTTGTTGACTTCTTCGCCTTCAAGTGTTTGGAGGCGGTAGGAGCCTGGCCCGGTCACCTTAGCCACGGTGAAGGGGCCTTCCCAGGGGGAGCTGAGCTTGTGAAGTCCTTCCGTGTTCTGGATACGGTGGAGGACAAGATCTCCAACGTTGAAGGAGCGTTCCTTGACGTTGCGATCGTGGTAGCGTCGGATGCCCTCCAGGTACCTTGCTGATTGGACGAGGGCGGCACAGCGAGCTTCTTCGAGGCTGTCGATATCAACTCGTCTGCTGTCCTCTGAGACGCCTTCGTCGTAGTGCTCCACTTCGGCGGCAAGTTCCATATGACATCGGCGGGGAGGATGGCTTCGAGCCATAGACCGGGAAGTAGGGGGGGATTGCCCCGTTGGCTTGGATGGTTGAGTCCGCGGCCCCCGAGTGCGTTGGGTAGTTCCTTGATCCACTTGCCCCCTTTTGAGTTAGCGAGCGTCGTGTAGCCGCTTCTTGAGGGCGTCGAGCACCATCCCATTGGCGCGCTCGACTTGTCCGTTGGCCCGTGGATGGGCGACGGAGACGTATCCGACGTCGATCCCGCTATTCTCGCGGTACTCCCCGAGGCCGGTGGTTGTTGAAGTTGGACCCCGGTGTCCGTGATGATGCGGTGGGGTAGCCGTAGCGGTGTACGAGTTCATCCGGGAAGTCGAGTACTCTGTCGGCCTTGGGGCACGTGGCCGGCTTGACCTCGATCCACTTGGTGAACTTGTCTATGGCCACCGGTACCCCTGTTGAATCCTCACGGCGCGGTTGGCGGTGGCCCAATCATGTCGAGCCCCCGGCAAGCAAAGGGCCGGGTTGGCGGTATGGTGACTAGCTTGTAGGCCGGGACGTGCGGCTCGCTTGGCGAAGAAGCCGACATCCTTGGCACCTTCGACGAGTTCTTCGGCATCGCCCGGGGGGCGTGGGCCGGTAGAAAGCTCGCGGGAAGGCCTTGGCGACCCGGCGTACGTGAGGACGCGTGGTTGCGCGAGGACGCCCTTGTGGATCTCCTCCAAGATGTCCTTGCCTTCTTCACGAGGGACGCACTTCATGAGTACTCCGAGAAGATGCGCCCGCTTGTAAAGCTTGTCGCCGACGAGGACGTAAGACTTGGCACGGCGGACGAGCCGTTCGAGCTGCGTTCTTGTCGGAGGGAACCTTCGCTCGGCCGAGGTAGTCGATGAAGGGTTGCCTCCGGTCCACGTCGATCATCATGACCTCCTGCCCGGTGGTTGATGGGGGAGGGCGATGGTCGGTGGCGCCGGCCTCGGGATGGATGGCGCGTGAAGCTCATGGACGAAGACGCCCGCGGGTACTTGGGCGCGGGTGGATCCGAGCTTCGAGAGGACGTCCGCCGCAACGTTGTTGTCGCGGACGATGTGATGGAACTCGAGACCGTAGAACTTGTTCTCGAGCTTGCGGACTTCTAGGCGATGGCGTCCATGTTCTCCTTGTTGCGGTCCCGGGACTTGTTGACTTGGTTGATGACCCGCTGCGGAGTCGCCGTAGACTAGTAGCCGCTTGATGCCAAGTGAAGCCGCGGGGGGCGGAGCCCATGCGGGGGAGGGCTTCGTATTCGGCTTCATTATTCGAGACCTTCCGGAGAAGATGCGGGACGTACTTGAGTTGTTCGCCCGTTGGAGAGATCGGGGAGCACCCCTGCGCCGGCGCCCTCGAGGTTGAGTGAGCCGTCAAAGTACATCACCCAATGCTGCGGTCGCACGGTGGGAGTAGGTAGCCGGTTCTCCCGCCACTCCGCCATGAAGTCGACTAGAGCTGCGACTTGATGGCGGTGCGTGGCTTGAAGTCGATGGTGAGGGCGCCGAGCTCGCCGGCCCACTTGGAGATTCTTCGGTGGCGTGCGGGTTCCTCGGGATGTCACTCGAGCGGGTAGTCGGTGGCCGACGGAAACCGAGTACTCACGGAAGTAGTGTCGTAGCTTCCGCGAGGTGATGAGTAGAGCGTACGGAAGCACGCACGGGGCCGGTAGCGAGCCTTGGACTCGATAGAACCTCGGCGACGAAGTAGGCCGGGGCGCCGGGCCGGGTAGGCGTGGCCGTCTTCCTGCCGCTCGACGACGATGGCGATGCCGACCACGTGAGTAGTCGCGGCTAGGTAGAGTAGTAGTGCTCGCCCTTGTAGGGAGCCGTGAGGGTCGGCGGCTTTGACGGGGAAGTCCTTGAGTTGGGCAAGGGCTTGATCCGCCTCGGAGTCCACACGAACTTCTCGTGATGCTTGAGAAGTTTGAAGAAGGGGAGACCCCGTTCTCCTAGCCTCGAGATGAATGCGTTCGGCGCCGCCATGCACCCCGTCGGCTTACGGAGCGTCCTTGATGCTCGTGGGAGCTTGCATGCTTTGGTGATGGCGGAGATCTTCTCGGGGTTGGCTTCAATACCGCGGCGGGCGATGATGAAGCCGAGTAGTTTACCCGAAGGTACGCCGAAGACGCACTTGTTCGGGTTGAGCTTCCGACGATACTCGCGTAGTGATGCGAAGGTCTCTTCAAGGTCGTCGATGAGGGTGCTTGGAGTCCCTGGTTTTGACAACCACGTCGTCCACGTAGGCCTCGACGTTCTTGTTGAGTTGCCGCTTGAAGCGGGCACGGATGGCCGTTGGTAGGTGGCGCCGGCGTTCTTCAACCCGAATGACATAGTCGTGTAGCGATGCGCGCCAAACGGGGTGATGAACGCGGTCTTCTCTGGTCTTCCTCCTTGATTGCGATGCGGTGGTACCGGAGTAGCGATCGAGGAAGCGAGAGCGAGTCGCGGCCCGCCGTGGAGTCGATGACTTGATCAATCCGCGGCAACCCGAAGGGGTCCTTGGGGGCGAGTGCTTGTTGAGGTCGGTGTAGTCGACGCACATCCTCCACTCGTTCGAGTTCTTCTTGCGGACGAGGACGGGGTTGGCGAGCCACTCAGGATGGAAGACTTCTCTGATGAAGCCGGCAGCGAGTAGCTTGGCGATCTCCTTCTTGATAGCGTCCCGTCTGTCGTCGGCAAAGCGTCGGAGGTGTTGTCGCTTAGGGGTGGCCTTTGGGTCGACGTTGAGGCAGTGCTCGATCGGCTCCACGGGCACTCTGGCATGTCCGTGGCTTCCACGCGAAGATGTCGCGGTTAGCCCGAAGGAAGCTGATGAGCGCGTCTTCCTATTTGGGGTCGAGGCCGGCCCCGATGGTGGTAGTCTTGGTGGGGTCGCTGTTCGAGGTCGGCCAGGTTGACGAGCGCCTCCTCGGGTGGGCGAGGCTTGTTGGCGGCGTCGGACTTCTGCGGGATGTCGAGTTCGCTCATAGCGAGCTTCTTCGACGCGGCGTAGACCTCCATCATCGGTGTGGGTACTTGGTTCGTTGAAGCGATCGCCACGGCCTCTGTATCACAGTCGTGGGAGATCTTCAAGTCCCCACGGAGGGGAGAGTACGCGGCTGGACTTGGCATCTTGAGTACCAAGTAGGTGTAGTGGGGCACCGCCATGAACTTGGCGATGGCCGGTCTGCCGAGGATGGCATGGTAGGAAGTCTCGAAATCCGCAACCTCGAACTTGATGTACTCGGTGCGGTAGTTATCCCGAGAAGCCCAGTGGGATAGCCGCGTTGCCTGGGACGATGCCGTAGAAAGGCATGCTGCCCTTGTTGAGCATGGGGGTGACGTCGAGTTTCATCTTCTTCAAGGTCTTGGTGAAAAGGACGTTGAGCCCGCTTCCACCGTCGATGAGCACCTTGTTGAGCTTGGAACCCGCCACTGTTGGTTTCAGGACGAGAGGGAACCGTCCTGGCTCGGAGAAGCTAGTCCACTGGTCCGCGCGGGAGAAGGTGATGGGTGTCTCGACCCACGAGAGGGGTCATAACCGCCGGTTCAATGGACATTACTTCACGGCGAGTAGCTTTCTCGCTCCCGCCTTTCGGGTAGTCCGCCGAAGAGGACGTTGACGGTCTTCTCGGGTTCTTGGAAGTCGTTGTCGTCGCCGTCCTTCTTCTTGTTCTTTTGATCGTGAGGGTGCGGCGGCTCCGGCGTATCCTTGAGTGCATGCCGAGGTGGTAGCACCGCGCTCCGTAGTGTGATTGCCGTTCGGATGCCACGGGCACTTCTCCTTCAGCAGGTCTTTAAACCCGCCGGAGTTCTTCTTCGAGTTCCCTTTCGGAGGGCGCTGGATAGCCGCGACGGTGTTGTCTGGCTTGCGCTTGCGGTTGGAACCCGAGAAGTTGTTGTTGCTGTTGTTGTTGTTGCGGCCGCCTTGGTTTGTGTTGCTACCGCTGCCGCCGCCCTGGTTCTGCTTGGACTTGGCGCAGATGGCATCGTACTTGGCGTTGGCCTTGTCCTCTTCGTCCGCCCAGGACGTGATCATGTCCTTGAGGTGGGGAATGGACTTGGGGCGGCGACGACCGAAGTCCTCGAAGGTGCGGCGATGGTAGAGGCCGTCCTGGAAGAGGTCGATGACCTCCTTGTCGGTGACGTCGACAATGGTAGCGCGCTTGTCGAAAAAGCGGCGCATATACTTGCGGAGGGTCTCGCCTTGTTCCTGCTTGATCATGGCGAGGTCCATGCGAGTACCCGAACGGCCCATGGCGCCCGCGAAGTTGCTTGTGAATTGCTCCTTCAGCTGGTCCCACCTGTCGATCGAGTGCTTGTCTAGCGACTCGAGCCATGTGAGCGGGGCTTGGTCCAGGCAGAAGGGGAAGTAGAGGCACTTGGTGTCGCTGTTGCCGCCAGCGTTCTCGATGGAGAGGGCGTAGCATCGGAGCCACTTTGGATGGGATCTGCTTCGCGTCGTACTTGGTGATCCCCAAAGGCTTGAACTTGTCGGGGAGGAGCGAGGTTGCGAGCCGGGGTGAGAAGGCGGGGAAGCCGTCGCCCTCGGCGGCGGTGGTCGACTTCTTCTCGCCGCAACTCCTCGATCCTGCGGCGAGCGTCGTACCCGCCATGAGAGGCACGGAGGCGTGGCTATGCGCGTGGCCGCGGCCGCCGCGGGCGCCACCGCCTCCGGCTTTCTTGTTGGCCCCGTGGTTGGAGGCTGCCGCCGTCACTACCGCCGCCGTCGGGGGTCGTTGCCGCCGCCTCCGGCGGAGCACGGTGGGGGACGACTTCTCGGTTGCCTTGCTCTCGTGAAGGTCCGCCGGCGGTGGAGCGTCGACGGTTTGGGTCGGCGGGATGTCGCCCGGGTACGGTTGGGACCGGGGTCGGCGGCGCGACTAGTAGCTTCGTTGTCGCGAGGCTTGGGCGGGAGAGGTTGGGCGACTCTCTTGTCGACCCGCATGAAGTAGGCTTCTTCGGCGAGCTTGGCGATGACCTCTCCGGCGCGTATGCCCCCGAGCTCGGCGTGCGATCGTCGTGATCGACATGAGGCATTGCTCGGGAGTAGTGTGGACTCGCTCTCGACCGCCTCGAGAGCTTCGCAAGGTTGCGGATGGGAAGGTTGTCTGCGAGCCGCCGGCGTCGTTCGTTGCGCTTCTGTTGCGCTCGCGTCGGGCGTCCCTCGCGGCGTCGGTCTCGTCGTCCGCGGGGCATCGGCGGACGAGCTCGTACGCGGAGATGTCCTCCCGGTACTTGTCCGCGGCCGTGCACGAGGTTCCGGGGGTGTCGCGGCGGCCATGAAGACTTGGCGATCGGGGGTGCCAAGGCCGGACTCGGAAGGTGCCACCTCGGTGGGTGTGTTGGAGTCGGCTGGGCCGGTGGTGTTCCCCTCTGGAACGGTAGTGAGTCGATGTAGGCGACGTAGCGTGAGTCCTCCTTTGTCGGTTCGGCGGGCTTGCGGTACGGCCGATAGACGTATCTTCCGGCCGGCGTCGATCTTATAACCGGCCCCGAGGGCCGGCCCCGACAAGGGAAGCTCGGAGGGGTCGTCTTCGGACTCGGGCTCCTCGGGGTCCGACCCGAAGTCGAACTCGTAGTCGGGTTCGAGTAGAACTCGGAGAGAGGGCGGAGTCCGAGACGCGGTTGGGGACGGCGTCGAGTCCGAGTTGTACTCGGTTACGGGCTCCTTGCGGCCCGTCGCGGAGTAGGAGCCCTGTGCGGGCCCGCCGAGGACGCGGGGGCCACGCGCGGGGGCGCCGACGTGGAGAGGGGACCGCTGCGATGGGCGAGGAGCCGGCTCGCATGCGATGGCCCATGGCGACGTCGAGTTCGAGTTGGAGACGGACTCGAGCTCGAAGTCGGCGTGGAGGTTGGAAAGCGAAATTTCGCCGAACTTGCCGGCGAGCTCGCCGTGACAACTTCGGGGAAGCGTCACAGGGCTCCGTCCTCGAGTCGGGTTGCATGATCAAGCGGCGCCGGAAGGAGCCCGCGCCGTCGGCGGTGCGGACCCGGTGCGCCGAAGACGAAGGTGTCGCCGCGGTTGAAGGCGGCGGTTGGCTTGATGTGAACGGAAGCCGTCGAGTTCGCCATGTGATCTCGAGCGAGAGCCCCTACCGGCGCGCCAGTGTCGGTGTTTTAGACCGGCAACCTACTACGGGGAGTACCCGGAGTAGATGATTGTGACCCGCCGAGATCGGTAACTCGAAGGAAGAGACACGTGGCACACAATTTAGACAGGTTCGGGCCGCGAGGTGCGTAATACCCTACGTCCTGTATGCTGCGTAGCTCTGGATTGATAGGGCACGATTACAAGATGGTGCAATAGTGCGCCGTGGGTTGTAGGGGATTGAGATTCGATGCTAGAGATCGGTCCCTGCCTCGCCTTATATAGTCCGGGAGGCAGGGTTACAAGTCGGAGTAGGGCAGGAGTACTAGTCGAGTACGTCTAGGAGACCTCTACACAGCGCGGAACGCGTACAGAGTCCTAACCGAGTACTACTCCTGTGTTGTCCTTGTGCTCCACGCCTTTAGGTGCCGTGTAGCGCAAGCCGGGTAGTCCCAGGGGCCCACCGAGTAGTCGGTCCTGGTACCCACCGAGGTAGTGGGCCCAGGGAGGTCCATACGACAAACAGCAACTCGCGGCAGCAACATACTCCGCCTCGGTGGTAGACTGAGCTACACTAGACTGCTTGCGGGAAGACCATGAGACCAACGAAGACCCAAGAAACTGGCAAGTACCAGAAGTAGACTTCCTCTCGACTCGACAACCAGCAAAGTCCGCATCGGAAAAACCATGAAGAGAAAGAGTCGAGGAGGAAGAATACCAAAGACCGAGGACCGGGCGCATCGTAGATACCCGAAAATCCTCTTGACGGCCCGTCGATGTGATGTCCTCGGCGAAGCTCGAAAACGAGCGCACGGACACACGGCCGAACCGTATGTCCGGCCTCGTCGCCGTCAAGTAGAGGAGGGAGCCGATCATGCTCCTGTACTCCCGCTGGTCCACTGGTTCTCCGTCCTCATCCGCATCCAAAGTGGCCGTACTCCCCATGGGAGTCGACATCGGCTTCACATCTTGCATCTGGAACTTCCTCAGCATGTCTTTTGTGTACTTGGTTTGGTGCACAAATGTTCCATCCTTCACTTGCTTGATGCGCGCCCCGAGAAAATACCGCAACTCGCCCATCATGCTCATCTCGAACTCCCTGCTCATCTCATCTGCAAACTTGGCAACCAGGTTATGTGACGAGCCACCAAAGACAATATCATCCACGTATATCTGAACAATCAACAAGTCATTTCCATGCTTGAGGAGAAACAAGGTTCTATCCACGGTACCCATCACAAACCCTCTGCTCAAAAGAAAACCTCTCAATCTCCCATACCAAGCACGGGGCGCCTGTTTCAACCCATACAAAGCCCTTTTCAACCTGTACACCCTGTGTGGGTATAACTCGCTCTCAAACCCAGGTGGCTGCTTCACATACACCTCCTCCTCTATGACCCCATTCAGAAAAGCACTCTTCACGTCCATCCGAAACAACTTGAACCCTTTAGCCACGGCAAAGGCTAGAAGGATCCGAATTGCCTCAAGACGGGCCACGGGAGCAAAGGTCTCCTCATAGTCGATCCCCTCCTTCGACTAAACCCCCGAGCAACAAGTCCGGACTTGTTCCTCACAACCATCCCATTCTCTCCCTCTTTGTTCTTCCAAACCCACTTGGTTCCTATGGGATGGCAATTTGGAGGTGGTTCAACTAACTCCCACACACTGGTTCCTCTCAAAGTTTTCCAACTCCTCATGCATAGAATTGACCCAGTTTGCATCAGATAAAGCATGTCCAATGTCCTTGGGCTCAAAGGTGGCAACAAAAGCAGCATGAGCAAAATGAGAGGAATTCCTGGACCTCGACCGTGTAGTGCGTTCGTCGATGTTCCCAATGATCTTCGACAGGGGATGCACTTCTTGAATTCGCCGGGGAGCCTCACGCCTCGAGACTACCTCCCCCTCAACTTCAGCTTCTCTCACCTGGTCCTCTTGTTGCACTGTCGTTGTCCATGAAGTAGACGGTCCACGCTCCATAGTGGTCGTAGGGGAAGTAGTGGGTACACACTCAGCTTCAGGCGCATGGTTCTCTCCATCATCATCTCCAGCTTCATCCTTCTCCTCTTCAAAGAGGTCCTCGGCCATCTCTTCATCACCTGCACATTCAAAGCCAAGAGAAGTACATGGCATTGTCTCGTCGAAGGTTACCTCGCAAGTCTCCATGATTTTGTTAGTCTCAAGGTTAAGCACCCTATAGGCTCTAGAGTGGTTAGCATATCCAAAGAAAATACCATCACTAGACCTAGCCTCAAACTTGTCGAGTTTTCCCTTCTTGGGAATAAAGCACTTGCAGCCAAATACTCGGAAATGACTCACCTTGGGTGCCCGACCATGCATAAGCTCATAACAGGTCTTCTTCTTGAAAGCTCGCAATAAAATCCTGTTGGAAACATGACAAGCCGTATTGACCGCCTCAGCCCAATACCTCCTAGGAGTCCTGTGCTCATCGAGCATCGTCCTAGCCATCTCACAAAGAGTCCGATTTTCCTTTCCACGACTCCATTTTGAGGGGGCACATAAGGGGTCGAATACTGATGTTCAAGACCTAGATCACGACAAAAGGCATCAAACCGAGAGTTCTTGAACTCAGAGCCATTATCACTGCGGATAGCTCGAATAGCATTCCCATGCCTCTCGTTTTTCAACCTCACGATCAGATCTCGAACAAAACCAAATGTCTCACTCTTGTCTTCCAAGAAAAACACCCAAGCATAGCGAGAGTAATCGTCCACCACAACAAGGACATACCACTTCCCACCCACCGAGCGAACTCGAGCTGGCCCAACAAGATCCATATGCAACAGCTCTGTCGGACGCTCTGTCATGACATCGGTCAGGGGTGGATGGGGAGTGGCTACCATCTTGCCATGCCTACAAGGAGCACAAACCAAATCCTTCTCAAGCTTCAACCTTGGCAATCCTCGGACAAGATCAAGACCACTCAAGCGGGAAACCAAATCAAAGCTCAAGTGTCCCAACCGCCTATGCCATTTCCACAAATCAGAAGAAGGACCGGCCATCAAACAGCGAGCAGGACCCAAAGAATGAGAGAAATCAGCCCTGAAAATCTGACCCTCGGGGATGATCATACAGACAAGATCACCTCGAGAATCAAGCAAACGAGACTCGCCAGACTTGAAGCGCACCTCAAAACCCTCATCAAGCAACTGAGAAACCAAAAGCAAATTGAAACCCAAAGACTTCACAAGAGCCACTCTCTTCAACGTTACCTTGGCACTCACATGCACAACACCCTCCGAAAGCACCCTTCCTCGTCCATTGTCCCCAAATGTGATGTACATCTTTTCTTTCACTGGGGTGAGGCTGGAGAACCACTTCTTATCTCCGGTCATGTGTCGAGAACACCCGGAGTCGATCAACCAAATGTTCTCCAAGCCTCCTGCCTGTAGTCAGAAACAAGAACGAGAATGAGCTAACGACTCGACACTGGGGTTACCACAAAGAAAGTTAAGCCAGTGTCGAGCCATCTGCTCAAAAGAGGGGTTAGCAAACATCATTCCCTTGCCACCAAACTTCCCATGTCCCATGGGAGGAGTACGAGCACCATGAGGGGGAAAACGTGGTCCGTAGTTCCTCTGGAACCCAAAGCTGCGATCATCTCCCCTAAACCCGTATTGAGGACGAGTAGGGGGACGTCCAGCAAAACCACCACGAACCCGACCAAACCTCTCACCAGCACGCACACCATGATCTCTCCTCACAAACCTACCACTCTGAGCTCCAACTCTACCAACACTCTTCACACTTCCCACACCCCGTGGAAGTGGCACTCTAGGCTCAGGAATACCGCGAGACTGGCGATACCTGTCCTGGTTTGCTTGCTCCCTAGCAAGCCTCTCATCCCTCTTCCTCTTGTAGCAAAACTCTGCAAGATGCCTCTCCTTGCCACAATACTCACACCTGAAGGGGATGGGTCTTGGTTTTGGCTCTGGTTTCTCACTAGGCTTCACACCCTTCTCACTCACAAACTTCACAGGTTTCTTGAGGTCATTTGTCTTAGGTGGGAATTTGGGTGGATCTTGGGTTGTGTCAAGCTTGTTGCAAAGATGGTTGGGCTTTGGTGTGAAAGAGTTTTTGGGTGCTTTTGGAAGTGGGACTTGGATGTCTCCGATCACCTCAAACTCGGGGTTAGACTCAACACACTTCTCATACACACTCTCCCCACTGTTCTCTCCCACTTTCTCACCCAACTTCTCAAATCCCAAACCACGACCATCAGCTCTCTTGAACTCCTCAATCATGATTTTCAAATGAGGTTCCTGCCCAGACAACCAACCCAACACCTTCCTCGAATAGTCATTCTTCTCATGGATGACATCCAAACAGGAAGTAAGTTCAAGATTGTGCAAAGTAACTTCATCACAGCTAGTGCATGCATTGACAACAGGAGATTTCAAAGAAGCTTCCAAAGAACTAATGGTAGAACGAGCATAAACAAGCTTAGCATGCATAGTAGGACATGATTTACAAGCACCAAACAAAGTGGGTCTAGCCTTAAGCTCATCATATTCAGTCCTAAGAGCATCTAGTTTAGCCAAAGTAGAAGCATTCTTCTCATTAAGCAACTTAATCTCATTCAGCCATGCATCACACTCAAGACATTCAACATCATCAGGAGTAGTAGGAGCAAGTTTCAAAGAGTCATTCTCAAGTTTCAATTCAAGCAATTTCGACTCTAACTCTCCTACTTTCTCACTAGCATTCTCAAGTTGAGCCCTAAGATCTTTCCTCATCTTTTTGGCATCTCTAAGCACACTATCACGGTTGTCAATCAAGCCATTCAACCTAGCAATCTCAGCAAGCAAAGAGTCGGGGTCAGGATTTACCTCATCCTCCGAGTCGGAGTCGCTGTCTTCCTTCTCGCTCTTCTTGCTGCTTGAGCTATGGGCCATGCCACAAAAGCCCTCAAGCGCCACACAGCTCAACCCGCTGAGGTTCCGGCTTGCACTCTTCTTGCCCTTGCGCCTCCCTTCGTCTTCATCTTCACTGCTTGAGCTTGACTGCTCGTCGCTTGAACTTGAGTCGACGTCGCTCGCACCGGCCACCATCGCTCTTGCCTTGTTCTTCTTGTAGCCGCTCTTGCTCGGTCGCCGCTTGTCCTTGTCCTTGCTCTTGGACTTGTTGAAGTGATTGCCCTTGGAGGAGTACTTGTCTTCACGCCTCGGGTGCGCCTTGTACTCGTTCACCTTGTACTTGTTCTCCTCCGCTTCCAGGCACTCGGCGATGAAGTGGCCACGCTTGCCACACTTGTAGCACGTCCCTGAGCTCCGCCTTGCATTCCTCCGACTCTCGTGTAGTCGATCAAACCTCCTTGAGAGCAAGGCCGCTCCTCCTCGCCCAAAGCACATCAAACTCCTCATCCGGAATGGACATAAGAGAAGACAAGGAAAAGCGTCGACGGGAAGGGTTAGATTTGCCCTTTGATCCGCCCACAAGAGCAAGACTATGGTCAGTCGAGCCCTCATGCTTGGATTGCAACTTCCTGTCAACCTCAGCCGACTTGAGCTTAGAAAAGAGGTCATCCAACTCAATAGTCAAATAATGCCCAGACTCCTTGATGGCCTAAACCTTAGCACCCCAAACATTTGGGTCCAAGACATGCAAGAGCTTCAAATCCTGATCATGCTCGGTGTAAGGAAAATCCTCAACATTAGCTTTCATGTTGTTCACGATGGCGGTGAACCTCTGAAACATCGCATCAATGTCCTCACCGGGAAGTGGAGTGAAATTCTCATATTGCATCCGGTAAGAGACAAAGAGGCGAGCCTTCACATGGTTATCGCCACCGTGAGCAACCAACAACTTCTCCCAAATTTGCCAAGCAAGATTCAAATGGCGAACACGCTCAAACTCGGATCACACAAGCTCGGACCAAGTGATCAACGGCTTTTGCATTAGCCTCATACTTGGCCTTAGCACGGCATCGGTCACCATAAGAGTATGGATGTTGACCGGAATAGCATAGGTCTTGTCAAGCACAATGAAATCCAACAGGCTTCCCACGAAGAAAGATCATCATACGAGCCGCCCACTTGTGGTAACCCTTGCCATCGAAGTGCGGCGGACCGCCCCGCTCAACGTACGCCATCTTAGGATTCGAGACTTGTCAAAGTCGCAAAGAATCCGGCACCAAGCTCTGATACCAATTGAAGGATCAGATGGCGACTAGAGAGGGGGGAGTGAATAGGAGCCGGTAAAAATTCTTTCCAAAGAACCCGGCCTATACCCTAGTCAAACCCCGGTCACACATGAGCGATGGATCGAATCACACACCAATTGCCAATACCACGAGGTTATGGATCAACCTCTAGCCTTAGGAACGATTCCTTGAAGTACACGCTGAAGCACGAAAGAAGGAAGGGAGGAATTGAACCAAGAAGCAAAGCGCTCAGCCTCAGGCGGACCGTCCGGCCAGACAGGGCGGACCGTCCGCGATGGGCCGCGCGGACCGTCCGGCCGGGTACCGCGGACCGTCCGCACCCGAGCCGCGGGACCGTCCGCCCGAGCCGCGGACCGTCCGTTAAAGCCAACAGAACCACCAGTGGCACACCGCGAACCACGGACCGTCCGCGGGGAGCACGCGGACTGTCCGCCAGGCACCCGCGGACCGTCCGCCCAACACCGCGGACCGTCCGAAACTCCGTCCAACCGAAAACCAAAAATGCGACGGATCGAAACGAAAGACGAGCAAGAACACGAAGAACACGGGACGAACCCTAGCCGCGCGGACCGTCCGCCAGGTGCGGACAGAGCAGAAAACGCCCGACCCCGAAAGTCAACTCCCCCAAATCATCATCGGATTTCCCAAACGGTTGAAGCTATGGAAAAAAGGGTTTGAGGACTTGAAAAGCGTCACACAAGGATGCTATAGCCCAAAAATCTTTCCTCCTAACTCCCTAAATCACCGGGAATCGCGAATCCTTTGAGCACCACCAAAAGCTAGAGCACCGAATGAAAACTCACGAATCGAAGTGGTTTCCCGGCGTTTGAGGGCACAAGATCAAGCACAAAGATGCACGAGACATCTATCCATGTTTCCCTCAAAGAAATCCGGGGAGAAACCCACTCAAATCCGCGGAATCACACCGGGAACAAAGGCACGAAAACAAGCATAAAAAGACCACGAAAACACAACCCCGAATCTTCTATACAAACCAGGAAAGATTCACAAGGTCTAGCATGCCGCCCTAGCATCCATCCCTCTCAACAAATCTCTCATGAAGCTCTCATGCTAGCCTAGAGAAAATGGAAGAAAAATAGCTACGAAAATGAGAAATGGGAGGGAGGAAATGAAACCCTAAGTCCCGGAGAGAGAGAGCCATCCACACACACTCATGGCTTATATATCAGGTCCCGCCGGAGTGGTAAATGACTCGACTACCCCTAACTTAACTACTGGCGATACAACCCACGTAGGGGCATTTAGGTAATGTTTGTGGGTCTTGCCATCGGACGGCCACGCCTTTGCCGCACCCCGCGTCCTCCCGACGCAAGCCATGCGATCCCGCCGCGTGTCCTCCGCCTCGAAGCTTCCCGACACGCCCGGATCTCGTCTCCGTCGTGTTGGGCCCTCGGACTTGGTTTTGAGGCCCAAACCAAGAAACCGTCCGCCGGTGGTTTTGTGGGTAAACCACCAAACCCCGCATGCTCGGTCCGGCCTCCCGCCAAACCACTTGACTTGACCGCCACCGTGCACCGGCTCGCTTGTCCATGACTTCGTCTTGCTCGTGTCGCCACCATGTGGCCCGCACCCGGGCCCCGCCGTCCACCGGGTCCCTCGAACCGAGCCTACTTGTCTCTCCATCTCCCGGAGGCCCCTCAAGGCTGAAGACATTTCGCGCCCGTTCTTCACCTGCAACAACACGAACTAGGCCGCAGCCTACACCTGCGCACTAAGCCAAGAGTCAGTCCAACACCCGTTGTCAATCACTCATCACTGAGGAGCGGTCATCCATCGACCACTGGGACGCTCCTGGTCCTCATCAGGAGTTTAAATGAAACCCTAGTTGCATGATCCCTAAGTACCTATGATCTTTTACTAGCATGTTAGGTCGCTAGTTGCTATGCTTAAGGATCCGGTACAAGTCGAGTGATGTTCGTCACTCGCAAGAATAGGATCTCCTTTATGGAATCACCATATGTTAAATGGATTGCTCATGTGGTAAGAGCATGGGATTTGGGCTCCGGTCCAATGGCTTCGTTGGTTAAGTGTTTGAAAGTACTACACACTTGCCGGAAATGGGTACGGTAAGCCTAGTACCAAAATGAGGCGGTACGGGGTTTTACTATCACTACTCTTGGGGTTGCGGCCCCGGGCTCGCCACCCGAGTGCATGCGCGAGGCTGGGTGACCTTAGTGGCGTAACCCAGATAAACCTTGGACTTAAGACTATGAGCTATTATCCCCAAACCGAAGAATGACGGGAACCGCCTGGTTGGTGAACTCTTAGTGAGGGCACCTCCCGTGTGTTTAGGTCCACCTTGCAAGGTTATGAATCAATCGATTGTCGGCCTCTCACCGTCATCTGAGACTACTTACCTGACTGGCCATGATATCCCTTTATGATGGACTTTGTGAAGATTATTACTTTATTAATTGTTTGTATAACTTTGGTTGCAATAGTTGCTTATCTAGTAATGATTACTTCTACAAGAACTTGAGCTAAAATGTGACTACTTAGTAGCTTTTTGGCAAACAAACCCACTAGCCAAGAGCCTTGCATGATAGAGGTAAAGTCTTTCCTTTAGATGGGTAAGTCTTGCTGAGTATTAGTATACTTAGCCTTGCTTTATAAATGTTGTTCCAGGTAATGCATCTGATGTGTGGCCGGAGAACTTCCACCCGGCTGGGAGCTGGAATGGGTGGACGACGAAGAGTGATTGCATCATGGACATGCCTCCTATGATGTGATCGTATCGTTTAGTTATCTTCCGTTGTTTTCAATAAACTCTGAACCATTTACTTTCATGTCAAAGAACTATGTTTGTAATAATGGACCCTAAGGGGAGTTGATGTTAATTTGTAAGGCACTCCGGACTCTCCTTCGTGGGAGTTTTAATGCATACGTTCGATCCTCTCTGTGTTTCCAAGTGATTTACCGGGTGTGAACCCGGCAACACTCAACGGGATGCTTCTTTATTATCGCTTAATGACCAAATGGAGTGGTTTAGGCGATAGTACGGAATTATCTCGGGCGGGGTTGTCACAGTTGGGCAAAGCACATTATGAAGAAAGGAGAAGCTTGTGGTATAATAATTGCAGAATTAAATCAAAGTTGAATATGGCATCAAGGGATTTCACCACCGACACATGATAGATATTGATGACCAATATTGTGAGATTTATCAAGCAAAACATCAAGTGATTTCACTATTGCTACAAGATGGAACTTGATGACCTAAACAATAAGTTTACCAAGTTCAATATCAAGTGGTTTTCAGAAGATTATTGACTTGTTCAAAGAAGCTATTTGCGAGACTTCAAGTTGAGTTTTGACAAGGGTCATGTGGTTATCTATATTACTTTGGACCAACAAATGGAAGTTTGCAAAAGCAACAATATTTGATCTCTACTCTATGGAAGAATTCTAAGTCACTAGCTCAAGGTAGACATGCTCAAGCACATGCATATACTTGTTCATCTACAACATGTGCTCAGTTGGTAGACATCATTGGAAGCCCTCGAATCATTGAAGATCAATTACCGGCATACCTTGGAGGTTCAAGCTCAAGTGGATTAATTAGGGTTTATCTTTTATATTGAGTTTAGGTATGTCGTACTATCAAGAGGGATGAATCATTGGTTGGACAACAAACATCAAAAAGTGCTCAAGTGAAACCAAGAGACTAACCCGTGAGATCAAAATCTTAGTTGAGCTTGAAGGACCGATTAGGCGACCAGAGAGGGGGGAGTGAATGGGAGCCGATAAAAATTCTTCTCGAAGGAGATTGAAACTCCGGCAAGATGAACTCGCTCGGTCGAACCCCCAAAATCACACGCTCCGCACTTCTACCTTCAGTTTGCCAAAACCACGTAGCCACGTGCTACTGGTCCTAGGAACAACCTCTACCAGCAACTTCAACACACACGCACCCACGACAGCGGAAACAACTCGAAAGTCGGTTGTCCAGAGGGGGTGGTTAGACCGGGTATAGGGGGTGGTTAGACCGCCTCCACCAGGCAACCAAGAAATCCTCCGAAACACCTCTTCCGAGCACCAAAACGCACCACGGTTTCACCAACAGAGATCTCTGGTCAGGGCCATGCTAGCTACCAGAAAAACTTGGCGAGAACCAAAACTCCACCCAGGGGCCTAGGGGCGGTTAGACCGGCTACCAGGGGCGGTCTAACCTCCTGTACCCAGCAACGAACTCCAAACAAGAACACCTAGCAAACGGCACGAGAACGACCCGAAATTTCACCCAGACGCTCCTCTGATCAAGGCAAACAAACTCACAAAGGAAAATCCGGCGAAACAAAACTTCGACCTGGAAACACCCAGGGCGGTTAGACCGCCCCCTCCGGGCGGTTAGACCGCCTCTCCCAGAAAAACAGCCCGCGGGTCAAACCCTAACTTCCTCGCGCCCGATCTCCCGAATCACTCCACGGATTGCAGCAAACCGTCGGGATTAGCTGGGTTACCTCTTGGGCAACCTCTACCTCAAAGGAATTGACCCGAAACGCTCACAATCAAGAGGAATCGAAGAAATCGCCTCTCTAGGTCAAGAACACGCCCAACTCGAAAAACCACCAAATCGAGTCCGATTCAAGAGAGATTTGGGGGCAAAGTCACCAGCCAAAGAGGCACAAGATCCTCATATGTGACACCCACCAAAGACCCCAAGAAATCGTCCTCAAAACACCGCCAACAAAGATCTCCGAAAATCAACACAAAGGAGAGCGGGAAGAACACCTTGAGGAACAACGCCGAACCATCTATACATACCATGAAGGTTCGTACAAGGCCTAGCTTGCCACCCAAACATCCATCCCTCTCTCTAGATCTCACATGAAGCTATCAAGCTAGTCCTAGGAAAAACTAGGGAAAATGGAGAACGAAAATGGAAAAACAAATGAGCTAGGGTTCCAAGAGTTGCCTGCCATCCATCCACTCAAGAGTATATATGGAGGCACCCAAAAGACTAAACTACCCTCACCTAATAACTAGGGATACAAGCCCCTCAATGGTGGATTTGGAAGTCTTCAGAATTTCTTCATCGGACGGATGCCCGGCGACCGCAACCTGCTAAGCCTCGACGCAAGCCTTGCGATCCCGACGCGTATCCTCCACTTCGAAGCATCTCGGCGCCAGCGGCCAGGGCGGTCAGACCGTCCCCCTTGGGTGGTTAGACCGGCCCGGGAGATCTGACCGGCCCCAGGCGGTCTGACCGCCCCTCCTGGGTGGTTGAACCGGCCTGGGTGGCCGCACCTCCTCGTCGAGTCTTCGGCCTCGGTTTTGTGGCTCAACCGAGTAACCCAGTGGTTTTCTGGTGAACCACTGCAAACCCCGCGAACTCGGTGTAGCCTCCGCCAATCTCCACTCATGACTCGGCTCCCACGTAGTCTCGGCTCGACCTTGGTTTTGAGGCTCTACCAAGAAACCATCCATGACTTTATCTTGCTGTTCATGCCACCATGCGGCCCGCACTTGACTCCACTGGCCACCGGGTCCCTCGAACGAAGCCTACTTGTCTTCTCCACACCTGGAGGCCTCACCGGCAACGACCTTTCGCGCTTACTCTTCACCTGCACCAACACGAGTCAAGCCGCAACCTGCACCTGCAATACTTAGCCAAGAATCAGTCCACACAACGTTGTCAATCACTCATCACACAAGGAAGCGACCATCCACCAGTCCTCGAACCACACATGGTCTTCAATCTCCCCCTTGATGAGTGCATTGACAACACCCACATGAAGTAACACAAGAGAAAAGGAAAAGAAAAGAAACAAATAAAAAGAAACCTCAACAAGCGATCGAAAGCCAAAGAAAGGCGAAGAGCAAGATCACTTGAAGAAGACAAGTCTCGGACCACTTAGGCAAGGGCAACGGCTCGACACATCCGAGACAAAATCATGCTCAAACCAAGAGCGCAAATCACAGAACCAAAACTCGAACACCACAAAGAGCTCCCCCTAAGCCAAAGCACACTCCCCCTGAACAAATGCAGCAATGCAACACGGGAATGCAATAAAGAGCAAAGACCTGCTCACTCTGCCCAGGGCGGTTAGACCGCCTACCCCAGGCGGTTAGACCGCCTACCACTCATCTGACCCCTGGGGGCGGTTAGACCGCCCCATGTGACCGGCCCTGCACCAAGCTGCTCAAAATTTGCCCGAACCAATTGGAACACCTTCCAAACACTCCCAGGTGCCCAAAGCATGCACAAACTTCTCCCCCTTGTTGACAATGCATGAATCAAGGCAAAATGCGAAAACTGTCAACATATAGATTCTCAAATATACAAAATTCATCACAAGGAGCTACACAAGTCCAAATGAGCAAGTTAGATACTCTACAGGTTCGTAATGACCTTAACTACGTGATCACCAAGTTTCACAACCATTGGACAAGGCTAAAAAGGATTTGAGTAATTTTGCGAAAAGTTACTCTCTCACAAGCAAAAACCTAAACATGAGCAAAACATGTCAAAATGGCAAAGCCACACAAACTTCATTCTAGGACAGCCATTCTAATCATAAGACCATCACAAACACCCACAAGCACCTCATGTCATGTCAAAGCCACCGAGCCATGTGCCTACTTCTATGTATGAGACTTCTCATTGGTAGGCAACATGCAACGGTTTAGCACCCAAAGCAAATTAATTTCAGCACATATGACATGGGAGTATATTTTCCAAGCATTTTTCATTTCATTTTCAGATTTAAAAATGGTACATGAAATGTCTTTGCGACAAAAAGGAATTATGCCCCTCCACAAGATGAAGCAAGAGGGCTAAACATTCATGATGGCCAATGAGCCTTTGGCCCCATATGATCAATAAACTAGTTATCCAACCACAAATTAAGCATAGCAAAGCCACTAAAACATGTCAAGATCATATAAAGGTGTTTACACATGAGAGAGCATATATGTGATATTTTTCAAAAGTATAGCCATCAACCATGGATCATTCATCAAGATCATCAAGAACTAAGCCAAACTAACCATAGCATACCAAACAAGCTCACAAAAACATATATATAGCATCTCATGGTGAACAATGTATATAGGAGAAGCTTTTCCTATCCAATGCATATGATACAAAATGCATGCAATCTAAGACACAAGGATGCCTATACATCATGTTACATATGCAATGCCAATTGCAAGAAATACATAAAGGAAACTATACATATGCTACAAAGGAGCTCCCACACACCCAACTCAAGAAACCAAACACACACCAAGTTCCCCCCGCAAACGAGTGAAAGTTGCTTGATCTAGGGGTTTGGTGAAAATATCGGCTAGTTGGTCATGTGTGGGTACATGGATCAAAGCTATCTTTCCTTTCTCTACGTTGTCTCTCAGAAAATGATACCTCACTTCTATGTGCTTGGTTTTGGAATGGAGCACTGGGTTCTTTGCAACGCTTATGGCACTGGTGCTATCACATTGAAGTGGGACATGGGTATACTCCTCACCAAAGTCACTCATGGTGTATGAAATCCAAAGGAGCTGAGAGCAACAACTAGCAGCTGCAACATACTCTGCCTCGGTAGTGGATTGAGCAACACTCGATTGTTTGCGGGAAGACCAAGACACCAAAGAAGAACCCAAAAACTGGCAAGTCCCAGAAGTGGACTTCCTGTCCAACCGACACCCGGCAAAATCTGCATCTGAAAAACCATGAAGCGCCAACGAAGAGGACGCGGAGTACCAAAGGCCGAAGTCGGGAGTGTGACGCAAGTACCTGAAAAATCGCTTCAATGCTTGCCGATGCGAAGTCCTCGGAGACGCTTGAAAACGAGCGCACAAACACACCGAGAACTGTATGTCCGGCCTCGTCGTCGTCAAGTAGAGGAGTGACCCGATCATGCTCCGGTACTCCTTCGGGTCCACGTGTTCACCTTCCTCGTCCGCATCAAGAGCTGTAGTCGTACTCATCAGCGTCGTCATGGCCTTGGAATCCTCCATCTAGAACTTCCACACAATGTCCTTGGTGTACTTGGCTTGGTGCACAAATGTTCCTTCCTTTGATTGTTTGATTTGTAGCCCGAGGAAGAACTGCAACTCACCCATCATGCTCATCTCAAATTCCCTGCTCATATCCTCTGCAAACCTTGCAACAAGAGAGTTAGAAGAGCCACCAAAGACAATATCATCCACGTACACCTGCACAATCAGGATATCTCTGCCCTGCCTCAGCAAAACAAGGTCTGATCAACCTTCCCCATCTCAAAACCTCTCTCAAACAAGAACCCCCTCAACCTACCATACCAAGCTCTAGGCGCCTACTTCAACCCATATAGCGCCTTCCTCAACTTGTACACTCGGTGGGGGTACTTCTCACTCTCAAACCCCGAAGGTTGCCTCACATACACTTCTTCCTCCAACACACCATTCAGAAAAGCACTCTTCACATCCATTTGGTGCAACTTGAACCCTTTAGCCACGGAAAAGGCTAGAAGGATCCTAATTGCCTCCAAACGGGCTACGGGAGCAAAGGTCTCCTCGTAGTCAATCCCCTCCTTCTGACTAAATCCTTGAGCAACAAGCCTCGACTTGTTCCTCACAACCTCACCTTTCTCTCCCTCTTTGTTTTTCCACACCCATTTTGTACCAATCGGCTTGCACCCTGGGGGAGGGTCAACCAACTCCCAAACCTGATTCCTCTCAAAGTTCTCCAACTCCTCATGCATCGAATTAACCCAATTGTGATCAGATAGTGCGTGTCCAATGTCTTTGGGCTCAAAAGTAGCAACAAATGCAGCATGAGCAAAATGGGAATTGTTTCGAACCCTCGATCGTGTAGTGCGTTCATTCATGTCGTCGATGATCCTCGAAGCTGGGTGATCCACTTGTACTCGCTGGGGAGGTTCTCGCCTCGATGCTACCTCCCCCTCAACATCAGCTTCTCCTCGTTCTTGATTTGTAGTCGTAGGTGTAGGAGAGGGTCCGTCCATCACCGTAGTCGAAGTAGTGGGTACATGTTCAGCCGGGGGAACCGCACCGCCATCTTCATGGTCTCCATGTTCATTCTCCTCCTCCTGAAAGATCTCCTCGCCAAGCTCATCATCACCTGCACACTCAAAGACAAGCTGACTACGTGGCTCTGTCTCGTCGAAGGTTACCTCGCAAGTCTCCAAGATATGCTCTAGAGTGAGATGCATAACCAAAGAAAATACCATCGACAGACCTAGCCTCAAACTTATCCAACTTCCTGCCTTTCTTTAGAATGAAACACTTGCAACCAAAGACATGGAAGTGACTCACCTTGGGTGTGCGACCATGCATCAACTCATAGCATGTTTTCTTCTTGTGCACTCTGAGGTAGATCCTGTTCGACACATAGCACGCGGTATTCACCGCCTCACCCCAATACCTCCTCGGAGTCCTATGCTCATCAAGCATCGTCCGAGCCATCTTGCACAAGGTCCTCGTTCTTCCTTTCCACAACACCATTCGGGGAGGCGTATACGGACTCGAAAACTGGTGCTCAAGACCCAAGTCATGGCAAAAGGTTTCAAAATGAGAGTTTCTGAATTCCGAGCCATTATCACTGCGGATAGCTCGTATGGCATCTCCGTGCCTCTCGTTCCTCAGCCTCAAGACTAGATCTCGAACAAAACCAAACGTCTCCCCCTTATCCTCAAGAAAGAACACCCACGCATACCGAGAATAGTCGTCCACCACAACAAGGACATACCACTTCCCACCCGCAGATCGCACACGAGCTGGGCCAACAAGGTCCATATGGAGCAACTCGCATGGACGCTCAGTCATCACATCGGTGAGAGGCGGGTGAGAAGAGGCTACCATCTTGGCATGCCTACACGGTGCACAAACAAACTCTTTCTCAAGCCTCAACCGTGGCAATCCTCGTACCAAATTGAGTTTACTCAAGCGAGACAGAAGGTCAAAGCTCAAGTGACCCAACTTCCTATGCCACTTCCACAACTCACTCGAAGAACCAGCCAAGAAACAACGCTCCACACCCGAAGACTGAGAAAAATCAGCACGAAACACTGGACCCTCAGGAACGACCATACAAACAAGGTCCCCTCGAGAGTCTAAAATCCGAGAACCACTGGGCCAAAACAACACTTCAAAGCCCTCATCCAACAACTGGGACACAGAAAGCAAATTGTACCCCAGCGATTGAACAAGAGCAACACGCCTCAGAGTGGTCTTGTCACTCACTTTTATCTCACCTTCTGAAAGCACACGCCCACGCCCATTGTCCCCAAAAGTGATGTACCTCTTCGTCACCACCGGGACGAGACTTGAGAACCACCCCCTGTCTCCGGTCATATGCCTCGAGCAACCGGAGTCAATCAACCAAATGTTCTTCAAGTCTCCCACCTGAAATTCAAAAATGAGCATGTGAGCGAACAAACGACTCAGCACTGGGGTTAGTACCAAAAGAGTAAAACCAGTGCCGAGCCATTTGCTCGAAAGTGGGGATAGCACACATCAAGCCATCTTTCCTACCATAACTACCACCACGAACACCACCTAGGTAACCACTCCAAGGAAACCACCCCTCGCTGCCTGGAGGAGGACCAAAACCACGGAAGACAACCCGTGGACCGTCCCTCCTCTCCTTCTCAAAGCTACGACTCCTCCCATCCCCGTAGTGAACTCGAGGGGGACAATGCCTAGCAACCGACCACCGCTCGTCTCTCCCGGACTAACCACCGAGGCAACTCCACCTCCGGACCCGAACCCTCTCGACTCACCACCTCGAAAACCACTCCGCCCGAGTCTCCGGGGGCGGTTGAACCGCCTAGCCTGGCCGGTCTAACCGCCCCCTCTGGGCAGGGCCGGTCTGACCGCCTAGCCAGGCCGGTCTGACCGCCCCCTCCAGGACTGCTCCTCGGCTGTGGGAACTCACATCTCCCCATGTCGGAACACTTCTCACCACAGCTTTACCCCTGGGCAGTGGCATACGAGGCTTAGGTACACCATGGGAAGGGTTGTACCTATCCTTGTCCGTCCACTCCTTTGCCATCCTCTCTTCTCGCTTCCTCTTGAAGCAAAACTTATCATTGTGACCCTCTTTCCCACAATAGCCACAACGGAACCTCACAAGCTTAGGCTTAGGCTTGGATTGGGGCTGCTCACTTGGTCTCTCTCCACTCAACTCCTCCACCGATTTCTCCTCACTAGCTTTCTCACTCACTTTCCCAAAGAACACTTTCCCAGAAATGCTCACAAACTTGATAGGCTTTTGGAGATCATTTGTGGGTGTAGGAAATATGGGTGGAGCTGGGGTTGTGTCTAGTCGGTTCCTAAGATGGTTAGGTTTTGGGGGAAAATCATTCTTGTGGTGGGTTTTTGGTGGCTCTGGGATATTCTCTCCACTTCCCTCACCAACCTTGTTTGCCCCAAGTCCCTCACCATCCTGCCTCTTAAATGCCTCGATCATCATTCTCAACTGAGGCTCATGACCCGACAACCAACCCATCAACTTTCTCAACTCATCATTCTCATCCTGCAAACGATCAACATAATGTGCAAGTTCCAAATTTTTCAAAGCATGCATTTCACAGGTAGAGCATGATGTAGGCATGGGTTCCTTCATTTTTGCCTCAAGGAACTAGTGTAAGCATGCATCTCATCAATCTTGCATGCAAAACAGGGCAAGAAGTGCAAGCACCTAGCAAAGCAGATCTAGATTTAAGCTCAGCCACTTCAACCCTAAGCACATCTAGTTCCTCACACTTGGAGGCATGCTTTTCCTTGAACAAAGCAAGATCCACAAGAAAGATGGAGCAATCAGCACAATCAACCTCATCTGAAACAATAGGGCTAGCCATAAGGGAATCAATCTCAAGCTTGCTATCAAGCACCTGTGTTTCTAGCTCAGCCACTCTAGTCCTAGCATCCTCGAGTGAAGCCCTAAGCTCTTTTCTCATTTTCTTTGCCTCTCTAAGCATGTCATCACGATTATCAAGCAAAGTACCAAGTCGTTAATTCTCCTGGCGCAAGAAGGGAAGCTCATCACGCACCTCGTCGTCGGACTCAGAGTCCGAGTCGCTCTGTGTGCTCTTCTTGCTGCCGGAGCTCAGCGCCATGGTGCAGAAGCCGTCTCTAGCGAAGCAGCTCAACCCGCTCAGGTTCTTGGACGCCTTCTTGCCCTTGCGACGATCACCTTCGTCTTCACTGCTACTCGAGCTCGAGGTGGAGTACACGGAACTGGAGTCGACGTCGCTCGCACCAACCATCGCTCAGGCCTTGCCTCGGCTCTCCTTCTTCTTCGATCGCCGCTCGTCCTTGTGCTTGTTCTTGTACTTGCTCTTGTGGTCGTGCCTCGACCGGTACTTGCCATCGTTCCTCGGCTTGTGCTTGTAGCCGTCCTTGTTCTCGACCTTCTCCGGGCAGTCGGCGACGAAGTGTCCTGGCTTGCAGCACTGGAAGCATGTCCTCGTGTTCCTCCTCATGTTCACTCGGTTCTTGTGCAGCCTCTCGAACCGCCTCGTCAGGAGTGCCAGCTCGTCCTCTCCAAGCACATCAAACTCCTCATCTGGCATAGACATCAAGGAGGACAAAGAGAACATCCTGGTGGATGGGTTAGTGTTAGCCTTTCCTTTCGAACCACCAACGAGGGCGAGACTATGGGAATCAGTTGGACCCTCGAGCTTGGCAGTCATGCCCCTATCCACCTCAGCGTACTTGAGCTTCGAGAACAGCTCGTTCACCGTCAGAGTATCATACTTCTCTGACTCCACAATGGCCTCGAACTTTCCGCCCCATATTGTACTATCCAAGGAGTGTAAGAGCTTGACCGCTCTATAATAATCATCGTACGGGAGCACATCCACATTGGCCCTCATGTTGTTCACAACCACCGTGAACCTCTGAAACAAGGCATCGATGGACTCACCGGGGAGATGAGTGAAGTTCTTGTACTCTCTCCGGTAGATCGCATACATCCGTGCCTGAACCTGGGCATTACCAACATGAGCCTCCTTCAATACCGTCCAAATTCTACAAGCCAAGTGCTCGGTGTGCACCCGATCGAACTCAGGCTGACATAGAGCACGAAACAAGTAGTCGACCGCCTTGTGTTGGCGTCGAACCTATCCCTCGATCCTAGAGCAAGGAAGTCCATCGGCTGGACATATCCTGTGTCCACCGTGACATCCCAAAGGATATGACCCTTTCCGCGGAGGAACGCACCCATCCGCTTACTCCACATCTGGTAGTTCTTACCATCGAAGTGTGGAGGACCCGAACCCCGTTCCTGGTACGCCATCCTTGGATCTTAGACTGGTTAGAGTCAACAAAGACCCAAACCGGCTCTGATACCACTTGAAGGACCGATTAGGCGACCAGAGAGGGGGGGAGTGAATGGGAGCCGATAAAAATTCTTCTCAAAGGAGATTGAAACTCCGACAAGATGAACTCGCTCGGTCGAACCCCCAAAATCACACGCTCCGCACTTGTACCTTCTGTTTGCCAAAACCACGTAGCCATTGGAGTGCTACTGGTCCTAGGAACAACCTCTACCAGCAACTTCAACACACATGCACCCACGACAGCAGAAACAACTCGAAAGCTGGCTGTCCAGAGGGGGCGGTTAGACTGGGTATAGGGGGCGGTTAGACCGCCTCCACCAGGCAACCAAGAAATCCTCCGAAACACCTCTTCCGAGCACCAAAACGCACCACGGTTTCGCCAACAGAGATCTCTGGTCAGGGCCATGCTAGCTACCAGAAAAACATGGCGAGAACCAAAACTCCACCCAGGGGCCTAGGGGCAGTTAGACCGGCTAACAGGGGCGGTCCAACCTCCTGTACCCAGCAACGAACTCCAAACAAGAACACCTAGCAAACGGCACGAGAACGACCCGAAATTTCACCTAGACGCTCCTCTGATCAAGGCAAACAAACTCACAAAGGAAAATCCGGCGAAACAAAACTTTGACCTGGAAACACCCAGGGCGGTTAGACCGCCCCCTCCGGGCGGTTAGACCGCCTCTCCCAGAAAAACAGCCCGCGGGTCAAACTCTAACTTCCTCGCGCCCGATCTCCCGAATCACTCCACGGATTGCAGCGAAACATCGGGATTAGCTGGGTTACCTCCTGGGCAACCTCTACCTCAAAGGAATCGACCAGAAATGCTAACAATCAAGAGGAATCGAAGAAATCGCCTCTCTAGGTCAAGAACACGCCCAACTCGAAAAACCACCAAATCGAGTCCGATTCAAGAGAGATTTGGGGGCAAAGTCACCAGCCAAAGAGGCACAAGATCCTCATACGTGACACCCACCAAAGACCCCAAGAAATCGTCCTCAAAACACCACCAACAAAGAGCTCCGAAAATCAACACAAAGGAGAGCGGGAAGAACACCTTGAGGAACAACGCCGAACCATCTATACATACCATGAAGGTTCGTACAAGGCCTAGCTTGCCACCCAAACATCCATCCCTCTCTCTAGATCTCACGTGAAGCTCTCAAGCTAGTCCTAGGAAAAACTAGGGAAAATGGAGAACGAAAATGGAAAAACAAATGAGCTAGGGTTCCAAGAGTTGCCTGCCATCCATCCACTCAAGAGTATATATGGAGGCACCCAAAAGACTAAACTACCCTCACCTAATAACTAGGGATACAAGCCCCTCAAGGGCGGATTTGGAAGTCTTCGGAATTTCTTCATCGGACGGATGCCCGGCGACCGCAACCTGCTTAGCCTCGACGCAAGCCTTGCGATCCCGAGCGTGTCCTCGGCTTCGAAGCATCTCGGCGCCGGCGGCCAGGGCGGTAGGACCGCCCCCCTTGGGCGGTTAGACCGGCCCGGGAGATCTGACCGGCTCCAGGCGGTCTGACCGCCCCTCCTGGGTGGTTGAACCGGCCTGGGTGGCCGCACCTCCTCGTCGAGTCTTTGGCCTCGGTTTTGTGGCTCAACCGAGTAACCCAGTGGTTTTCTGGTGAACCACTGCAAACCCCGCGAACTCGGTGCAGCCCCCGCCAATCTCCACTCATGACTCGGCTCCCACGTAGTCCTGGCTCGACCTTGGTTTTGAGGCTCTACCAAGAAACCATCCACGACTTTATCTTGTTGTTCATGCCACCATGCGGCCCGCACTTGACCCCACTGGCCACCGGGTCCCTCGAACGAAGCCTACTTGTCTTCTCCACACCTGGAGGCCTCACCGGCAACGACCTTTCGCGCTTGCTCTTCACCTGCACCAACACGAGTCAAGCCGCAACCTGCACCTGCAATACTTAGCCAAGAATCAGTCCACACTGAAGGACCGATACGGCGAACCAGAGAGGGGGGGAGTGAATGGGAGCCGATAAAAATTCTTCTCGAAGGAGATGAAAACTCCAACAAGACGAACACGGCTTCCAACACACGTCTCCGACTCACTACCAAGGTTGGTCAAGGCCACGTAGCCACTGGAGTGCCACTGGACCTAGGAACCAACACGCAACCTTCTGACCCGAGAAACGCAGCGGAAAAACCAAACCTCGAGTCTACAGACCCACACCGGTCAGACCGGTGAGCACCACCGGTCAGACCGGTCCCTGCTGGTGAAACTGAGCAACTTCCACTAAGTGGCTCTACACCGGTCGACCGGTGAGACACACGGTCGACCGATGATAGCCTCGAAAGCCCCCAAGACACCAAACAAGGCCAACCGACCACCAAACGGACCCAAACTCGAACCAGCAGCACCACGGGACAACAACGAACACACCAAGACGTTCACCCGAGCAAAAACCCACAAGGGCTTGCACCGGCCGACCGGCCAAGAGCACCGGTCGACCGGTGTGGCTCGGGCGACTCGGGATGAACAAAGACCGCGGGTCAACTCCCCCAAATCCAAATCTCGATCTCCCGAATCGCTCCACGGACTTGAACAAGACTTTGGGGATATCAAGAACACCTCATGAGGAGTCCATAGCCAAGTTTAATCCCACAAAAACTCGTCCAAAAAGGAGGAATCGAAGAAATCCCGCCGAAAGCACCTCCAACCCAAGAACTCAAGAAAACCCCAAAATCGAGCACTTTTACTCACGGATTTGGGAGGGGAATCACAGCCCAAAGAACCACGAAGGGTTCCCACAAATTTCCCCCATCAAATCCCCAAGAGAAAAGCCTCGAAAACACCCCAAAGAAATCACGAAGAGAGGGCTCCGAAAATCACCACCAAGAACAACCGGGGAAAACACATCCAAACCTTGAGGAACCACGCCGAATCATCTATACATGAAACAAAGGTTCGTACAAGGTCTAGCAAGCCGCCCGATCATCCATCCCTCTCTACAAGATCTCTCCGTGAAGCTCTCTTGCTAGTCCTAAGGAAAACCTAGAGAAAATAGGTGGAAAATAGGAAAACTAATGAGCTAGGGTTCCAAGAGTTGGCTGCCATCCTCTCACCTCTTGGGTTATATAGGCGGCAACCGAATGTCTAAAATGCCCCTCTCTACTAACTAGGGATACAAGCCCCTCAAGGGCGGATTTGGAATTCTTGATGCCTTCACCATCGGACGGATGCCCGGCGACCGCACCCTCGCGTAACCTCGACGCAAGCCATGCGATCCCGACGCGTGTCCTCCGCTTCGAAGATTCCGGACCGCGTCGTCGCACACCGGCCGACCGGTGCTCCTCACCGGCCGACCGGGTCCCCACCGGTCGACCGGCCGACCCACCGGTCGACCGGCTCCGGTGCCGCCGCACCTCCGTCTTCGGTTCTCCGGTCTTGGCTTTGTGGATCAACCAAGGAACCCGGTGGTTTTCTCGGTGAACCACCGGAAACCCCGCGAACTCGGTGTAGCCTCCGCCAATCTCCACTCATGACTCGGCTCCCACGTAGTCCCGGCTCGACCTTGGTTTTGAGGCTCAACCAAGAAACCGTCCACGACTTCATCTTGCTCGTTCATGCCACCATGCGGCCCGCACTTGACCCCCGCCGGCCACCGGTCCCTCGAACGAAGCCTACTTGTCTTCTCCACACCGGAGGCCTCACCGGCGACGACCTTTCGCGCTTGTTCTTCACCCGCACCAACACCGGTCAAGCCGCAACCCGCACCCGCAATACTTAGCCAAGAATCGTCCACACAACGTTGTCAATCACTCATCACACAAGGAAGCGACCATCCACCGGTCCTTGAACCACACATGGTCCTCAATCTCCCCCTTGATGAGTGCATTGACAACACCCACACGAAGGTAACAAGAGAGAAAAGAAAAGAAAAAGAAACGAACAAAAAGAAACTCCAACAAGCGATCGAAAGCCAAACAAAGGCAAAGAGCAAGATCACTTGAAGAAGACAAGTCTCGGACCCCTTAGGCAAGGGCAACGGCTCGACACATCCGAGACAAAGCAAAGCTCAAGCAAGGAGCACAAACCACCGAAACAAAGCTCGAAAACTCTCAAAGAGCTCCCCCCCCGCACACATGCAAACTCCCCCCGAACCAATGCAACTCCCCCGGACGAATGCATGCAAGAAACCACATGAAACGGGGCAGGCACCGCAAAGCAACTTCGACTCACACCGGTCGACCGGTCATCACCACCGGTCGGACCGGTGCCCAACATATGTACGGGACCAGCACTCACACCGGTCGACCGGTGCTCTTCACCGGTCGACCGGTGTACAACGAAGAGCCCGAGTAAATGGCTCGAGACCACTCGAAAACCTTCTAAATGCATCCACTAAGCCATTTCAAGCTCAAACTTCTCCCCCTTGTTGGCAATGCATGAATCAAGCCAAAAATGCAAAACTTTCAACCTAGAGCTTCTCAAATATACAAAATTCAACATAGGATGCTACACACGTCCAAATGAGCAAGTTAGATACTCTACGGCTTCGTATCGATCTCAACTACATGATCACCAAGTTTCACAACCATTGGACGAAGCTTAGATGGATTTTGGCAATCTTGCGAAAACTTGCCTCTCATGAGCAAAGTCCTAAACATGATCAAAGCATATCAAAATGGCAAAGCCACACAAACTTCATGCTAGGACAGCCATTCTAATCATAAGACCATCACAAACACCCACAAGCACCTCATGTCATGTCAAAGCCACCGAGCCATGTGCCTACTTCTATTTATGAGACTTCTCATTGGTAGGCATCATGCAACGGTTTAGCACCCAAAGCAAATTAAATTCAGCACATATGACATGGGAGCATATTTTCCAAGCATTTTCATTTCATTTTCAGATTTGTAAATGGTACATGAAATGTCTTTGCGACAAAAAGGAACTTATGCTCCTCCACAAGATAAGTCAAGAGGGCTAAACATTCATGATGGCAAATGAGCCTTTGGCTCCATACGATCAATAAACTAGCTATCCAACCACAAATTAAGCATAGCAAGGCCACAAAAACATGTCAAGAGCATGTAAAGGCATTTACACATGAGAGGGCATACATGTGATATTTTTCAAAAGCATAGCTATCAACCATGGATTATTCATCAAGATCATCAAGAGCTAAGCCAAACTAACCATATCATACCAAACAAGCTCACAAAGACATATATCTCATTCCATGGTGAACAATGTATATGAGAGAAGCTTTTCCTAACCAATGCATATGATACAAAATGCATGCAATCTAAGATACAAGGATGCCTATACATCATGTTACATATACCATGCCAAATGCAAGGAATGCACAAAGGAAAGCTATACATATGCTACAAACCGGCTCCTCGAGGGGAGGCAAAACGGGCTCGACACCACCGGCAAAAGAGAGATCCCACACACCCAACTCAAGAAATCAAACACACACCAAGTTCCCCCCGCAAACGAGTGAAAGTTGCTTGATCTAGGGGTTTGGTGAAAATATCGGCTAGTTGGTCATGTGTGGGTACATGGATCAAAGCTATCTTTCCTTTCTCAACGTTGTCTCTCAGAAAATGATACCTCACTTCTATGTGCTTGGTTTTGGAATGGAGCACTGGGTTCTTTGCAACGCTTATGGCACTAGTGCTATCACATTGAAGTGGGACATGGGTATACTCCTCACCAAAGTCACTCATGGTGTAGGTGATCCAAAGGAGCTGAGAGCAACAACTAGCAGCGGCAACATACTCGGCCTCGGTCGTGGATTGAGCAACACTCGACTGCTTGCGGGAAGACCAAGACACCAAAGAAGAACCCAAAAGCGGCAAGTCCCGAAGTGGACTTCCTATCCAACCGACACCCGGCAAAATCCGCGTCCGAAAAGCCATGAAGCGCCAAAGAAGAGGACGCGGAGTACCAAAGGCCGAAGTCGGGAGTGTGACGCAAGTACCCGAAAATTCGCTTCACCGCTTGCCGATGCGAAGTCCCTCGGGAGACGCTTGAAAACGAGCGCACGTACACACCGAGAACCGTATGTCCGGCCTCGTCGCCGTCAAGTAGAGGAGTGACCCGATCATGCTCGGTACTCCTTTCCGGTCCACGTGTTCACCTTCCTCATCCGCATCAAGAGCCGTAGTCGTACTCATCGGCGTCGTCATAGCCTTGGAGTCCTCCATCTTGAACTTCCTCACAATGTCCTTGGTGTACTTAGCCCGGTGCACAAATGTTCCTTCCTTTGATTGCTTGATTTGTAGCCCGAGGAAGAAGCGCAACTCACCCATCATGCTCATCTCGAACTCCCCGCTCATATCATCCGCAAACCTCGCAACAAGAGAGTTAGACGAGCCACCAAAGACAATATCATCCACGTACACCCGCACAATCGGGATATCTCCTCGCCGCCCGCCTCGGCAAAAACAAGGTCCGATCGACCTTCCCCATCTCAAAGCCTCTCTCAAACAAGAACCCCCTCAACCTCGCCATACCAAGCTCTAGGCGCCGCTTCAACCCATACAACGCCTTCCTCAACTTGTACACTCGGTGGGGGTACTTCTCACTCTCAAACCCCGGAGGTCGCCTCACATACACTTCTTCCTCCAAGCACACCATTCAGAAAAGCACTCTTCACATCCATTTGGTGCAACTTGAACCCTTTAGCCACGGAAAAGGCTAGAAGGATCCTAATCGCCTCCAAATGGGCTACGGGAGCAAAGGTCTCCTCGTAGTCGATCCCCTCCTTCTGACTGAACCCCTGAGCAACAAGTCTCGACTTGTTCCTCACAACCTCACCCTTCTCTCCCTCTTTGTTTTTCCACACCCACTTGGTACCAATCGGCTTACACCCTGGGGGAGGGTCAACCAACTCCCACACCTGATTCCTCTCAAAGTTCTCCAACTCCTCATGCATCGAGTTAACCCAATTGTGATCAGATAGTGCGTGTCCAATGTCTTTGGGCTCGAAAGAAGCAACAAATGCAGCATGAGCAAAATGGGAATTGTTTCGAACCCTCGACCGTGTAGTGCGTTCGTTCATGTCGCCGATGATCCTCGAAGCTGGGTGATCCACTTGAACTCGCCGGGGAGGTTCTCGCCTCGAAACTACCTCCCCCTCAACATCAGCTTCTCCTCGTTCTTGATTTGTCGTCGTAGGTGTAGCAGAGGGTCCATCCATCATCGTCGTCGAAGTAGTGGGTACATGTTCAGCCGGGGGCACCGCACCGCCATCCTCATCATCACCATGTTCATGCTCCTCCTCCCGAAAGATCTCCTCGCCAAGCTCATCAACACCCGCACACTCAAAGACAAGCCGACTACGTGGCTCGTCTCGTCGAAGGTTACCTCGCAAGTCTCCACGATTTGGTTAGTTTCAAGATTGAGCACACGATATGCTCTAGAATGAGATGCATAACCAAAGAAAATGCCATCGACAGACCTAGCCTCAAACTTATCCAACTTCCTGCCCTTCTTCAGAATGAAACACTTGCAACCAAAGACATGGAAGTGACTCACCTTGGGTGTGCGACCATGCATCAACTCATAGCATGTCTTCTTCTTGTGCACCCTGAGGTATATCCTGTTCGACACATAGCATGCGGTATTCACCGCCTCAGCCCAATACCTCCTCGGAGTCCTATGCTCATCAAGCATCGTCCGAGCCATCTCGCACAAGGTCCTGTTCTTCCTTTCCACAACACCATTCTGGGGAGGCGTATACGGACTCGAAAACTGGTGCTCAAGACCCAAGTCATGACAAAAGGTTTCAAAACGAGAGTTCCTGAATTCCGAGCCATTATCACTGCGGATAGCTCGTATGGCATCTCCGTGCCTCTCGTTCCTCAACCTCAAGACTAGATCTCGAACAAAACCAAACGTCTCCCCCTTATCCTCGAGAAAGAACACCCACGCATACCGAGAATAGTCGTCCACCACAACAAGGACATACCACTTCCCACCCGCAGATCGCACACGAGCTGGGCCAACAAGGTCCATATGGAGCAGCTCGCATGGACGCTCAGTCATCACATCGGTGAGAGGCGGTGAGAAGAGGCCACCATCTTGGCATGCCTACACGGAGCACAAACCAACTCTTTCTCAAGCCTCAACCGTGGCAATCCTCGGACCAAATTGAGTTTACTCAAGCGAGACAAAAGGTCAAAGCTCAAGTGACCCAACTTCCTATGCCACTTCCACAACTCACTCGAAGAACCAGCCAAGAAACAACGCTCCACACCCGAAGACTGAGAAAAATCAGCACGAAACACCTGACCCTCGGGAACGACCATACAGACAAGGTCCCCTCGAGAGTCCACAATCCGAGAACCACCAGGCCGAAACAACACCTCAAAGCCCTCATCCAACAACCGGGACACGTAAAGCAAATTGTACCCCGGCGATTGAACAAGAGCAACACGCCTCAGAGTGATCTTGTCACTCACTTTTATCTCACCTTCTGAAAGCACACGCCCACGCCCATTGTCCCCAAAGGTGATGTACCTCTTCGTCACCACCGGGACGAGACTTGAGAACCACCCCCTGTCTCCGGTCATATGCCTCGAGCAACCGGAGTCAATCAACCAAATGTTCTTCAAGTCTCCCACCTGAAAATCAAAAATAGGCACGTGAGCGAACAAACGACTCAAAGACCGGGGTTAGTACCAAAAGAGGAAAACCAGTGCCGAGCCATTTGCTCGAAAGTGGGGTTAGCACCAACCAAAGCATCTCTCCTACCAAAGCTACCTCCACGAACACCACCACGGTAACCACCCTGAGGGAACCACCCCTCTCTGCCTGGAGGAGGACCAAAACCACGCAAGAAAGCCCGTGGAACGTCCTTCCTCTCCAACTCAACGCCACGACTCCTCCAATCCCCGTATTGAGCACGAGGAGGAGAACGCCTAGCAAACTGACCACCTGCACCCTTTCCAGCCCAACCACCAGAACCACGACCACCAGAGACAACCCTCGGACCTGTACGAGCTCGAAACCCGAACAGCTGTCCGTCTGTGCCCGCACCGGTCGACCGTGCCCCACACCGTCCGACCGGTGTGACCTGGGCAGCAGCACCACCTGCAGCCTTCTTCTCTCCCCAAGCCCGAACTGTCCTCACAATCGCCTTGCCCCTGGGCATCTGCATACGAGGCTCAAGTACACCATCGGAAGGGTGGTACTTGTCCTTGTTAGCCCACTCCTTCTTCATTCTCTCCTCTCGCTTCCTTTTGAAGCAAAACTCCTCCTTATGGCCATCTCTCCCACAATAGCCACAATGGAACCTCACAAGCTTAGGCTTTGGCTTGGGATGTGGCTGTTCACTCGGTTTCTCTCCACTCAAACCCTCCACCGGTTTCTCACCACTAGCCTTCTCACTCTCCTTCCCAAAGAACACTTTCCCCGAAGTGCTCACAAACTTGATAGGCTTTTGTAGGTCATTTGTGGGTGTAGGAAACACGGGTGGAGCTGGGGTTGTGTCTAGTCGATTCCTTAGATGGTTAGGTTTTGGAGGGAAATCATTTTTGTGGTGGGTTTTTGGTGGCTCGGGATATTTTCTCCACTTCCCTCACCAACCTTGTTTGCCCCAAGCCCCTCACCATCTTGCCTCTTAAAGGCCTCGATCATCATCCTCAACTGAGGCTCGTGACCGGACAACCAACCCATCAACTTCCTCAAATCATCATTCTCATCCTGCAAACGATCAACATAATGTGCAAGCTCCAAATTTTTCAATGCATGCATTTCACAGGTAGAGCAAGATGTAGGCATGGGTTCCTTCAATTTAGCCTCGAGCGAACTAGTGTAAGCATGCATCTCATCAATCTTAGCATGCAAAACGGGGCAAGAAGTGCGGGCACCTAGCAAAGCAGTCTAGACTTAAGCTCGCCCACTTCAACCCTAAGCACATCTAGTTCCTCACACTTGGAGGCATGCTTCTCCTTAAACAAAGCAAGATCGGCAAGGAATATGGAGCAATCAAGACAATCATTCTCATCGAAACAACGGGGCTAGCCTTAAGCGAATCAATCTTAAGCTTGCTATCAAGCACCCGTGTCTCTAGCTCACCCACTCTAGTCCTAGCATCCTCGAGTGAAGCCCTAAGCTCTTTCCTCATTTTCTTGGCCTCTCTAAGCATGTCATCACGGTTATCAAGCAAAGAGCCAAGCCTCTCATTCTCCTGGCGCAAGAAGGGAAGCTCATCACGCACCTCGTCGTCGGACTCAGAATCCGAGTCGCTCTGTGTGCTCTTCTTGCTGCCGGAGCTCAACGCCATGGTGCAGAAGCCGTCTCTCGTGAAGCAGCTCAGCCCGCTCAGGTTCTTGGACGACTTCTTGTTCTTGCGGCGATCTCCCTCGTCGTCGCTACTGCTCGAGCTCGAGGTGGAGTACGCGGAACTGGAGTCGACGTCGCTCGCTCCAACCATCGCTCGGGCCTTGCCTCGGCCCTCCTTCTTCCTCGATCGTCGCTCGTCCTTGTACTTGTTCTTGTGCTTGCTCTTGTGGTCGCGCCTCGAACGGTACTTGTCATCGTTCTTCCTCGGCTTGTGCTTGTAGCCGTCCTTGTTCTCGGCCTTCTCCGGGCGGTCGGCGACGAAGTGTCCCGCTTGCCACACCGGAAGCAAGTCCTCGTGTTCCTCCTCATGTTCACGCGGTTCTCGTGCAGCCTCTCGAACCACCTCGTCAACGGCGCCGGCTCGTCCTCTCCAAGGTCATCAAACTCCTCATCCGGCATGGACATCAAAGAGGAAAACGAGAACATCCGGTGGATGGGTTAGAGTTAGTCTTTCCTTTGGAACCACCAACGAGGGCAAGACTATGGGAATCGGTCGGTCCCTCGAGCTTGGCGCTCATGCCCCTATCCACCTCGCCCGACTTGAGCTTCGAGAACGACTCGTTCACCGTCGTAGTATCATACCTCTCCGACTCGACTATGGCCTCGAACTTTCCGCCCCATATCGTACGATCCAAAGAGTGTAAGAGCTTGACCGCTCTATCATGATCATCATACGGGAGCACGTCCACATTGGCCCTCATGTTGTTCACCACCACCGTGAACCTCTCGAAACAAGGCATCGATGGACTCACCGGGGAGATGAGTGAAGTTCTCGTACTCTCTCCGTAGGTCGCATACAACCGTGCCCGAACTCGGGCGTTCCCAACATGAGCCTCCTTCAACACCGCCCAAATCCTACAAGCCAAGTGCTCGGTGTGCACCCGATCGAACTCGGGGCCGACACAAAGCACGAAACAAGTAGTCGACCGCCTTATTGTTGGCGTCGAATCCGTCCCTCGACCCCGGAGCAAGGAAATCCATCGGCTGGACATAGCCTGTGTCCACCGTGACATCCCAAAGCGGCCGACCCTTTCCGCGGAGGAACGCACCCATCCGCTTGCTCCACATCCGGTAGTTCTTGCCATCGAAGTGTGGAGGACCCGAACCCCGTTCCGGTACGCCATCCTTGGATCTTAGACCGGTTAGAGTCAACAAAGACCCGAACCGGCTCGATACCACTTGAAGGACCGATACGGCGAACCGTAGAGGGGGGGGGAGTGAATGGGAGCCGATAAAAATTCTTCTCGAAGGAGATGAAAACTCCAACAAGACGAACACGGCTTCCAACACACGTCTCCGACTCACTACCAAGGTTGGTCAAGGCCACGTAGCCACCGGAGTGCCACCGGACCTAGGAACCAACACGCAACCTTCGACCCGAGAAACGCGGCGGAAAAACCAAACCTCGAGTCTACAGACCCACACCGGCCAGACCGGTGAGCACCACCAGTCAGACCGGTCCCTGCTGGTGAAACTGAGCAACTTCCACTAAGTGGCTCTACACCGGTCGGACCGGTGAGACACACCGGTCAGACCGATGATAGCCCGAAAGCCCCCAAGACACCAAACAGAGCCAACCGACCACCAAACGGACCCAAACTCGAAACAAGAAGCACCACGGGACAACAACGAACACACCAAGACGTTCACCCGAGCAAAAACCCACAAGGGCTTGCACCGGTCGGACCGGTCAAGAGCACCGGTCGACCGGTGTGGCACAGGCGCTCGGGATGAACAAAGACCCGCGGTCAACTCCCCCAAATCCAAATCTCGATCTCCCGAATCGCTCCACGGACTTGAACAAGACTTTGGGGATATCAAGAACACCTCATGAGGAGTCCATAGCCAAGTTTAATCCCACAAAAACTCGTCCAAAAAGGAGGAATCGAAGAAATCCCGCCGAAAGCACCTCCAACCCAAGAACTCAAGAAAACCCCAAAATCGAGCACTTTTACTCACGGATTTGGGAGGGGAATCACAGCCCAAAGAACCACGAAGGGTTCCCACAAATTTCCCCCATCAAATCCCCAAGAGAAAAGCCTCGAAAACACCCCAAAGAAATCACGAAGAGAGGGCTCCGAAAATCACCACCAAGAACAACCGGGGAAACACATCCAAACCTTGAGGAACCACGCCGAATCATCTATACATGAAACAAAGGTTCGTACAAGGTCTAGCAAGCCGCCCGATCATCCATCCCTCTCTACAAGATCTCTCCGTGAAGCTCTCTTGCTAGTCCTAAGGAAAACCTAGAGAAAATAGGTGGAAAATAGGAAAACTAATGAGCTAGGGTTCCAAGAGTTGGCTGCCATCCTCTCACCTCTTGGGTTATATAGGCGGCAACCGAATGTCTAAAATGCCCCTCTCTACTAACTAGGGATACAAGCCCCTCAAGGGCGGATTTGGAATTCTTGATGCCTTCACCATCGGACGGATGCCCGGCGACCGCACCGCGTAACCTCGACGCAAGCCATGCGATCCCGACGCGTGTCCTCCGCTTCGAAGATTCCGGACTGCGTCGTCGCACACCGGTCGACCGGTGCTCCTCACCGGCCGAGCCGGTCCCCCACCGGCCGACCGGTCGACCCACCCGGTCGGGGACCGGTGCCGTGCCGCCGCACCTCCGTCTTCGGTTCTCCGGTCTTGGCTTTGTGGATCAACCAAGGAACCCGGTGGTTTTCTCGGTGAACCACCGGAAACCCCGCGAACTCGGTGTAGCCTCCGCCAATCTCCACTCATGACTCGGCTCCCACGTAGTCCCGGCTCGACCTTGGTTTTGAGGCTCAACCAAGAAACCGTCCACGACTTCATCTTGCCGTTCATGCCACCATGCGGCCCGCACTTGACCCCCGCCGGCCACCGGTCCCTCGAACGAAGCCTACTTGTCTTCTCCACACACGGAGGCCTCACCGGCGACGACCTTTCGCGCTTGTTCTTCACCCGCACCAACACCGCGTCAAGCCGCAACCTGCACCTGCAATACTTAGCCAAGAATCAGTCCACACAACGTTGTCAATCACTCATCACACAAGGAAGCGACCATCCACCGGTCCTTGAACCACACATGGTCCTCACACACAACGTTGTCAATCACTCATCACACAAGGAACCGACCATCCACCGGTCCTCGAACCATACATGGTCCTCAGAGCTCTCTGGACAAAACCGTCCTGACCGGTTTTGGAAACCGGTCTAACCATTTTGGGCACTGACACCATTCAACGGCTAGTTGGTTTAAAAACTGGTCTGACCGGTTTGGCTAACCGGTCTGACCGGTTTTGTCTGATAGACTAACGGCTAGTTTTGAGTGTGGTGGGTATTTATACCCATGAGCTCCTCTTTGAGGGGCTACTGGTTCTCTCCACTCCTAACTCCTTCCAGAACCATATCTAAGCTCTTCCCAACCTCTCTAAGTGAGATTTAAGCCTCTAGTGCCATATCCTTGAGTTGGATTAAGAGAGTGACTTGTGTGAGAGTTTTAGAGAGCTTTGAGAAGCCTAGTGAGCATCCCACACTTGAGCACCTGCTGATTTCATTGAAGATCTTTGAAGCATCTTTTACTCTTGGAGTATTTGCTCCTAGACGGCTAGAGGTAGCTTGGAAGCTCCAGTCTGAGATTGTGGAAGCTCCAAGAAGTTTGTGTTACCCCTGTGAATCTAGTGGAAACCTTCTCATCTCAAGAGTTCACTCTCTTGACTTGAGATCGAGGTAAAGGGCAAGCCTTGTGTGGCAAGTCTATCCTTGTGTGGATACCTCAACAACGTGGACGTAAGCAAGCCTTAGTGACGAGCTGAACCACGGGATAAATCATTGTGTCATTTGTGCTTTTACCTCATATATATCTTGCTTGTTGATTTATCTCTCTATCTAGCATATATCTTGTGCTTCCGCTTCGATCTCTTTGGTGTGCTTGTGTTGTGTGCAGGGACTTCATTGATACTCTTGGAAACCCCTGTGGAAGTCCCACACCAAGTTTGGTTTGTGCTAGAACTCATAGAGGGGATTCACATATTGTCGGTTCTGTCTATGTAAAACTGGCCTGACCAGTTTTGGAAACTGGTCTGACCGGTTTCAGTACTGACAGTGGGTTGAATTTTTGGAAGTGTGCAGATTCGCCTATTCACCCCCCTCTAGGCAACATCAAGATCCTTTGAGTTCCTCGCATTGTTGATGAGGTGAGGTGGTAGGGTCGTGCGGGTTTTGCTAGCATTAGAGTCTTCATTCGTTTTTTCTCATCATTGATCTCATTTTTGGATTGTTGCTCGGCTTTTTGTGTCTTCGAACTCTGTATCCAAACTGCTATTCCCTTCTTCTTAATAAAAATTATGTTCTGCACGTCTTAAAAAAAGAACACATGGATCGATTGGTCATGTCCTAGGAATGCTAAAATTATTCAAGTCAACCATCTTGTCACTTCCATTATGGAAGACCACCAGAAATGAGAAATGAATGTCCTTGCATTGCATGATGGATCAGTCTCCCAATGTCTTTTATCACGTCATGGGATCCTTCATCTACCCGTTCAAAATCAGAGTCTTTGACATACAACCGATGAAAAAAGATTCCATTGACATGTGAGGCACTAAAAAGTTGGAGTGGTCATCCAAGCCATCTAGGCAAACTTTGTTGACACCGAACCCATTATGTTCGGAGCCTGTTAGATTTGCACCGTTTGTGAGGTATGACGAGTGGGCCCAGGCCAAAAAATGACCATATTGCCCTCACTCACTTGCACTCATTGAATCGCTCTCCCTCTCTCTTTTGTCGTGTGACAGATGGGATCGAGCACTAAAATGAGACAAGAATATAGCAGCCCAACAAATATTTGTATCTCACAAATATTTAACCAACACAACAGATTTTTTTAATAAACCAACCAACAAATATTCATCTTCGAAATACTTAACCAATACAACATTAAAGATTTTCATCTCACAACATAGCAGATTTTTTTAATAAACCAACCGACAAATATTCATCTCAGAAATATTTAACCAAGACAACATTAAATATTTTCATCTCACAATTATTTAACCAACACAGTAGCTAATTGTTCATCTCACAAGCATCTCAGCAGCTAAGTTTTCATCACATAATTGGTTTTCATCACATAACAAGTACCTTACTAGTTTTCAAATTCACAATAGCTAAGTCATTGGTTTTGTGTTACATCACATCAAAAGTTTGCATCAACATAAGACAGGAAAATGACAACTATATATTCAGTTTCTTCTTGCTTCTGGTATTGGAAGAAGGGTTGTCTGGGGTGGATGGACTAGCAGATGCAATTTGAAGCTACTTTGGTGTCAATTTCTTCTTCACAACCATCTTCTTTGGTGAAATGGGGGACATAACTGTAGTAGTTGTATCTTCATGAGAAGGAGTTGGTTGCAAGACTTGGATTGGAGTAGGATTATTGGAACCAGTTCCAGATCTATCCATTGATGTTATTAGTACTAACAGCAACAATTATGTAATAGTTATATATGAAAAAAAATGGACAACTAGTTACCTACTAGAAGTACTAACATGAGTAGAACTCGATGTAGTGGTGAAGGCATCTAGGCCCCTAATTCGTGTTTTGGTAATTAATGACAATCATTATGGACTAACATTTTTATTTGAGTTATAAGAATAGGTTAGTCCGATGAAATGATGAGATCATGCGGTATAAATGAGAAGGTCTTGTATGACGTGTGTTGGAAAGAGCTCAAGGCAAAGGTAAAAGATAGGGTTTTATTTTTGCCGGTCATAAGGTGATTAGATGATGTTAAATGACCGGGTTGATAGGATAGATAGCCGTACTATCAAGAGGGATCAATTTCTTTGGCTTGACTTTCCATAGTGCCACTTGGATCAAACATTTGCATGCATTGCATTTAGATGAGTGGCGATTTCTCTTGGTAAAAAGAATTCTTTGAAAATCTTATGGAAAAACAGTTTTCAGGTATTGGGCGGGCAGTCTGGGCCCTTGGGGCGGACGGTCCACGAGTTTATGATATTTATTTAATGACTTTTTTGGCAAAAGTTTTCGAGAAAATGCTCTTCCGGCGGACTGTCCGCGGACCCCAGGCGGACGGTCCGTTATTCTTTACAAAACAGGGTGCTGCTCGGTGGACCGGGCGGACGGTCCGCGGCCTTCCCGCGGACAGTCCGCGTGGCCCAGGCGGACGGTCTGCATGGCTTGGCGGACGGTCCTCCCGGCCCAACGGTCAGTCCCCCCAGCCGTTGACTTCGCGTTTTTACCATTAGAATTCAAACGCGGACAGTCCGCGACTGCATTGCGAACAGTCTGCGAGGTACGCGTTTTGCCCCTAACGGCTAGTAACGGGAAGGGAGAGTATTTATACTCTAAGCCCGGGGTTGTAGAGCCTCTCTTGGCACTTTGAAAGGTCCATACTCCCTTGTAGAGCTCTCCCTCTCCTCCCTCTCACTCACTTGGCTTAGTGGTTGTATTCTTTGTGAGATTGAGAGCTTCTAGTGCATTGCATCAAGGTTTTGATCTTTGTGGCACTAGGGAATCATCAAGCAAGTGGTTGATTTGTTACTCTTGGAAGTTGCCGCTTCCTAGATGGCTTGGTGGTGAAAGAATCCATTGAAGCTCGCAAGAAGATTGTGCGTGGCTTCGGATTTCGTGTTGTGAGAGGTATTGTGCTCACCTCACTGGAGCGGTAATGAGCAACTCTAGTGGAATCGAGGTGTGGAGTGGTTCTTTAGTTCTAACCGGCTCAAGATGAAGTGGTGTCTTGATAGAGGAGCGGTTGAACATTGAATCCACCTCAACGTGGATTAGGGGTGACCGGCAAGTCATCGATACCACGGAATAAAATTCGTCTCTTGTGCTCGGTTATTTCTTTCCTCAATTTCCTTTCAAGTACTTTACTTTGAGCATTCTATTTCTAGAGATTTTTGTTTATCTTGTCACCCTAGGCCGCAAAACCCCCAACATAGAAATAGAGTAGGTAGAGATTTAATTCTCCTTGTGGTTCTAATTAAATTTCTCTAGTGTTGTGGTTTTAGTTTTTAAACCGCCTATTCACCGCCCCCCCCCCCCTAGTCGGTATCCTAGATCCTACAAGTGGTATCAGAGCTAATGACTCCTTATTTGAGAGATTTGACCATCTCGGAGTAGGATAAATGGCCGAGGAAGATAAGTTTCATGTTGGGAAGCCACCGGTCTTTGATGGGAACAATTGTGACTATTGGAAGAAAAGAATGGAGGTTCACTTTAAGGCCTTGGGAAGAGAAATATGGAGAATTGTAATGGAAGGATATGTTATTTTAGATCCTAAGAATAAGTCGGATCAAGATGATAAAAATGAAAAACTCAATGATAGAGCCTTGAGTGTGCTTTACATTGCTCTTGCTCTTAGTGAATTCAATAGAGTGAAGGGACTTGAGAAGGCAAATGAGATATGGGAGAAGCTTATGGAAATTTACGAGGGAACATCTACCGTTAAAGAAGCAAAGCTTTATGTGTACAAGGGAAAGTTCAATGAGTTCACCATGAAGAAGGATGAAGATGTTTCAACCATGTTCAACCGGTTGAATGATATAGTGAATGAACTCAAGTGTCTTGATTTTGATGTATCAAACAAAGACTTCTCTCACAAGTTCCTTAGGTGCCTTTCGGAAAAATATGAGACAATTGTGACCTTGCTTGTGAGGAGTGACTTGAGTAAGATGACTCCGACGGAGGTGCTTGGTGAAGTGCAAACTCATGACTTATTCAAGCAGTCACAAAAGGAAGTTCAAGGCCAATCAATGAATGAAGAGAAGAAAAATATTGCTCTCAAGGCCAAGGCTACTCAAGAAGAAAATGATGATGAGAACCAAGATATTGACTCTGATGAGGAAATGGCTCTTATTGTAAAGGGACTTAGAAGAATCATGAAGAAGAAGAAGTTTGGCAAGATGGAGCGATCTTCAAAGAAGAATCTTTTTGAAGGCAAAGATTGCTTCAATTGTGGTGAAATTGGACATATCTCAATTAATTGTCCAAACAAGAAAGAAGACAAATATGGCAAGAAGAAAGACAAGAAAAGTGTACCTAAGAGGAAGAAATATTACAAGAAGGAGAAGAATGGTCAAGCATACTTTGTTGAGTGGGATTCCGATGCAAGCTCCGATGAAGAAGATGATGACAAGCCTTCAAGAGGTCTTGTCGGGGTTTCTATCAAGGAAGCTCCTTCACTCTTCTCCAAGCCATATTGTCTCATGGCAAAAGGTGAATCAAAGGTAATAATCGACGATGATGGTGATGATTGTGATAGTGATAATGATGATAATGCTTTATCTTATGATGATCTTGTTGCCATGATTATTAAGTCCGATGACAAATTGCGCTTGGAGAGATCAAAGTTGAAGGATTTGGAGTCGAAAAATGTTTCACTTCAAAATTCTTCTGAGGAGATAAAGACTACTCATGAAAATCTAAAGACTTCCCATGAAACACTTAACATTTCTTGGTAAACTCTTAAAGATAAGCATGAGGAGCTTAAGGAAGCTCACAACTCTCTTCTTGCACAATAAGTCAAAGGAAAAATGAGCATGGGTGTTGAATGTAATATATTGAATACTTCTTCTTGTTCATCTAACCCATCTTGTAGCACAAGCAATAGCTCTTGCATTAGTGAGGATATGTCTTATGACTCTCTATTATTGGAAAATGAATCTTTGAAGAAGGAGATTGAGTGCTTGTCTAAGGATCTTGCACGATATTTTGGAAGTCATGTTCGGTTTAATCATATTTGGACAAATCAAAAATTCACCTTAAATAAAGATGCACTTGATTACTTGCCCAAGAAAGGAAAAGAGGCTCTCATTCCTAAGGAAAGTATCTTGTAAATTCAAATGTTTCCTTTGAGGAAGAAGAAAAGATTAAGATGTGCCATAAGTGCAAGACAAGGGTTGATGTGGATCACCAATGCAAGAGCAAGAAGACCGTATCCTTGGATCCTTCATATATTCTCAAGAAAGATTCTAAGGGTGTTGTTTGTGCTAAATATGTTGGTCTCTCTCTTGGTAGTAGTAAAAAGAAATCTATTTGGGTGCCCAAAATTTTGGTCACCAACATTGAAGGACCCAAGAAAATTTGGGTACCTAAAACAAAGTAATTTCTTTTGTAGGTGAACTATAAAGCCGGAGGAACACATTGGGTTATTGATAGTGGTTGTACAAACCACATGACCGGCGAAAGAAAAATATTCTCTCATCTTGATGAAGACATTTCCGATTTTGATAACATCACTTTTGGAGATGATAGCAAGGGAGGTGCAAAGGCATTGGTGAAATACCTATCTATAAAGATTATAATCTCTCTAATGTCTTGCTAGTTGATTCTCTCAATTTCAATTTGCTATCTATTGCTCAACTTTGTGATAATGGTTATAAATGTAGTTTCACTAGCAATGATTTTGAGGTTACCTCACTTGATGGGAAAGATTCTATTTTTAAGGGCTTTCGTCATGAGAGCTTATATCTAGTGGATTTCTCATCTAAGAAGGCTAATTTGACTACTTGTTTATTCTCAAAAGCCTCTATGGGTTGGTTATGGCATAGAAGACTTGGTCATGTTGGTATGAAACAACTCAACCGGTTGGTGAAGCATGACTTAGTTCTTGGCTTGAAAGATGTAACGTTTGAGAAAGATAAATTGTGTAGTGCTTGTCAAGTCAGAAAACAAGTTGCTAATCCACATCCTAACAAGAGCACTATGTCAACCTCAAGACCATTGGAATTGCTACATATGGATTTATTTGGTCCTACTACCTATAGAAGCATTGGTGGAAATAACTATTGTCTTGTAATTGTGGATGATTATTCAAGATTCACATGGGTATTCTTTCTTCATGACAAGGCTATAACGTGTGATATTTTCAAGTCATTTGTGAGAAGAGCCGAAAATGAATTTGAGCTAAAGTTGAAGAAAGTTAGAAGTGACAATGGTAGTGAGTTCAAGAACACAAATGTTGAAGAGTTTTGTGATGAGAAAGGAATCAAGAATGAGTTTTCAACTACATATACACCGGAACAAAATGGTGTAGTTGAGAGGAAGAGTAGGACCTTGATTGAGATGGCAAGATCAATGCTAGATGAGTACAAAGTTTCGGATTCATTTTGGGCCGAAGCTATCAATACCGCTTGTCATGCCTCTAATAGGCTATTGTCATAGATTCTTCAACAAAACACCATATGAACTTCTAAATGGAAGGAAGCCCAATATTTCATATTTCTGGATTTTTGGTTGCAAGTGCTATATCTTGAGGAAAGGATCTCGGTTGTCAAAATTTCAAAGCAAGTGTGATGAGGGATTTCCTCTTGGATATTCTTCAAATTCCAAAGCCTATAGAGTATACAACAAGTCCAAAGGATTTGTTGAGGAGGCTTATGATGTGCAATTTGATGAAACATTGGGCTCTCAAGATGAAAAAAAGAATTTAGATGATGTGAGAGGTGAAGAATTAAGCAAAGCAATGAAAACTATGGCCATTGGGGATATCATGCCTAGAGAAGAAGACGATGATGAAGGTCCATCAATATCTATTCAAGTTAACCCGTCTACTTCCACAACAAATGATCATGATCAACAAAATGGTAACTCAAGTAACAATGACTCACCCCAAGAAGATGATCAAATGACCCATATGACTACACCTTCTCCATCAACTCAAGAACTAATTGATCAACCAAGAATTCATCCTCAAGTCACCAAAGATCACCCTATTGATCAAATCCTGGGTGACATTAGTAAGGGTGTTCAAACTCGATCTCGTGTCACTTCTTTTTGTCAACATTATTCTTTTGTCTCTTTCCATGAGCCTAAGCGTGTAGATGAAGCACTTAATGATCCGGATTGGGTTATTTCCATGCAAGAAGAATTAAATAATTTCACTAGAAATGAAGTTTGGGAGTTGGTTGAAAGACCCAAGAATCATAATGTCATTGGCACTAAGTGGATCTTCCGAAACAAAGAAAATGAAGATGGTATTGTTGTGAAGAACAAGTCTAGATTAGTTGCTCAAGGTTATACTCAAGTAGAGGGATTAGATTTTGATGAAACCTTTGCTCCCGTAGCTAGACTTGAAGCTATAAGAATCTTGCTTGCTTATGCTTGTTCTCGCAATATCAAGTTATATCAACTGGATGTCAAAAGTGCCTTCTTGAATGGGAAAATTAGTGAACTAGTATATGTTGAGCAACCTCCCGGTTTTGAAGATCCCACAAAGCCTAATCATGTGTACAAGCTCTCTAAGGCTTTATATGGGTTGAAACAAGCCCCTCGTGCTTGGTATGAAATGCTTCGGGACTTTCTTCTTTCAAAGGGCTTTAAAATTGGAAAGGTTGATACTACATTGTTCACCAAGAAAATTGGAAATGACATCTTTATTTGTCAAATTTATGTTGATGATATCATCTTTGGTTCAACAAATGAAGACTTTTGCAAAGAATTTGGAGAAATGATGTCTAGGGAATTTGAAATGTCTATGATTGGTGAATTGAGTTTCTTCCTTGGTCTTCAAATCAAATAATTGAAGGAAGGCACTTTTGTTTGCCAATCTAAATATGTGAGGGACATCTTAAAGAAATTTGGCATGGAAGATGCAAAACCCATCAAAACTCCTATGGCTACTAATGGACATCTTGATCTTGATGAGGGAGGTAAACCGGTTGATCTTAAGCTTTATAGGTCCATGATGGGTAGTTTGCTTTATCTTACCGCATCTAGGCCCGATATCATGTTTAGTGTGTGCATGTGTGCTAGATTTCAAGCCGCACCTAAAGAATGTCATTTGACCGCCGTAAAGCGGATTATGAGATACTTGAAGTATTCTCCTAACATTGGTCTTTGGTATCCAAAGGGTGCTCAATTTGAGTTAGTAGGCTTTTCGAACTCGGATTACGCCGGTTGCAAGGTTGATAGGAAGAGCACTTCCGGAGGTTGTCAATTGCTTGGGCAGGCACTTGTTTCTTGGTCATCTAAGAAGCAAAATTCAGTGGCTCTTTCTACCGCCGAGGCGGAATATATCTCGACGGGAAGCTGTTGTGCTCAATTGCTATGGATGAAGCAAACACTTCTTGATTATGGTGTGAAATTCAAGGAAATTCCTCTCTTATGTGACAATGAAAGTGCCATAAAGATTGCAAACAATCCGGTTCAACACTCTAGAACCAAGCATATTGATATTCGGCACCATTTTCTTAGAGATCATGTGAGCAAAGGAGATATCAAGATTGATGGAGTAAGCACGGATGATCAATTGGCGGATATATTTACCAAGCCTTTGGATGAGTCTCGGTTTTGCAAATTGAGAAATGAGCTAAATGTTATTGACATCTCGAATGTGGCTTGAGAGCTAGCACATGTGTTTATCCATATGCTTTTGACTATCTCTCTTATTCATTTCTAGCTTATCTCTTGTCTTTTATTCTCTATTTTTCGTGAAGCTTGCTTTTGCATAATTTTCTAGCATTACTTGGTACATTGCATCATTCAACAAATTTCATCCATTACTCTTGAGCAATGATCCCAAAAGATATCCTCACAAATCTTTATCTCGAGTTATATCAAGTCAAAACTAAAGGGGGGGGTCGGGCCGTCTGCGGCGGTAGGCCGGACCGTCCGGCTGGTCGTGGCAGACTGTCCGCCAGGCCATCGCGGACCGTCCACGCGGTTGGTGGGGAGCAGGTGCATCTCTGGACGTTCTGTTAGTTTTAACGGACCGTCCGCACCTTGGGTCTGGACCGTCCGCACTCCTCGCAGACTGTCCGCGGGGGCGTCGCGGATTGTCCGCGCCTGCCGCGCACCGGTGGACCCAGGTCGCGAGGGAGTTAAGCCTGCTGCCTGCCTTCTCGTTCCCAAACCGATTGAAGGCGCCTCCTCTCTCTCTTTCTTGCCCTCCCTCAAAGAAAAGGCTCCCTACTTGGGGATTTTGATTCGAGCACTTCCTGGACTGTCCGAGCATATCCCCGGACTCTCCGTGAGGTTCTCCACCATGTCATCCGGCTATTTTTTCGAATCCCTCATTCTATTTCTCGGATTTTGAGCAAGAAGGTGATTAGGGTTTGGAAGTGTGATCTAAAATTCGTCCATGATTTCTAGATTTTGGCTTGGTGAATGTGTTTGGGATATCAATGTGGTGTTGTGGCAAAATTTTGGTAAAGAAATATTCGATTTTGATCAAGTTATGAGGTTGGAAAGATTTGGACCTACTGTTCACGGGCGCCTATCGTCCTGGACCGAGCGGACTGTCCGCCGCCTCTGTGCGGACGGTCCGCGCGACCCCGGCAGCGGCACCCGTGCCCAGTATCTTCTAGTATGGGGTTTCACTCTCACTTCTAATTGCTTCCAACTGTTAATACTCATTGAAATATATGGTTTTTGATAGTGCTCGCAAGGCTATAGCTTCACTCACTAGAAAGGTGACCAAAAAGGGCACTTCAAAGAAGAAGAGCAAGGATGTTGGGACATCAAAGAGGCGGATAAAAGATGATACCTTTGAGGAAGAAGAGGAACCCAACAATCCAAATGACAGCGACTTTAATCCGGCCGATGAAGCGGCCAGTGCCTCATTCATGGTGGATGAAGATGAGATCAATCAAGGGGGAGGTAATAATGTTGACATCATTGATGTGGTTAATTACACAGCTCCTAGAAGGCAGTGGACACAAAGAGAGTTTGCTATTGCTCGAAATGAAAATGCTTATAATCAACCCCGCAACACCCACAATTTATACTTCCACACCCTTGTACAAGAGTAAGCATTTTTCAGTAGTTTGATGGAGTGCACAGTTTTCACTCATCAAAGGGTTGATTTTGATTATCTTGAGTCTAAACCTGTCCTAGCTGGGGTGGCAACGAAACTTGAAAATTTGGGGTTGAAACCGTTTCTTCAGCATAGATGTGATTGGAATGATACAATAGTTAGACAATTCTATGCAACTTATGAAATGAATTTCATAGGGAAGAAAATGAGGTGGATGACTGGTAAGAGTGAGTATGAGGCCACATTTGCAAAATTTGCGGCTGCCAATCTTCTTAACTATGAGTATTTTAGAGAGGGTGTTGATGTTTATAACGAGGATATTCTTGAAAATACAGTTGTCTTCTATGAGCCTGGCACCTCTAATGCAACAATAATGAACTGGCTAGCAGCAGGACTTAGACATCATCCGGCTGCCATCAACAACATCGTTAGACATACCTTTATGCCTAAAAGTGGTAATAAGGATAAAGTCTGAGAACATTATTGGAATGTGATTGATCACGTCATGAATGGAACTAAATTTGATGTTGTGAAGCTTATTCTTGATCAAATCATTTGCAAGAAGCGTCTTGTCTGAGATAGTATTTATTTTGCTCCCTATATTATGTCATTGATCAAGATCAAGACGGGGTTCAATGGTTTATGTGATGTGAAGCATGAACTTTATCGTCCATTTTACAATGCTAAAGCCTTTCTCAACAAGCCATTGACACCTTATGGGCAGAATGCAGAGGCTCACAATGTTGCAGAAAATATTGAGGCTCATGGTAGTGATGACGAAAATGCAAATGTTGGTAACATGGGGCTAATGTTGATGAGGGTGCTTATGCTATGCCTCCTCCTCCTCCTCCAGTTCATCCCTTGCAGCCACAATGGGAGCCTCCTGCTGGATACTTTGATTCTTATTTTGCTAATATTCAACAGTCCATGAACTCTCAGTTTCAACAAATGCGATCCGGGTTCTATCCTCCTCTGCCACTGTCTCAGGATGACTAGGCCCTTTTGGTATTTGATGCCAAAGGGGGAGAGAGATTTGGAGGAGTGTTGTGTGATCTTTAGGGGGAGCTCACTTTCCTTGCATGCCTTTGGAACTCTTGCATTGCATCTGCATGTTTAATTTCGGTTATGCATGAACTTCGGTTGGCTTGTAATAATTTGTGAGACTTCGTTTTGGTGTGTGATGTGGTTGAGAACTAGAACTTGTGGTTATCTTGTGATGTTCTATAATTGTGATCTTACTTTGCTTATCTTATGGCTTGTTCTAGTTCCTGTAGTAGTTTTTGAAGCTAATCCTTCCTTAATCTTTTCGGATATATATGTGGTTGTTGCCTTGATCTCTATTTTGTAGGGAAACTCCGTCAAAATTTATTATGTCTATGCATATGTGTAAAAATCAAATGAAAATTATATGCACATATGTAGGGGGAGTTCTCTCTATATTCTTGTTTTGGAGACATACACTCCATATATTTATTGAATTTATTTGAGAAGAGTAAGTGATTCCAAAACACAAAACCTTTCTTATATCACTCCTTTAAATGGTTGTCATCAATTACAAAAAAGGGGGAGATTGAAGGCATCTAGGCCCCTGTTGACGGTTAATAGTTGTATCGAATTTCGTTTAGACTTGCAAGCGGACAAGTCTCCCGTCGTAGTCAAGGGACCCTTCTTCCCTCAAGTGGTGAACCCAAGGTATCGAATCCGTGGAACAAATGTGTGACGCAAAAATTGATCTAGTAAAGCCAAGTAACTTCAATCTTTGATAAAAGAGAAACCCTAATGCATCTAGGTAAAAGACACGAAACTAATCTAATCTACTAAAGACCGGAGATAACAAAGTAAGATTGGGTAGATAAACCGATCTAGAGAGATCGGGATAAGCCTTTTGTTGAAGTTCCAAGCAAGAGAAGAAGTAGCAAATCGAATCTTATAAGAAGCATCTTTAAACCATGGTTTCCCATCCAAATCCGAAAACATCCGCCTTTCGGAACCCCCGTTCTGTCACAACTTATCCCTACTCATGCGGGGAGTCTAGGGCGAGTCAAAAGACAAGTCGAGATTCTTTCGGAAGATCCGGCGTGTACCTCTAGCCACCACGGCTACAAGAACACTCTATGTAATCTATCTCGAGAATAGAATTGGAATAAGCAAAGCCGATCGAAAAACGAAATCTTCGAGGAAACACTTGATAGCTAGGAAAAGATTCAACTTGATAATTCAACTATAACAATGATACATACACAAGATCACCACCGGGATCCTTTCTTGATCTTGCTTCTAGCTCCGGGAACTCCGACGTGGTCTTCCATGCAAGGTTCCCACGTCGGCTAGGGAAACCCTAGTCAACTAGCTCGACCCTCTCCTCTCCGAGATGGTGTCCCTCTCTTCTCTGCTCCTCGGCGGCCGATGACGAATTGGATGATGCGTGGCTCTCGGTCAGGGGGCTATAAATAGCCCGAATGGCGGGTAGGGCAAAGGAGGTGGCAAACAGGCCCTGGACAGGGCTAGGCCGACCGGCCTGGGCCGGCCGTCCTGGGCCCATCCAGGCCCAGCCCAAGGCCTCCTTTGCTCTATGTCGGTTCCCTTGCTTCCTGGATGTTTCCCCCTTCTGCATGTAGGTCCATGTCGTTAGTTTCTCTCCGAATTGGGCATAACTCCTTGTCTTGCAAGATTCAGCACTTTTCTAGTTAGGTCCTCGGAGTTTGTCGTCTTCTCGGATCAAGTCCCTGACTTCTTGGAGTTAAGTTTGCTTCATTGCATGACTTGTACGGGGCTTCAAGGTCTTGTCATAAGGTGCTTGATGAACTTATCCCTAAAGTCTTGCTTTCAATGCTAAAACCCTGCATGAACACTAAACTCCAAAACCGACATGCACACGTGAACTTGTTATACCACGGGGGTTAGTACCAATGGATAAGGTATAAAACATATGCCAAAACCAAAGGTACACTCATGGCTAGGTTGACGAATTTTCACCGTCAACAGCCCCTAATTCGTGTTTTGGTAATTAATGACAATCATTATGGACTAACATTTTTATTTGAGTTATAAGAATAGGTTAGTCCGATGAAATGATGAGATCATGCGGTATAAATGAGATAGGTTTTGCCCCTAACGGGTAGTAACGGGAAGGGGGAGTATTTATACTCCAAGCCCGGGATTGGAGAGCCTCTCTCGGCACTTTGAAAGGTCCATACTCCCTTGTAGAGCTCTCCCTCTCCTCTCTCTCTCACTCACTTGGCTTAGTGGTTGTATTCTTTGTGAGATTGAGAGCTTCTAGTGCATTGCATCAAGGTTTTGATCTTTGTGGCACTAGGGAATCATCAAGCAAGTGGTTGATTTGTTACTCTTGGAAGTTGCCGCTTCCTAGACGGCTTGGTGGTGAAAGAATCCGTTGAAGCTCGCAAGAAGATTGTGCGTGGCTCCGGATTTCGTGTTGTGAGAGGTATTGTGCTCACCTCACCGGAGCGGTAAAGAGAAACTCTAGTGGAATCGGGTGCGGAGTAGTTCTTTAGTTCTAACCGGCTCAAGATCAAGTGGTGTCTTGATAGAGGAGCAGTTGAACATTGAATCCACCTCAACGTGGATTAGGGGTGGCCGGCAAGTCATCGATACCACAGGATAAAATTCGTCTCTTGTGCTCGGTTATTTCTTTCCTCAATTTCCTTTCAAGTACTTTACTTTGAGCATTCTATTTCTAGAGATTGTTGTTTATCTTGTCACCCTAGGCCGCAAAACCCCCAACATAGGAATAGAGTAGGTAGAGATTTAATTCTCCTTCTGGTTCTAATTAAATTGCTCTAGTGTTGTGGTTTTAGTTTTTAAACCGCCTATAAACCCCCCCCCTCTAGTCGGTATCCTAGATCCTACAAGTGGCAGTTGCCCCCTTGTTGTTCCTAGAACCTGAAGTAGATGATGATTTTCCATGGGTAGCAGCCTTCTTCTTTTTCTTATGTGTACCATTGGCCACTGCCTCACTGTATGGGAATACCATTACTGATGGAGTAGAAACCACAATGCTAGTATGTAAGAATTCGGATGCTCGTTAGCCTAAGAGGGGGAGGGGGTGAATTAGGCAACTTGAAACCTTAACCTATGGCTTCACTAATTTTACACAAAGATAAACTAGAACATACTATCTAGATGTGCAACTAGGGTTGTTCTAGTGTGAAACTCCCATCCCAAAACAAGGTTTGCAACCTATAGCCATTCCTAGCATGATACTACTCTAGGAAAGTAAAGGCAAGCAAAGATTGCAATAGAGTAAATGCGGAAACGTAAAGGGAATGAGAGGAAGCAAACTCTTGACACGCGATTTATCCTGTGGTATCAGTAGGCACTAAGCCACCCCTAGTCCACGTTGTTGAAGCACTCACACAAGAGTATTGCTTCCTGGTCACCAAGTCTCTCCCAAGAGAACCACTTGACTCACCACAAAGGCTAGCCACTTAGACACTTGCCAAGCTCCCTTGGTCACCTTGATGTCGCCTCCACTAAGGAGTTTCTCCACCAAGGAAGGGGGTCTCCACGTCCCCCGCACAAAGTGTCCTCGCCGCTCCACACCAAGACGGAGGGTCCATGGCGATTGCCAGTGAGCCACTTAGGCCCCAAGGCTTCCGGCGAACCTTGTACAACTTGATTCACTCAAGAATCACCTCACAATGTTGGCACAACCTTGCACTCACTCAGCACTAAGCACATACACAAAGCATATGAAAGTCTAAGGATGAGCAATTAAGCACTTGGATGGATTGGATATGATCTTCAATGTGTCTTGAACTCCTCTGCACTTCCACACAATCCAGCAACCTCAAATGGGTGAGTGGAGGGGGTATAAATAGCCCAAGGCATCAATCTAGCCGTTGGCTAACGGCCACTGAAAAAGGTAGCGTCGGATGAACTGATTCTAAATTTTCCAGGGCGTCGGTTCATCCGGTGCCCCTCCCACGTCACTTAGCCGTTGAGATTCTCTGACACAACTGCTCCGACGCTATACACCGACGGTCTGTCGGATCATCCGGTGCTGAAGACCCCACAACCAACTCGTCTCTGTTAGCTTCCATGCGACCGTCGGATAGACCGACGCTACCCCTTGACCAAGGCGTCAGATCATCCGGTGCTGAAGGCTTCATCTTGGCGCGTCTCTGTCTTGATTCAAACTAAGCGTCGGATAGACCGACGGTGTCCCCACTCAGACCGTCAGATCATCCGGTGCTACTGTCTTCGCTGCTCTTCCTCTGCAACTCGTCCGACGCATTTAGAAGTTGGACCGTCGGTTCATCCGGCGGTGCCTAGGGTTTCAACCAGTGTACCAACTCGTTCGACGATTGCACCGACGCTTGCTATTTGGGTACCGTCGGTTCATCCGACGGTGTCTTTTTCCTTCTTTTTCTTCACGTCTTCAACTTGGATCTTTCCTTCAACTTAACATACTTAACATACTTAACATGCCATTACTTATAGCCTCCAAATATATACTAAGTCCTCAAATTTGTTGTAAGTAACCTAACATGTCCATGGTATGTTAACTTGTGGCATGACATGTTAGCTTGGGCATGGTATGTTAACTTGTGGTAACATCCATGAGACCTATGAATGCCTACAAAGACATGCTAAACAATGTGGTTAGTCCCATTACTTGTGTTAGCATGAATCACCAAAATCAACTCGAACAAATGGCAAATGGGGCCATGTCTGCTACATAGTCTCTGTGTTACAACTTGCTACCTTTTAAGCTTTTTCTTCGAAGGACCCCCTACATTACATGAATGTAGAACGTTAATCAAGTTAATCAAATTTTACATTTTAATGACAACAATTAAGTGTATCTTTCAGCCTCCATTGTATCTATATCTTCTGGGTTTCCACTCCTACATGTGTACCAGTGATACCCTAACTGATGGCATATGGGGCACTCATGTGACTTTCCCTTTCCCTTCCCCTTGCTGCCTCCCTCGACAGCTGATTTCATCCTATTTTTCCTCATACCTCCTGATGTGGACTTAAGCAAGGGAGGGAGCACCAAGAAGCCATGAGTAGCTTTGGGTCACATGGACTTGTCGGGAATAGAAGGGATAGAACCTTCATATGCTGCTCTAAATTTGTTGACAGAGAAGTAGTCATCCACATGGTCTTCCAGGTTTGCACTAGGAATTGAAGTGATGTATGCAATTGCATGTTTGCAAGGAATTCCAAACCCTTGCCAAACCCTACAGGAATATGTTCTCTTAGGTAAAATAACCACAAACTTGCATCCTGTACCCCCCCCCTAAGCACAAATTTCTGCTACACCTTCTGGGGAGCTAGTGATCACATCAATGTCAAGGTACTAACTATCTTCTCTTAGCTTCTTCATAATATGAGGAATAATCTTTCCTTCGAACTTCTTAGCTACCCTCTTCCTGTGATTCCACTTTATCAAAAGCTTTTGTCTGTAGGTGTCCATCAAGTCATCCATGTGCTTTCCCTTGATCAAAAGCTTGGTTCTGATAACCTTGCACAAACAACTCAAGGGGTGGTTGGAGGTTCAATAGAAGAGATAGAGCCACTAAAATCCCAATCAGGAATCTCAATGGGCTCATTACTTGGGCTATGATAAGCAAGAGTTAACAAACAGCACTTGGATGCCTTATGTTTTGCAAACATCTGAACTAAATCTTGGTCAGAGCAGACTTGGATCACCTTACTTTCCATGCAGAAGTAAAATAGCCTCACTACATCACCGTAATCACAAGGATACTTGTCGACAACTTCAGTAATCAGGTCTATGAAGTTGGTGACTTACGAATCCACGACTTTGTCCAAGCCACAAACCACCCACCGCACCGACAATTAGGAGTAACAATCCGGATTTCTAAGTGGAAGCTACTGTTTGCGTCCATACTACATATGAACAAGAAGCACAAGTGCAAAGAACTAAGTATCAATCTCAGTTCTGCTGACCTAAGAACAAGCAATCAAGAACGGGAAGAATTGAATCACTCACCCGTTTGAAGCCAGTCTGGCTTGGAGCCACGCCCGGCCCCCTGCACCCGACAGCCCGCAAGCCGCCCCTCACCTAGGGTTCTGCCTCCCCTGACCGAGATGCTCATTGTGGTTCTTTTTTTTTCCCGTGAGAGATGTGGTTGAAAGGAAGTGAGGGCAAGATGGTCATTTTGCAACTCGGACCCACCTGTCAGAGCTTGCAAACGGTGCCAATCTCGCGGAGAGCGGACGGAATGGGTTCGATGTCAAGAAAAATTTGCCAGGATGGCTTAGATGACCACTCCAACTTTTTAGTGGCTCACATGTCAACTCCAACTTTTTATTGGCTCACATGTCAATGACATCTTTTTTTAATAGGTTGTATGTCAAAGACTCTCGAACATCATTCTCATATCTCATCCAGCTACATGCCCTGTGCAGCGTGATAGTATTACAGGGAAAAAGAAAAGGAGAACGAACAACACTCCTACAACACTCGAGGAGTGTGTTTCTATTAATATAGAAGAAAAATTACAGACAAAATGAGTGATAGACGGTGTGAAGGGCATGGAAGCAGCTCTGTCCCAGCTGGTTTTGTGTCTTCCTTGCTTTTTGCTTATTATTAAAATGAAAGCATGGTACGTACTTTGCTTGGGATTAGAGCTAATTGAAGGACAAATTAAAGATGCAACTATCTTCCTGCGAAAGTATTACTCCCTCCAGTTTGGCAGAGTCGTATTGATAGGTTTAGGTCAAATATTGAAAATATAATCGTGAGTCGTGTTGGACAAGGTTTGAGTCAAACATTGGAAATATAAATCGTGACTAACTTTTAAGTTGTTGATTTTACAAATGTGAGAAGCATATCAATAGATTTGTTTTTGAAATCATTTTCATATAAATATACATATATAACTTTTCAATAAATATTTTTAAGGAAAGAGAAGTCAAAGTTGTGTTTTGGAGACCGTACCGCTATCCTAAACGACTTTTTTTACCAAACCGGAGAGAGTATTAACTCACCAACGCCAAACACTTTGAATCACCTACTCAATTGGTTTGGCATCTTCAGTTACCTTTTTCTATAAATGATTTAGGTCACTTTCAGTGCAAGTTTTATGAGCACAATTACCTAGACTGAAAACTAAGTAAATGTGCCAGTAGAGTTTCATGGTGATGAAACTTTCCTCACATCTCATGAAACTCTCACATTCTCTCTTTTCACCACGTCAACATATTTAATGCAATGAAACTCTCTATGAAACTCCATTGAGACTGACCTTAGGTAAAACTCAGCTTAGCAATTTAGGCGGCCAGAGACATTCACCGGAACTTATGAGGTTCAAATTTTTGTTGACTCTGGTTCCGAACCAGATAGGCAACAACATGATTAATGTTTTACGTCACACGATACATATCGCAGTGGCCGGCAGGCAGCACGCAGCATAGCACAATCATTTCCAATGTTTTCATTCCGTGAAAAAAAAATCTCGATCCGCAGGGAGTAAGACCACCCCCACGGGATTATATTAAGATCTTCTCACATAGGTCGAGAAAATCTCTGAACCCCTACCCCACCCATACGCAGCGGCACCACAACACACGTGAGATAAGTCTGGCCTTAGACCTGCCATCCACAAATCCCGCTGGTCGAGACCACCCTCATGGTATTATATTAAGAAGATCTTCTCACACAGGCCGAGAAAATCTCCGAAGTTCTCAAGATTGAGGAAGACCCCTCACGGTATTATATTAAGAAGATCTTCTCACACAGGCCGAGAAAATCTCCGAAGTTCTCAAGATTGAGGAAGACACCACATGCGTCGGTAAGTTCACCGTCGCCTACCACTGAAAACACAAACATAAAAAATTCGCTCTCACGGGGAGTCAAACTCAGGACCTGAAGTACTATCACGGCTCTTGTAACCACTAGACTTCAAACCCTTTCACACCACTGTTGACATTCATCTTTTACATTTACAATATGGAATGATGGAAAGTGATGAACAACAATCTGATTGGAAACAAACGTATCCATGAAGGCTGTTGCGGCGAGGCTACTTCACCATGCCAGAGGACAGCACACCGTTGCTGATTGCAAGTTGCAATAGGAAAAAGTGTAGCTCACTCCTCACTTATGAAGATTAGACTATATAACCCTCAACCTATACAATGATTTATATCAACTCCTGAACTTTACAAAACCTGTCAAATTACCCTCTAAAGCAATTTTAAAAAATCATAGTAAATCAGAGAAAAATCATAAAATGAAAAAAATCTAATTGTGTTGGACTCCAAATGAGTATATCTACACAGTGAACATATAATATGGTACACTTTAGTACATTTTTTGCTATAACTTTAGATCTACATTTTTCTTCATAGTTGTAAAAAAATTGTACCTAAGCATACCATATTACATGTTCATTATGTAGATATACCCATTCATAGTCTAACACAATTGGATTTTCTATTTTATGATTTTTTTTATTTACTATGATTTTTCAAAATTGTTTTAAGAGCATTTGACTGATTTTGGTAAGATCAAAGAGGTGATATATACCATTTCATAGATTGAGGGTTTACGTAGTCCAACCCCATAGATAGGGGGGGTGATCTAGACTTTTTTTTGTTCCAATTGCAATACCGGAGTGCAGCGAGTGACATCACTTCCCGTCATCTTCTAAGGTCTCAAAACTTTTACATGTGCTTCAGATTTGCAGAGACATTCACATATGCATCCATGATATAAACGGGCACGCATCAAGACTAAGGCTAGTTCTCCCTTATAGATATTACAGTTACAAAATAACCATACACAGCTGCATTTTTTCCTGTTAAACAGTAACCAACCAAACTTCAGGAAGTGTAATGCAGTTCCATTAGCAGCGAAAGAATAGAATCAGCTGATACACTATGACCATATTCCTACACATTTGAAAGAAGAAAAGAATAAACACCAACGTAGGATATAGGTTTTACCCACAACAACCGGAATTCTGCTGCCATCGACTCTATACTGTATCACCTGCCAACCCATTGATCCACATCAATCTCGGATGGTGGGCTCGCGATACACCGAATGTACAGGGGGCTCACAGGCCAAATGACTCAGCTTAGTGCAAGCGGCCATTACCATTTTGCCTGGAGTCAGGTGACCCATACGCATAGTGGCCATTCCGCCTGGGTGAGTCAGCTGATCCATACACATACTGTCCGTTCCGCTTGGGTGAGCCGACTGAACCATTTGTGTGGTGGCCATTCTGCCTTGGGGAGTCAGCTGATCCATTTGTTTGGTGGCCGTTCTGCTTGGTGGAGTCAGGCGATCCATACCCATACGGGTTCTTGCTAGCCCAGTTCCATTGGTCACGACACATTTCTTCAATGCCATATTTTGCTCTGGAGACAAGAAAGACATGTCATTCATTTAAAGTAGTAAACCCATTTTTTTCTTAATGACATTATATCTTTTCTTTTGACTTACTTCCAGTTAAGCTCTCTTTCTGCTTTAGCAGTCACTGAAAACAGTATCTCTGCATCACCAGGGCGTCTTGCGCCAAAAATCAGAGGAATTTTCTACAGAGGAGCAAAAATGTCCTTATACGCTTATCAAGACAGTAATCCTGAGTAAGCTGCATTGCAAGATGCTAATAATCACATAAATCCTATATTGTTTAATCTGGCATACCTTCCCAGAAGCCTTCTCGAATGCTTTAACAATCTCCAGCACTGATGTACCTCTTCCAGTTCCAAGATTGTATGCTTCACACCCTGTAAGTAGAATCAAATTTGAAAATAAGATTTGAAAGTAAAACAACCAAATGACCCAGGCACCCCACACCCAAGAAGCAAATAGAAAGCATGCAGAGATACAAGTGTAACCCAAAAGTTTGGTTTTAGTCAACAAAACCAAATTACATAAAATGGGCATTTCTGCTGTGCATTTTGTAAAAAGTATATCTGTTGGGGTATAAGTGAATTGCCCACATTTCCCTATCAGCTTAAGCTTTTGGGTTGAACTGGTTGGTGCATGCAACTCAATATTATCTATCCAAACGGTACATAATGATGTGCCTTGTGAAAGTGTAAACTTTTGTGTTTGAGAAGTTTAGGGAAACAAATAAATTTTGTTGTTTAAATAAAATGCAACTCACAAAAGTGTTACCATGTCTGAATAATAATTAATAAGTATACAAGCAGGATAGAAAAAAATACAACAATCATTTTAGTTCAGGTGTTAACCTATGGTAGAGTTCTCAAAAAGCTTCTGCAATGCAGCAATATGTCCATCAGCAAGGTCAACCACATGGATGTAATCTCGGACCTGTAAAACAAACAATATTTTGATTAATTTTGGGACGACTGTATAATGCATGAGAACCACAGTTTTCATGATGATATGCTTAAATAACCAATTACAAAATCATTAACTCTAGACATGTAAAAAAATGAGGTAATTTAGATTGACAGAAGTAAGAAGCATATGGGTAATTGTGCAATATTGTTAGCACATCTTCCAAGAACAAAAGTTTTAATCAGATGATTTCAAAGAAGAATACTTGTAGATTATAGATTGTTTCAGAATTCAAGTGAACTTGCAGGTTACATATTATTTCAAAATTCCAGTGATCTGGCGCATGGTAAAGATAAAAGAATGGTACATGGTAAAGATAGAAAGGAATGTCAAAGAAAGGAATCTTTCTTCTTTTTTTCAACAGTGATAAAGTAGCAGAAACGAGTGGGAGAACAGTCCAAGAAGTACAGAAAATAAATTATACAAAGATATAAGCAGGGTGCAAAGAAGGCAAAGAAAAGGTCAAAACTATGCAAGAGTCAACCTACGAACGAAAAGTAAATAGTGAGAAGTCATCATTCTGTATTGAAGAGAAGTCATCATTCTGCATTGAAGATCATGTTCAGCAAAAAGGAGGGTCAAGGCGCCAGGGAGCAAAAGTTGTATGAACACAGATCTAGTTCAGTTTTGAAGGAAGGCATGATTTCCCTCAAGTCTTGTAGCTCCTTATAAGTAGTTCTATATTTACTAACAGATTAGTAGATTGACAAAAATTGTCTTCATTTTTTAGGAGCAGTTAAAAAGATAGACACGTGCAATCAGCTGCTACAACTGATCCGTGCTCTCCCAAATATCAAATTCAAGCTTCATTGGAAACAGGACATATCTAAACAAAAATAAAGGCAATTCATCAAATGCACATTTATGAAACTACAACTAGACATTAACAAAATAAGGTCAGAACATCAATCTTAAAATGCAATTAATTAATCAAACTGAACGGGCATGAAAAATAAAAGTGATTGAACATATCATATGCAAATTAATTACCCCAGTCCCATCTCTTGTCGCGTAGTCATTTCCTAAAACTGTCAGAGCTGGCCTCCTACCAACAGCAACTTGCTGAACATAGGGCATAAGATTGTTAGGAATTCCACATGGGTCTTCACCAAGGTATCCACTATGATGAGCACCAACAGGATTGAAGTATCTAAGTAAAATGATCTTCCATTCAGGATCTGAACGGTAGATGTCACGGCAAATATCCTCAACAACAAGCTGCAACCATTTGAAAATTCAGTCAATCTTCAAGAGCTCACAAACTTTGACATGTTTTTACATTGAAAGAAAAAAGGGCAGCGGACCTTCGTTTTGCCATATGGATTGTTTGGGGTCAGAGGAAACTCTTCTGTGCAAGGTGAGTTCTTGGGTGATCCATAAACTGCAGCTGATGATGAGAACACCAACTAAAATATTTTAAAACAAAGAAAGGAGATACAGCCTGTCAGTGTCATAGATCGATATGACAAACAGATTTGTTGGTCCAAAGCCATACTGATCAGTTGGTTCCTAAAGCAAAAGTGCAAATATAAAGTTCATAGGGGAGGCAGATGTTTGTCAAGCATCCATATTCACAACATTGAACACGAGGGAACATCACATGATCCTCACTTGTATAGATATTGGGCCATATGCCCCTAATAGCTCAAAATCAAAAGTCCAAAAAGCTGGTCCAATGCTAAATTGAAGTAAGAGATGCTGAAATATATCAGACTGTGCAAGTAAGGTGATTATTAATTAATTTGACAAATGGATTAGAATAGCTACAAACAAGCGAACTAGTGCTGCTAAATATGCCAACAGATTTTATTGCACAATGTCCTGTCTATGTTGTGTGTTCACTTGAATGAAAAAAACGTCCCTGGCATCTCACTACTTGGCCAGAGCACAGAGCACACCTCAGCAATAATATGAGCTACTAAGGTACATCAGCAACTGCAAGCCTCCACGATGAAATATCTAATATATTCGCATGACAATCAAAACAGCAATCATCCAACCAAAGCACGTGAAAATAACATACAAGCTTAAGTAGTAACTCTTGAGTGCGCAGGGTACAAGAGAACTAAAATAAAAGTGAATAGATGGCCTAGTAAGTAATCCTACATTAAATCAAAGTGATGACCGAGCATACATCTGCAGATATATTCAGAAAAAGTGGGAGTAATTTGGAAAAAGTGGCCCCAGCAGAGATATAGTAGGCAAAATGGCAAATACCTTCTTGCAACCGTGAGCAGACATAACTTCTAAAAGATTTATCGTCCCAATGACATTGTTGTCATAATACAGCAATGGCTTTTGCACACTTTCACCCACAGCTTTCAGTCCAGCAAAGTGGACAACAGCATCAAATCTGAGGAGCAAATTGTCTAACGATAAAGAGCGTGCTGGATACAAATTTGTAACAAAGAAAATGAATTCATAATGATGTGAAAATGGAACAGAGTCTGATAGTCAGTACAGCAGAGCAGCTGAAAAGGCAGTAATTTTACCTTGTTGAAGCAAAAACCATTTCCAGTGCTCCCTTGTCACGAAGATCAACCTACAGAATAAAAAAGGTAGTGATTGTTGGAATGCCAGATTCATGTCAGTGAAAATTTTTACATAGCAAAACAGGAAAACAACATATGTCATCCTGAACAGTAATGGAATTATAAGACTTGGGACATAAAAAGTTAAAATGGAAAGCTCCAAGCATAAGCTGGTGAACAGATGCAGGTTTACAGAGCAACAAATGCACCAAATCATCAAGGATCCAGTTATCACATTGCGTCAAAGTAGACCTTGCTCTAGATGCAAGTCAAAGTAGGCTGCTAGTCCTCCAAGCAAGGCTGTAAAGACTATTTTTCTAAATCACCCAATGCACAATAAATACTCACTTCACAGATCACAGTAATAGAATTACTAAAGACTTGGAACATCAAATAAGATAGAAAACTCCAAGCACAAATACACCAAATCATCATGGTTCCAGTCATCAGATTGCATCGAATAACAACTGCAAGGATAGGAGGAATGGAACAGTGTAGTAAAATATGGAAAGTGATTCAGACATTCAGTGCATAAAAAGAAAGCTCATGGATATTAAAATAGAAAGCCGGTAAAAGAAATAAAGAGCAAATCTTTGCTAGTGAAACTTAGTTCAAATCAAATTCACATTACTCTTGTTCCTTGTTAGGAATATAGAATCAAATTTTACTCTAGTATTCACAGATTTTACTTCAGGTTGTCTGCTATAGCTCCGGTTCATTTATTAGCCCAGATCTTCAGCGGTCATGAAACAATCTAATGACAGCTTAACACGACCAAATCCATCAAAGAGTCATAGCCCATTTGAATACCTAAAATCTCACTTGCCTCCTTGTTTTTAGTTGTTTAGGTCTGAATTGTTGTGTTGGAGAACTCAGCAAGCCTCCTTCAACATTTTACTTCTTTAGCTTTATAATAATAGCAAGGGAGACCCTTGAACCAAATTAGCAGTAGGTGAATGGCCATAGGAACTAAAAAACATGATCATGTATTGTCACTTATTGCAGAAAACCAGAAATCAAGTCAAACATTTCTTTCTTGTAAGAGTGAATCGGTCAAATTCTGTTACATGAATGTTCTAAAACAGAGAATTAATTGATATTTTAACCAACCATGTTGAATCAATATAGGGGGCTACCCAACATACCAACATCAGGTCAACAGCATAGTTTCATTTTTTAAAAGAAAAAAGGAGAAACAGGTAGTAAATAACTAGCTGTCATCTTGATTAAATTAGGCAACCAATCCCATAACCCCATTGTGGATGGCAAATCAAAGCACAACCTACCCTCAAACTAGTGCCAATTGTACAAACCTAACAATGTAGGCAAGGAGCAATTGAATGAGTTGGCCAAATAATTCAAAGCTACTGTAACATGCAAGTCCAACTGGACATTTTCAAAGCTGAATCATTGCTCTTCAACAACCCTCTGCATTTAACTGCAAACTTTGACAGCTGGAGCTAAAACAACTCACATAGGACGCCATGAAGCTGGGCACCCACTGGCTGGAACACACCACAGACACGCACATTCGACTGGTGAATGCTAAATTGCCTTTGAATAGAGATCTTATGATTTTTGTCTGATAAAATCAGGCAACCGGACAGGTTCAAGAACCCCATATAATGAAAATCTTTTCTGTCAAAAGTTGACAACGTTTACACATCACTAAATACTTATTTCCATCAGATTCCAATAACCGGCACTAAGACAAGGTAAATTGAAAAGCCCTGAGCCAAGTTCCAGTAAATAAAGTTGCATAAGACCTCACCAATGTATCAAGAAATGCACATCAGCAATAAAAAAACTCAGAATACAGATCCAAATGAGAGGTCCCCTAGCAAAGCCACCAAAACATAGTTAGGGGGAAGGTCTCAAAAAAAACATAGTTAGGGGGAAACAATACCACGAGGTTGTTCCAAATGAAATTCCAACCGTCAGTAATTCGTGTGAAAGCAAATTTTGTTTCTGAACGCAAAATGTGACCGCGTTGCATTGGACTCAACAGTTTGGCAAACCAACTTGGCATCCATATAATTTTGGCAAAATAAGAAAAATTGGCCTCCAACAGTTTGGCAAACAAACTTGGCAAAAATAGAAACTTGGCAAAACTCACCTCCCCACGCGCATATATGCGCGCGCTGATCGTAGTTGTCATCGTTGTTTCCCTTAGGTGGGAGGGTTGTTTCCCTTAGGTGGGAGGGTGAAAAAGAAATAAAGAATAGAGAAGGATTCCTGACGTAAGTTTTTCAAAAGGTGGAAGGGCACATACATAATTTTGTTTCTCTCAAGATGCCTGATGTAATTTAGATCTGGATATGGCAAGTGAATTATGCCAAACTGTTGGAGATGAATTCTTTTTTTACTTTGCATAGCTTTTTAGAAGTTGCCAAGTAAATTTTGGCAAACTCTTGGAGATGCTAACTGTAAACTGTAGACTGAAACACCAAATGCCATGGGAATCGGAATGTGGCATACTCAAAGGAACAAAACCACCACAGAAGACATTTGCCAAAATGCCAAGTTAAATATGGCAGTCAAATAATCCCCAAAACGGAATACAGGAACTACATCATCCCCTGTACCACAACCAATTTAGCCCCTCCACAACACACCGGAGATCTAGCGGGGCGTCAGCGGCGCCACATTGCGCGGGATGGGGGAGATCCACGGGGAGAAGTGTCCTCCTCACCTTGTGGAAGGAGAGGTTGCGGGAGTGGTCCCCGGCGAGTGCCGCGACGCGTCGGACGGCGAGCTCGGAGGAGTTGTTGAGGTTGTCGACGACGACGGCGCGGAAGCCCGCGAGCAGGAGCTGCAGCACGGCGTGGCTGCCGATGTAGCCCGCCCCGCCCGTGACCAGCACGGTCCTCCCCGCCGTCGACCCCGCCCCCGCTGCTGCCGCGCCAGGCACCGTCTTCTCCACCGCCATCGCAACTGCAGCAACAGCGAGCTAGCTTGCTGGGCCTCCGCCCCTCCTCCTCCCCGACCGAAGCTACCTCCCCCACGCGCGCCTGCCTCCGCCGCCTCTGACGAGAGCGCGCGCGCACCGAGGAAGCCCGGGCCTCCCTCGCGCCCCGCGGATCTGGTCGGAGGCGTGCGGAGCCGCGGCGAGGCGTGGAAGCTTCGGAATGGTGCGGGGGAGGAGTGGAAGCGAAGGTGGATGGGAGCGAGGCGACGCGGGGGTTATGCGCGCTCGCTCGCTCCCGTTGCGTGCAGCTGGGGGCGGGCGGCGCGGGTGCGCGGGGGTGGTGGGCCCGCGCGGCAGCCGGCGTGGGTCCGGTGGACAGGTTGTCGGTCGTGGCGTGCGGCTGGCTGGCTTCGTGGCCGGGCACCACGCGCGCGTCGCGGTCCGCGTCGCTGGACTGCTGGAGGGCCTTTGCCCCCCTCCCTTTGGGGTCTAGGCGTCTAGCTGGCCTTGATGTTTTTTGCTTGGGGTTGGGGCTCCGGACCGCGTTCTGGTTCTGGCGTGCAGCTGCAACGGCATCGGTGCCAAGCTGGAGAACTGACGCAATGTATATGCATTTTGATTAGGTGATATTTTGTTATTCATGCTTCCAAAGGCTGTTGCGTTTTGCCTTAAGATTTTGCTAAACATGACTATGTTTATATGCTCGAAATCTTTGCCACGCCTTAATATTAAGAGTGAGAGAGAATATCATTACACTTTTTCTGAGTTCATGCCGATGTAATTTTCTACTCGCACTGATCCAAATTGTAAATCATTTTGATTTTTCTAATTGTATAATTTGTATGCAGTTGGATATAGTGTATTATGTCTATATACATAATTGCATTTATGTAATTCCAGGTATGAATTTAAAAAATATGTAAAATGAGAATTTGAAACGGAGTGCTTGTCTGGTCCGACTTGTCTGCGAGTGCTCCAATCCTATATTATTGAACTATGGAAATGGTTGCTAGCTACTCCCTTCGTCCACAAAAATATGCAAGTCAAGCATCCTTCACGCACACCAAGAAATGAGAGAAAAGACGCATGTGCCCCTGGGATTGGTACACACAAGAATTGAAAAACAGAAAGCCGAGGCTACTCTGGAAGTTTCACGCGTCGCCGTGACAGGAAAAGGAGGCAGCGTCATTTGGGAGTTTTTATTTGCTGGTGTTTTTTCTCACGGAAGTGATTTTTTACTAAACAGTGGGTCCCACAACAACCTGTTCACTGCTAGAATTGCTTTCTTTTGTGGACACGATTCAAACGCTAAAGTTGCGTTTTTTTCCCAGACAGAGGGAGTACTCTACATTCCCCGCATCCAACTTTTTTACTAGCTTCAAACTTTTTATCCAGACAGGCAAGTGACCCACCCACCCTTGGTCATATCAAAAACTAGAGCGTGAGCTGTGGTGGCCATGCATGCAAATGCATCTTCTTCTCCCAATCCCTGCGTGCTGCCTGCAGACACGAGGGACGTTTGTTAGTTGCTTCTATTCACATGGTGGGGGACAATGTGCATGGACCCAAACCAAACCAAACGAAGCAGCGATGACTCCTCATTTATTCATGGAAAAAGTCCATTTTTGACCATTCAACTATTGGCTCGGTTTGATTTTGGCCATCGAACTTCAAAATCGAGTATCTTCGACCATCCAACTCTTAAAACCATTTACAATTGGCCATCGAGCAGTTTTGCTGAGTGATTTTAACTTTTTTATTTACAATTTAGTTTTTAGATCTTAAAAAGATTATTAGTTGTTGCTCATACCTCCGATTTAGGTGATTTTTGCAGTCATGCGTTCATAACAGTGATCTTTATCTTTAAAATATTCTTTATAATGTTTTATCACTATTTGCTATATTATTCTTATGTTGTTGTGCAAAAATAATAATATAAGAAAACTAAATTACACAACTACAAAATACTATGAACAACCTTTTAAAAGATAACAATTATCGTTATGAATACATGATCAGAAGAATCACTTAAATTAGATATATGAGAGAAAATAGTAATCATTTCAAGATCCAAGGACTAAATTGTAAATAAAATGATCAAAATATTCCTTGAACCTTAAAAAGATTACTATTTTTCTCTCGTATCTCTAGTTTAAGTGATGCATGCAGTCATGCGTTCATAACAATAATCTTTATATTTTAAAATGTTGTTCATAGTAGTTTGTAATTATTTATTTTACTTTTCTTATATTATTGCTTTTACACAACAACCTAATAATATATACCAAATTGTGATAAAATAGTATAAAGAACATTTTTGAAGATAAAGCTCACTGTTATGAACGCATGGCCGCAATAATCACCTAAATCGGAGGTATAAACAAAAAAGTAATAATCATTTTAATATCTAAGGACTAAATTATAAATAAAAAATTTAAAACCACTCATCAAACCCGCCTGATGGCCAATTATAAACGGTTGTAAGAGTTGGATGATCGAAGATACCCAGTTTTCAAGTTCGATAGCCAAAACCAAACTGAGGCAATTGTTGGATGGTTAAACATCGACTTTTTCCTTTATTCATTGGGCTCCCACTCGTCATGCATGCACGCTCAACATTGGTGCACAGAATATCCACCGGAATATTTCCAATAATTTCTTTTTTCTAGCGCCACGAGAGGTGGTCAAGGAAAGAAGGTTTTGGAAGCACTAGATTAGACGGCCAAGCGCTACTAAATTAATCAAAACAGCTCTCGCATCGCGGAAAAAAATCCCATGCGCGCCGCGCGCACAGGGCGCTGGGTGCGCGCCCCTCGTGGCGTCTCGCGATTGGGTCGGACGCCCACGAGTCTCGCGGCTCGTGCTCCTCTCTCCCTCGCGTGCTGCAGGCTCGGCTGGTGCTGGATCGGCTCGCGCAGGAACGAAGGAAAAACAGCGTTGCGGCCCGTTTCGGTGCTCCGACAGCCGTGCTCCATCGCCGCCTGGAGGTCGCCCCACCCCCGTCCCATGACCGGTCTTTGCCCTAGAGGCCACGCGCAGGAGGCAGGGGCCCGCCCACGCGCGAAACTTCGACGGTGGCGGCGGCCGGCGGCCCGTCCTGCGACTCCATGACACACAATAAGCGTCCATTGGAGGCATCCCCACCCATGACCGGCTTTGTCCTGACGGGCACGCGCAGGGCTCGGCTGACGGCCGGCGCGGACTTTCGACGGCGGCTCTAGCGGCCGCACTCAGGAGCAGGGGCGGAGCTAGGCCTAAGGCCACCCGGGCCATGGCCCTAGGCGTGGGCCGAACAACCTTTAATACCCCTTGTAGTTTTCTTTCAGTCCAGCAAATCTTCTAGCTAGGAGAGTGGCTCTGTACTCGGTCGGCCCAAGTTTGTATGCGGCCCAACAAATCCCAGAGCAAATGGCCGGCTTCCGCTGCGGTGCTGACGGCTCACCTGCTCAATCTTTTCGCGTGCGTGCAGCTTTGCCAGAAAAAACAAGCATGTAGCACCAACAATACAGTGACCCCAACTTGAGAACTACCCGAGCGTAGGCAAGCAGGCTGGAATTTTGTTTTTCTCGAAACAAGGCTACTAGCGTCGGTCAAACTCTGGGCGTCCAAGCAATGGAGTGCGGGGAGCGTGACGGGAACCTACCGAACCATTGTCCGGCGCCGAGAAAGTGTGGTGTAGCCCAACGGCGGCTCAGCTGCAGTGCATGCGGGGATTTGGATTGGATCGGTGGCGAGCTACTTCTTTCCGGTCCGTTGTCTCTGGCCTCCGCGTCGATCGATCTCCCTCCCATCGGCACTATCCCTTGCTCCCACTGCCGGCGCACCGCCCCCTCCCTGCTGCTTACGCTCACACGCGCTGCCAGTCCCGCCCTTGCTCCTCTTGATTTATTATGGAGCGCCTCGCGACAAATTGAAGCTGGAAATTTTAAGTTGGCCCTAGGTGTGTAAACTCACGAGCTCCGCCACTGCTCAGGAGGCAGTGGCACGAGCAGGGGTGGCTTGTGGCCCGGCCGACGCTTACCTTGGACGGTGGTGGTAGTCTGTCATGCTGGGTCATGCCCAAGAGGTTGTGGCACGGTCAGAGGCCCCGGCGCCGAAGCTGCTCTAGCGGTGATGCGGCTGGCCTCCTCCTACACGGGGTTGAGATGCAGAGCCGAGCCGAGCAGCACGCGAGGGAGAGAGGAGCACGAGCCGCGCGAGACTCGCGGGCGTCCGACCCAATCGCGAGACGCCACGAGGGGGCGCGCACCCAACGCCTTGTGCGCGCGGAGCGCATGGGATTTTTCTCCCGCATCGCATGTGGAGCGCGCGACTTCAGCTGGATTCGGCGGGAGTGGGCAGCCTGTCACACCTCACCACCCTTGTCTGGGTGGGGAGATTCTCTCCCCTCTGCAACGACGAGCTCTCCTGGCCGTCCCCGTGGCTGCCTGCGTTTCCTTGCCCCCATGCTCCCTGTCGCCGTCGCAAGCAGGGCCGCCCGGGGGCCATGTCTGACCACAGTGCAACGTGAGGAAATGTTATATGTATATCCAAAGATTAGGCAGCTTCTATGTACTTGTTTAGCGCTTGGTTTAAGGTTTTGGTTATGGTCAGGGCATGGGAATCGGCGGTGCGGCTTCTGCCGTTCACACACACGCCGTCGAGAAATCGGTGACATGTGGTGGCTTCCGAATTGTGTCCCGGCCTGGCAGGAGAATCCAACGGAACGAAGCTTCCAAGCCGCCCTGAATGGCTGATGCTCATACCACCGGTTTCGAGTAACGCCACCATGAGTGGTCAGGTACTTGGGATCGGCAGAGGGGTAATAAATCTGACGGATTCGGTGGTGGAAGATTCTAATTCTGACGGTTTCTCAGCGATGCAATATTTTGTTCAGTATCCCCATGGGCGCTCGGGGACCTGACTGATGAGAAATCAGGTCTCTAGATCACTTAGAATACACACATATTTGTATGAGCATTAGAACAAGAACACAATTAGGATAGGAGAAGGAGAGGGAGAGCTTTTTATTTTTGCTTCCACTGATGTAACTGTGTACAAAGGGGTAATCCCCTCTATTTATAGAGGGAGGAGTAAATACTCAATTCATCTCTAACCCCTCATCTCTAACCCCTCATCTCTCCATCCTCTACTCCTCATCTCTTCAACTCTCTATTAATTGGCCCATTGATTATGATTCATAACACTCCCCCTTGGCCAATTACATGCCATGTGTATGTCTCGTTAAAAACTCCCCAAAAACCCAGTGGGAAAAAGGGTAGGAGAAAAGAGTGCATCACATGCCTTACTTATGTTGCACCTGTTGCCTCGTTAAAAACCCTGCATGAGAAAACCCAGTGGGAAAAAACTCATCAAGGGAAAAAGAGTACAACAGTTGATGCTCGAGTCAGGTCTTCAGGACCGACTTGTGATCTTCAGGATCACAAACTTGGGCTATGGCTTTTAGGGTAAGTCTCCCCCTGAACCCTGCAAATCTCTAAGCCACCTCATTCCAATTCCATAAATGCATTTATAGAAGCTGGAAGCCAGTAGAGATTTTGTGAATAAATCTGCAAGATTATCACACGATCTTGCTTGCAGGATCTTAATTTCCCCGCTCTTCTGGAGCTCGTGGGGATAAAAAATTTTTGGAGCAATATGCTTCGTGAGATTGCTCTTCACATAGCCCATATGCATCTGTGCAACACAAGCAACATTATCTTCATAGATAATGGTGGGGGTGTTGACAACACCCTTACCACATGACTCCTTGTTGGTGGAAATCGGGCCCGGAGGTGGACGCTGACACAACAGCCCCCTGAGCGTCCTCCCTCCTCCGAAGGGGAAAGCGGCCGAAGGCCCCCCTCGGAGAAAGGCGGAGAAACCTTGTCCCTAACGCTACCTTCGCTAATCTAGCTACTGCTACTTTCTAAATACTCCTACTTTAACTACTTCTATTACGAAAGAGAAACGAAGCACTTAGAAAACCAAAAGCCAAGAAACAAGCCGGAGCCTTCGGAGCTCTCTTCTCATTAATGTGTGTCTGTTCTATTACAAAGGGGGTCACTATTTATAGGAGGCCCCCAGGTATGATCATCTACCTCAATTACACCTTTTCCGTTCTTGACAAACGGCTTTACACGCTTTACAAGGGCATAACATTAACTCCCCGCGTCGTACAGGCCTCCAGCGTGTCTTCGCACGGCCAAGCCACATTTACACGTGGAGCCTCTTGTCTCTGCTTTGTACGGTGCCCCTTTACACGTCTGCTGTGGCCACGTGTCATGGCACCCTCTCGGCGGAGCCAAAGCCACCGCTCGCGCCGCGCCTTCGGCACCAAACCGGCCCTTGACTCCGCCCTGGTCGCAACGGGCTTCCGAGACGTCCCGCCCGGACTACCTTCAACCATGAGCCTGAGCGCACCCGACGCGTGGTGCCTCAGGCCCCTTCACACCTTCGGCGCCGAGGGTCACCAATCCACACCTTCAGCGCCGAAGGTCAGCGCCATTCGAGATCGTCAAGGGGGGGTTGTTCCTGCGAAACAACGCTCACACAACTCGAGTAGCATCAGCATTATCGTTAAATCACCATTGCACACTTCATCAAACAAACCGAAGTCACACGCGGACTTAAGCCAACCACCTGGCCGGACGTGGCATGACGCTTCTGAAGACCATTTTCCCCAACAGTAGCCCCTCGTCAGTGAGGGCCGTCCTACCCTCTAGATGGGCCGAACTTACGACCAACCCTTCACAGGGCGAAAACGGGCTTCGAAACTCCCACGGACGGCCCACGCTGACGCTCGCCAGGGTAAAAGACGTGTTCTGCCCTTTGGAAATTTTACCGTTGTGAGAGGTGGTCGTCGGGGTAAAAAGGTAAATTTGCGTGTTGCTCGCGAGATTAACGGGCGCTAGCGCACTATAAAAGGGGATTGACTCTTGGGCTACCCCACCCCCCTGCCGTGACCCACAGACAAGAAGCTCGAAACTCCGAAGGTTTTGCTGTAAGGTTTCCTTCGCCCCCCTATTCTTCTTCTACTTCGCATTTAGAGTGCATCCATGGCCCCGAAGCGAAGGCGCGACACTGTCGCAAAGGAAATCCCGAAGACGTACACCTTCAGCCGAAGCCAGATCGACGAAACCAATGTGAGCTCTCTTCAGAAGAACCGCATGGTCGGGGCCGCGCAAGCCCCTGGCCGAGAGACCGTACCGAAGCCTCGCGACAATGAGGTTGTCATCTTCCGTGATCTCCTGTATGCGGGACTTTGGTTCCCCCTTCATCCCGCCGTCGTCGACATCCTCCGGTATTTCGACATATACTTGCACCAGCTCACCCCCAACACGATTCTCCTGTTGTCGGTGTATATGTGGATATGCTGCACCATGAAGATCAAGCCCTCTGCCGAAGGGTTTGCTTTGGCGCATCAAGTTCATCACCAGCGCCGCACAGTCTTCAAAGAAGAGGGGGATCAGTCTGTCGAGAAGGACTGCCAATTTGGCTGTTTGAATTTCTCCTACAAATCCGGTGTTGTCAGCCCCGTAACCGCATGTCGCAACAAACGGCCTTCGGACTGGCAACAACACTGGCTGTACCACACCGTGACTCCACCCGCCCCTGGGGAGTCTCACCCACTGGCTACGAAGGAACTGCACCCCCTTCACGAGTCATATGCAAAGAACCCCTCCTGCCCCGAAGGTGACGAGTTTGTTATGATGCTTCACCGATTTGCACACAAGTACAGCACGCGCGACATCGTGGAGGAGTATCGTAGCATCCCCGTGTGCCCGCTATTGGACGGCTAGGCCGTGGCCGACGACGCCTGGGCGGCTAACATCGGCGGGATCCCGTGCCCTGACTGGACGAAAGCCTTCGGCTTCACCTCCGCCTGTGAGTGATTCTATGCCCTTCGGTGGCCTTTTACCCATTTCTCATATCTCCGAAGCTTCATGTGTTGACTATTCAAACTGTCTGACTTGTAGTGTTGAAGAAAAGGAAGGTGGAAGACCACGGCGATTTCATCCTCGACCCCATGTCGCCGAAGGAGTACAAGGAGATGGTAGCAGAGCTCAACGGATCTCGAACAAACCGAGTGTTCGAGTTTTTCAAGGTCGCTGCGCCTGAACGCGTTGGCTTCTCTACGCATCGCGAAGCAGCCGAAAGGAAAGTTGTTGCGCTTGCCGCCGTCGACACGGACGCGGGCGAAACTACAACTTCGCCGTGCATCGCTCCGATGAAGAGGGTCGGCAGGAAAAATTTTCCCGCAGCTGCCGCCACCGCCGCCGTCGAGGGAGGGCCCGGAAAAAGCGTGGTGGCCGGCCGGCGGACTCACCCCCAGCGGCCAAGAGAACCCGAGTCGTGGACGTCGAGACTGGCGTCGTCGAGGATGTGATTGCTGTCGTGCCCCTGCGCTCGGCCGCACCTTCGGTCAGGGCCGACGAGGAAGCCGGCGGGCCACTACTCGTGCCACTGAGCCTGAAGGAGAAAGACAGCGACGACGATAGTGACGTTCGCATCGTGTCTTCTGTGGGTGAAGCCCCTCGCGGTCGCAGCCCCACTGCCTTCGGTCCCGAAGCCGCCCGCGACGACGGCAAATCCAGCTCTGCCTCCACTAGCTCATCCAGCTCATCGTCCGAGAGTACCGAGCAGTCCGCCTCCCCCTCGGCCATAGGTGCCGAAAAAGATGACTTTGTCGCTGCTACGGAAGAAGATGAAGAAGAAGAGGAAGAACCTGACAGTAGCAACTACCGCGTGATGCCGGAGGAGCCCCAAGCCGCCGCTGCTCGCCTTCAAGTTCCCGCCGAGGCCAAGCTAATCGGTGGAAAACCGATCCGCTTCCTGGGCCTGACGAGCGGCGGCCACGAACGCAAATTTCTGGAGGAGGCAGGATCAAGCTTCGCGATTCCCCATGAAGAGGAATACTTTGGAATCTCAGCTCTGCCGACCTGACCACTGCTTGCGGGGATTTATCCCTGAAGGCCTTCGTTGTGTCCCGGTGTCACGCCCGAAGGTTGGAGCAGGAGAGCAAAAAGGCGAAAGAGCTATCAGTTGCCGCCACCACTTCGCTGCAGAGTCGTGTGGCGGAGCTAGAGGGGCGACTAGCCGCTGAGCAGGAGCGCAACCGACAGCTGCTGCAAACGAAGGAGGGCGAAGCGAAGGCTTCCCAAGCTGCCCTGGAGTCGCTGCGCCTCGACATGGAAAACCTTGACACCACAAAAGAGGATTTGGGCGCCCAACTCCGCGACAAGAACGCCAAGCTGGCCGAAGTACAAAATGAAACGAACCAACTTAGTAGCGTGCTGGAGCGATATCGTGCAGAGCATATACGAAGTGCAGAGACTCTTCGTTCAGAGGTCTTGGAGTGATCACCATGAATACGAAGATCTTCGGTGAGCTCAGAGCCGCGGTGGGGGTTCGCACGCTGGCCTATTCTGTATGCTCCCTAATTCTTGCGGATCGCCCCTCATCGGAGAAAACAGTTAGCAAGAGTGATCTTCGACGGCTGACGAAGGACGACTTCGTGTGGCCCACCGACGCGGAACTGGACGTGGCGCAGCTCCCCGTGCTCGCCAAGAATCTCGCCAAGAACTTTATGAACACTTTCTTTGCTGAGCGCGGGTCCCGTCTTACACTTGCCGAGTTGGTTCGCCTGAGTGCTCAGGTTCGCCGAAGCAGCTTTTATTTCTATTCTAACACCCCTTGTTTGGTGCCGACCCCTGACGATGCAATCATGTTATCTTTGATGCTGTGCAGATAGGGCCTCGCTTACAGACGCGTGTTGCCGCACGCCTGCGATTGCGACACGGTGGCGTGCTTCCTCAGCCCCAGTTCATAAGGGAGGGCGACTGGATCGCCATGCCCGGGGTTCCCTTGATCTCCGCTGGGAATGTCGAGGTCGCAAGGGGGGCCGCCGCCGACGTGGAAGGCGACGTGGCCGTCGCGCAGTGCGACGACGCACGCATTACCGAAGAGGCGACGAGGCCAGGAGCCGAAAACGTGCGCGACGACGGTGCTAAGGGGCCTTCAGACGAGACGGAGCGCGCTGAGGCGACCGTGAACACCATTGTGCCTACTCTCACGTCCGTCGAAACTGCCGCCGCTCCCGAAGGAGACGCCGTCCCCGCACCAGATGAGAACATCCCCACCGCGGCCAGCACCGAAGAAACCCCTGTAGGTGACACATCGGAGATGGCGCACGCCACTGAGCTCGAAGCCACACTGCTTGCCGCCAGCTCACCTGGGCGCGAGGCCCCCCGGAGCCCGCAGCCGCCGAGCTGACTGAGCCTCCGGTCCTCACCACCGAAGCCGAGGTTTGAGGGGCGCTGGGCCGTGATTTTGTAAACAGATGATACTTTTTCTTTTGGTGCCATGGTTGTATTAGACACTAATATAAGGTGTCTCTGCGTAGGTTCCCTCGGTGGCGCCTGTGCAGAGAGCCGAAGGTGCGAGCGACCCGCCCTTGCCCCTGAACTCCTTTTTATTGCCCCAAACGTGTGGACCAAGTTTAGCATCCGCCACCCGTTGTATCATGCGAAATGCTATCAGGTCCGCAACGAGGCCGCTAAACACTTCTTTGCGGAATTTTCGAAGGACCCCTCACGCCGAGAGGCCATCCTTAGAGAGCGCGCCGCCCGACGGGTGGCCAAGCGTAATTTGACAGACCCCTTCGTAACCAAAGGGATTGTTCCGAAGCCAGAGCCGGTCGAAGAGGGCACCATCGGGCCACCCGAATACATGTATTTAATTCTTGATGCCTCGTTGGATGACCCTGCGGTTACGAAGACCGAGCCTGTGTGAGTGTCAGCGCACCTGACTATGATCTTGTCTTCGTTGCAGGACGCATGCCCACCGACGGCGAGCTTCGGCAGATGGCTCTGGACATAATTGACATGGCGGCTCTTCGTTTGATTGACGAGATCTGCGAAGACATACTTAATGAGGATTAATCACTTAGAAGTATCCACCACTCGCGGCTTCGCGTCGCGCCAAGTAATGCCGTGAAGACTTGAAGTGACCTGCTTTGGAACTCCCCCCTGGAAGTGTTCGTGGCATGCTGGGGCGACGCGACCCAAACCGATTTGTAAAGTATGCACAAAAGAAAAAACATGCTGTAATCGTATTGCTGTATTAATGTGTAACATTGGACTGTGTATGGAAAACGCTGTATTTCGAGATATGATAATAAAACGAAGGTAGCTGTACTCATCGCCTGTCACTTCTGTTACTACGCTCATATTTTGTCGGCGCCTTTCGACTCGACCTTTGAAGACCGAAGCTACCAGAGAAAGACGTGTGTTTTGCCTTTAGATGTGCTAGTTGGATTCTTGCCGAAAGGTAGCGCTGCTGTTTCGCGCATGTTTCCGTTCCTGATCAGTACAACAGTTCTTGCACTGCGTTGAGCGTTTTCTTGATCACCGCGTGGCCAATGACGATACCCTCGCGCCGCGTCAGGCGGATCAGTCCTTCAGTCCTGTCAAAATGAAGCGTCGCACCAAGCGCCTCCACTTAGGCCATAACGGGGCCTCTGTGCCACATCAAGCGGTCTTTACCTTCGATCATAACGGGACCGAGGCACTGCACCAAGCGTGCTTCCACTTAGGCCATATCGGGGCCTTGCGCCGCGTCAAGCGGACTTTACCTTCGATCATAACGGGACCGACGCATAGCACCAGGCGTGCTTCCACTTAGGCCATGTCGGGGCCTTTGTGCCGCGTCAAGCGGACTTTACCTTTGGTCATAACGGGACTGACGCCTCGCACCAGGCGTGTTTCCACTAAGGCCATGTCGGGGCCTTTGTGCCGCGTCAAGCGGACTTTACCTTCGGTCATAATGGGACCGACGCACCGCACCAGGCGTGCTTCCACTTAGGCCATATCGGGGCCTTTGTGCCGCGTCAAGCGGACTTTACCTTCAGTCACGATGATAAGTGACAGGCGTGGCTCGTGCTCACTCAATGCGGCCCGTGCCCACGCCGTCACTTACCCCGCTGGAGGCCACTTCGAAGACTATGCCCCCTATGGAGAGCATGGGGGTAGCATAGCTTCGTCGGAGCTGCGAAAACGTACTCAAAAAGAAAGAACTTGGACGCCAAGTGCTGGGGGAAAAACTGACTTATATTACACGTCAGAAAACAAAGTACATGGGTCCGCCTTGTTAAAAACCTCACACTTCGCGGGTCCAGAGGGGAACCGCGAAGCCTCCCCCGTGAGGAAAAGAGTACGTCCCCCCTACTTAATGTACATATATTACAAACTTCTTCAACATGACAGAAACAAAAACCGCGAAACAAAAATAACAACAGTTGCCGCTTCGCAGCGACCTCAGACGAAGTACTTCTGCAGCATGTCCACATTCCACGTGTAGGGCTCTTCCTCGCCGGTCAATCGACGCAACTTGAAGGCCGCTTCGTTTGATGTCGCGGTTGCTATGAATGGACCTTCCCACTTCCCGTGCATCTTGCCCTTCAGCCTTCCCTTCGGTATCTTGCGCAGCACCAGGTCCCCCGACCGTATGAACTTCGGCCTAATCTTCTTGTTTTTCCACTTTCTGGTCTCTTCCTGGTAGGACGACAGGTTCGTCGCTGCCTACAAACACACCTCCTCGATTTTCTGGACCGAAGCCTTGAGGTCTTCGTCGCTGGAAGGGATGTCCCTCCAAGTTCCCAAACACAGTTCTTCAGGTAACATGGCTTCTTCGCCATAAAGCAACTTGAAGGGCGAGAACTGTGTGGTTCTGTAGGTTGTGGTGTTGTGGGACCAAATCACCCTCGGCAGCTCTTCGGCCCATTTGCTTTTGGGCAGGTCGGTGATGTTCCTTTTTATACCGGCGAAAATTACCCCATTTGCCCGTTCTACCGCCCCATTGGATTGCGGGTGGTAGACCGAAGCGAAGCATAACTTGGTGCCCAGGTAAGTACAGAAGTCCTTGAAGTCGGTGCTGTCGAACTGCTTGCCATTGTCCACCGTGACTTCGTATGGCACGCCGAAGCGGCACACAATGTTTTGCCAGAAGAATTTCTGTATTGTTGCCGAAGTAATGCTTAATAGTGGCTTTGCTTCCACCCACTTGGAAAAATACTCTACTGCCACAACGACATGGGTGTAATTTCCGGGCGTTGTTGGTAGCGGACCGACGATGTCCATGCCCCATCGGGCGAAGGGCCACACCGGCGGTATCAGTTGTATCTCAGTAGAGGCAAACTTGTTGTATGGTGCAGGGCGCTGACATTCTGGGCACTGGCGCACGATGTCATGTGCATCTGCCACTGCCAAAGGCCAATAGAAACCCTGATGAAAAGCCTTCTGCACTAAGGCTCTCGTGCCGAGGTGATGCGAGCACATGCCACTGTGGATCTCATGGAGTAGTTGCTTGCCCTCGGTCACTGATATGCACTTCAGCAATGGGGCACACACCCCCTTTCGGTACAAATTACCGTCAATGACTTGGTAATTTTTCGCCCTGATGGCCACTCTTATCGATAACTCCATCTCCGGCCTCATAATAACCCCTGTCTGCCGCTACTATTGGGGCATGCCAGTCTTCGCTCTGTATGGCATTCACAAACTTGGGGGTGCTGCTTCGTCAGTGGCAGATCTCACTGTCGTTGTCTCGTAAAACACATCTGGGGGCAAAGGTTCGAGGAGAGCAGTTGCTTTTGCTATGGCATCAGATTCCTTGTTATTGTGCCTGGGAAAACTCCTAACTGTAATGCCAATGAAAAATTTTTCCATACTTCGTACAACTTGCAGATACTTCATCATGTCTGGCTTCTTTGCCTTGTAAGTTTTCCCAATATGGCCGGCTACAAGCTCGGAGTTTGTCAAGATGACGAGTCTCCTTGCTCCCACCGCCTTAGCCTTCCGAAACGCAAGCAGTAAACCCTCGTATCCTGCCATGTTATTTGTGCAGTTGTCACAGTTCAACCGCAGCGCGTAACGAAGCTTGATACCAGAGGGAGACTTGAGGACTGCTACTGTCGCTGAACCCAGATGACAGTATGCGCCATCACACTGTACCTCCCAGACTGGCTCCGAAACTATGGGGTCCCCCTTCGAGACTGAAGGCGTCCAATCCGCAACAAAGTTAGAGAGGACCTGAGATTTTATTGCACTACGCGAAACAAAGTTTATGACATGCTCTGCCAGTTCCGTGGCCCACTTGCCCATTCTCCCTGTCGACTCCTTGTTTTCAAACATGTCACGCAGAGGGAAAGCTGTGGGGACCGATATATTGTGGCTTTGGAAATAATGCCGAAGCTTCCTCTTTGCCATCACAACTGCATATGCCATCTTCTCCATCTCCGAATAGAAAAGTTTTGAGCCGCTCAGGCTTCGGAAATGTAATAGATGGGAAACTGCTTCAAAGTATCCGCTTCCATGCGCTCTTCTACTAGGACTGCGCTGACTGCCGTGTCGATTGCTGCGATGTACAGTAACAGCTCGGTCTTCGGTGACGGTTTGGTCATGACGGCTGCCTCTTCTAGGTACTTTTTAAGATCCTCGAAGGCTTGCTGCTGCTCTGCACCCCACTGAAAAACTGAGTTCGCGCGAAGCACCTTAAAGAAAGGTAGGCTCCGCTCAGCTGCCTTGGAGATGAACCGGTTCAGCGATGCTATTCTGCTCGTGAGCCTTTGGACCTCCTTTCGGTTGCTTGGTGGATGCATCCTGCGCAATGCTTCGATCTTCTGAGGGTTTGCTTGTATGCCCCGCTTCGACACCATGCATCCTAACAACTGCCCCTTTCGTATGCCGAAGATGCACTTCTCTGGATTAAGCTTGAGGCCGTTCCGCCTCATGTTGTCGAAGGTTTCAGTCAATTCTGCAATGTGGTCTTTTTCCTTCTCGCTCATGATGACAATGTCATCGACATAGGCCGAGGCATTGCGCCCCAGTTGACTACCCAGAATCGGCTTCATCATGCGGTTAAAAGTTGGCCCGGCGTTACGAAGGCCTTCTGGCATTCTGACGAAACAAAAAATGCCGAAAGGAGTTGTAAACCCGGTCTTGGCCTCGTCCTCCCTTCGCATCCATACCTGGTGGTATCCGGAGAAACAATCCAGGAGACTTAACATTTCACACCCAGCCGCCTGATCGATGATGATGTCAATCCTTGGCAGCAGGTAAGGGTCCTTCGGGCATGCTTTGTTGAGTTCTGTGAAATCGATGCACATGCGCATGTTCCCATTCTTCTTCGGCACCATCACCACATTAGCCACCCACACTAGGTACTGCACTTCTCTTATGATTCTTGTGTCAAGCAACTTCTGCACTTCAGCTTCCACGGACTTTACCCTATCGTCTGACATTGGCCGCTGCCTCTGTAGCTTCGGTTTGACCTTCGGGTCGGTATTCAGAGCATGCTCTATAACCGAGCGGTGGACCCCCGTTAAATCTAACTTGGACCATGCGAACACATCCTGGTTATGACGAAGGAACTGCAGGAGTTTGTCTTCCTCTTTCGTGCTGACCTCAGTGCCTATCATGACGGTCCTGCTTGGCACATCTGCACACAAAGGGACTGTCCTTGTGTCGTCAACTGCTTTCATGCGCTCGGCTTCGGCCCCCTTCATTGACTGCCTCATTTGGGCTTCGGCTTTCTGTTCTACTTCTGTTACGGCTTTGCTGCCCTCGTCCTCATCGATGACGTGCACCTGCCTGTTGTGCACCGAAGTGTTCCGCTCGGCCCGCCGAGCCTCCTCTTGGCTGCCGTATACCGAAATCACTCTTGCCGCAGTTGGTATCTTCATCAGCAGGCACTGTTGACGGTGTATTTTGGTGCACCTAGCATGTTCATTACACTTTGGTTTGGATTTGATTATGGAACTAACCCGCCACTAGGCACACTAATCATATAACAAGTTCATCTTTGTGCATGCATTTGGAAGTGTTGTGTTTATGTAGGAAAACATGGACATAAAGGACGGATTCACAACAAGTTCAAAGGAGCATTTACGGAGTCTTGTTCGTGTTCATGAGCTTGATGAAATCACTTCCAATGGTGGCGAGGACCGAAGTGCTACGAGGAACACCCGGGGATTGAAGCGTAAAAGATCAAACTTCATGCAAAGAGAGCCTCCATCTTGGACGCGAGGATAACAGCATCAAAATCATGCAAGTGGAGGGGGCAAAGTACATAAGTGCACGAGGACCCACGGAGCAAAAGGGGCGACCGAACCTGGCCGAATTGGGCCTGGGCCGTCCGGCCCAGGCCGGCCGGCCTAGCCCAGTTCCGGCACCGGTTCGGTCCCGTTTTCCTTGCCCTCGAAGGATCTTCAACCCTAAAAGCCCTGAGGCGCCGCCAACACAGAGAGGAGGAGTCATTCGCACCAGAAGGCCATCCACAAGCTAGAGAGAGAGGAGGAGGATCTCCGGCGGGAGATCAACCACCTCGAAGGAAGCACCCTCTCGTGGAGAAGAAGGAAGACACCGGCGGAAGGGAAACCATGATCAACGGTGCCATGATCAGCACCTTGATGGGGTAATCTTCTCATTCATCCATGGGTTGTAATCGATATTGAGATGTAAATTGCACTTTGTCGGATTATCTATCTATCATCTTGTGTTGAATACACTTTAATGCTTAAGGTTAGCTACCTTGCCGTAAAGGAAGTAAGGCCTCAATGCTTCCTTGGATCCATTCAATGCGCCGTGTCCATCAAAGGTCTAGTCATGAATACCTTCGCGTAGTGACAGTACGAGAGGAGGGAAAGGGCAAAACCGTGGTCACAACCCCGATAGATTAGATTGGTTTTCATGTCTTTAAGCGATTGCATGCTCTAGTATCGTAGACCCGTGGGCGAGTGTCTTCTACCTTGATATCTTAATCATTCTCTCTAGTGTAGTTTAGTTGTTTTCTAGTATAATAGTAGTTATGGTTTTAGTAGCTAGTGTGTCGTTGTTGATCGAACGCTTGTAATCTCCTTGCTCCGCGGATTGACAAGAACCTTGGGAATCCCGTGGTGAAAAAGGTGTGGGGTCTGTACGCTTGCGGATCGTAGAGGGATACGTCTTTTATCCGTCAACAGGCACCCTTGATGGATGACTGTTGTGAACTTGTTGATAGTGTTGCGGCCAAAAATAGCATTGTACGGGTATACGAAGTCGACAACATCAAAGGTTATGACTTACGTCCTCATGGTGGCATCCTAGCCGAAGGTCACATTGACATCAATCTTTCTCAGCGCCTCAATTCTCTTGTTGCCGAAGCCGTAAAGTGGGTGCTCCGCTTTTTGCAGGTCTTCTCTTTTAAAACCCATGCCAGAGAAACACTACCAGGTCAATATATCCGCCGATCTGCCATTGTCCACCAGGACTCTTCCCACATCGTTACCGAGGTAGTACTTTGTGTTCTTACCAATGTTTGCTCTTATGACGAGTGGGTCATTGTGAGGGTAGTGTTGCAACCGAATGTCAGCGGTCGTGAAAGTTATTGGGATGTGGGACCAGGTCAAATGAAAATATTTCCCAGAGTAGATATGCGATACGCTTCGGTAATATTCCTGCCTCTAACGCTTCGTCGCGTGCACCGGCTCATTGGAGCCGCCCGAGATTGCATTGATGATGTTGACCATACCCATCATTCCCAAGCTGCTAGAATCAGGTGCCTCTTGCTTTGGTGGAGGTGGTGGTGATGGTGGTTGGCCGTAAGGCGTTTGATGGTGGATGGGTGGGTTCGGCCACGAAGGCACAAACACCGAAGGTTGTTGCGCGTGCATGGGTGGGGGTGGTGGCAACTGTGGCGCTGAAGGAGTGTATACTTGCGTTGGTTGGAACACCTGCGTGGGCACCGAAGGCTGGAAAGACTGATGGTGATATGGTGGCGGTAGAGCTCTGAACTGTCCCTGGTTCTGGCACTTCATGACGTGGTTCACAGCCAGGCCCGCTGCCTTCGCCTTCTCCTCAGCTTCCCACTCCAACTTCTTCCTGATCGCTGAAGGGCATTGATGGGTGTGGTGGTAAGCGTTGATCCCATGGAGCCAACAGAAAAACCTTTCGCCGCCCCCCTTGTGTGGTGGATGTGATTGTTGTGGCTTCGCCCCCTGCTATTCTTGTGCCCTCCTTTATGCCCACCGCCATTCCAATTCTAGTTTTGGTCGGGGGGGGGGGGGGGGGGGGGGGCAGATACATTGTTGACCTGAAGGTGTGCCTGCTTCGGCGGGTGATTTTGCCACCCCTTTGGTTGGTCCCATTAACCCTACTGCTTCTGCTTCTTGGCTGTGTTAGCTCGGTCCAACCTTCGACGACGGCCTTTATCGGACTTGCAGTATTCTTGCATTACCTCAAACAGTTCCTGCTGGGACTTCAGTTTGATTCTGTCAAGCACATCCTGGCAGTTTCTGACCCTCAAACCCCCGACAATGGCGTTAATCATTCTCAATAGTGTAGTTTAGTTGTTTTCTAGTATAATAGTAGTTAGGGTTTTAGTAGCTAATGTGTCGTTGTTGATCGAACGCTTGTAATACCCTTGCTCCGCGGATTGACAAGAACCTTGGGAATCCCGTGGTGAAAAAGGTGTGGGGTCCGTACGCTTGCAGATCGTAGAGGGATACGTCTTTTATCCGTCAACAAGCCCCTTTTTCTGGCGCCGTTGCCGGGGAGCAAGTTAGTTTACATCGTTTGATTTGCATCCAACTTAGTTTTATATTTTAGTTTATCTTTTATTTGCTATATCTAACATATACTATCTAGAAAAACACTTGTTTCGTTTTTGTTTTTATCTTATTGTCTAGATGGCGTTCATTAATCAACCCGTGGAAGAACCGGAGAAATCATTAAGGGATTACGCGAGCCCTCGATGTGAAGACATAAAAGTACAAGAGTCGGATTCGAAGCTCGAAGCGACCAAGTATGAAATTAAATCCAAGATCATCAAGATGGTGGTGGAAAACCCATTTGAAGGGATGGTTACGGAGAACCCATATAGACACATAAGGGATTTCACGACAATATGCAACACGGTGCGTCAAGAAGGAGTTCTCGATGAATGGTTCAAATGGAATCTCTTTCCCTACTCACTTGCCGGCAAAGCAAAGACATGGTATTCGGTTGCGTCCTTTGAAGTTGAAGGCAATTGGAACAAGTTGACAAAGAAGTTTTGTGAGAAGTTCTTTCCAATTAGCAAGGTTCAACATCTAAGGAGGCAAGTATCACTTTCATGCAAGGAGAAGAGGAAGGGATAGACCAAGCCTGGGATAGGTTTAATGGATTGATCGAACAAGGACCAAAACTCGGCTTCACCGGTGACGTACTCTTGCATACATTTTTCTTTTCCCTAACCCCTAGTTGCATGCAACACGTCGAAATGTGTGCAGGTGGGGATCTCATGGAGAAAACACTCACGGAAGCCGCCCAACTTCTACAAAAAATTAGTAAAGCGGCTGCCATGCGAAGAGATTGGGAAACAAGACTTGCGGAAGAGCCGGAATACAATTCAAGGAAGAAGAAGCTTGCTGATTTTTCTAAAGAGGCAACCCCAGAAGTCACAAAAGAGGAACCAATCATGGATAAGCTTGAACAAGAACACATCAAGTCAAGAACTACACCAAGCGTCGACTTCGCCACACCAAATGAGACGAACAAGAGAAGCATGTCAAGCGCGAAGCCACTAAGGGAGTTCGAACCAATGGATTGGGTTCCTATTGATTACGGAGAAGTATTCGACAAGAGAAGACCGTTCCCTAATCAAAAGGGAATGGCAAGAGCATTGGAAGTGGATTTCCCACCGGAGAAGAAAGCTGAAAATTCATACGACCTCGAAACCACCGGTGAGATTTTTGAAAAGCTCTTTGGAGATGATGTGGTGGATCCGGAACATGTTGCCGAGGTGAAGAGAATCATGGGGATCAAGCCCGAAGCATCACCATACGCTCGCCTCGCTGAAATCTACTCGATAGGATCCGAAGAAGAAGAGAAGATGACGCCACACTTGAGTTGCGAGATCAACGGAGTTTAATGCAAGGCTTTATGCGACATCGGAGCCCAAGTAAGTGTTCTATCTTCTAAAATTTATGATAAAGTTCAAGACCACAACCTAGACTTAGCTCCAACATCAACGAAATTAATTATGGGGGATGGTAGAACTATCAAACCTCTAGGTATTGCTTGCAACATGAAAGTAAAAATCTCTAGAAACTATATACCAACCGATTTCTTTGTTATTGATGCTTACCATAGTAATCATGATCATATAATCTTAGGTAGGCCTTTTCTTAAGTTGGTTGATGCCGTGTTAGATGCGGAGAAGGCAAAGTAACAATGAACCTTAATGGAACAAAGTACACATATAACTTTCTTCGTGCTTCTAAACACCTTACACCTTTTCCTCCCGAAGATGAAGAAGTAGAAGAGATAGATAGTCTTTGTTTTGTTGAAACCCTTAGAGACCCGCTGCAAAGAGCGATGGAAAATCAATTTAGTAATCAACAAGATGAAGAACTAGAGGAAGCAACAAAAGGCTTAGAGCCGCATGATGGTAGCGTGGAGGAAGAGAAATTCGAAGACATAGGAGAAATCAAACCCGAGGAGCCACAAGTGCCCGAGGTAGACCTTAAACCTTTGCCCAAGGGATTAAAGTATGAATTTTTGGGCCCAGACAAAACTTATCCAGTCATTGTGAGCGACGAGTTGAGTCCCGAAGAAAATGAAGCGTTGCTGATTTTATTAAAAAACATAGGAAGGTGATTGGATATTCAATTAATGATCTCAAAGGTATTAGCCCAGCCTTTTGCACTCATCGTATACCAATGGAAGACCAATGTAAGCCTGTAGTGGACCACCAAAGGAGGCTAACCCATGCCATGCGAGAGGTAGTAAAGAAAGAGGTCATCAAGTTACTTGATGCCGGAATCATCTACCGGTTCCGCATAGCGAGTGGGTGAGCCGGTACATTGTGTACCGAAGAAAGGAGGTTTAACCGTGGTGAAGAATGAGAAGAACGAGTTGATACCGCAAAGAACCGTGACCGGGTGGCGGATGTGTATCGATTACCGTAAGCTTAACAAAGCGACGAAGAAAGATCACTTCCCCCTACCGTTCATTGACGAGATGCTCGAGAGGTTAGCAAACCACGCTTATTTTTGCTTTCTTGATGGATACTCGGGGTTCATGCAAATTCCCATTCACCCGGAAGATCAACATAAGACAACGTTTACGTGTCCTTACGGAACGTTTGCATATAGGAGGATGCCCTTCGGCCTATGCAACGCTCCGGCTCGTTTTCAACGTTGCATGATGGCCGTGTTTTCGGAATTCATCGAAGAAATTGTTGAAGTGTTTATGGATGATTTTTCCGTTTACGGGAAGACGTTCATGGATTGCTTAGCAAACTTAGAAAAGGTCCTTACAAGGTGTGCGGAGGTAGATTTGGTTTTAAATTGGGAAAAGTGCCACTTCATGGTTAAGCAAGGCATAGTACTCGGACATGTTATATCCGAGAGAGGAATTGAAGTGGACAAGGCTAAAGTAGAGACGGTTGAGCAACTCCCACCTCCTATGGATGTTAAGTCCTTAAGGAGCTTTCTAGGCCATGCCGGATTCTATAGAAGATTTATAAAGGACTTCTCAAAGATCACTAAGCCTTTAACGCACCTTCTTCAAAAGGATGTGGCTTTCGACTTTGACGAGAAGTGCCTAGCGGCATTCCGGACCTTGAAAAATGCATTGGTGAGTGCTCCCATCATCCAACCTCCGGATTGGAGCCAACCTTTCGAGATCATGTGTGACGCAAGTGACTACGCCGTAGGCGCGGTCTTGGGTCAAAGAAAGGAAGGCCGAGTTCACGCCGTTTACTACGCTAGCAAAACTCTTAGTGGGGCACAATTAAATTACGCCACTACGGAAAAAGAGTTGCTAGCGGTGGTATTCACTTTCGAAAAATTCAGATCTTACATCGTGAACTCGAAGGTCATTGTTTACACCGATCACGCAACCATCAAGTATCTCTTGGCTAAGAAGGAAGCTAAACCACGTTTGATTCGTTGGATCCTTCTTCTCCAAGAGTTTGATGTTGAAATTCGTGATAAAAAGGGGGTGGAAAATGTTGTGGCCGATCATTTGTCTAGGATGAATCGTGGACAAGATGATAAATAGCCCATAGAAGATAAGATGAGAGATGACCACCTCTATAGAGTGCTTGATAAAGATACTTGGATGATCGACATCATTCGAGCAATTCGAAAGATGCCCCTCGATCATCTAGATAAAAACACTCAAAGGAAGATAATCTCTGAAAGTAAGAAATATTTTTGGGATGCACCATACCTCTTACAAGCTTGGCAATGATGGAGTGATGAGAAGATGTGTGCCAAGAGAAGAGAGGGTTGAGATTCTAAGGAAGTGCCACTCGGCGGAGTACGGTGGGCACTATAGTCATTTTCGAACCGAAGCAAAAGTATGGTCGAGCGGATTCTATTGGCCGGAGATGCATGAAGATACTAAAAGATATGTTGCGTCATGCCCCGGATGCCAAAGAACCGGAAACATCTCTCAAAGAAATTCTATGCCTTTGAAATACAACTTGCAAATCGACATATTCGATGTATGGGGCATAAACTTCATGGGGCTTTTAAAAACTCATTTGGATTCGAATACATCCTAGTCATGGTTGATTAAGTATCCAAGTGGGTAGAGGCAATACCATGTCGTAAAGCTTCCACGGAGGAGTCCATTACTATGATCAAGAACGTGATTTTTCCCCGTTTCGGTACACCGAGAATCTTGATAAGTGATGGAGGAACTCATTTCACCGGGAAGAACTTCAAAAAGTGCTTGTCCAAGTTGGGAATTGTGCATAGGGTCTCCACGGCCTATCACCCACAAACCAACGGACAAGCGGAGACGTCAAATAGGCAATTAAAAAGCATACTTAACAAGACCATAGAGAAGGGAGGCAAGTATTGGTCAAAGAAATTAGACGGAGCTTTATGGGCTTATCGAACGGCGTTTAAAACACCGATAGGTATGACCCCTTATCAATTCGTCTATGGAAAAGCTTGCCACCTTCCGGTTGAGTTGGAACATAAAGCCTATTGGGCAATTAAAGAGATGAACCTTGATCTCGATGCCGCGGTGGTGAAACGAAGAATTCAAATAAGCGAGCTAGAGGAGTTGAGGTTGAAGGAATATGAAAACGCAAGCATATACAAGGAGAGAATCAAAAGGTGGTATGATAAAAGATTGAAGAAAAAAGAATTTAAAGAAGGAGATAAGGTCCTCCTCTACAATTCGAGGTTTAAAACCTTCGGAAAGGGGAAATTGCAAAGCAAGTGGGACGGACCTTATGTTGTGCATTCGGTGTTCTCCAACGGAGCGGTAACCACTATGGATATAAATGGCGATCAATTTGTGGTGAATGGACAGCAGCTTAAGGTTTACTACGAACCCGATGTCGTGCCCCTTCACCATGTTGACGTCTTCACCATGGAGGAAGAGCCCGAACGTCCCGCCTAGGACGAAAAACAAGGCATCAACTTCTGTAAATAATTTTTCTTTTAGTTTTTTGGAGTTTTTCACGAAGATTTACTGGGCCAACTTTTTCCGATGGGCTAAGGAAGAAAAAAATAGGGCGGTGTGCAAAAACCCGGACCGGCCCGGCCCCCGAGGCGGGGTGGGCCGGCCGGCCCGAGGCGGGACCGGCCCGGAGGGGCCCGACGTCCGATGACGCCGAATTTCGCCGAATTGCTCCTTTTTGACTTCCTTGTTTGGTCGGAAAATTTTAAGGGAAGTGTAAAAAAGGAAAATAAGGTTCCCAGGGCTTTTCTCTCAGGACTATTTATTTGGTCGAATTGGGAGCTCGAGGATCAAACATTTCAAGCAATATTTTGCACCCTTGTAGCAGCCATTGTGCCCCCAAGAAGCTTAGAGTTGAAGCTAGAAGCCAAGAAGCCATCAATGGAGGAGGCGATGCGATGCGAGCTCAAGCTACCCGTCAAAAGGACCGCACGCATCCGTTGCGGAGGGCGTGTCCCGACCGGAGCTCTTGCATCTCGCAACCCCGTCGAAGGAGAGAAGGTCCCTACACCCGTCCGAAGGTCGGCACGCATCCAAGGCATCAAGCGCAAAGACTACAAGGAGGTGTCGCCAGAGCCTAAAGATTATGGGGATAGCGACTACTCCGACGATCGTAGCCCGAGCTCGTGGGCGGCCGCCGGTAGAGATGATGATGATTGGGATGAGCAGCCCAAGGAAAGGACTCCCGAAGGCCCCAACGGCGACGACACCGATGGCAACGAAGGCGACGACAATGGAGGGGGCAACGACGGTGGTGACAACGGTGGAGATTATGGCGACGACGACCCCTTCGGATTGCATCCGATGTGTTGTCGAGCTTGCCATCAATCCATCGCGGATCTCTACACGTCGGCCGACGAATGTCTCCAAGCCATGGAAGCGATGAAGCAGCGTATGGAGGACTTGGAGAGCGTAGTTGAAGATGACTACAAGTTCCTAAACCGTAACGTGCGCAAACTTTTCGGCATGGTTGGAAACATGAGAGGCAAGTGGTGCAAAACTTGCTTGAAGTACCACTAGATCTAGTTTTCCCCTTAGGATTTTTGTAAGATACGACGAGGACATCGTATGTTTTAAGTGTGGGGGAGAGCTAGCTCGCTAGCCTTAGCTTTTGAACTTCAAGTTTAGGTTCGGTTTAATCTTCGTGTGAGAGTCTTAGTGTTTTTAATGAGTCTCTAGTTTTTGAGTGTGTTTTAAAATTTTTGCAAGTGTCTTAAATTAGTGTTGAGTCAAGAAAATCAAATAAAAAGAGTCTTTATATATATATATCTTTGTGTTTTATGTATTGCTTATCTTTATTTACTTGTTTGTTTAATCTCCGATTCGTGATATATGAACACAAGTATGTGGTTTGAAAAACGTTTACCGTGGTGCTTAGTGGAATCGCTACTACTTAAAGTACCCATACCACACTTCGATCTTGAGCTTCACATGTTAGTTGTGCTATGTTCAATGCTAAAAATTGGAGGATTTCAGTTCTGAAAATTATCTTAAACCCTTGTAATAAAGGTTAGCAAAACCTCTTTTTCCAAGTTGAGAGTAAGAAAAAAATTCCTATCCAAAGCCAAGTTTATTTTTTTCGCTCCACCATAAGTGTGATTAGCACGATGAGTTAGGCTAGGACCCTTCTCTCTTGGTGAGTTTTAATTTCGAGCAATGATCATGTCCTTGTGCTTATCTTTTGTTGCTAGCCTCGTCATATATTCGGTCACGTGACTTTCACAGCGGAAGTCACGTATATCGCCGGACCCTATACATCTCTTTTGTACATCGTATTCCTTGAGCACAACCTATTTTCAAAGTTTCGTCTCGTCTCTAGCATGATTTATTTAAAAATTCAGATTGTATGCATGCGAGGAAAGAGAGAATTGAAAGCTTTGAAAAGTTGTCAAGAGAGAGAAAAATAAAGAGAAAAAGTATGTGTATGGAAAAGAAAGAAAGAAAGAAAGAAAAAGAATCATATGTGAATGAAAGAAGAAAAAGAAAAAAAAAGAGAAGAAGATGAGGTAGCAATGAAGATATGAGAGGGATGGATCAAGTGAAAGAAAAGAAAAATAAAGTGCAAGGAAGGGTGTCACGTTGATTGTGAGACGAAACTTTTACTCTATTTCCAACCATGTGCAATCCGACAACGAGGACATCATTGGTGCCTTGTAGTCACAATTTTCTTTTGCCCTTGCACATGTCCACCATTCTAAATCTTCTCATCCTTGATATCCCTACATATGGTTAATTCTCATGATCATTGGCTTTGAAAGGTAGATAACCATTAGAGGAAGTTCTTAGTTTGACAATACTTGTGTTGATTGCACTAGCCCTACCTATAGCTCCACTTTACGTGATACGTGAGAGATTAATGGGAGGTGAGAGTTTTATTAAATTTGGTTAGGATAGCCACTTCATATGAGTGACTTGAGAGAGCTTGGAGAAAGGTTTTTGCTTAATACTTGTTGCAGGAATTTTTGTTTTGAAAATCATAAAAACCCACCGATGGAAGCAAAGAAGTAAGCATGGCCGAATTTGAAGACTTCAAGTGAAAAGTTTGAGTTGTGGGGTAAAACTTGACGTGGTAAAAATTCTAAACGCCCATGTTTATGTTTGATTATCATTACTTTGTGTTTATGTATTAAAGATGAAGGGATTGACTAACTTGTGAGGAAGGATAAGTGGTATATGAGTACAACACTTTGGACGAAATTCTTTTACGAGTACTTGCTCGAGGACGAGCAAGAGCTAAGTGTGGGGGAGATGTTGACGGTGTATTTTGGTGCACCTAGCATGTTCATTACACTTTGGTTTGGATTTGATTATGGAACTAACCCGCCACTAGGCACACTAATCATATAACAAGTTCATCTTTGTGCATGCATTTGGAAGTGTTGTGTTTATGTAGGAAAACATGGACATAAAGGACGGATTCGCAACAAGTTCAAAGGAGCATTTACGGAGTCTTGTTCGTGTTCATGAGCTTGATGAAATCACTTCCAATGGTGGCGAGGACCGAAGTGCTACGAGGAACACCCCCGGGGATTGAAGCGTAAAAGATCAAACTTCATGCAAAGAGAGCCTCCATCTTGGACGCGAGGATAACAACATCAAAATCATGCAAGTGGAGGGGCAAAGTACATAAGTGCACGAGGACCCACGGAGCAAAAGGGGCGACCGAACCGGGCCTGGGCCGGCCGGCCCAGGCCGGCCGGCCCGGCCCGGGGTTCCGCACCGGTTCGGTCCCGTTTTCCTTGCCCTCGAAGGATCTTCAACCCTAAAAGCCCCGAGGCACCGCCAACACAGAGAGGAGGAGTCATTCGCACCAGAAGGCCATCCACAAGCTAGAGAGAGAGAGGAGGAGGATCTCCGGCGGGAGATCAACCACCTCGAAGGAAGCACCCTCTCGTGGAGAAGAAGGAAGACACCGGCGGAAGGGAAACCATGATCAACGGTGCCATGATCAGCACCTTGATGGGGTAATCTTCTCATTCGTCCATGGGTTGTAATCGATATTGAGATGTAAATTGCACTTTGTCGGATTATCTATCTATCATCTTGTGTTGAATATACTTTAATGCTTAAGGTTAGCTACCTTGCCGTAAAGGAAGTAAGGCCTCAATGCTTCCTTGGATCCATTCAATGCGTCGTGTCCATCAAAGGTCTAGTCATGAATACCTTCGCGTAGTGACAGTACGAGAGGAGGGAAAGGGCGAAACCGTGGTCACAACCCCGATAGATTAGATTGGTTTTCATGTCTTTAAGCGATTGCATGCTCTAGTATCGTAGACCCGTGGGCGAGTGTCTTCTACCTTGATATCTTAATCATTCTCTCTAGTGTAGTTTAGTTGTTTTCTAGTATAATAGTAGTTAGGATTTTAGTAGCTAGTGTGTTGTTGTTGATCGAACGCTTGTAATCCCCTTGCTCCGCGGATTGACAAGAACCTTGGGAATCCCGTGGTGAAAAAGGTGTGGGGTCCGTACGCTTGCGGATCGTAGAGGGATACGTCTTTTATCCGTCAATAGGCACCCTTGATGGATGACTGCCGTGAACTTGTTGATAGTGTTGCGGCCAAAAATAGCATTGTACGGGTATACGAAGTCGACAACATCAAAGGTTATGACTTACGTCCTCATGGTGGCATCCTAGCCGAAGGTCACATTGACATCAATCTTTCTCAGTGCCTCAATTCTCTTGTTGCCGAAGCCGTAAAGTGGGTGCTCCGCTTTTTGCAGGTCTTCTCTTTTAAAACCCATGCCAGAGAAACACTACCAGGTCACTATATCCGCCGATCTGCCATTGTCCACCAGGACTCTTCCCACATCGTTACCGAGGTAGTACTTTGTGTTCTTACCAATGTTTGCTCTTATGACGAGTGGGTCATTGTGAGGGTAGTGTTGCAACCGAATGTCAGCGGTCGTGAAAGTTATTGGGATGTGAGACCAGGGCAAATGAAAATATTTCCCAGAGTAGATATGCGATACGCTTCGGTAATATTCCTGCCTCTAACGCTTCGTCGCATGCACCGGCTCATTGGAGCCACCCGAGATTGCATTGATGATGTTGACCATACCCATCATTCCCGAGCTGCTAGAATCAGGTGCCTCTTGCTTTGGTGGAGGTGGTGGTGATGGTGGTTGGCCGTAAGGCGTTTGATAGTGGATGGGTGGGTTCGGCCACGAAGGCACAAACACCGAAGGTTGTTGCGCGTGCATGGGTGGGGGTGGTGGCAACTGTGGTGCTGAAGGAGTGTATACTTGCGTTGGTTGGAACACCTGCGCGGGCGCCGAAGGCTGGAAAGACTGATGGTGATATGGTGGCGGTAGAGCTCTGAACTGTCCCTGGTTCTGGCACTTCATGACGTGGTTCACAGCTAGGCCCGCTGCCTTCGCCTTCTCCTCAGCTTCCCACTCCAACTTCTTCTTGATCGCTGAAGGGCATTGATGGGTGTGGTGGTAAGCGTTGATCCCATGGAGCCAACAGAAAAACCTTTCGCCGCCCCCCTTGTGTGGTGGATGTGGTTGTTGTGGCTTCGCCCCCTGCTATTCTTGTGCCCTCCTTTGTGCCCACCGCCATTCCGATTCTAGTTTTGGTCGGGGGGGGGGGGGCGCAGATACATTGTTGACTTGACGGTGTGCCTGCTTCGGCGGGTGATTTTGCCACCCCTTTGGTTGGTCCCACTGACCCTACTACTTCTGCTTCTTGGCTGTGTTAGCTCGGTCCAACCTTCGGCGACGACCTTTATCGGACTTGCAGTATTCTTACATTACCTCAAACAGTTCCTGCTAGGACTTTAGTTTGATTCTGTCAAGCACATCCTGGCAGTTTCTGACCCTCAAACCCCCGACAATGGCGTTAATAGTGCTGCTTTCGGACACCCCAGGCGCTCACGCTGTCAGCTTCACCACTCTGTGCATATACTCCTGCAGTGACTCCCTATATCTCCCTGGATGCACATGTTGACGAGATCATTGGAATCTAGCTCTTCGACCTGCATGCCCTTGAAACTGGACAACAGCTTGTTGCGCAGCTGAAACCAAGAGGTTATGTGCCCCTTCGGTATGTTTGCATACCAATACTGAACCTCACCTTTGAGGGCCATCACATGTGCCTTTGCCTTCGTTGTGGCGTCGCCACCGTTGGACTCTACCAGAGCTTCAAACTTCATGAGGAACTCTTTGGGGTCGTAGTCCCCGTTGTACTGGGGTAGGGTGTTGGCGTTGAAATGACGAGGCCACGACGCGCTCTCAAGCTCGACCGAGAGCGGGGATACCGGGACGATGTTGCAGAACGGGGCATCATCTGGCACGAAGTGTTTTGGCGCCTGCCCGCGCTCCTGTCGATGACCGATGCTTTGCCCTTCGGACACATCCTTCTGCTGCCTCCACTGGTCCAGCTGGGCTTGCATGGACTGCAAGGTGTGCCAGACGTGCTGCTGAGACCCCAGCGCGGCTTGCGCGGCGGCCGCTGGTGCTAGAGCAACCGGCGTAGGGATGGCTTGCTGCTGCGGCGTCGCGCCGACGATTTGACCCTGAAGTAGAGCGAGATAATGCTCAGCTTGCCTGATGTTGAAGTGGACGGCGTCTGGAGCAGCGTGCGTCGGCGCCGCGTCCTGCTACTGGGACAGCTGTGCCTGAGACGAAGACGACCGCATCTCCTGCTCCTGCTGGGCCGCCAAAGCCTTGCCCGCGACGAGAGCCTGTATCCTTCGTAGCGCTTCGATGTCTTGCGCCGAAGCCCCCAGCCCCTCAAGGCTGACCTCGAACACCCCCGAAGCAGTGTGCTCGACCTCCAGAACATTCGCCCTGGCACCGGTTCCCACCGAAGGCTGGACGGCCGAAACCGAAGGGTTGGCGGGTTCCGGTGCTAGAGGTGGGGTTGACGCCTAAGCCGTGGTGGCTTCGGTGCCTGCCGGTCGCGTCCTCGCCATGCGGCCTTGGATTCTTCCACGAGGTGGGTGCCAAACTGTTGGTGGAAATCGGGCCCGAAGGTGGACGCCGACACAACAGCCCCCTGAGCGTCCTCCCTCCTCCGAAGGGGAAAGCGGCCGAAGGCCCCCCTCAGAGAAAGGCGGAGGAACCTTGTCCCTAACACTACCTTCCTTAATCTAGCTACTGCTACTTTCTAATACTCCTACTTTAACTACTTCTATTACGAAAGAGAAACGAAGCACTTAGAAAACCGAAAGCCAAGAAACAAGCCGGAGCCTTCGGAGCTCTCTTCTCATTAATGTGTGTCCGTTCTATTACAAAGGGGGTCACTATTTATAGGAGGCCCCCGGGTATGATCATCTACCTCAATTACACATTTTCTGTTCCTGACAAACGGCTTTACACGCCTTACAAGGGCATAACAGTAACTCCCTGCATCGTACAGGCCTCTAGCGTGTCTTCGCACAGCCAAGCCACCTTTACACACGATGCCTCTTCTCTCTGCTTTGTACGGTGCCCCTTTATATGTCTGCTGTGGCCACGTGTCATGGCACCCTCTCGGCGGATCCAAAGCCACCGCTCGCACCGCGCCTTCGGCACCAAACCGGCCCATGACCCCGCCCTAGTCGCAACGGGCTTCCAAGACATCCCACCCGGACTACCTTCAACCATGAGCCTGAGCGCACCCGACGCGTGGTGCCTCAGGCCCCTTCACACCTTTGGTGTCGAGGGTCACCAATCCACACCTTCGGCGTCGAAGGTCAGCGCCATTCGAGATCGTCGAAGGGGGGGCTGTTCCTGCGAAACAACACTCACACAACTCGAGTAGCATCAGCGTTATCGTTAAATCACCATTGCACACTTCATCAAACAAACCGAAGTCGCACGCGGACCAAAGCCAACCATGTGGTCGGACGTGGCATGATGCTTCCGAAGACCATTTTCCCCAACACTCCTGGATGTGGTTAATCATTCACCGAAGCCAAACACACTCTCATGTGGCTTCATACAGGGCGATTATCTCTGAGTGGTTGGTTGATGTGGCAACCAAAGTCTGATCCACAGACCGCCATGAGATGACCGCACCACCACAGAGAAACACAAAACCAGTCTATGATTTGGCATTATGGGGGTCAGACATATATCCAGCATCCACATAACCCACCATAGTCAGATTCCCCCCTTTTGGAAACCACAACCCAAGGTTCTGAGTGCCTTTCAAATTCCTGAGGATGGTTTTCACGCCAACCCAATGTCTTCTGGTGGGTGCGGCGCTGTACCTGGCCAACAAATTTACTGCAAAAGCAATATTTGGTCGTGTGCAATTTGCAAGGTACATTAGTGCCCCAATGGCACTAAGGTATGGAACTTCAGGTCCCAAACCTTGTTCATCCTCTTCCTTGGGTCGGAACGGATCCTTATCCGCTTCCAATGATCGGACGATCATAAGGGTTCTCAGAGGGTGGCATTCATTCATATTAAACTTTTCAAGTACCCTCTTTGATAAGTAGACTGGTGAACAAACACTCCTTTAGGGAGGTGTTCGAGTTGCAGGACCAAACAAAACTTGGTTTTACCCAAGTCTTTCATCTCAAATTCTGTCTTGAGGTAAGCCATCGCTTCCTCAATGTCCCTGGTCGTACCGATGATGTTCAAATCATCGACATAGACGGAGATGATGCAAAATCCATTACTGGATTTCTTTATGAAGACACAGGGACAGTCATCATTGTTGATGTAACCTCTCTGCAGGAGAAAGCTACACAACCGGTTGAACCACATCCTTCTGGATTGTTTCAACCCATACAACGACCGCTGCAGGCGGATGCTAAACATGTTGCGGTGTTGATTCGGTCCAGGGATCTTGAGTCGTTCAGGGACTCTCATATGGATCTCCGAATCAAGTGACCCATACAAGTATACGGTCATGACATCCATCAACTGCATTTGCAAATTCAAGTTAGCTGCCATAGAGATAAGATATCGGAACATTATGCCACTCATAACAGGAGAGTATGTCTCATCATAATCGATGCCGAGTCTCTGCGTGAACCCTTGTGCCACTAACCTCGCTTTGTATCTTACCACCTGGCCATGTTCATTCCTCTTCCGGAGGAAGACCCATTTGCATCCTACAGGGATGACATTAGGAGGTGTTGGGACTGCAGGCCCAAAAACCTCTCTCTTATAAAGTGAGCGCAATTCTGCCACGATTGCTGCTTTCCATTTCTCCCAATCTGAGCACTTCCGGCACTCAATCATGGACTTTGGTTCTGGATCTGGATCCAATGAGTTAGCAATTTTTGAGTCTATGATATGACTTTCCTGATTCCACATAATTGGTAGCAATCTCCTCATGATCATCCACCCACTCATCATGATTTCCCAAAACGACTGAGTGGGGGCGTTCCGATCTCCCCATGCGATATTCTTCGCACGACGCATTGGGGTTTCCATCTTCAGGATGGAGTCCTTCAGGGACTTCCTCAACTTCAGGTTGAGTTGCCACTTCAGGGGCATTTTCAACTTTAGGTTGAACTTCTTCAACTGAATCTTTAAGTGAGGCAAGGGGCTCAGGTCCTTTCCGCTGCGGACATCTCTGTGGGACCTTGTCCGGAGCACCTGGAGGTCTCCCCCTCTTCCTAGGATTAGGGGAGACAATAGAGTTGGTAGCCTTCTGGGGTAGCTGAACTCTCTCTGGTGCATTTACTGCAGGTATATGCGACCTTGTCACTCTTTTGTGATCAGTGAAGGCATCTGGCACCTCATTTGCAAGGCCTTGCAAATGTATTATCCTCCGAACTTCCAGTTCGGATTCACTGGTGCGTGGGTCTAAGGATTGCATCCCAGTTGCATTCCATTCAATTTCCTGGCATTCTTCAGGATGCCTCTCCCCCCCTAATGCTGGGAAATGGTCTTCATCGAAGACACAATCAGCGTACCGAGCCGTATGAAGATCCCTAGTCATAGGCTCTAAGTACTTGATTATGGACGGGGTCTCATAACCAACATAGATCCCCAACTTCCGGTGGGGACCCATTGATGTACGCTGAGGCGGTGGTATTGGCACGTACACAACGCTGCCAAATATACGCAGATGGGAAATACTTGGTTCTTTCCCACACACCAGTTGTAAGGGGGAGGATTTATGATATGCAGTTGGCCTGAGTTGAGTCGATGTTGCAGCATGCAACACTGCATGGCCCCAACAACTGGTTGGCAGCCTACAATTCTGTAACAATGGCCGGGCAATCCACTTGATCCTTTTGATCAAGGATTCAGCTAGACCATTTTGTGTGTGGAAATGAATGCTCTACCTTAATGCCCATGGCTAAACAATAATAATCAAAGGCTTTCGACCTGAACTCACCAGCATTATCCATCCGAATGGATTGGATGCGGTTATTAGGGAAGCTTGCTTTTAGCCTGATTATTTGGGCGATGAGCTTGGAGAAAGCATGGTTTCTCATGGACAACAGGTCCACATAGCTCCATCTGGTAGATGCATCCTTTGCAGGAACACAGGTCCACGTATCTAAACAGGCCCGACAAGGGCTGAATAGGTCCAGAAATGTCACCTTGTATCCTTTGCAGGAACACAGGTGACTCATCCCTAATCTTCAGGAGGGATGGTCTAGTGATTAGCTTTCCCTTTGCACATGCGGTGCAAATAAAATCTTCAAGATTTGGGAAGCTTCTAACATCATGGCCAGCAGAATTGTTGATGATCCTTCTCATCATACTCAACCCAGGATGACCCAAACGGTCATGCCATATTCGAAACGATTCTATGTTTCAAAATATGGTCTTCATTGCAACATATTCTTCTGTGGGTTTAACGTACGTATAGTACAAACCCGATGGCGATGAAGGGAGTCTTTCCACCACTCTCTTTTGGTACCCGTCGAATTTAGTAATGAGCAGGTATTCAGTACCATGCTCAATCTCGGTTTCAACATGGAAACCATTCGCACAGATATCTTTGAAACTCAAAAGCGTGCGCTTTGAGTCAGGATACAACAGTGCATCCTTCACAAAGATTTGGGTACCCATGGGGAGAACCAGTGTGGCACTTCTGGTGCCCACAATATGAGCATTTCTTCCGGCAATGGTCATAATATTTCCATTTTTCTTTGTTAATGTTTGGAAATATCCGGTTTCCCTTAGAATTGTATTGGTGGTCCCACTGTCAACAAGACAGATCTCCGCTTCGGCCATTCGGTTCCCACAAACTCTGTTAAATACCATAATAATAAAAACAAGTATTTAACATAAGGTACATAACATAAATGAAAACAACATTATATTATTCCTGGGAAATATATTACATAAGTTCGGACCTTGTTACAAATGCTCTTCATGAGCATGGCCAAACTCTACATCGCATTGACATAGTATTTTGGAGATTACTGTAGGTCCCCAAAAATATCCATGTCATCGAGAAGGTTTTCCTCACTTCCGTCCATATGGACGTTTTCATCATTTGCGTTGACGACTGTGTCATCACGCTTCTGAGCTTTAGGCTCAGTGATGAAGTGGGACTCATGTTGACCTTTCCCCTTATTCTTGCTCTGTTGGTAGAGGTCAACGAGGTGTTTGGGGGTGCGGCATCTGCGGGACCAATGTCCCCTTGCTCCGCATCTATAGCATTCGCCCTGCTCTTCCCCACTATGATCACCTCTTTCCTTCTCGGGTTCGGGTCTACCCTTGGGCTTCCTTTTCCCCTTGCCTTTGAACAAGGCACCTCTTTTCCCCTTCCATTTCCCCTTTCCCCGGCCCCATTTCCGGTTGCGAGACCTCTCAGCAACAGTAGCATGTGCTTCAGGCACATCCATAGAACCAGTGGGCCGAGTAGAATGGTTGCTCTGAGCACCTCATTCTGTTGTTCGTCAACCGATAGTACTTCACTCAGCTCAGAGTACTTCTGGTACTTTGAGTTTCTGTATTGTTGTTGCAGTACTATATTGCCAGGGTGGAATGTGGACATGGTCTTCTCGATCATGTCAGCGTCAGTGATCTTCTGGTCACATAAACACATTTTGGTCACAATCCTGTGTAAAGCAGAGTTGTAAGCTGCCACAAACTTATAGTCTTGGAAGTGTAGGATGATCCAATCTTGTTGTGCTCTAGGGAGCACAATCGTCAGCTGCTGGCTGAAGCGGTCCTTCAGGGACTGCCATAGAACAAGCGAATCTCTCTCCGTCATATACTCAGACTTCAGGTCTGGGTGGAGATGGTGTCGCAGAAAATGCAACGCTCTTGCTTTATCAGGCTTTGTGCGCTCATCCTTGCCAGCTTCAGGCTGGACAATGGTATGATCGAGGTTCATGTCGTCGAGTTTGATCTCGACATCGGTAGCCCAAGTGAGGTAGTTGCTGCCGTCCACGGCAAGCACCTCGAACTCCCTTTTTGCGATGTCCGACATACCTGCACGATGAATGCGCAGAGGAGTTAATGTCGGTGCGTAATCTTCAGGATTACGACTTTGTATAGTCTTCAGGATCATACAATAATTTCCCAGGAGTAATCTTCAGGATTACATCAATATTAAATAAAATATTGCGATAAAGTAAATACACAATAATTTAAATAATGCAGTGAATAAATAAATAAATAAATAAATTGCAGGAAATAAATAAATGCAATAAAAGAAATAATATAGTGGGCTTCAGGCCACTAATATTTTGCGGACTTCGAGTCGCGCATTTGGGTATTATAGTGGGCTTCGGGCCACTATATTCGCATAAAACAATAGGTTTCTTGCAATATAATTTGAAATGGGCCTTCAGGATCCATTCTCTTGTTTAATTGGGCCGGCCCGCTAGGGCTGCTGGTGTCTAGCCATCCGCGGCCGTTGGATCAGGATGGATGGCTCAGATTCATTTGACTGGATAGATAAAAGGGAGGAGTATAACCCTAACCCTAAAATCCCATCCTTATCCTCTCCTTTCTTCCTACCGCAGCTAGGAAAGGGCGACAACCAGCAGGAGGGGGCGCCGGCGGGGCCGCGCCCGCGTCCGCGGCGGGGGCCGTGCGTCCGCGGCGGTGCGGCACGCCCGCGCCCGGTTCGCGGCGGCGGCGGGCCCCGTGCCGCCGCGGCGGCTAGCGGGGGGCCTCTCCCCGCGCCCGCACGCACGCGGCGATGGGGGCCCGTGATTGGCGGCGGCCGGTAGGGCCGCGCCCCGCTCATGCCGCGGCCGACGGCGGCGGCGGCGGCCGGTGAGCGCGCGCGCCGCGCGGTGGCGCTTCGGGGCCACGCGCCCCGCCACTCCGCCTGCGGCGACCGGCGGTCGGCTTATCGCATCTTTGCGCCAGCGATGTGGGCAGCGGCGACTGCGGGGCCGTGCCTTTGGTTTCATTCGGCAGTGGGGTCGTTCACCCATCTTCAGGATGGTGGTGACCCGATTCTCGTACTCGTCTTCAGGATGGTGCCGATTTTTGGCTCTTCAGGGCCATTTCTTGGCGAGCGGAGGCAGAGCCTTCCTTGAATCGCCCTGGTTCGTCTCCGGCGGTGGACGGTGATGGCGGCTGAGCCGCCTACATGTCACCGGGCGCTGCCGAGGCGCCAACGACACCAGGAAGGATTTGTGCAGTGATACATATATGTGTATGTGCTTAGTTAGAAGAACTGATTCCTAACTTTACCTTCTTAGCCCGGTAGAGCTCGTGCTGATAACGTGTTAGAAATCAGGTCTCTATATCACTTAGAATACACACACAGATTTGTATGAGCACTAGAACAAGAACACAATCGGGGTAGGAGAAGGAGAGGGAGAGCTTTTTATTTTTGCTTCCATCGATGTAACCGTGCACAAATGGGTAATCCCCTCTATTTATAGAGGGAGGAGTAAATACTCATAATTCATCTCTAACCCCTCATCTCTCCATCCTCTACTCCTCATCTCTTCAACTCTCTATTAATTGGCCACATTGATTATGATTCATAACACTGACTGACTGAAACCCTGCAGGAGGTATTTGTGACGATTCCAGTTCAGTGCAAAGCGTCTCCATAAGGGCATGTACAACGCTTCTTTATACCCCGTCGGTAAGCCGATCTTTTTGCAATTACACCCCCGCTCCATCCCACCGACGGCTTCCCCGTCGTCTCAGCACTCGACGGGTCCGTCCCGTTGCCAGAGGCAAAACCGACGCATCTCTACGCGCTGTAGAAGCCGTCGCCTCCTATCGTCGCGGCGGCGGGATCTCGCGCGCCGCGCGCTTCCGCGCCCGCGCCCGCGCGCCTCCTCCCGCGAAAACCAGCAGAAGCGCGCCAAAACCTCCCCTCCTCCCCGCCAAAAGGTCCCCTGCTACCCCAAATAGATCCCCTCGCCGCATCAGGTTTCCCCTCCTCGCTGTCGCGCGCTTCTCGCCGTCGCGCTTCTCGCCGGAATAGGGTGGAAGGAGATGTCCTCAGCCGGTGCGGTAGCGACGGCCCCAAGCCAAACCCTAGGTCGCGGCGGCGGCGGGGCGGCGACGGCAGGTCGTGGTGGCGGCTCAGCCACGACCCGTTCTCTGGGTCGTGCTGTTGGGTTGCCACCGCCGCCCCGTTCAGGAAGACGTGGTGGAGCGGCATCGACGACCCTCCCGACGACGGCACCATTCACCATTGATGGGTCTTTCGGAGGTGGCGTCCCCAGCTCGTCAGCGTCCATTGAAGGATTCCCGTTCCCTCCCCGCATCATCGACACCTTTGTTTCCCGGCCGATGATCCCTCATCTCCTTCTTGGTAATCCACTAATTCTTGTTTTTTGCTAATTTGGTTTGTTTCAAGAAGGTGAATTGTTTGAGTGCCATAGGTGATTAGCATTGCTCTGATCTGAATGGATGCATATGAGCATCTCTATTCTGAATTCTGCTAATTTATTCTGAATTGATACAAAAAACTCCGGTCTGAACTCTCAACTCCGGTTTAAAGTACATTACCTTTTTTGAGCCTAATTGATTGGATTTCAATTCTTGGTCAACCAAAATCATGACATGTCTACAATCTTGGCTATTGATTCGTTCGTTACCAAATATTGACATGCTAATATTTATAACCAGTTAAGTAGTTGTGTATAGGCATGTGTTAAAATTTCTGTCAGAACAATCAGTAGACATACCTTCTAGACCCAAACTTCCAGCAAATAGTTCCAAACATCAAGGAAATGATAACAGTGTAGAAGAATCGAACTGCGGTATATTGAGGGTTCCTCCAAAGTATGATAGGTTCTCGCTTCCATAAGCAAGCAATATACCGAGCACAAAACGGTTGGGCATACTTTGTTGCGAAAGTAAGTTCTTTTGATTCACTCGCTCGGTCTCGTCAGACCTCAACCATTTCTCCGTCCGCCCGAAATGCAATAGCATTACCGGATGATGAGTGGGGAAATAGTTATCTAAAAGCATGAAAATTTTAGAGGGTATATGTATTTACCGGAATAATTTTGATTTTCGATAGTATTCGACGAAATCCACTCCAAGAATCGCTCCATTTGAGTACTTGTGACTTCCAACATCCATGCAGCAGGATTATAGCCATCCCTGATTTTAGGCACTCCTGGAATTGCCTGGTAGCAAATACGGATGTAAGGACAGAGGCATTATGTAAACTTGCATCAGTAAGAAAATCAAAAAACACATATACCTCAAAAAATTCAACCAGATTGCGTGATTTGGCACCAAGGGGACCAACATATATAAGTTGCCCTCCACGCTTCATGAACAAAAGCTGAGAACCATACACATAAGTTAGGAGAGGACAAACCTTTTTTGAGCCTAATTGATTGGATTTCAATTCTTGGTCAACCAAAATCATGACATGTCTACAATCTTGGCTATTGATTCGTTCGTTACCAAATATTGACATGCTAATATTTATAACTAAGGAAAATTTTAAGATAATTGTAATTAATGTGAGTCATCAATCTGATGAAATCTAACGGGACTGCTACCTGGTACTATCAAGCACCGGAACAAAGCTGTATAACTAAAACTCTGATTCTTGTTTTAAAACAGTGAATTTCCTGTGCAGGTGTAGCATTGGAAAAAAAAACTTGATTCCCAATATGCTACTCATTTTACATTACCTTTTCAGCTTAATTGGTTGAGTTCCAGTTAATATCATGACATGCCTACAATACTTTGATTGATACAGTTTTGCCTAGTTCTTATTCTAGGTATTCATGGTTGTGGCGGTATTCATTACAACTATTGAATTTTGTTCTTGATGCATTACTGATTTCTAGAATCAATGTACAATCTTCTCATTTTACATGACCGAGAATTCCAGAAATATTCAGCTTTACATCCAGTAGTTCCTAGCGTTCACTTGGCAAGTGGGTGATCCTGTAACAATTGTGCTTGTCATATGTTTTCTCAAGAAATGTTCTCAGTTGAGCTGGGAGCTCATCATATATACTATGAATAATTTGGCAAGGATATCCTATTTAGCCTAGCAACATCTTTGCTAATCTGGCTAAAATTATATAGTATGAAAAGTTGAGCTTTCTACCGGTGTAGGTTTAGAGCAAGAGTAGAATTCACAGCACAATTCAATTATTCAGCTATAATACAAATATCTTTTTTACCTATGTTGCTAATTTAGTTTGTTTCAAGTTGGCTAAATTTAGTTTGTTTCAATTTAGCTTATACTATAATTTCAGGGTAAACCCATCTGGTGGTTTCATGAGTTATTTCAACAATCCGCCACATAATTCTCATTTGGTTGGTGCAATTAACAACCCACCGCCCACCATTGATGTTGATACTTCACCCGAAGAAGTGGAAAATATATTGGGAAATGAGAATGGCACATCGTTAGAACCGAGAAGAGGATCATGTTTACTATGGAAGAGGATGTTAGAATGATGAGTGCTTGGATAGAACACTCAACCGTACTCTACTTGTGGAGCAGATAAGGGAGGTGGCCAATATTGGGCTGAGCTTGTGGAAACATACAACAAGAATACCCCTCCACTTCATAGAAGAAGTGTGAAGCAATGCAAGGATAGATGGCACAAAGTTAACAAGTGGACAGACCTCTTTGAAAGTGCTTACGCTAAGGCTCGTAGAGTATTTACCAGTGGATATTCGTCTGAAATGTGGCTTGATGCAGCACACAAGTTCTATGTGGTTGACAACAAAGGTAACAAAGATGTTACTGGACCATATACGCTGATGGATGTTTGGAAAGTGTGCCGAGAGGTGCCAAAGTAAAAAACAAACAATGAAAACTTGAAGAATGCACGCAAAAGGAAGTCATTTCACCTGGAAGGAGAATCCGAGGATAATGAGGAGGACACTTCTGATGAGATGCCAAAGCGACCAATGGGTCAGAAGGCAGCTAAAAAGGCAGCTCTTGCAGCTAAAAGAGTCAAGGTCTCTAGCAGTAGTGATGATGGTCACTCAAAGGAGTCTCCTATTGAGCTTGATAAATTTGATAGGTATAGCAAATTCCAGGAGACGAATAATGAGAAGCGCATGAAGATGTTGGACAGGCAGGAGAAAATAGCTTCTGATAAGCTAGAGGCCACAAGAGTTGCTCAACTAACAGCACAAGATTACAAAGAAGGAAAGAAGCTTGAAAAGGAGTCAAAGATGATGGACACTTATAACAACCTCGCCTTACAAGATACAACTTCAATGTCTTGTGAGGAGAAGGCCCAACGACTTAGTATGATGAAGAAACTTGAAAAGGCCCTTTTCCCTGAAACTGATTGAATAGGTAAAGAATTCTGGTTTAATCCTAGCTGTTGTTACTGTATAGGAATATAGGAATATCAATTGTTCCCACTATTTTAAGAGTCAACTGGCTACTGTTTATGTTCATGGCTTAGCATCAAATGTTTTGTTCATTGTGTTAAAAAGATTGTCCAGGGTTTGGGTAGGTCTGAAGTTTGTATAAAAGATATTTATTACTTTTCCTAGTATTCACAATACTTATGTGGAGTATTAATTTTTTAGATCATATCTTCATGTTTATGAATGGCTCAAGTGCAGTTTTCATTTTTCTGTGACAGGGCTACTCTTATTCTTAGATAAATTTTTTAGTGCAGTAAATCAATTAAATATCATTCCCTTAATGCATTGCCTGCAAGTATTTTTCTGTGCTTTCTCACTCAAGAAAATGCATAAAACATGACCATGCAAACTCAATTCCGATAATACATCTGTTTCGGACAAGTATTTGGTCTCTTCGTTTAGCATCTGAAATTGGACATAGTCTCTAACTCAAAGCTTTAATCTTGCAGTTTGCAGTGTTAACAAAATTCCCTGCCATGTCTGTCAAGCTTCAAGAAGTGCTCTGAAGCTAACCATGCCATGTCTGTGGGCAATCTGGTGGTGGGTGCTATCTGTGAGACTGCAATCTGGTGGTGGCTGCTATCTGTGGGACTGCAATGTGACTCAATGCAGCATGTGCAATTGTGCTCATAGTGTGAACCTGTGCTGCATATTTTTTTTCCAAACTGAATGTGTGTCGTGTGAACCTGTTATTTTAATTTGAGGCAGTGTGAACCTATGCTGCATTTTTTATCTGAACTTGTTATCTCAACTGTGACTCAATAGTGAATAGTGCTCCATAGTGCTCAATTAATATTTGTGAACTGTATGCTTCATGTGAATAGTGCTCCATAGTGCTCAATTAATATTTGTGAATTGTGTGCTCCATAGTGCTCATTGTGCGCATGTGAATAGTGCTCATTCTTAATGTGAACTGTGTGCGCATGTGAATGTGAAAGGTGAAAAGTGAAATGTGAACTGGTGCATCAGTTTTGTGTATATAAATGGTGCGTGTGTGTGTATCAGTTCATTCAGCATCTCTAGTCTTTCCCACGGCGCATGTACCACCTGCCTCTGTCCACTTCACCAAGGCCATTATGAGTTACTGGATGGACAGAGTTGAAGATATACTGGAAGACTTGATCGCAGATGAGGTCGAAGATGCCGACGAGTTTGAGGCGTTCACCGTGGAAGACTTGATCGCAGAGGATGAGATCTTCGATGAAATAGTAGCAGAGGCGGAGTTGGAAGGAGAAGGATCAACTGTACGTCGTCGTCGTCGACTTGTTGGACCAAAGAGGTACATTCCAAGGAATCGAGAACAAGGTCATGATGATCTTGTCGCTAATTATTTTTCCGCAAATCCGATATACACCGATGAGATGTTCCGTAGGAGATTTCGGATGAATAGGCCGTTGTTCCTCCGCATCGTGGATGGACTTAGGGCGTGTTTGGGAGAGCTCCACGCAGCTCCAGATCCACAAAAACAGCTCCACTCCAATTTTTTCGTGCCAAACACCCCAGCTCCAAAAACTCCAGATCCACCAAATTCATGGATCTAGCTCCCAACTCCACCAAATCCATGGAGTGCCTCAAGGGGTACTCTGCGAACACGTTTTTCATAACAACTCGTGGAGTTGGGGGTAATTACCCACCACTGCCACCGATTACACAACATACCAGTTCAATTTTTTTCTCCCGAACAGAAGACCCCTCGCGACGCCTCGTATCCGCGGCCGCCTCGTCTTCACGCGGCACGGCGGGGGGCGGACGCCGCCGCCGCCCTTCCTCCGCCGCCGGCCGGCCGGACTGCCGGAATCGACTGACATGACCCGCCCGCCGCTCCCTACGCCTCCTGCTCTCGGTTCTGCTCGTCGAAATAGCGCACCTTCCACCTCTCCGCACTGATCGCATGGGTGGCCGACGCAACCGCCGCCGCGGCCGCCGCCCTCAGGTGGCCGTGGACGTGGAGCTCGCGAGGCCACGGCCGCACCGGTGGACGACGACGAGGCTTGGACGCAATTGGAGATGACGGCCATGAGGCGGCGGCCGCCGGATATCATCCACCGCTTCTACCTCGACGCCATCTCGCGGCTCCCCCCCGCCGAGCTCGGGGAGGACCGACGGCCTCGCGCGCGCGGCCTCCTCGTCGGTGGCCACCGCCGGCCCACTCCACCCCATCCACAACATCGTCGTCAACTCCATCCGGTACGCCGCCGCCTTCCCCCTCCGGCGGCCCGTCAACACCGACGCCGAACCCGACGACGACGACGAGGTCCGCGCGCCGCTCGGCCTCCGATGGCCTCACCCGTATCGTCCACCGCTCTCTCTACGGGCTACCGGCCACCCTCCACCACCTCGTGCCCCTCCCTCTCCACCTAGGTGAGGCTCGTGGAAGCTCTTCTCCGCCGCATCGACCTCACCGCCGCCATCGCACCGGCAAACGGGACCAAAGCACATCAAGTGCGCCGCGTGTCATCGCGTCCGAAGGCCTTGCCGCATTTCATGTCGGGCGCCGAGGCGGCGCGCCACCCCGATCCGACAGGCATTTGCTCGCCCGCATCATCGGTGTTACCCGCCGGTGATGTGCAAGACGACATTGTCCATTTGCTGCTCACGAAGCAAGTGCTTGCAACCCGGCACATCAATTACCTCTCCAATGTGCTAGTGTCATCATCTCCACATGAATCTCCTCGTGCGCCTCTCATGCTAAGCCCACAAGTCCTTGACCGGATAGCATCTCAGAGGAAGCAGATCAATGACACAGGAAAACAAAACAGCACATACACACGCATGCGAGAAAAAAAAAGAGGGCAAAAGAGGGTAATCTATTCAAATCTTCATTTTTCGGAGCTGGAGTTGTTGTCTCAGCCAAACACATCTCCTCAGCTCCAAAGGGAGAGTCCAGCTCCACGGTGGAGCTGCAAATTGGTGGAGTTGCTGCTCCAGAGTTGGTTTCGTGGAGTCGGAGCCCTCCCAAACACGCCCTTAGCAATTGGTCCCCTTATTTCACTCAAAGAGTCGATGCAGTTGGTAGACAAAGTCTTTCACCGCTTCAGAAGTGTACGGCGGCTATTAGGATGCTTGCTTATGGAACCTCGGCTGGTCAACTTGATGAGGTATTGAAAATAGCTGCAAGCACTTGTTTGGAGATATTGGGAAAATTCGCTGAGGGTGTTATTGAAGTATTTGGTCCTGAATATCTACGACCTCCAACAAGTGAAGAACTTGAACAAATTTTAAAAGAGAATGAGGAACGTGGTTTTCCTGGATGCGCGGGAAGCATTGATTGTTTTCATTGGCCATGGAAGAATTGTCCTAAAGGTTGGGCGGGTCAGTTCACAAGTGGTAAACAAGGTGTTCCTACTATGATTCTTGAAGCAGTGGCATCAAAGAATCTTCGGATATGGCATGCTTTCTTTGGTACCGCCGGGTCTCAAAATGACATCAATGTTCTAAACAAGTCACCACTGTTCATTGAAGCAATAAGAGGGGAATCTCCTACGGTGCACTATACTGTGAATGGAAATCAATATGATATGAGTTATTACCTTGCAGATAAAATATATCCGGAATGGGCAGCATTCGTGAAGACAGTTAATGCTCCTCAATCAGTGGAAGACAAATTATTTTCACAGAGGCAAGAAAGTGTGAGAAAAGATGTCGAAAAGGCATTTGGTGTTTTGCAGGCACGCTTTGATATTGTTCGTCGACCAGCACGATTATGGAAGCAAGCAGATGTTATCAACATAATGCAAGCTTGTGTTATCCTACACAATATGATAGTGGAAGATGAGAAGGAAGCAATTATGGATGTCTTGGATTTGAATGAGAATCCAAGTGCAACGATAGTGATCCCACCGGAAGTGCGTACGAATGAGAACCCTGATCCAAGCTATGCAGAGGCACTTCGTAAAAATTCGGCTATCAGAGCTCGACCAACACATAGACAACTCAAGAAGGATCTAATCGAGCACATATGGCAACGCTATGGAAACAAAGAAAATTAGACAAATAACGTTGTAACAATATATTATTATTATTATTATTATTATTATTATTATTATTATTATTATTATTATTATTATTATTATTATTATTATTATTATTATTATTCCTAAAAATTATTGTAATCATGTTTTTTTATTATTTATGCATGACATTGTTCAATCAAATAGCCACACAAGGGTATACACAAATGCATTTGTAGTTGATCTTAAACTCCATGCAAAAGAATTAATAAGCTTACAGACGTCTCTCTGTCTATGGGTTGTATGAGTTGTCTGTATATCTGTCTATATGCGCAGTTCGAGATTTTACAGACGACTCCTGTCTATAGGGCTGTACATGCCCTAAGGTGTCCAGAGGTGTCGGCAGAGCGGCCGGCACTGAAACGAGTGTAGATCCAAGCCTCCAGCCAGTAGACCAGAGTAGCGTTAGGTTCCAAACAAAATAGTGAAAACCAGGGGATCACAGAATTATGCAGGTTTATCCAGAAAGGGTGCAAGACTCCGGCGTGAGCACCAACGCGGCGGCAGCTCAGCACGGCTGTGTGCTCAGAAAATCACGGCGCCAGCTGCTAACATCTGCGAATTAATTTTTGTTATGGATCCAATAGTAGGACGGTACAATATAACGCTATCCATTAGAGTTCAAATTCTGATGCTCGCACATTTTGCTAGACTTATTTCAGATTTCCAGGATTTTTTGGCGTTATGCGTTAACTGGTAAGCGACGTTTCTGTCGACAACGAGGCGCCAGTGGTGACTTCAAGAATCTCCAGATCTGTTGGTGCTCGGTCCTTCGAACGTGCTCATAGGGGTAGGGTTTGCGTACATGTATCTATAGAGGTAAGTGTGCATGCATGTTGTGAGCATCTGCGTTGTACTGTGTAATTCTAAAAAAATAATTGAAGGCAAAGCTGGGGCCAATTCGACATGGGTCACAAGCCCACTTGCACCAGATACAAAATGGGCCATATAGCAAGGGCCGCCTGGGAGACATGCACCAGCATCAGTCCTTTACTCAAAAAAAAGCACCATCGAGCCCAGCTCTGCTTCATAAAAAAAGTGCAACAACTTAAAAAAGCAAATCAACAACGTGCGAAGACTAACAAGTCCTCACATTATTTTGAAATTTGAATTAAAAAATTGAAAAATGAAAGGAAAATTCCTAAAATATTTAAGGTGTGTAGTACGCACCTTGAAATTTTATATGATTTTTCTTTTTTTAATTCAAATTTGAAAACATGTCAAATTCTTCATTGATTCGCAAGCGACCAGCTAACCAGTCGGTACACCAGTCTTATTAACCAATGGCAACCGATTGAACTACGAGTTACCGCCGCAACCGATTCGATTAACCGGTCTGACCGACCGGTTGGCCTATGGTGATCAGTTGAACCAGGTGTTTGATTTGAAAATTTAAATTTGGTACTAACAGGCTGGTGGCTCACGACAAGATGGCGATTCTTTTTTGTTTTTAATCTTTTTACGAAGGATTCTCACAAATACATATGGGAGAAAGAATTTGAAAATGGACCCTCACCTCCGCGAGCTTACACGTCTCAGCGCCATGCTCTGTCAACGCCAAGGTTCGAGGACAGCTGTATTTTCAATTTTGTAGCCTTATTTTAAATGTGCAAACTTTTTTTTGTTCATACAAAAATGTTGTCAAATAATGTTAAGCAAAGTTCATAGATTCCATTTTTCATGTTGTTGGCCACATCTTGCGTAAACAATCGTAAAAGAATTTCAAAGTGGGCTAGTTGACATTATTTTCGGACTTAGTATTTTTCTATCTCTGACAGACTTACTTTCAATTTTGGGGCTCCAATTTAAATATGTGTAAACTCACTTCTCCAACTATTGTCTAATGTTAACCAAGGTTTATGAATTCTATTTTGAATGTTATCAGCCATACAAATTTCTTCACAAAAGAATTTCAAAGTAGGGTAATGGTTGAGCTGAATCCCAAGTCTGAAAATAGGGTCAATTATCCTACTTTGAAATTATTTTGTGAAGAAATTTGAATGTATGATGTGATCAACAACATACAAAACAGAATGTATAAAGCTTGGTTAACATTAAACAATAAATATTGATCATGGTTAACCAAGGTTTAATGCAAACTACTGGCCCATAGTTATTTCAACAGTACAAAACTTTTCTTAACATTTGACAACAAATTTTTAATTTCAGTTTTGTAGTCTTATTTTCTTAACATCTGACAACATTTTTTATGAAGAAATAAGACTTGCACAAATACAAAACTGAAATTACTGCTGTCCTCGGACCTCGGCGCCGAGGTGTGGGTCCATTTTTCGAATTCTTTCTCCTAGGGGTGTATTTGTGCTAATGTTTTGTAAAAAGGGTTGAAAAACAAAAAGTCAGCGTAAGAGGCCACCTGTCGCTAGTTAAAACCCTAGGTTGTGACATGCATGTAATTTTACGATGGACATCTCACAACTTAACATGCCCAACCAGCCGACCCTATTGAGCGGCATATATACTAGGAGAATGGTAATGGAAAAAAGAATTCCACTAACGTGGCATGCACCTTATTTCACATCTTAGTTGTCATGTTTGCCTTCCTTCGATTATATTTTTGCAATGATGTCGCATTTACCAATTCCACGTGAAAAGTGTAATATGTATCCGTTACCCAAATACATAGTATAACAAAAAATAGTTTAACTGGGAAAGAGCAAAAACAAGGATGTGATTCCGCCAACTAAAATTTCCACATCCTTCGTATATGTGAAAAATAGAGAAAATAACACGACAATGATCAAGATTCTTCATATCTCAATTGATAAGGTTCCTTATGATGCAGAAAAAACATGTCTACCAAGAATCCAAGATTCAAATCCTAGACTCGACACTAGAGCTCACATTTTTCTGAATTTGTTCCAAATTTTAACCATTGACTATGCTCCGAAAAGGAAGACACAGGGCTTGCCATGTATTCTATACTTTTTTATATGAACCACAGTGAAAGACACGCTCACTGGTCAGCCCCTTTGGTGGTTGCCCCGCTGGACTTGGAACTTATATCCTCAGCCTAAATTAGTTTGCTACGGCATGTCTCCGCCCTGCTGCGGTGCTGCCATTTGCCCGCTACGGCTCCTGGATGGCGTTCAACACCTCAAGAAAATCCCAGCTAGCGTAGTTCCTCAGCCACAAATCTCTTTGCATGTTGGATCCACTTGAGACAGTGCTCATGCTGTCTGCGAATGTGCATCCAATTCAGTAAAGATCGAACAAAACGCCCACGGTGCCGAGGGGAACAAGGATTTTTTACTCACCACGGTAACTGATTATTGGAAGATGTAAGACAAATTTAGAATTAAGATAACATCTTAACGAGCAAGAGCGAAATAAGAACACATTTACAGTTATGTGATTTTTTTTAGGGTCAACGGAGGGGGAGAGAATCCCCACCTGTAAAAACATTTTTATTTTTGGCCCCAACCGGCCCGGGATCGTTTTACAACACCGCACCCTGGCACTTACATGTCGATGAGAGCACTAAGCACCGAGCACCACTGTGTGGCAACATGCCTACTAGCTTTCGGCAGGGCATCATCACGGCAGAGCTGGAGTAGGCGGCTTGGGGAGATCGTTTCTTGTCTGAAGACGTTGTTGTTGCGGCGCTTCCACAGGTGCCAGCAGCACAGGAGAATGAAGCTGGAGTAGTGGTTTGCCTGCACCGCCGGCGGCCGGGGCAGAAGGTGCAGGTCGGCCACCCGGTGCCCAGCCGGGATGCGGAATCCCAGGGAGACCCAGAAGGAGCGCGCAGGCGGGCATTCGAAGATGATGTGCTGTGTCGTTTCTTCAGCAGCGTCGCACAACTCGCAGGTGGCATCCAGGATGATTGTTTTGGCCTTCAGGTTCGTCTTGCTCTGGATCTTGTCACGGCTGAGGAGCCATCCGAAGAACTGGACGTGCGGCAGCGCGGCGCTCCCCCAGACAAACTCAGCCACGGCGTCGGCAGCCCCCTGTGGCCGCGTCAGTCGCTGGTATAGAAGGGAGTATTGTAGCTTCCCGTTCGGTAGGAGCAGTGGGCTGAGCCTCGCGTCCGGCTCCTCGGTGAAGCTGGTGCGGGCGAGGATGCCCTCCAGGGCCAGCAGTTCCTCCCGCGCCATGGGCGTAAGCCGGGGCACAAGGTGTTGCCGGACCCCGGCCCAGGCGGTGCGCTGGACTGTGAGGTTGGAGGTCTTGCAGTGCGTGAGCAGAGCAGGGAAGCGCTCCGCGAGGCAGTCCTCCTCATGCCAGATGTCGTACCAGAGGGATGTCGTGGCGCCGTCCCCAACGTCAACGGTCGTGATCGCCTGGTACACAGGTAGCAGCACGCGCAGCGCGTTCCAGTGGTGCCCGTGGAGCTCCCCGTGCATGGTCGCGATGCATGCGTGTTCGCGCACCTAGCGCGCCCAGAGGACGCCGCCGTCATGTGGAGGCGGTGGATGAGCTGCAAGAGCTGACATGAGTTCTTCACCCCGATGTCCTTGATCCCAAGACCACCATGCTCACGTACCATGCGAACGGTGTCCCAGACGACGAAGCAGCTGGCGCCCCGGGCGTTGTTTTCGCCAGTCTAGAGGAACCCGCGCTGGCGCTTGTCGAATTGGGCGATCACACCCGACAGCAGTGAAAGGGCGCTCGTGATGTAGGAGAGTTGCCCGTCGAGCACCGTGTTGACCAGGACAGAGCGCCCCATGGGTTTCAGTAGCGAAGCTTGCCACCCCGCGAGGTAGCGGTCAGCCTTGGCGATGTAGGGGGCGAAGGCGCTGAGGTCGAGCTGGACAGTGGCAACCCCAAGTAAGTTTGGGGGAAACCTTCTTGCCGGCACCCAGGGCTTGGATGCACGCGGGGAGAACGCCCGGCGCCATGTGCATTGGCACAACCGTGCTTTTGTCGAAGTTGATTCGTAGACCCGTGGCGTCTGAGAATTGATCCAGCAGCATTTTCAGGCGGCGGACATCTTGCAACTCGCCACACAGCAGGATCAGTGTGTCGTCCGCGTACTGAAAGATGGGGTGTTGGTGGAAATCGGGCCCGAAGGGTGGACGCCGACACAACAGCCCCCTGAACTCTCTCCCTCCCTTCACTTGCTACTTCGAGGCTGCTACTTCTACTTGAGCTAGGAGAGGAAGGCTGCTACTTCTACTTGAGCTAGGAGAGGAAACGAAAAGACTTAACAACACAGTAAAGGGAACAAGGAAATACTCAACAGGCCGAAGACCAATAGACCAGCTGACGCCTTCGGTGCTCTCTTCTCATTACAGTGTGTCCGTTTCATTACAAGGGGTTCACTATTTATAGGAGACCCCTGGGTATAGTCATTTGCCTCAATTACACCTTTTCCGTTCCTGACAAACTGCTTTAAACACTTTACAAGGGTATAACAGTAAGTCCCCGCGTCGTACAGGCCTCCAGCGTGTCTTCGTACGGCCGAAACGCCTTTACACGCGGCCACTCTTGTCTCTGCCTTGTCCAGAGCCCACTTTACACGTCGGCGGCCGCCACGTGTCCAGGATCACCGCACCTTCGGTGCCGAAGAAGTGACCCTGGGCCAGGTGTGTCGGGCCTCCTTAGACGCCTTGCCCGCGCCGCCACCGGCCCCGAGCGCGATGTCCTCGGCCGGCGCGCCACGTTCCTGGCCCTCTTGGGCCTTCGTCGCCGGAGCACGGCCATCAGTACCTTCGTCACCGAAGGTTGGCGCCGCCGCAAGAGATCATCCCTGTACAACGAAACTCATGTGGCATAAGCGGCATTAATGTTTTTGTTGGCGCCCGCGCAGCGAAGGGTTTCTCCACGAGACCGAAGCCGTATGCAGACCGAAGGCGAGGGTCGCCAGCGCGGCCAGGCGAGGGCGATGCTTCCGAAGACCAGCTTCCCCAACAGTAGCCCCTCGTCAGTGAGGGCCGTCCTGAATCTGCGAAGGGCCGAACTTACGATCAACCTTAACCGGGTGAAGAACGGTCTTCGGAACTCCCCCGGACGGCCCACGCTGACATGGCGACCCGAAAAAAGACGTGCGCTGCCCTCTGCCAAAATTACCGTTGAGAGGGGCTGTTACTGGGTAAAAAGGTAATTTCGGTCGTCGTCGGCGCGATTATCGGAACTCATTACTATAAAAAGGGGGGCCGCCCTTTGGGTTGCCCCACCCAGCGGCTGCAACCCAAGCTACGATGCGCGAGAGCTCCGAAGGCCTATTGTAAGACTTCCACTAGCCCCCTTGCTTCTGCTTTCACTTCGTGCCTAGTTAGCATTCATGGCGCCGAAGCGGAGACGCGATGCTGTCGCGAGAGAGATCGCAAAGACCTACACGTTCGGTCGAAGCCAAATCGACAAGACCGACGTGGAGGCGCTGGTGAAGAACCGCATGGTCGGGGCCGGCCGAGCCCCTGGCCGGGAGACTGTGCCGCGGCCACGGGACAACGAGGTCGTCATCTTTCGTGACCTACTGTACGCGGGGCTTCGGTTTCCGCTGCACCCCGCCGTCGTCGACATACTTCGGTACTTCGACATCTACCTTCATCAGCTCACCCCAAACGCCATCCTCCGGCTGTCGGTGTACATGTGGATATGCCGGACAACGAAGATCAAGCCCTCTGCCGAAGGGTTCGCTTCGGCGCATCAGGTGCACCACCAGCGGCGGACAGTCTTCGAGGAGGAGGGGGACCAATCCGTGGAGAAGGACTGCCAGTTCGGCTGTCTCAACTTCTCGTATAAGGTTGGCGTGGTGAGCCCGGTCACCGCATATAGGAACAAGTGGCCTTCGGACTGGCAGCAGCACTGGTTCTACTACGCCTTGAGCCCCCCTTCTTCCGGAGGCTCTCACCCGCTGGCGACGAAGGAACTTCCGCCCCTGCACGAGTCCTACACGAAGAACCCTTCGTGTCCGGAGGGCGACGAGTTCGTGATGATGTTGCGTCGGTTCGCGCGCAAGTACGGCACTCGTGACATCGTAGAGGAGTACCGCAGCATCCCCGTGTGCCCACTGGTGGACGGCTGGTCCGTGGCCGAAGACGAGTGGGCGGAAGACATCGGGGGCATCCCCTGCCCTGACTGGACGAAGGTCTTCGGCTTTACAGCCGATTGTAAGTTACTCTACGCCCCTCGGAGAGTTGTTCTTTGCCACATCCTTAGCAAACGAAATGCTGACGAACTTGGCTGTTTTCCTGTAGTGTCGAGGAGAAGGAAGGTGGAGGCGCACGGGGACTTCATCCTCGGCCCCGTCTCGCCGAAGGAGTATAAGGACACCGTCGCGGAGCGGAACGGGTCCCGGACGAACCGTATATTCGAATTTTTCAAGATCGCGCCACCTGAGCGCGTCGGTTTTGCCAAGCACCGCGAGGCAGCCGAGAAGAAGGCCGCGGCGGTCGTAGCCGCTGAAGCGGACGCGGAGGAGACGACGACTTCGCCGCGCGCCGCTCCGCAGAAAACCGGCGGGAGGGGCGCGCCGCCGCGGCCATCGCCGCCGCCGAAGGGAAAGCCCGGAAGAAGCGGGGCGGGCGGCCGGCGGACTCGCCCCCGTCCCCCAAGAGGACCCGCGTCGTGGACGTGGAGACGGGTCTCGTCGAAGACGTGATAGACGTCGTGCCGCCGCGCGCGCGGCCGCGCCTTCGGACGTACCCTCGGGCGTGCCTTCGACGAGGGCTGGGCAGGGGGCCGTCGGGCCGCTACTTGTCCCCCTCAGCCCGCCGGAGAAAGACAGTGATGACGACAGCGACGTTCGCATCGTGTCCTCCGTTGGTGACGCGCCGCGCAAGCCAAGCCCTGCCGCCCTCGGTGCCGAAGCTTCTCAAGAAAAAGATGACTCCAGCTCCACATCCAGCATCTCGTCTGACACGTCCTCCGATGGCACCGAGCAGTCCGCCTCCCCTTCGGCCCCTGCTTCCGAGAAAAATGATGTCGTCCCCGAAGCGGAGGAAGAGGAGGATGAGGGGCCCGAAAGCAGCAGCTATCGGGTGACGCCTGAGGAGCCCCGGGCCGCCGCTGTTCGTCTTCAAGTCCCTGCCGAAGCCAAGCTGATTGGCGGGAAGACGATCCGCTTTTTGGGTCTGACGAGCGGCGGGCATGAGCGCCAGTTCCTGGAAGAAGCCGGGGCAAGCTTCGCGATACCTCATGAAGAGGAGTACTTTGGGAAGCTCACCGCCGCGGAGCTCACGACGGTGTGTGGGGACCTGTCCCTGAAGGCCTTCATCGCGTCGCGGTGCCTCTCCCGAAGGCTGGAGCAGGAGAGCAAGGAGGCGAAGGAGAGATCGGTGGCCGCCGTTTCCTCGCTTGAGAACAGAGTGGCAGAGCTGGAAGGACGACTGGCTACGGAGCAAGAGCGCTCCCGGAAGCTGCAACAGGAGAAGGAAAACTCTGCGAAATCCTCCGAAGCCCTCCTCAGTACGCTGCGCCACGATGTGGAGGTCCTTAGCATCGCCAAGGAGGACTTGCGCGTTCAGCTCGCCGACAGGGAGGCCAAATTGGCCGAAGCGTAGAGAGGGGCGAGTGAGCTGAACGAAACGCTGGAGCGGTACCGCACAGATCACATTCGGAGCGCCGAAGCCCTTCGCGACGACATACTGCAGCTGCTGGAACAGTGCAATCTGAGTGCGCCGCCTGTCCCGCTCCCCCGGTGCACCGTCGAGTCATTTTATGAGTGGGTGAATGCTTGCTTCGACGTCATCTCGATGAACAGAAGATCTTTGGAGAGCTTGGGGCTGCAGTGGGGGTTCGCACGCTAGCGTATTCGGTGTGCTCGCTGGTGCCCTCGGATCGCCCGTCTTCGGAAAAAACGATCAGCAAAGGCGATCTTCGTCGTCTTACGAAGGAGAACTTCGAATGGCCTAGCGACGCAGAGCTAGATGTTGGACAGCTTCCGGTGCTCCCCAAGAATCTTGCGAAAAATTTCATGAACACCTTCTTCGCCCGACGCGGATATCAACTCACCTTGGACGAGTCCGCTCGCCTTAGTGCCCAGGTACGCCGAAGCTACTCCCTCCTTTTGTTTGTGTTGTGTTGAAAGCACATTGTCGCAAATACTTTGACACATTGCCCTCGCTGTTTTTGCAGATACAACCTCGGCTGCAAGAACGCGTTTACGACCGTCTCCTGGCTCGATACGGTGATGCTCCACCCCTGCCCCAGTTCATGATGGATGGGGACTGGATCGCCATGCCCGGTGTTCCCCTTATCACCGCCGCGGGCCCTGCAGCTGCGGCGCCGGAGGAGGGGGAGGCCGCCGGCGTTGCTGAGGGCGAAGCTGGCACCGCCGAAGACGCGACGGCTCCCGACACCGAAGAAAGGCATGGGGGAGACGCGACGGGGCCCGCAATCGAAGGGGAGCGCACCGAAACGACCGCAGGGGCTGCCCCTTCTGCGCCCGCCGGCCTTGAATCTGCTCCTGCTTCCGAGGGAGAGGTCACGCCCGCCGCTGGGGACGCCGTGGCGGCCACGGTCTCCGCTGGGGACGCTACAGTGGATGCTTCGGAGGCGGCACACGCGGCAGAACTTGAAGCTACGCTGCTGGCTGCCAGCTCTCCCGGCGGCGAAGGCCCCGCGGAAGCAGCGGTCGAGGCTACCGAAGCGAGCGCCGTCCTGGACGAAGCCGCTGTCGTCGCCGAGGGTGCCGAGGTGTGAAACGCGTCGGTGTGGGACTTGTGATGGAGTGAACTATTCTCCCCTTGAAGGGATGACATTTTTGTAAAGTAAACTGATGCACGGTATCTCTGCGCAGGTTCCTTCGGTGGTTCCTGCGCAGAGGGCCGAAGGTGCGAGCAACGCAACTCTGCCCCTTGACTCCCTTTTTGTCGCACCGAACGTTTGGACGAAGTTTAGTATTCGCCATCCTGATGTTTCGTACGCCGAGTTTTTGTCGTATCGTGCGGAGCGTTACCGCCTTCACAATGAAGCGGCTAAGCGTTTTTTCGCGGATTTTTCAAGGGACCCCGCGCGTCGGGACGCCATTCTTAGAGAGCGGGCCGCCCGTAGGGCGGCTAAGCGTAACTTAGTTGACCCCTTCGTGACCGAAGGGGTCGTTCCAAAGATAGAGCCGATCGAAGAGGGGGTCCTTGGGCCGCCCGAGTATGTATATTTGATTCCTGACACCTCGTCGGAGAGCTTTGCGGCGGTGAAGGTGGAGACGGAGTAATCACCTTCACATGGACTCTAACCCCGTCTTCGGCGCAGGACGGATGCCTACCGACAGCGAGCTTCGGGAGATGGCTCTGGAGATCATAGACATGGCATATCTTCGGTTGATCGACGAGATCTGTGAGGACGTGTTGAACGAAGATTGATTATTAAGTACGGCTACGGGCTGGCGCGAAGACTTGAAGCATAGGACTTCGGAACTCCCCCCCGGAAGTGTTCGCGGCATGCCCGGAGCTTACTTTGTAACCGCGTTGTTTTCTCCTTGTAAAGTTATACTGTTTTTACGAAGGATGTTGTATATTGAAGGAGTGAAGAGGCAAATAGACGAGGAGTGCTAGAGCCCGACTTTTTGCGTGCTTCAGTGTTTCGTTTTCTACTTGCTTTGTCAAGATAACCCTGAGTGCACTGGGACGAAGCGGCACCGCGCTTCCCCTTCGAAGTTAGCTTGCAAACGGGTCGCCCTCTCGGGCTGTAGACCGTTATGTTTAGGACGTGCGTTTTCCATAGACCTTTTTTAGTGCGCCTGCCTGAGTCGGGTCGAGGGGGTATACCGCGCGAAGCGGGTTTCCCTTCGGTTAAATCAGGACCGAAGCATTTGCTTTAGGTGTGCGCTTATTTTGGCCGAGATCGCGGGCTGTTCTGCAGCAAGCGCTTTTTCCCTTTAGTTGAATCAGGATCGACGCATCGCTCCCGGCGCGCGCTTACTCCGGCCCAATCGTGGCCTCGCTCCGCGCCTAGCGGCTTGTATCTTCGGTCAAATCGCGACCGACGCAACGCTCCAGGCGTGCGCTTACTCCGGCCCAATCGTGGCCTCGCTCCGCGTCTAGCGGCTTGTCTCTTCGGTCAAATCACGACCGACGCAACGCTCCAGGCGTGCGCTTACTCCGGCCCAATCGTGGCCTCGCTCCGCGTCTAGCGGCTTGTCTCTTCGGTCAAATCGCGACCGACGCAACGCTCCAGGCGTGCGCTTACTCCGGCCTAATCGTGGCCTCGCTCCGCGTCTAGCGGCTTGTCTCTTCGGTCAAATCGCGACCGACGCAACGCTCCAGGCATGCGCTTACTCCGGCCCAATCGTGGCCTTGCTCCGCGTCTAGCGGCTTGTCTCTTCGGACACGACGATAAGTGACAGGCCTGGTGCGCGCGCTGCCCGGGCGTCCGTGCCTAGGCTGTCACTTACCACGCCGAAGGCCACCTCGAAGACTAGGCCCCCCTCAAAGGCGGTGGCCTAGCTTCGACAGAGTGGCGAGAGCATTTTTTGAAAGGAAAGTGGACTGCACGCGAAGGGGTGGGGGAACACTGACTTATATTACATGTCAGAAATCAAAGGGATACAAGGGGCCGCCTCGTTAAAAACCTCACACCTCGCGGATCTGGAGGGGAACCGCGAAGCCTCCCCCGTGAGGAAAAGAGTACGTCCCCCACTACTTTAATGTACATAGGATACAAAGTTGGTATCTTGACTTAAAAAGAAAGAGAAACTATTGAAAATCAAAGACTATGCTGAAGACTCGCAACTGCTTCAGACGAAGTACTTCTGAAGCATGTCCACATTCCAGGTGTATGGCTCTTCGTCGCCCGTTAGCCGGCGTAACTTGAACGCTGCTTCGTTTGCGGTCGCCGTCTCTATGAATGGGCCTTCCCATCTCCCATGCATCTTGCCCTTCAGTTTGCCCTTCGGCACCTTGCGTAGCACTAGGTCCCCTGACCGTATAAGCTTCGGCTTTATCTTCTTATTTTTCCACCTTCGGGTCTCATCTTGGTAGGCCGAGAGGTTTTCGGCTGCCTGTAGGCGGACCTCCTCAATGTTCTGAACCGACGCTTTAAGGTCTTCGTCTCCGGAGGGTGTGTTCCTCCAGGTGCCCAGACATAGTTCCTTGGGTAGCATGGCCTCCTCCCCGTATAATAGCTTGAAGGGGGAAAACTGTGTAGTTCTGGATGTGGTGGTGTTGTGGGACCAGATTACCCTCGGTAGCTCCTCGGCCCATTTGCTCTTGGGCAAGTCAGTGATGTTCCTCTTGATGCCGGTGAAGATGATCCCGTTGGCTCGCTCCACCGCCCCGTTGGACTGCGGGTGGTAGACCGAAGCGAAGCACAGCTTCGTCCCCAAGTACGTACAGAATTCTTTGAACTCGGCACTGTCAAATTGCTTGCCATTATCCACGGTGACCTCGTGGGGGACGCCGAAGCGGCACACTATGTTTTGCCAAAAGAATTTCTGGATGGTCGCCGAAGTGATGCTCAGCAGTGGCTTCGCTTCGACCCACTTGGAGAAATATTCGACGGCCACGACCGCGTGGGTGTAGTTTCCGGGCGCCGTGGGCAGCGGGCCGACGATGTCAATACCCCACCGGGCGAAGGGCCACACTGGTGGCAACAGATGTATCTCGTTGGAGGCGAATTTGCTGTAGGGCGCGTGGCGCTGGCACTCTGGACAGTGGCGCACTATATCATGGGCATCTCTGACCGCCGAAGGCTAGTAGAAGCCCTGGCGGAAAGCTTTCTACACCAGCGCCCTGGTGCCGAGGTGGTGTGAGCACATGCCGCTATGGATTTCGTGGAGCAGCTGTTTTCCCTCGGTGATCGATATGCATTTTAGCAGTGGGGCACACACCCCTCTTCGGTACAGGTTGCCGTCGACGAGGTGATAGTTTCTCGCCCTGATGGCCACTCTCTTGGTGATGATCCCATCTTCGGCCTCATAGTACCCTTTGAGCGCCGCCACTATTGGGGGCGCGCCGATCCTCACTCCGTATGGCGTTCACAAACTTGGGGGGTGTGCGCCTCATCGAGCCGCGACCTCGAGGTGGTCGTCTCATAGAAGACATCCGGTGGCAGGGGCTTGAGTAGTGCGGTTGCCTTTGCGATGGCGTCGGCCTCCTTGTTGTGGTTCCTGGGAAAACTTCTCACTGTGATACCGATGAAGAACTTTTCCATGCTCCGGACGGCCTGCAGGTACTTCATCATTTCCGGGTTCTTTGCCTTATAGGTTTTCCCAATGTGGCAGGCAATAAGTTCGGAGTCCGTCAGGATGACGAGCCTCCTTGCGCCTACCACCGTGGCCTTCCGAAGTGCGAGCAGCAGGCCTTCGTATTCTGCCACGTTGTTTGTGCAGTTATCATAATTTAGCCGCAAGGCGTATCGGAGTTTGATGCCCGAAGGGGACTTTAGGACTGCTGCGGCTGCCGACCCAAGGTGGCAGTATGCGCCATCACACTGGACTTCCCATATTGGCTCTATGACCACTGCTTCCCCCTTCGGCGCCGAAGGCGTCCAGTCAGCTACGAAGTCAGCGAGGACTTGGGACTTTATCGCGCTGCGGGCGACGAAGCTTATGACGTGCTCCGCCAATTCCGAGGCCCACTTGCCCATCCTGCCCGTTGACTCTTTGTTTTCGAACATGTCCCGAAGGGGGAAAGCTGTGGGCACCGAAACGTTGTGGCTCTAGAAGTAATGCCGAAGTTTCCTCTTTGCCATCACGACAGCATATGCCATCTTCTCCATTTTGGAGTAGAGGAGCTTTGAGCCGCTCAGAGCTTCAGAGACATAATATATGGGGAATTGCCTCAGAACATCTGCCTCTTTACGCTCTTCCACGAGAACTGCACTAACCGCTGTGTCGGTTGCCGCAATGTACAACAGCAGTTCGGCCTTCGGTGACGGCTTGGTCATGACCGCAGCATCTTCAAGGTATTTCTTGAGGTCGTCGAAGGCTTGTTGTTGCTCTGGGCCCCATTGAAAGGTTGAGTTGGCGCGGAGTACTTTAAAGAAAGGAAGTCTTCGTTCGGCGGCTCTGGAGATGAAACGGTTCAACGAGGCAATTCTGCCTGTGAGCCTTTGGACTTCCTTTCTGGTACTTGGAGGCTGCATCCTTCGTAGAGCTTCAATCTTCTGGGGGTTCGCCTGAATGCCTCGCTTGGAGACCATACAGCCTAGCAATTGCCCTTTCCGGATGCCGAAGATGCATTTCTCTGGGTTGAGCTTGAGGCCGTTTTGCCTCATGTTGTCGAAGGTCTCGATTAGATCTGCGATGTGATCTTCCTCTTTCTCGCTCATGATGACGATGTCATCAACGTACGCCGAGGCGTTGCGCCCCAGCTGGCTGCCCAGAATCAGCTTCATCATACGGTTGAAAGTGGACCCGGCGTTGCGTAGGCCTTCGGGCATTCTGACGAAGCAGAAAATGCCTAAGGGGGTTGTGAATCCGGTTTTTGCTTCATCTTCCCTTCGCATCCACACTTGGTGATAGCCAGAGAAGTAGTCTAGGAGGCTCAACATATCACAGCCGGCTGCCTGATCAATAATGATGTCAATCCATGGCAGCGGGAAGGGGTCCTTCGGGCATGCCTTGTTGAGTTCAGTGAAGTCAATGCACATTCTCATGTTGCCGTTCTTCTTTGGGACCATGACCACGTTGGCCACCCAGATGGGGTATTGGACTTCCCTGATGATTCTTGCGTCGAGCAACTTTTGCACTTCGGCCTCCGCAGACTTGATCCTGTCCGCAGACATCGGCCGCTGCCTTTGCAGCTTCGGTTTAACTCTTGGGTCGGTGTTGAGCGCATGCTCTATGACCGAACGATGGACGCCTGTCAAATCGGACTTGGACCATGCGAACACATCTTGATTGTTGCGAAGGAACTGCAAGAGCCGGCCTTCGTCTTCTGTGCTGATCTCAGCGCCTATCATCACGGTTCTGCTGGGCACGTCCGCGCATAAGGGGACTGTTTTCGTGACGTCAACAGCTTTTATGCGCTCGGCTTCGGCCCCCTTCATGGACTGCCTCATTTGGGCTTCGGCCTTGTACTCTTCGGCCACTGCGGCTTCGTTGCTCTCGTCTTCGTTGATGACATGAACTTGTCTGTTGTGGACTGAAGTGTTGCGCTCGGCTCTTCGGGCCTCCTCCTGGCTACCGTACACGGATATTACCCCTGCCGCCGTCGGTATCTTCATCAGCAGGTATCCTTGGTGGATGACCGCTGCGAACTTGTTTATGGTGTTGCGGCCGAAGATGGCGTTGTATGGGTATGCGAAGTCTACAACATCGAATGTTATGACCTCGGTTCTCATGGTGGCGTCTTGGCCGAAGGATACATTGACATCAATCTTGCCCAGGGCTTCGATTTTCTTGTTGCCGAAGCCGTACAACGGGTGTTCTGCCTTCTTCAAATCTTCCTTTTTGAAACCCATGCCGGTGAAGCACTGCCAAGTCAGGATATCTGCTGAACTGCCGTTGTCCACCAAGATCCTTCCCACGTCATTGCCGAAGTAGTACTTTGTGTTCTTGCCAATGTTGGCCCTTATGACGAGCGGATCGTTGTGAGGGTAGTGCTGCAGCCGGATGTCAGCTGCCGTGAAGGTTATGGGGACGTGGGACCATGGCAAGTGAAAATACTTGCCGGAGCAGATGTGCGACACGCTTCGGTAGTAGTCTTGGCGTTGCCTCTTTGTCTCGTGCGTCGGCTCATTGGATCCGCCGGAGATCGCATTGATGATGTTGAGCATGCCCGTCATCCCCGGACTGCTGGAGTCAGGGGCCTCTTGCTTTGGTGGGGGTGGAGGTGGCAGTTGGGGGTGGGTGTATTGTGCTTGGTGGTGGGTAGCTGGGTTCGGCCACGAAGGCACGAAAACCGGGGAGGCCGCCGCGCGAGCGGGGAGGGGACGGGGAGCGAGCCGCGGCGCGAAGGTGCGTATGGTTGTGGGCGGTGAAAAGCATGGGCGAGGTGCCGAAGGTTGGTAAGGCCGGTGATGGTATGGTGGTGGCGGGGCCCCGAATTGGCCCGCATTTTGGTACTTCATGACATGGTTCACGGCCATGCTGCGCCTTCGCCTTCTCCTCTCGCCTCCCACTCCCGGCTTCATCTTTACCGCCGAAGGGCACCGGTGCGTGTGGTGCTGGGCATCAATTCCATGGAGCCGGCGAGAAAAACCGCTCACCGCCGCCCGCCGCGCCGGGGGTGCTGCTGCGGCTTCGGCCCCCTGTTATGCTTGTGTCCGCCTTTGTGCCCACCGCCCCTATGCTGGTTTTGGTCGGGGGGCGCGGACACGTTGTTGATCTGACGGTTTGCTTGCTTCGGCGGCTGGTTCTGCCACCCCTTCGGCTGGTCCCACTGCTCTTGTTGCTTCTGCTTCTTTGCCGCGTTTGCCCGGTCGAGCCTTCGGCGGCGGCCTTTGTCGGACTTGCAGTATTCTTGCATAACTTCGAATAATTCTTGGAGAGACTTCGGCTTGACTCTATCGAGCACGTCTTGGCAGTTTCCAACCCTCAGGCCCCCGACGATGGCGTCGATGCTGCTGCTTTCGGACACTGTGGGTGCGCGCGCTGTCAATTTGACAACCCTGTGCATGTACTCTTGCAGTGACTCACGGTCCCCCTGGACACACATGTTGACAAGGTCGTTGGAGTCTAGCTCTTCGACCTGCATGCCTTTGAAGCTGGACAACAGCTTGTTCCGCAGCTGGAACCAAGATGTCATGTGCCCCTTCGGTATGTTGGCATACCAATACTGGACTTCTCCCTTGAGCGCGAGCACAAGGGCCGCCTTCGTGGTGGTGTCGCCCCCGTTGGATTCAACCGCTGCTTCGAACTTCATCAGGAACTCCTTGGGATCGTAGTCTCCGTCATACTGGGGCAGGGTGTTGGCGTTGAATCGACGAGGCCACGACGCGCTCTCGAGCTCGACCGAGAGCGGGGACACCGGGACGACGTTGCGGAGTGGTGCGTCGTCCGGAGCGAAGTGCTTGTGCACCTGCCCCCTGTCTTGGCGATGCCCTATGCTTTGTCCTTCGGAGGCATCTTTTTGCTTCCTCCACTGGTCCAGCTGGGCTTGCATGGCCTGCAGGGTGAGCCAGCCCGTGCTTCTTTGGGCCGCCGGCGCGGCCGCGCGGCGGGCGTCGGCGTTGGTGCGGGCGGCGTTGGAGCGACTTGCTGTGGCGGCGTCGCGCCGGCGATCTGGCTTTGCAGCATGGCGAGGTAACGCTCAGCCTGCCGGATGTTGAAGTCGATGGCGTCGGAGACGGCGTGCGGCGGAGCCGCGTCCTGGTGCTGGGAAGGTTGCCCCTGCGAGGAGGACGGGCGCGTCTCCTGCTCGGAATGAGGTGGCCCGGACTTGCCAGCGATGAGGGCCCGGATCCTTCGGAGAGCCTCGATGTCTTGCGCTGAAGCCCCCAGCCCCTCGAGGCTGACTTCGAACATTCCCGAAGCGGTGTGCTCTACCTCCGGAGCGCTCAGCCCGGCGCCGTCCCCGCCGAAGGCTGGACGGCTGAAGGAGATGGGTTGGTGGGCTCCGACATGAGTGGAGGGGTCGCCGCCTGAGCCGTTGCGGCTTCGGAGCCTGCCGAACGTGTCCTGGCCATGTGGTCTTGAGCTCTTCCACGAGGTGGGCGCCAAACTGTTGGAGGAAATCGGGCCCGAAGGGTGGACGCCGACACAACAGCCCCCTGAACTCTCTCCCTCCCTTCACTTGCTACTTCGAGGCTGCTACTTCTACTTGAGCTAGGAGAGGAAACGAAAAGACTTAACAACACAGTAAAGGGAACAAGGAAATACTCAACAGGCCGAAGACCAATAGACCAGCTGACGCCTTCGGTGCCCTCTTCTCATTACAGTGTGTCCGTTTCATTACAAGGGGTTCACTATTTATAGGAGACCCCTGGGTATAGTCATTTGCCTCATTTACACCTTTTCCGTTCCTGACAAACTGCTTTAAACACTTTACAAGGGTATAACAGTAAGTCCCCGCGTCGTACAGGCCTCCAGCGTGTCTTCGTACGACCGAAACGCCTTTACACGCGGCCACTCTTGTCTCTGCCTTGTCCGGAGCCCACTTTACACGTCGGCGGCCGCCACGTGTCCAGGATCACCGCACCTTCGGTGCCGAAGAAGTGACCCTGGGCCAGGTGTGTCGGGCCTCCTTAGACGCCTTGCCCGCGCCGCCACCGGCCCCGAGCGCGATGTCCTCGGCCGGCGCACCACGTTCCTGGCCCTCTTGGGCCTTCGTCGCCGGAGCACGGCCATCAGTACCTTCGTCACCGAAGGTTGGCGCCGCCGCAAGAGATCATCCCTGCACAACGAAACTCATGTGGCATAAGCGGCATTAATGTTTTTGTTGGCGCCCGCGCAGCGAAGGGTTTCTCCACGAGACCGAAGCCGTATGCAGACCGAAGGCGAGGGTCGCCAGCGCGGCCAGGCGAGGGCGATGCTTCCGAAGACCAGCTTCCCCAACATGGGGCACGCCGTGTCGGCAAGGGGGTGCCGGACATGGGCGTCGGCCTTGATCATCACCTGCAGCACATCAACGACTAGGAGGAAGAGAGGGCGACATGGGGTCACCTTGCCGCAGCCCCCGTCGGCAAAAGAATCACGGCCAGGGGCATCCATTGACGAGGACGACAGTGATCGAGGAGCTGAGAACTTGGGACACACACCGGCACCAAGTATCGTTGAAGCCGCGAGCGTGGAGGACGGCGATTAGGCTGTCCCAGTTGACTGTGTCGAACGCCTTGGCAAATTCCAGCTTCAATACCAGAGTAGGAACCTTCCTTTTATAGCAGACTTGGACGAGCTCTGTGGCATACACGAAATTCTCAGAGATGGACCTTCCTTTGAGGAACCCCGTCTGATCGAGGTCAATCAGGGCGGAGATTTCCTGCTGCAGCCTGGTGGTGAGCAGCTTGACGGGGATCTTGACACAACAGTTTTGTACGCAGATGGGGCAGAAGTCTGTGACCTTCACCGCGCCCGGTTTCTTTGACAACAACACTGTTGGCGTTTCTTACGTCGTTTCTAAATTTGCAATGGCGCCAGAAAGCCTGTTGGTATACTATACGATCACAGATAAATCCACAGGCGCACGGATACCGTTGTAGCATTCACCCAGGAGTATTCCAAGGTATTGATTTCCTCGGGGAATGAGAAGTGTAGAGAACCTGAACTAATTCGTCTGGGGGTATAGTAACGAAGGATAGAAAGGAAAGGGTAGATTTCGGGTAGAGAGGGGATAACTAATGAAGTTTGGGGCTCGTGAGGGTCACGGATAGAATCAAGACACAACTTTTCGCTTGTCGAGGCCAGAGGGAAAAGGGCCACAGAAAGGGATGAGAAGGGGGCCCTGATGTCGTAACTCCTACCTGTCGGAACTAACGTGGTGGACTACAGAGCCCGTCCGAAGCTGTCACCTCCTTAGGGTACCACAATTATTCCGTTGAACCGAGAAGCATTCCAAGGTACCGGAAAATCTAGACACCACGTCTACACTAACCAAGCACTACTTTACTCTAGCTCCAAGCAAAGCAATCACGATAAGTAGAAACTACTTAAACCACAATCGAGGAACCTAAGAGCAAATAATGAAATGACTTGAGACTTAGTTACTCACGAATCTGAACTTACAAAGTATCCCGGGTGTGGACGACCGAAGGTGTGCCGCACCCGCCGAGGTACAAGAAGAAGACCGACTCAGGCTTCTACTCCAACACTCAACTCTCTGTCCCTACTCTCTGGATACTAACTTCTAGAGGGCTCCGCTACTTGCTTCTAATCACTTGTCACACTCTTCTACGAGGTGCCAGACTCTATATATAGCCCAGTAGGTCGGTGGCTGCAGGAGGGGGTACTTGTAGGCGGAGGGAGCTGCAGTGACGATCAAGGAGGCGTGGCCGTGTCTCTAGGTGCGGATGGCCCCATGATCCACCACCTATGGACTTGGACGACCCTGATCACTGCTCCAAAGGCGGTTGTACGTCGGCTCCTTGGGTCGGTTTCGCCCGGCACGCAAGTTGATAGGTGTGGTCGGTCCTATAGGTGCGAGCGCACCTACCCAATTACCGTGTGATGCACCGACGGTGTCGAGGGATGTCCATGATCACTCCTTGATGGCGGTTGCGGCAGTTAAGTGTGGGTCCATCGATCCAAGTGCTTCCAATCTTAGCCTTTTGATCCAACCGACATGGAATTAACGTTTCTCGTCCATCCAAGACTTGTCCGTGGGATTGTTGGTGCCGTGGACCCGAGACGTGGCATTTGGTAGGTGCGGGCACACCTAGAGGTACGGCCGGGCCTAGCCCTGGCCAAGTGTGGCCAGCTGTGGCCAGCTGTGCCCGGCCCTGGCCTGGCTGCGGCCGGCCGTGGCCACCGTGGGCGGCCGTGGTGCGGCCGAGCCTGGCTGCGGTGCGGCCGGGCCTGGCCAAGTGCGGCCAGCCCTGCACAATTGCTTTGGTGCACCCCTCTATGGTTCATTTGTCTATTGTTATTCCCATATCTGTGTACCTTCAAGTAAAAATACCAACAAAGCTCGTGGAACCTCATTAGTACTTAAAATGTGCATGATGTTTGTTATATCCTCCTCTCATTCTTGAGATAATTACGGTCGAATATTTGTTGTAGGGACCGTCAACAAACTCCCCCACACTTGGTCATTTGCTCATCCTTGAGCAAAGTCTAAACTCGGCCTCGGCGGATCAGGAGTTGCCTGATGTTATCACTTGGCAAGTACCTGCGCACAAACTCCATGCTCTTCTTGCTATTTCAAAAAGGTTGGTAGGGGAGAAGCTTAGCCTTACTTTACCTGTGGGGCTTTTAGCTTTTAGGTTGAAAAGTAGAATCGGTTTTGACTTTGCATCTCTTACTCCTCTTCTTTTTTGGATCCTATCTCAGAGTTTTTTTTTGAAAATTTTGCAAAGAAAGACAAGGTTCCTTGGATGGTTCCCTCGATCGTTCAAGTGGTATTTTTTACCTCACCAAAGGCTTTAAGTGAGCCTCAACTTCCTACTTCTATGGCTTGTATGTGGAGCTTTGGGTAGGATAAGAGAGACTCAATTGTGCCACATGATGTTGTTGATCCCATTACCGGATCCAAGAAGAAACTAGTCATGCAACTTGATTGAGATGTGCAAGTGTGTGGAATATTTTTTGTGTTTTTCCTAAACACTCCTTGCTCTGAGGTTCACCTCTTGCTTTTATTTTGGAGGGGGGTCATGCTTTACTCTTTTTTTCTATGCTCTTTGGTTGGAGCACATTTTTTTCCTATGCTTCTTGAGCATATACTTTTTTCAATGATCCCTCTCTCCTTTTGCAAGAATACAAGAAGAGAAATCTCTTTGAACTTTGGAGCATTTATTTTTGGTGGATGGATGGCATGTTTTGCGTAACTCCCGGTGTAGGAGTTTGCATGTATATGTGGGTGTACGTGATCTCGATCATGGAAGCATGAAAAGATTCTACCAAGGATCACAACAATTTGGCAAAACTCAATGGGTCACAAGCAAGCATATGTAGAAGGTTTATGCATTGATATCGTCATATGGCTTTGGTAGGTAAAATGACCATCGAGGAACTTGCCTTGTTTTATTTTCAAAAAGAAATCATCTGAGATTTCACCATACTTTGAGATAGAGCAGATCAACATTGTCGCACAATATTATACTAGTCAACAACCTAGATTTGGTCATAAGCATTTGCTTCCCACAAAGTTTTATTTCAGGCTCTTGTCAAAATATACCAACAAATTCAAAAAGGCATAGAGCACAAAGATATGCACTAGGTTCTTGCAAAGTTTTGACATAGCAACCATTCATCATTTCCAAAGGTAGTGAGGTAGGGGTGCACATACCACCGCTCTTGGAGAAAGTGCGGAATGAGGTAGACAAATGTTGATTCGGCCAAACCACATGGGCGACCGACTTGTTCTAGTGCACTTACCTCATCCCTCATCGATTAGTGTAGTTGTGTGGCATCATAGCGGGAGATCTCAATTGTGTTTCGACGAGCTTGGAAGGTCTCCCCCACACTTATTCTTGTACCTGGTGTTATTATTCAAAGAAAAAGATGGAAACAAAAAGGAAGGCTCTACTAGCTGAAGAGCTAGGAAACCTTTATTCAAATTCAAATATTTTTGTGGTTTTTTTAAAAGAGCAAGAACCAACACCATCTTCAAACCAAAGTATAAGATTTAGTATGAGAGGAACTTACTCGGGGATACTCACATATCTCCCCCACACTTGGAGTTTGCATTGCTAGGAAACACAACCCAAGTGTGCGGAGTTCAAGCTTCCTTCATGATGTTCCCTCACCAAAAATTACCTAGGCATTACAGTTGGTGTAGCTCTCATATTTTTAGGCATTGCCTATCCATCAGTCATTTCAATCTTCACCTGAGACGGTTAGCAACCAAAAATACCCGGAGGACGACTAATGCTAAAAAGAAATGCTCTTGCTTTTATTTGAAAAGGAAATCACCAAATGGTTATTCGGGCTATCTCCCGATAGTGCTTTGTTTTGGGTCATAAGCTCGACCACTAGAGACCTTCATCTTGCAGCCAATCGAGATGATGAAACCATCATAGCTCTAGCTGCAAGGTTAGTTCCAAAAATGACCACAAAATTTGCAATGTTTATGGTAAATAAAAGCATCTACAACCTTCCTTTCAAAGTTAGCATTCACAAGAAAAATGAGGAGGTTGTAGGTTTCGTAAAGGTCATTGGTAATGGGGCTTGATAACTCTGGAAACTTTTGTTGTGAGCATGGAATTTGCGATCCCTCTAGTGTAAAACCTTCATGCTTGAGTCTGTTTTGAGAATCCAGTGTCGATGCCTCAAGAATGTCCATAGACCACACATATTCTCTTTTAACCTCAGGTCTATGACATTGGAGATGTGTATCTCGAACCTCAAAATGATATGGCTGCTTGTCATGGTCGAGCACACTACTCAGTACCCCTTCAATGGGTCTTCCGATGAGAATAAAGGGTGGATCTCCTTTTGGGATGTCAAAGATATGATAATCTAGGAAGATCCCATACTCTCCGATATTTGTTTGGATGACTCGAAGGATTCCCTCCGTCTCTATGGGTTGACCCGAAATCCATTGGAGACGCTTCTGAGAGAAAGAGAGGGGTTTGTCGGGAAAGGCCTCTAATACTAAGGATTTAGAAATGATATTGATACCAACCCTAGGGTCGTATAACACATCCTGGTAAGAGAGGTTTCCTACTTGGCACAAGAGTAACTTTAGCTCGGGATATAACTGAATGACTTGATCCATGACTTTTGTTTCTCTCAACCACTCCCGGCTACTGATTGCAGAGACATATTCCAACCTTTGTCTCCATCTTTCTACCTCTTCTGGGTTGGTTATGAGAGTTTTCGGTTTCTCTCGTGCTTTCGGTCTCTCTACTCTTCAGTAATTCCAAGTATTTCCAAAGTCGACAAAAATCTCATCGTACAACTCGTAGATGAAATCACACGTGGGTCGTAAACCTCTTGATATGGTTGGAATGGTTCATCGGTGAACCATGTTTTTGTTAGAGGAGTGAAATCCTTTACAGATTGGATAGTTGGGAATGCGAGTTTCTCCTCTATGGGTTTTGGTTCCGAGGGAGTGGTTGGCATGGGTTCTTCTTCTTCGTTGGGAAACTCGTAAAGATGAGCGAAAGATCCTCCGGAAGAAGAGTCTAAGAAAACTGTAGATTCTGGTTCAAGACCATTGAGAAAATGCTGCAAGAGAATGGGCTCTGCGATTCCGAGGTTTGGACCAGATTCTACGGTCTTCATAAATCTTGCCCATGCGGCTCCTAGAGATTCGGTCTTTTGTTGTTCAAAACAGATGACGTCTTGTCAGAGTTTCACTACTTGGGGAGTCCGGAAGAATGTTAGGCAAAAATCCTTTTGTAAACTTTTCCAGTCTGTTGATGGTGAAATTCCGTCAACCTAGCCATGAGTTTACCTTCGGTGTTGGCATGAGTTTTATATCTTATCCATTGGTACTAACCCCCTTGATATAACAAGTTCATTCGTGCATGTCAGTTTTGGAGTTTAGTATTTATGCAGGGTTTTGACGTTGAAAGCAAGACTTCCGGGATAAGTTCATCAAGCACCTTGACACAACCTTGAAGCCCAGTACAAGTCATGCAATGAAGCAAACTTGACTCCAAGAAACCCAGGGACCTAACCCGAGAATATGACAAATTCCGAGGACCTAGTCGGAAAAGTACTGAATCTTGCGAGACAAGGAGCTTCATCCAACTCGGAGAGCAACTGACAACAAGGGCCCACATGCAGAAGGGGGAATGATCTAGAAGACTCGGGAACCGACGCCACGCGAAGGAGGCAGGCAACTGGGCCGAGGTGGGCCCAGGCCGATCAGCCCAGGCCGGCCGGCCCGGCCCATTCCGGGGCTCGATCGCCTCCCCCTTTGACCTAGCCGCCATTCGGGCTATTTATAGCCCCGGGGTCGATAGCCACGCATGAATCCATTCGTCATCAGCCGCCGAGGAGCAGAGAAGAGAGGGACACCATCTCAGCGAGGAGAGGATCGAGCTAGTTGACTAGGGTCTTCCTAGCCGACGTGGGAATCTTGCAAGGAAGACCACATCGGAGTTCCCGGAGCTAGAAGCAAGATCGAGGTAGGATCCCGGTGGTGATCTTGGTTCGTTTATCATGTACTAGTTGATGTATCAAGTTGAATCTGATTTTTAGTGACTAAGTGTTTCTCCGAAGTCTTCGTTTTTGATCGGCTTTTCTTATCTTAGATCTATTCTCGAGATAGATCACATAAGGTGATCTTGTAGCCGTGGTGGCTAGAGGTGCACGCCTGACCTTTCGAAAGATCTCGACTTGTCCTAGGACTCGCCCTAGACTACCCGCACGAATAGGGGTGCGTTGTGACAGAACGGTGGCTCCAAAAGGCGGGCGTTTTCGGAGTCGGACGGGAAACCATGGTTTAAAGATGCTTCTAATGAGATTGAACTTGCTACTTCTTCTTTTGCTCGGAACTTCAACAAAAGGCTTGATCCGATCTCTCTAGATCAGTTTATCTATCCCCCTCTATCTCTTGCTACCTCCGGTCTTTAGTAGATTAGATTCATTTTGATGTTCTTCAATTAGATGCATTAGGTTTCACTTCTCGAAGATTGAAGTTTCTCGACATTACTAGATCAACTCTTACATCACACATTTGTTCCACGAATTCGATACCTTGGGTTCACCACTCGAGGGAAGAAGGGTCCCTTAACTACGATGGGAGACTTGTCCGCTTGCAAGTCTACTTGAACTTTAATACGACTATACACCGTCAACAAACCCCTTTTTCTGGTGCCGCTGGCGGGGAACAAGTGATCAAGGTTCGATCTTTTATTGCACTTTGTGTAATTTCCAATTTTCTTTTGGTTTTTCTTTTTACATCTACTAACTTTTGATCATCCTCAAAATCAATCTAATCAAGTTTGTCTAACCCTAGTTTTCATAGATTTGTTTTTACTTTTTGTTTTTGGATATTTTGTTTATCGCTAACCCTAACAGGAGATGGACGGCTACCTCTCCAACAAACCCGATAATTTTGTGGATGATCCAGAAAAACTTTATAGGCTAAGGAGACGCGAAGCACAAGCACATCAAGCTAAAAAGCTGGATTTTGTAGATTCAAAGTCGGAAGACGAAGGATCGTTGGAATCTCCGAATAATTCACCACCTCAAAGTCCTCAGGAGAATCGACTTCCACCGATGGGAGAACAACTGCAAGAACGCAAGACTGGGGAGCTATGCACCCCGGACATCGTCGACCTAACAATCTTGAACCTCGCAGAGATCGGAAGGTCGTTCGAGATCAAGACCTCAACAATCCGCATGACATTCAACATGGACGGGGTGACTCAAGATCAAATGAGGGCAAGGATCTTCCCGTTCTCGCTACTCGGGAAGGCTTTGCAATGGTTCCACGCTCAACCGGTGGATACGGTGCAAAATTGGAATGCATTGATGAGGGCCTTCATGAAGGAATACTACTCGCCGGGTAAAACTCAAAGCTTGCGTAACAAGATTGCCACTTTTGCTCAATATCCTATGGAAACTATCTCGGAGGCATTCGAGCGCATCAATGAGTACACTTGGGCGGTTCCACATCACAAGTTCGCGAAGGAGGACCTCGTGCAAAAGTTCTGCCAAGGACTCACCAAGGCATCAAGGACGATCATCGATGCATCGGCGGGAGGATCGGTCATCGAGCTTACGCCGACCGAAGCTTTCACTCTATTCAAGAAGGTCACAGACAATGACATGTGGGCGTCGTCCGGACGCTTACTTCCAGTTCTGTCGGTGTTTTAGACCGGCAAACCTACCAAGGGGGTACCCGAGGTAGTATACTGTGCAGTGAGGATCGTGATCGGGAGACCGAGAACTCGAAGGTATACACAAGGACACGGAACACAAGATTTATACAGGTTCGGGTTGCCAAGGTGACGAACCCTACGTCCTGTTTGGGGATCAAGTATGGCGCCCTGCGCTTGGTGTTGGTTGAGACCAAGTGCCCGGCTAGGTACCCGACCCTCCTTTATATAGTCCAGGGGGCGGGTTCCTAGTCGGTTACAAGGCTGGAGTCCTAGTAGGATTACACGGAACGAGTCCTAATAGGATTACAGGGGAATTCTGTTGGAGTATGTCTTCATCCTTCCTCGTATGGGTACCCGAGGAGTATGCCCAACAAGCCCCCGAGCACATTGTAGTCGAGAGTAGTAGTTCGAGTAGTCTTGAAGCCTCTTCGAGTAGTTCCTAAGCGTCCTCGAGTACTGCTTGGAGAAGTCTTCAATAGTACTTGAACTGCCACGAGGCTGGAAGGTGGTCCAGGTCCAGCTCATCTGTCTTGAAGTCATAATTATATGGAAGTGTGGTTGCAAAATCACACTCCATATGGAGTAGTCCCCGAGCCTTAGGTTGAGTCGTAGACTCTAGCTGAAGGTCAATCTTGATTCCGAATCTTCCGACTTGAAAAAATTGAATGATGGGTGTAGCATAGCAGCCCCCGAGCCTTGAAATGATTAGGTAATCAATCCAAGGGTCTTCAGTGTTCGCGAAAGCCATCATCCGAGTACTCTTGCAGTATGTAGCCCCCGAGATAAGAGAGCCGTACGAGACACGTCGAGTAGTTGTTGGTGCGGAGCCCCTGAGCTTGAGAGCAAGCAAAGTATGCTGGAGTTATCCTCGAGTAGTAATTTGAGTGCAGCCCCCGAGCTGGAGAGTTTCCGAGTAGTAATTTGGCGTTGAGCCGTGGAGCTTGAGAAGTAGTCGTGCCGTTAGAGCAGACTTTAGATGCGACCGAAGTCGACTTTAGATGCCGACAGAGTGGACTTTAGAATGCGACTTGAAAACCGAAGTCGACTTTATGCCGCGCAGAGCGGACTTTGAGATGCGACTTGAAAACCGAAGTTGACTTTAGTTACCGCGCAAAGAGGACTTTAGATGCGTCTACAGTAGTCGACTTTTGTGCCACATGGGGTGGACTTAAGATGAAAAAATGAAAAAAAAACACTTTCCGGAAAGCCAAAGCGAATGAAAAATCAAAGAAAGTGAATAGTTTTGCCACCGGAGCGGGCTTAAAATTGCGACCAAAGTCAGCTTGTGCCACCGGAGTGAGCTTGGGTGCGACTGTTAGCATCGACTTGTGCCACCGAAGTGGGCTTAAGTACCTGAGCCATGAATTTCAGACCCAAGTTATGATTGCCGCCAGAGCGAGCTTGAAGGTGCGACCGAAGTCGACTTGTGTACCTGGGCCATGGATTTCAGACCCAAGGTACGGTTGCCACCGTAGTGGACTTGAAGGTGCGACCGGAGTCGACTTGTGTACCTGGGCCATGGATTTCAGACCCAAGGTACGGAGTGTGAGTACTTAGGGTACTTGGACCCATGGTACAAAGCATGAAGACCACGTGCAGCTAGGTTCCATCGTCGCCAGGACCCGAGGGCCTCTTACAGCTAGGTTCCATCGAAGCTTACACATGTAGTATGCCACCGAAGCAGGCGAAAATGCGACCGGAGTCGACTTTAAATTGCCGCACGAAGCGGACTTTATAAGCTGCCTCCTTGGGATAGTCCCCGAGTTGATGAAGTAGGCTCGTGGTGAGTTAATTGATATACCCCAAGAGTAGTCAGCAGAGTGTAGCTCCCGTGAAAACCCGCCGAGAAGCGTACACAAATGAGTAGTCGGCAAGTAGTCCTACATGATGAGGAGAACAAGCCAAAAAAAGAAAATAGTAATCATTTAAATAAATGACTTAGCTGTTGCTGCCTGGGCAGACTGTTGATGAAGCCGTGGCGATCGGCTATGGAGCCGCGACAGTTGCTGCTGAAGTTGACTAGTCAGAGTTGATTCCGACTAGTTGTTGGGGGCTTGATTGTCGTTCTCGGCTAGTTTGGAAATCTAGTCGAGATGAATGGTCGACGCGATGCGACCAGAAGACGACGTCGCGGCGGTGCGCGGCGTACTCGAAGTAGAGCCAGTGTTGTCGTGAGACAAGTAGTCGCGACGCATGGCGTGGCTGAAGTAGAGCCAGTGTGGCCACAAGACGAAGTTGCGGCGCACGGAGTAGTCGACACGAGCTGCGTGATGAGCCGCACGATGTGCCGAGGCACCCAGACGCGCGGCGTAGGTGAAGTAGTCGACGACAAGCCGCGCGATGTGCCGAGGCACCCGGACGCACGGCATAGGCGAAGAAGTCGACGACGAGCGGTGTGACGAGCCGCGTGACGAGCCGCGCGGCGTAGATGAAGTAGTCGATGACGAGCAGCGCGACGAGCCGCGTGACGAGCCGCGCGATGTGCCGAGGCACCCGGACGCGCGGCGTAGGCGAAGAAGTCGACGACTAGCCTCGCGCGACGCGAAGTAGTCGACGACGAGCCGCGCGATGTGCCGAGGCACCCGGACGTGCGGCGTAGTCGAAGTAGTCGACAACGAGCGGCGCGACGAGCCGCGTGACGAGCCGCGCGAGGCACCCCGGACGCGCGGCGTAGTCGAAGTAGTCGACGACGAGCGGCGCGACGAGCCGCGTGACGAGCCGCGCGATGTGACGAGGCATCCGGAAGCGCGCGTAGGCGAAAGAAGTCGACGACGAGCCGCGCGGCGTGCCGAGGCACCCGGACGCGCGGCGTAGTCGAAGTAGTCGACGACGAGCGGCGCGACGAGCCGCGCGGAGTGCCGAGGCACCCGACGCGCGACGAGTCGAAGTAGTCGACGACGAGCGCGCGCGACGAGCCGCGTGACGAGCCGAGGCACCCGGACGCGCGCATAGTCGAAGTAGTCGACGACGAGCGCGCGCGACGAGCCGCGTGACGAGCCGCGTGACGGACGAGGCACCCGGACGCGCGGCGTAGGCGAAGAAGTCGACGACGAGCCTGCGCGAGGTGAAGTAGTCGACGACGAGCCGCACGATGTGCTGAGGCACCCGGACGCGCGGCGTAGTCGAACTAGTCGACGACGAGCGGTGCGACGAGCCGTGTGACGAGCCGCATGGCGTGCCGAGGCACCCGGACGCGCGGCGTAGTCGAAGTAGTCGACGACGAGCGGCGCGATGAGCCGCGTGATGAGCCACGCGACGTGCCGAGGCACCCGTACGCGCAACATAGTCGAAGTAGTCGATGACGAGCGGCGCGACGAGCCGCGTGACGAGCCGCGCGACGTGCCGAGGCACCCGGGACGCGCGACGTAGGCGAAGAAGTCGACGACGAACCGCGCGACGAGCCGCCCGACGTAGTCGACGACGAGCGCGCAAACGAGCCGCGCGACGTGCCGAGGCACCTCGACGCGCGACGTAGTCGACGACGAGCGGCGCGACGAGCCGCGTGAAGACGAGCCGCGCGACGTGCCGAGGCACCCGGCACGCGGCGTAGTCGAAGTAGTCGACGACGAGCGGCGCGATGGGCCGCGTGAAGACGAGCCGCGCGACGTGCCGAGGCACCCGGACGCGCGGCGTAGTCGAAGTAGTCGACGACAAGCGGCGCGACGAGCCACGTGAAGACTAGCCGCGCGACGTGCCAAGGCAACCAGATGTGCGGCGTTGTCGAAGTAGTCGACGACGAGCGGCGCGATGAGCCGCATGACGAGCCGCGCGACGTGTCGAGGCACCCAGACGCGTGGCGTTGGCGAAGTAGTCGACGACGAGCGGCGCGACGAGACGTGCGACGTGCCGAGGCACCCGGACGCGCGGCGTAGTCGAAGTAGTCGACGACGAGCGGCGTGACGAGCTGCGCGACGTGCCGAGGCACTCGGACGTGCGGCGTAGTCGAAGTATATCTGTTGTGGCCGCGAGACAGGTAGTCACGACGCACAACGGAATGGCTGGGCACACGGCGAGAGCCAGTGCAACTGACTGACGAGAAGTCGAGCGTCGCGACGATGCGTCCGGATGCACGGCATAGGCGCAGTAGAGCCGGTGCAATCCGGACGACGAGTAGTCGCGCCGCGAGACGCAGTGACCGGACGCACGGCGAGAGCCAGTGCGACCGACCGATGAGAAGTCGAGCGGCGAGACGGCGCGTCCGGATGCACGACATAGGCGTAGTAGAGCCGGTGCAATCCGGACGACGAGTACTCACAGCACACAACGTAGTTGATGTAAAGCCGAGGCGACCAGGAGACAAGTTAACGCAGCCGAGAGCTGATGTAGTTGTACTCGCCTACGTCTTCCAGTGTGCAGCAAGCAAATTGGTCTTGAAGTTAACTGGTATGTTTATGTGTGCAAGTAGCAAAGAGCTTCCAATTTGCTTTTCAGCCACACATGCACAGGCAGCGGTCAACTTGTTGCTTGCATGTGTTGATCTTGGAAAGGCTGCTGGTAAAGGTCTGTGCATGGCGATTTGAATTTCTAGCTGCTGCTGAGCACCGAAGTCTCCATGTGGCTTCTATTGTGTGTGTAAACGAAATTTTACTTTGTAGTGGGACTGCGAGTACCAGTATTGAATTCGACGACTTCAATTTGCAGCCTGTTCGTTTGACTGGTGGCTGATGGTTGGTGCTGGTTTGTTCTGAGAGAAAAGTACTGCTGGCTGGTTGCTGGTGCTGATTTGTTGTGAGAGAAAAGTACTGCTGGCTGGTGGCTGATAAGCCAAGCGAACAGACTGTTGGAAGCCTCTTGATTGATGTGTTTCAAGCTCTGGCCGGAAACGTGGCAGTCTTTGACTCCGATATGGAAAAAAACTTGCTGTTGGATTTCGCCTCGGTCTTGATGTATATAAGGTAGCCGCCTCTATTCCGCTTCGGACTTGCAGTAGGCGCCTTTGGATGGTAACACGGAAATTGATTTTACGTCGATTTGTGCTTGCGTCGAAAACCGCTGAGTCGGTGAGCTGGTTGGAAACTTCTGCCTCAGGAGCGTCGACTCACGAAATTGAATCTGCCGTGAGCTGAAATCTGACACACAGATATGTCCTATCGTGGACTAGCATGCCGCCGACTGGTATGGTGTCCGCCGATCGGGACTTTACGTCGCCGAATAGATTGATGTTGATAGATTGATTTTGATGATGAGAGGTCCTTCGAATTCACACGGTGGTGATGATCACCCCTACCTGGCGCGCCAGCTGTCGGTGTTTTAGACTGGCAAACCTACCAAGGGGGTACCCGAGGTAGTAGATTGTGCGGTGAGGATCATGATCGGGAGACCGAGAACTCGAAGGTATGCACAAGGACACGGGACACAAGATTTATACAGGTTCGGGTTGCCAAGGTGACGAACCCTACGTCCTATTTGGGGATCAAGTATGGCGCCCTGCGCTTGGTGTTGGTTGAGATCAGGTGCCCGTCTAGGTACCCGACCCTCCTTTATATAGTCCAGGGGGCGGGTTCTTAGTCGGTTACAAGGCAGGAGTCCTAGTAGGATTACACGGAACGAGTCCTAATAGGATTACAAGGGAATTCTAGTAGGAGTCCGTCGTCATCCTTCCTCGTATGGGTACCCGGGGAGTATGCCCGACAGGTTCAACCCACGGGGAACGTCAAAGGAGTCTTGAAAGTGGAGAAGGAAAACATTCTTGAAGGCAAGATCGATTCACTCATGTGGAGGTTGGAGAAGATGGAGATAGAAAAGAAAGAGGCTCAAGACTTAAAGGCTGCCGAAGCAAGATCCACATGTGAAGATTGTGGAGAATATGGCCATGTCCACAAGGATTGTTCGGAGGAAGCCAAGGTGCTCGACTACATGAGGAAGGGAGATTTGCCGAACTTCCGCTACGGGCAAGGTAGATATCAATTTAATGCAAGCTCATCCATTTTGAATTCGGTTCCGCTTTGTATACAATTGAAGGACTTCATGGACGAGCAAGCTAAGATCAACAAGGACACCGTCACCAAGTTCAAAGCCATAGAGAAGGTGTTTGAGAACATCGATAGCAAAGTGACGGAGGTCGGAAGCTCCAACCATCAAGTGCTCAACATGATGAAGATGCTCGAGACGCAAGTGGGACAACTTGCTGGGCGCCTCATTACTAATGAAGGGAAGGTTCCGGGACAACCTAAAGGCCCGAATCGGCGAAGGCTATTCAAACACGTTCGGGAAAGGAGACCGAAGATCCGGAACGTTCCGCGGGAGCAAGGAAGCCTAAACCATCCACCGAGGCGGAGGAATTTGCTAAGGAGGAAGTTACGGAGATCGTCACCGAAGAGCCCGAGTTTGAGATGCCGGGAGAAGACACGAAGATACCACAACTCAAGCCACGCTACTTCCGAGGTAAACTTGATAATCACTTTGAGAAGTTTGTGGAGGTTGTGCGTAGACTTAGCATCAACATGTCGTTATTGGATGCCCTTCAAGTTCCTACATATTCTCGTTACTTCAAAGACATACTTGCAAATAAATATGAGATAGCAACACTCGGGGTAGATCATGTCAAGATGTCCGAGCAATGTAGTGCTGCTATTGCTAATGGACTAGAGAAGCAAAAGGACCCCGGATGTACGACAATTCCATGTTCCGTTGGTTCATTCAAGTTCGAGAAGGCATTATGCGACCTTGGAGCAAGTGTGAGCGTCATGCCAAGGGATGTGTTCGAGAAGCTACGCCTACCATTAGAGCCTACGGGTATGTGTTTGGAGTTGGGTGATAACTCCATTCGCTATCCTTGGGCATCGCCGAAGATGTGCCCATGAAGGTCGGACACCACTTCATCCTCGTTGACTTCGTGGTACTCGAGATGGGAGAGAGGGAGAAGCCACCACTCATCCTTGGGAGGCCTTTCCTCAAGAACATGGGAGCTACCATTAATGTTGGCAAGGGGGAGATCATGTTCGACATCAACGGAGAAAGGAGTTCCTTCAAGTTTCGACCACGCCTCGAGGTATGCAATATGATTGAAGTTAAATATGTTCCACCTCATCGTCGCGTTGTTAAGGAAGAACCAAGGAGGAAGGAAGGGCTGAAGAAGAAGGAAGAGTCGAAGAAGAAGGACGTGAAGAAAATCAAGGAAGATGTTGCGTCCGTCAAGACAAAGGAACAAAAGCCGCCTGTGAAGACCAAAAAGATGACTAAGCCGGAGAATAAGCCCGTGCCCAAGATGATGAGGAAGTGGATACCCAAGATTGCAACGCCCGCAAAGAGCGTTGATCCGAAGTAATCAAGTGAAGAAGTCTAGTCATGGACTATAAACGAAGTGCTAGGCGGGAGGCAACCCGTTTCGTCGAGTCAAGAATAAGCTACCGGGAGGACAACCCGATTCCAGGTTTTTCGAGTCTTTTCAAGTAATGCAATTTTGAATTTTACTACGCAAAGACATTAGACTTAGAGTGGTTAAACAATATTAGAGACATAATTCTTGGTTGAATGTTTTGTTTGGATCATAAACCCTTTACATGAACCCTCCTATGTGACCGTGTCGAACGCCTTGGCAAAGTCCAGCTTCAATACCAAAGTAGGAACCTTCTTTTTATAGCAGACTTGGACAAGCTCTGTGGCGTACACGAAATTCTCGGAGATGGACCTTCCTTTGAGAAACCCCGTCTGATCGAGGTCAATCAGGGCGGAGATTTCCTGCTGCAGCCTGGTGGTGAGCAGCTTGACGGGGATCTTGACACAGCAGTTTTGTAGGCAGATGGGGCGGAAGTCTATGACCTTCATCGCGCCTGGTTTCTTCGACAACAACACTGTTGGCGTTTCTTACGTCGTTACTAAATTTGCAACGGCGCCAGATAGCCTGTTGGTATACTATATGATCACAGATAAATCCGCAAGCGCACGGATACCATTGTAGCATTCACCCAGGAGTATTCCAAGGTATCGATTTCCTCGGGGAACGAGAAGTGTAGAGAACCTGAACTAATTCATCTGGGGGTATAATAATGAAGGATAGAAAGGAAAGGGTAGATTTCGGGTAGAGAGGGGATAACTAATGAAGTTTGGGGCTCGTGAGGGTCACGGATAGAATCAAGACACAACTTATCGCTCGTCGGGGCCAGAGGGAAAAGGGCCACAGAAAGGGATGAGAAGGGGGCCCTGATGTCGTAACTCCTACCTATTGGAACTAACGTGGTGGACTACAGAGCCCATCCGAAGCTGTCACATCCTTAGGGTACCACAACTATTCCGTTGAATCGAGAAGCATTCCATGGTACCGGAAAATCTAGACACCACGTCTACACTAACCAAGCACTACTTTACTCTAGCTCCGAGCAAAGCAATCACGATAAGTAGAAACTACTTAAACCACAATCGAGGAACCTAAGAGAGAATAATGAAATGACTTGAGACTTAGTTACTCACAAATCTGAACTTACAAAGTATCCCTATAAGGAATCGTATGCTCGTAGCATAAGAGGGGGAGCGGGTGAATTAAGCAAACTTAAAACCTTAACCTACGGCTTCACTATTTTTGCACAAAGATAAACTAGAACATACTATCTAGATGTGCAACTAGGTTTGTTCTAGTGTGAAACTCCCATCCCAAAGCAAGGATTGCAACCTATAGCCAATCCTAGCAAGATACTACTCGAGGAAAGTAAAGGGAAGCAAAGATTTCAATAGAGTAAATGCGGAAACGTAAAGGGGATGAGAGGAAGCAAACTCTTGACACGCGATTTATCCCGTGGTATTGGTAGGCACTAAGCCACCCCTAGTCGACGTTGTTGAAGCACTCACACAAGAGTGTTGCTTCCCGGTCACCAAGTCTCTCCCAAGAGCACCAATTGACTCGCCACAAAGGCTAGCCACTTAGACACTTGCCAAGCTCCCTTGGTCACCTTGATACCGCCTCCACTAAGGAGCTTCTCCACCAAGGAAGGGGGTCTCCACGTCCCCCGCACAAAGTGTCCTCGCCGCTCCACACCAAGCAGGAGGGTTGATAACGATTGTCGGTGAGCCACTTAGGCCCCAAGGCTTTCGGCGAACCTTGTTCACCTTGATTCACTCAAGAATCACCTCACAAGGTTGGCACAACCTTGCACTCACTCAGCTCTAAGCTAAGCCTAGCACTAAGCACATACACTAAGCATATGCAAGTCTAAGGATGAACAGTTAAGCACTTGGATGGATTGGATATGATTTCCTAGGTGTCTTGAACTCTCCTGCACTTCCACACAATCCAGCCCCCTCAAATGGGTGAGTGGAGGCGGTATAAATAGCCCAAGGCATCCAAAGAGCTGTTGGCTAACGGCCTCTGAAAAAGTAAGCGTCGGATGAACCGATGCTATCCTTTTCAAGGCGTCGGTTCATCCGGTGCCCCTTCCACGTCACTTAGCCGTTGAGGTTCTCTGACAGAACTACTTCGACGCTATGCACTGACGGTGCGTTGGTTCATCCGGTGCTGAAGGACTTCTCGCCAAACCGTCTATGTTGGTTTCTTCGTAACCGTCAGATAGACCGACACTTCCCCTTGACCAAGGCTTCGGTTCATCCGGTGCTGAAGAGCTTGTCTTGGCGCGTCTCTGTCTTCATTCAAACAAGGCATCAGATAGACTGACGGTGTCCCCACTCAGACCGTCGGATCATCCGGTGCTACCATCTTTGCTGCTCTTCCTCTTCCATTCATCCGGTGCAACTAGAAAACACACCGTTGGTTCATCCGACGGTCTGTGTAACATGAGCTTCCTTCACGCAGTGTACCAAGTGCACCGACGCTTGCACCGATGGTACAGTCGGTTCATCTGATGGTGTCACTTTCCTTCCTTTTCTTCCGCGGTTTTGACCCTTGAAAAATAGACTGTCTTCTCAATTTGGCATGTGCTATTTTTGCATCCTTGGGACCTAGAAATGTCTACAAAGACATGATAAACAATATGGTTAGTCCCATTAAACATGTTTTCATGAATCACCAAAATCATACTCAAACTAATGGCATATGAGGCCATGTTCGCTACAATCTCCCCTTTTTGGTGATTTATGACAACACAAGCAAAGCAAGCATAAATTTGGAAGAATTGACAAAATTAGAACCACTTACACTTGCTTGGATTCTCACCATCATCCAAACTCCCTATCGTATGGACCTCCCTAGGCCCATTACCTCGGTGGGTACCAGGACCGACTACTCGGTTGGCCCCTGGGACTACCCGGCTTGCGCTACACGGCACCTGAAGGCGTGGAGCACAAGGACTACATAGGAGTAGTACTCGGTTAGGGAGCTGTACATGTTCCGCACTGTATAGAGGACTCCTAGACGTACTTGACTAGTACTCTCTCCCTACTCCGACTTGTAACCCTGCCTCCCGGACTATATAAGGCGAGGCAGGGACCAATCTCTAGCATCCAATCTCATCTCATACAACTCTCGGCGCACTATTGCACCATCCTGTAATCGTGCCCAATCAATCCAGAGCCACGCAGCATACAGGACGTAGGGTATTACGCACCTCGCGGCCCGAACCTGTCTAAATTGTGTGCCACGTGTCTCTTCCTTCGAGTTACCGATCTCGGCGAGTCACATTCATCTACTTCGGGTACTCCCCTTAGTAGGTTGCCGGTCTAAAACACCGTCAGCTGGCGCGCCAGGTAGGGGCTCTCGCCCGAGATCACATGGCGAACTCGACGGCTCCCGTCTACTTCAAGCCAACCGTCACCTTCAACCGCGGCGACACCTTCGTGTTCGGGCGCCCGGGTCCGCACCGCCGATGGCGCGGGCTCCTTCCCGGCCGCGCGACCATGCGGCCCAATCCGAAGACAGGCTTCGTGACGCTTCCTGAAGTCGTCACGGGCGAACTCGCCGGCAAGTTCGGCGAAATTTCGCTTTTCAACCACCACGCTGACTTCGAGCTCGAAACCGTTTCCAACTCGAACTCGATGTCGCCATGGGCTATCGCATGCGAGCCGGCTGCTCAGCCAACGCAGGCGGTCCCCTCACCTCGCGAACGCTCCGCGCGTGGCCCCCCGCACCCTCGGCCGGGCCCGCACGGGGGGCTCCCACCCCCGCGCCGGCCGGCAAGGAGCCCGTACCCGAGTACAACTCGGACTCCGACGCCACCCCCGATCGCGCTTCGGACTCCAGCCCTCTCTCCGAGTTCTACTCGAACCCGGACTACGAGTTCGACTTCGGGTCGGACCCTGAGGAGCCCGAGTCCGGGGACAACTCCACTGAGCTTCCCCTGTCGGGGCCGCCCTCTCGGGCCGGTTATAACATCCACGCCGGCCGGGAGATACGTCTCCGGCCGACCGCAAACCCGCCGACCCCGATAAAGGGAGACTCACGCTATGTCGCCTACATCGACTCGCTACCGTTCCGGAGAGGGAACACCGCTAGCCCGGCCGACTCAAGCACACCAACCGAGGTGGCACCCTCTCGAGTCCCGCCCTTGGCACCCCCGATCGCCAAGTCTTCATGGCCGCCGGCGACACCCCGGGGCCTTCGGGCACGGCTCGGGACAAGTACACGGAAGACATCTCCTCCGACGAGCTCTCTCGCCGATGCTCCACCGAACGAGAACCCTGCAGACAGAGACGCTCGACGTGAGCGTAACCGGAAGCCGCGGCGAACGTCGCCGGCGCCTCCGCGACAACTTCCCCGTCCGCAACCTTGCGGAAGCTCTCGAGGCGGTCGAGAGCAGAGTACACACCACCCCTGAGCAATGCCTCATGTCGATCATAGCGATCGCACGTCAGGCTCAGGGCATACGTGCTGGAGAGGTCATCGCCAAGCTCGCTGAAGACGCCTACTTCATGCGGGTCGACAACAGAGTCAACCAGCCTCCTCCAGCCAGACCCCGCGACAACGAAGCCATGAGTCGCAGCGCCAACAACGGTCCTAACCGTACTCGAGCTGACCTCCCACCCGAGCCAAACCGTCGTCGCTCCAACGCCGGCGGACCCTCACAGCGCGACCACAGCAACCGAGAAGTCGTCCCTCACCGCGCTCCGGCCGGCGGGGGGGCGGCAACGATCCCGACGGCGGCGGCGGCGACGGCGGCGGCTCCAACCATGGGGCCAACGGGAGAGGGCCGGAGGCGGCGGCGGTCACGGCGGCCGAGGCCACGCGAACAGCCACGCCTCCGGCGCCTCACATAGCGGGTACGACGCTCGCCAGAAGATTGAGGAGCTGCGGCGGAAGAAGTCGACCACTGCCGCTGAAGGCGACGGCTTCCCCGCCTTCTCACCTCGACTTCGCAACTTGCTCCTCCCCGACAAGTTCAAGCCCTTGGGGATCACCAAGTACGATGCGAAGCAGGATCCCATCCAGTGGCTCAGGTGCTACGCCCTCTACATCGAGAACGCTGGCGGCAACAGCGACACCAAATGCCTCTACTTCCCCTTCTGCCTGGACCAAGCACCACTCACATGGCTCGAGTCGCTGGACAAGCACTCGATCGACAAGTGGGACCAGCTGAAGGAGCAGTTCACAAGCAACTTCGCGGGCACCATGGGCCGATCGGGTACTCGCATGGACCTGGCCATGATCAAGCAGGAACAAGGCGAGACCCTCCGCAAGTACATGCGCCGCTTCTTCGACAAGCGCGCTACCGTCGTCGACGTCACCGACAAGGAGGTCATCGACCTCTTCCAAGACGGTCTCTATCACCGTCGCACCTTTGAAGACTTCGGCCGTCGCCGCCCCAGGTCCATCCCCCACCTCAAGGACATGATCACGTCCTAGGCGGATGGAGAAGACAAGGCCAACACAAAATACGACGCCATCCGTGGCAAGACCAAGCAGAGCCAGGGCGGCGGCAGCAGGAACGCAAACCAAGGAGGCCGCAACAACAACAACAACTACTACTACTACTTGGGTCCCAACCGCAAGCGCAAGCCAGACAACACCGTCGTGGCTATCCAGCGCCCTGCGAAGGGGAACTCGAAGAAGAACTCCGGCGGCTTCAAAGACCTGCTGAAGGAGAAGTGCCCGTGGCATCCAAACGGCAACCACACCACCGAGCAGTGCTACCAACTCAGGCATGCACTCAAGGATACGCCAGAGCCACCGCACCCCCACGACCAAAAGGGCAAGAAGAAGGACGGTGACAACAACGACTTCCAGGAGCCCGACAAGACCGTAAACGTCCTCTTTGGCGGATTGCCCAGCAGGCGGGAGCAGAAGGCTACTGTTGACGGTGAAAATCCGTCAACCTAGCCATGAGTTTACCTTCGGTGTTGGCATGACTTTTGTATCTTATTCATTGGTACTAACCCCCGTGGTATAACAAGTTCACTTGTGCATGTCGGTTTTGGAGTTATGTGTTTACGCAGGGTTTTAACGTTGAAAGCAAGACTTCCGGGATAAGTTCATTAAGCACCTCATGACAAGACCTTGAAGCCCAATACAAGTCAAGCAATGAAGTGAACATGACTCCAAGAGCCCAAGGACCAAGCCCGAGAAGATGATGAACTCCGAGGACTGAACCAGAAAAGTGCTGAATCTTGCAAGACAAGGAGTTGAGTCCAATTCGGAGAGAAACCGACGTCAAGGGCCCACATGCAAAAGGGGAGAACATCTAGAAGACGTGGGAAGCAACATCGGGCGAAGCAGGCCGCGAGATGGGCCGGGTGGGCCCGGGCCGGTCGGCCCGGGCCGGTCGGCCCCGGCCCAATTCGGGGCCCAATCGGCCTCTCCTTTGACCTAATTGCTTCTCGGGCTATAAATAGCCCCCCGACCGAGAGCCACGCGAACGAAGTCGTATTCCGCCGCCGAGGAGCGAGAGAAGCTTGAGGGACACCAACTTGAAGATGAGGGTCGTGCTAGTTGTCTAGGGTTTCCCCGGCCGACGTGGGAACCTTGCATGGAAGACCACGTCGGAGCTCCGGAGCGAGGATCAAGATCGAGGGAGGGCCCGGTGGTGATCTTGTTCATGTAATCATTCATGGTGAAGTTTGTAAGTGAATCCGATTTCTAGCGATTAAGTGCCTTCTCGATGATTTTGATTTCTTCTTGGTTTTGCTTCTTCTACGATCTATACTTAAGATAGATTACATAGGGTGCTCTTGTAGCCGCGGTGGCTAGAGGTGCATACGGACCGGCCAAGTGATTTCAACTTGTTCTATCGAACTCGCCCTAAGCTCCCCGCATGAATAGGGATACGTTGTGACAGAACGGGGGTCTCGAAAGGCGGATGTTTTCGGAGTCGGATGGGAAGGCCACGATTTAAAGATGCTTTTAATGAGATTCGCTTTACTATCTTCATCTATCTTGTTTGGAGCTACAACATAAGCATGATCTAGATTCTCTAGATTGGTTATCTCTTGCTTTCTCTTGCTACCTCTTTAGTATATTAGATTAGATTCGTTTTCTTTATGAGTTAATAGATTAGATGCAACTTACCTTCATAAGATAGCTTACCTTGCTTTACTAGATTGAATCCTTGCGTTGCACATTGTTCCACGGATTCGATACCTTGGGTTCACCACTCGAGGGAAGAAGGGTCCCTTGACTACGACGGGAGACTTGTACGCTTGCGAGTCACAAACGAACTTTGATACAACTATTAACCGTCAACAAGCCCCTTTTTCTGGCGCCGTTGCCGGGGAACAAGCAATCAAGATCCGATCTAGTATCGCTTATCTTTCAGTTTTTCTTTTGATTTTCTTATGCATCTCTTATGTTTGATCATCCTCAAAAAGAAAAAAAAAATTTCAATCTAATCTAGTTTTGATGAACCCTAATTTTTCTTTTGTTAGATTTTTGTTTTATCACTAACCCTAACCGGAGATGGTTGGCTACCTCTCCAAGAAACCCAAAACTTTTTTGTGGATGATCCGGGGAAAACTTTACGGGCAAAGGTGACATGCAACACAAGCTAAAAGGGTGGAAACCCTAGATTCAAAAGTTGAAGTCGAAGGACCGTCGAAATCTCCAAGGGAATCACCACCTCCAAGTCAAGACGCCGGAAGGCCATTCAAGATCAAGAGGAGGATGGAGAAGATGGAGATGGAGAAAGAAGCTCAACACCTAAAGGCTGCCAAGGCAAGATCCACATGCGAAGTGTTCATCATGATGAAGATGCTAGAGACGCAAGTGGGACAACTTGCCGGGCGCCCGATGGGTAACAAAGAAGAATATCTGAGACAACTCCAAGGTCCCAAGACGGTGAAGGCTACTCAAGCTCATTCGGGAGAGATGAAGGATCACACTAGAGACCATGAAGATCACGACCGAAGGACCGGAGTTCGAGATGCCGAGCCACAAGGAAGATGTTGCATCCGTCAAGACCAAAGGACAAAGCCACTGTGAAGACCAAAAAATTGACTAAGCCAAAGTGGGTACCCAAGATTGCAACGCCCGCAAAGAGCGTTGATCCGGAGTAATCAAGTGAAGAAGTCTAGCCATGGACTATAAACGAAGCGCTAGGCGGGGAGGCAACCCGTTTCGTCGAGTCAAGAATAAGCTACCGGGAGGACAACCCGATTCCAGGTTTTTCAAGTCTTTTTAAATTTAATTCAGTTTTGAATTTTACTACGCAAAACCTTAGACTTAGATTGGTTGAACAATATTAGAGACATAATTCTTGGTTGAATATTTTGCTTGATCATAAACCCTTTACATGAACCATCCTATGTGTTTGTTTGCTTCTTTTTCGAGAAACCACAACCCAAAAAAAAAATTTCAGAACCTAACTCAACCCTTCACCCTCATTATGGTGCTGTGGTTGACTTGTTTTTCATGCTAAAAACACTCGAGTAGAGCCACGACTTGTATCTATGTTATTTAAATTTCAGCACGTGGTAGGACTCGCGTGAACCTAGAAACTTGATTTTTGGTTGGTTTAAAAATCCATATCCTCGGTTTCTCTAAGATTAGAATTTTTCTAAGCCTCACTTAATTTTATTTCATTCAAAATCTCTCTCATCTAATCGAAATTAGGACCTAAACATATGCCCCCATGATCAAGCCGGGAAAAGCTTGCTCTCAACCAATGAAGGCAAACTATACCGGTGAGACCGAAATCGACGTAATAAAAAAATATTTTCGACTTGCATTTGTTTTTAATGGTTTAAAAACTTCTCTAAAATTATGTTCGAGCTCTTGCATGGCTCTGAAAAATATTTTTAAATTTCGAAATTAGAGGAGTGCTTAGCCTTAAAGGGAGGCAATCTAGTTAACCTAACCATGCATGCACCATGATACATCACGGGATGCCCCTCCAACATATTTAAACCATATGCAAAGTACAAGCATGGGGGGGCAGCCAAGGCTTTATTTTGTAGGAATATCATGGATGCATGTGAGGCAAGGGAGTATGGAAGTGAGTCAAAGCGAAAGCATCAAGTGGAAGGAGCAATAGTGCAAGCGAAGGAGTGGACGGGAACGTTTGGAAGGTGTACGCGGTCACGAAGCAACATGATGCACTAGAGAAGAACCGAGCCAAGAGGAGGAGAGAGGTAGTCTTTCATCCAACTCTTTGTTCATGTGCTCTAGTTTGTAGGCCGGAATCACCTTAGACTTAGCCATCCACCGCGTTTGTTTCGTGCAACAAATCACATCCTTAATCCACTCAAAGTCCAGACTCCAAAATAATATTTGTGTACCTTGTTACCGGGTGAAAACCCCGGATATTTATTTGTGAGGGAGAGTGCTGCAATCATGGAAGAAAACTACAAGCCTTTTCACCAAAGAAGAAGGGATCATCGTCGTCTAAGCCACAACCTCTTCGAGGAGGCGCTCGGTTCCCGAGTCTCCTTGGAGTATGGAGGAGGACACGGCACCACTGAGGAGGAACCCTCTTCTCCTTGGTGGCATGAGGGCCACACGAAACTCGTTTATGAGGTTCACCAAACTTCAAAGACATATGGAGCAGCCGCCCGTCCAACCTCACCACTTGACACGATCATCCGCTCCACCTCCATATGCTCCGCGGTATTCCGAGGGGTATGTCATCTTGATGGAGGAGGAGAAGAAGCTCGCTCGCCTTAAGTAGAGGCTTGTAGCGAACGTCGACATCGACGACCAAGCTCTCCACATATTGGGTTTCACACGGGACACCGGTGCAATTCTCTAACGGAGTGTCGGCAAACACCCACAAGGAATTCGCCTAGGAAATTTTCATGACCATGGCGCATGCCCTTGATGAAGGAGTGCTGAGTCTCTCATTCCGTTGGAGGGAGCCCACAAGTGGAGAAGAAGGAAGACACCGTCGGAAGGGTAACCTTGATCAACGATGCTATTTCTAGCACCTTGATGGGGTAATCTCCTTTCAACCATGGGTTGCAATCGATCTTGAGATGTAATCACACTTTGTTGGATTATCTATCTATCATCTTGTGCTGAAAATACTTTAATGCTTAAGGCTAGCAACCATGCCATAAAGGGAGTAGGGCCTCAATGCTTCCTTGGATCCATTCAACACAATCCCCGATAGATTAGATTGGTTTTCATGTTCGAAACGATTGCATGTTCTAGTATCGTAGACCCATGGGCGAGTGTCCCCTATTTTCAAAAAGGGAGCTCGGAACAAGTATGTGCATAAAGGCACATGGGAAGGCTTTTGGAGTATGATCACGGGAAGAGACCATCAACGAAGAAATACTATCCGGAACCCCATCATCCAAGTGTGTCACTTTTGTGCAAGTGGATTTTTGGGGAGAATAAGAGAGACATAGATAACCAACACGGAGTTGAATTGGATTTACTCGCAGCCAATCAACCCTACTCACCTATGATCAACCGGTGGTGTTGTGAGCAACATCGGATTCGGGAGATCGGGTTGTTACCTCTCCATGTTGACTATCTCTTTAAAACCGGGTATTGCAAGGAACCCAAATCATCTCCTACCCGGGACTTCCCTAGGAATATATGAAGAAAGGAAAAGATAAGAGTAAAGATGAGAGAGGAGGCTTCCAAGTGGCCTAGGTGAATTTGCCTCTTTCGGATTGAGGGTTCAAACTTTTTCTTGAGAGGAAGAAGATTGGTTAGAGAAAGGACTTCTTGTGCCGGCGAAGAAAAATAAAGGAGAAGAATTATAGGAGAAGGATCTTCCACGACCCAAGAAGGAGGTGCAAAACAAAATTATGTCCCACCATTGGGAGAAACCCCGGCGCCGTCGAATTACTACGGTGGTGTACCAATGCAAGCATGGGGGAGTGGTGCAGCCATACCCCCACCATTTTTGCGGTGCCCAACGTAGCCTTTGCGGAGCCATTTGCACACCTTCCTCAACCACAACAAAATGGAGCCACCATTGGAGGATACGCTGCAAGGAACATGCAAATTATTGCAGCCATCCAAACCAATGCCAACTAAATGGGTGAAGGAAATGCAAACGTCGCTTATGTGCTTGGACACCTTCACCTAGCACCGTCAGACAATTCATAGGAGTAGTGGTGCATTCCTATTACAAGTAAGGGTACAACAACCAAGACTATCAATATCAACCACCGGCGGAAGATTAGAGAGAGGAGGAGCTTTAAGTTATCTTTCCTTTACCCCCCTTTTCTTTAATTTTCAGCATTGTTTGCACCTATGTTTGCGTAGTATTTTCAGCTTTGCTTTAATTTTCAGTTTTTAGTTTAATTTCCAGCGTGTATCTTAGTGTTTATTTTCATCATGAATAATGTCACCACCAAGTTTTTACCTTTGGTAAAGTTACAAAGTTTGTGCCATGATGATATATGATTAAAATTGCAGCTTTGTTCATCTTTGTAGTTGATTTATGCATGTTTAAGCTAGTGCTCTCTTAAAAATACAGATCTGAATTTATTTAAATGCTAGCTTAATTTTCAGCGGAGGTCATGATTAAAATAAAGACCCATAGTGTTTTATGTGCTCTCAAGTTATGAATAGATTGAAGATGTCTCTTATGCTCAAAAATATTGCTAACCTTGTCACAAATATCACTTGTGTGTTGCTCAACCTATCCAAAGCCTTATATATATTTGAGTGCATAAACCTTAGTGTAGAAGATTTATTTTTGAGTGAGTTATTACAGGCCATGATTTCTCTGGCCCGAGACTAAGAAGCTGGTCATTCCGTTTTTGCGTATCTATCTTTTTGCTAGCCTTTTATCCGTGCATTGTGTATCCCCGCATCGGTGATCTCACAAACTTCGCCGGATATCCACCCTTAAACCAAATATCATCTTTTTGTGATTACCTCCTTGACCACAACCTATCGTTGAGAATGGATCATCAATTCAAGGAAGATCGCAAGACGGTGCCAACGTTGAAGATTTCAAGTATCTCTCCAAGGAAAAATATCTCCGTACCTACCTTATTTTTCGCCTCTTTGCTCGAGGACGAGCAACGTCTAAGCATGGGGGAGGAGGTAGGTACGGTGCAGTTTTAGAGTTCAAAAGGGAGTATTTTTAAAAAAAATGATGAAAGAGATGTATAGGGTTGGGTAAAAAAAATCCAGTGATATTCATGACTTTCAAGGTATAAAAAATCAAAACTTCGTTGTGAAAGTCATGGACTGAATATATGACAAGAAAAAAATGAATGAATGAAAGAAAGAAAAGAATGAGAAATATGAGAAAGAGAAAAAAATATATGTGCGTAAAGTGAACTCCCCGGCCCTCTAAAAGTGCATTCAAGGCTTCAAGTTAAAAAGATCCATTCTCATTTTCCAACCATGTGCAATCCGATAACGAGGACTTCTTTTGTGCCTCGGGATCACTCTTTGCCATTTGCACATGTCCACTCATCTAAAGTGTGTGTATTTTTCTCTTTCTCCTCCTTGATTTAACATTATTTTCCAATGACCTTTTTGACGAGTCTCGGTAAGACCATGAGAAGCTTGTCTTGTTTTGACAACACCTCATTTATAAAATCTTGTTAGGACTAAACTTTCCCAAAGCTCCATATAAAGCCTGCCACAAATATATGTTATGAGAGGGAAAGGAGTAGAATATATAGGCTTGAGAGACAAGCGAGATGAGAGTTCATGAGCAATATGCAAGATGATTTAAATTTGTGAATTTGGTTTAGCTTTTCTTTATCTCGTTCTTTATTTCAAAAATTCTGAGGTCTATTTAAACTTTGTGAGCATGTTAATACTTGTGGGATAAGCTTAATAAGAATCTACCCTCCGTAGAGGTGAAGGCTAGTACATTATGGAACTTTAACCAATTAAACTTTTGAGAGCATTATGTTTTTTTTCATGTATGATCAAGTGCAAGGTTTAAACATTGTTTGGCAATGATGATATCCATCGAAGGCTTACTCGAGGACGAGCAAGGTTTAAGCATGGGGGAGATGTTGACGGTGAAAATCCGTCAACCTAGCCATGAGTTTACCTTCGGTGTTGGCATGACTTTTGTATCTTATTCATTGGTACTAACCCCCGTGGTATAACAAGTTCACTTGTGCATGTCGGTTTTGGAGTTATGTGTTTACGCGGGGTTTTAACGTTGAAAGCAAGACTTCCGGGATAAGTTCATTAAGCACCTCATGACAAGACCTTGAAGCCCAATACAAGTCAAGCAATGAAGTGAACATGACTCCAAGAGCCCAAGGACCAAGCCCGAGAAGATGATGAACTCGAGGACTGAACCAGAAAAGTGCTGAATCTTGCAAGACAAGGAGTTGAGTCCAATTCGGAGAGAAACCGACGTCAAGGGCCCACATGCAAAAGGGGAGAACATCTAGAAGACGTGGGAAGCAACATCGGGCGAAGCAGGCCGCGAGATGGGCCGAATTGGGCCCAGGCCGGTCGGCCCAGGCCGGTCGGCCCAGCCCAATTCGGGGCCCAATCGGCCTCTCCTTTGACCTAATTGCTTCTCAGGCTATAAATAGCCCCCTGACCGAGAGCCACGCAGAACAGAAGTCGTATTCCGCCGCCGAGGAGCAGAGAAGCTTGAGGGACACCAACTTGAAGATGAGGGTCGTGCTAGTTGTCTAGGGTTTCCCTGGCCGACGTGGGAACCTTGCATGGAAGACCACGTCGGAGCTCCGGAGCGAGGATCAAGATCGAGGGAGGGCCCCGGTGGTGATCTTGTTCATGTAATCATTCATGGTGAAGTTTGTAAGTGAATCCGATTTCTAGCGATTAAGTGCCTTCTCGATGATTTTGATTTCTTCTTGGTTTTGCTTCTTCTACGATCTATACTTAAGATAGATTACATAGGGTGCTCTTGTAGCCGCGGTGGCTAGAGGTGCATACCGGACCGGCCAAGTGATTTCAACTTGTTCTATCGAACTCGCCCTAAGCTCCCCGCATGAATAGGGATACGTTGTGACGAACGGGGGTCTCGAAAGGCGGATGTTTTCGGAGTCGGATGGGAAGGCCACGATTTAAAGATGCTTTTAATGAGATTCGCTTTACTATCTTCATCTATCTTGTTTGGAGCTACAACATAAGCATGATCTAGATTCTCTAGATTGGTTATCTCTTGCTTTCTCTTGCTACCTCTTTAGTATATTAGATTAGATTCGTTTTCTTTATGAGTTAATAGATTAGATGCAACTTACCTTCATAAGATAGCTTACCTTGCTTTACTAGATTGAATCCTTGCGTTGCACATTGTTCCACGGATTCGATACCTTGGGTTCACCACTCGAGGGAAGAAGGGTCCCTTGACTACGACGGGAGACTTGTACGCTTGCGAGTCACAAACGAACTTTGATACAACTATTAACCGTCAACAGCTACCCGTCGTGAAGTGATGTCCATTGAGCCAGCGGTCCCGACCCCTCTCAGGTGGTCAGAGGTACCCATCACCTTCTCTCGCGCGGACCAATGGACTAGCTTCTCTGAACCAGGACGGTTCCCCCTCGTCCTGAAGCCAGTGGTGGCGGGCTCCAAGCTCAACAAGGTGCTCATCGACGGTGGAAGCGGGCTTAACGTCCTTTTCACCAAGACCTTGAAGAAAATGAAGCTCGACATCACCCATATGCTCACCAAGAGCAACACGCCCTTATACGGCATCGTCCCCGGTAACGCGGCTATTCGACTGGGCTCAGTGGTCCTGCCAGTTACCTTCGGGGCGTCTCGGGACAACTACCGTACCGAGTACATCAAGTTCGAGGTCGCGGACTTCGAGACCTCTTACCACGCCATCCTCGGCAGACCGGCCATCGCCAAGTTCATGGCGGTGCCCCACTACACCTACTTGGTACTCAAAATGCCAAGCCCAGCTGGTGTACTCTCCCTCCAAGGGGACTTGAAGATCTCCCACGACTGCGACACAGAAGCCGTGGAGATCGCCTCTACAAACCAAGTACCCAACGCGATGATGGAGGTCTACGCCGCGTCGAAGAAGCTTGCTACAAGTGAACTCGACATCCCAGAGAAGTCTGACAGCACCAACAAGCCTCAGCCACCTGAGGAGGTACTCGTCAAGACGGTCGACCTCGGAACAGGTGACCCCAGCAAGACCACCACCATCGGGGCTGGCCTCGACCCCAAATATGAAGACGCGCTCATCAGCTTTCTTCGGGCTAACCGCGACATCTTCGCGTGGCAGCCAGCGGACATGCTAGGAGTGCCCAGGGAGCTGATTGAGCACTGCCTCAACGTCGATCCTAAGGCCACCCCCAAGCGACAACACCTCCGACGCTTTGCCGACGACAGGCGGGACGCCATCAAGAAGGCACTCGCCAAGCTACTCGCAGCTGGCTTCATCGGAGAAGTCTTCCATCCGAGTGGCTCGCCAACCCCGTCCTCGTCCGCAAGAAGAACTCGAATGAGTGGAGGATGTGCGTCGACTACACCGACCTCAACAAGCACTGCCCCAAGGACCCCTTCGGGTTGCCGCGGATTGATCAAGTCATCGACTCCACGGCGGGCTGCGACCTGCTCTCCTTCCTCGACTGCTACTCCGGGTACCACCAGATCGCAATCAAGGAGGAAGACCAGGAGAAGACCGCGTTCATCACCCCGTTTGGCATGTACTGCTACACGACCATGTCCTTCAGGTTGAAGAATGCAGGCGCTACCTACCAACGAGCTATCCAGGCCTGCTTCAAGAGGCAACTCAACAAGAACGTCGAGGCCTACGTGGATGACGTGGTTGTCAAGACCAGGGACTCCAGTACCCTCATCAACGACCTTGAAGAGACCTTCGCATCACTACGCGAGTACCGCTGGAAGCTCAACCCGAACAAGTGCGTCTTCGGCGTCCCTTCGGGCAAACTACTTGGCTTCATCATCAGCCAGCGCGGCATTGAAGCCAACCCCGAGAAGATCTCCGCCATCACCAACATGAAAGCTCCCACGAGCATCAAAGACGTCCAGAAGCTGACAGGGTGCATGGCGGCGCTGAACAGATTCATCTCGAGGCTAGGAGAACGGGGCCTCCCCTTCTTCAAACTACTCAAGCATCAAGAGAAGTTCGTGTGGACTCCAGAGGCGGATCAAGCCCTTGCCCAGCTCAAGGACTTCCTATCAAAGCCACCGATCCTCACGGCTCCTCACAAGGGTGAGCAGTTATTGCTCTACCTCGCTGCGACTACTCACGTGGTCAGTACTGCCATCGTTGTCGAGCGGCAAGAAGACGGCCACGCCTACCCAGTCCAGCGCCCAGTCTACTTCGTCAGCGAGGTTCTATCAGAGTCCAAGGCCCGCTATCAGCCTGTGCAGAAGCTTCTGTACGCACTACTCATCACCTCGCGGAAGCTACGACACTACTTCCAGGAGTACTCGGTCTCCGTCGTCACCGACTACCCGCTTGGCGACATCCTGCGGAACCAAGATGCTACTGGAAGAATCTCCAAGTGGGCTGTCGAGCTCGGTGCCCTTACTATCGACTTCAAGCCACGCACAACCATCAAGTCGCAGGCACTAGTCGACTTCATGGCGGAGTGGCGGGAGAACCAGCTACCCACTCCCACCGCGCGACCAGAGCATTGGGTGATGTACTTCGACGGCTCACTCAACCTCGAGGGCGCAGGTGCAGGGGTACTCTTGATCTCCCCAACAGGCGAACAACTCAAGTACGTCCTGCAGATCTTCTGGAAGGTCTCAAACAACGAAGCCGAGTACGAAGCCCTCCTACATGGGCTCCGCCTCGCGGCTTCACTAGACATCAAGCGGCTACTAGTCTACGGCGACTCCGCAGTGGTCATCAACCAAGTCAACAAGTCCTGGGACCGCAACAAGGAGAACATGGACGCCTACTGCCTAGAAGTCCGCAAGCTCGAGAACAAGTTCTACGGTCTCGAGTTCCATCACATCGTCCGCGACAACAACGTTGCAGCGGACGTCCTCTCGAAGCTCGGATCCACCCGCGCTCAAGTGCCAGCGGGTGTCTTCGTCCACGAGCTTCACGCGCCATCCATCCCGGAGCCGGCGCCACCGACCACTGTCCCAGCCCATCCACCAGCTGGGCAGGAGGTCATGATGATCGACGTGGACTGGAGGCAACCCTTCATCGACTACCTCAGTGAGCAGAAGGTCCCCTCCGACAAGAACGCGGCTGAGCAACTCGTCCGCCGCGCCAAGTCCTACGTCCTCGTCGGAGACAAGCTTTACAAGCGGGGCGCATCTTCCAGAGTACTCATGAAGTGCGTCCCTCGTGAAGAAGGCAAGGACATCTTGGAGGAGATCCACAAGGGCGTCTGCGGCAACCACGCGTCCTCACGCACGGCCGGTCGACAAGGCTTTCCGACAAGCTTTCTGCGGCCCACGGCTGCGGGCGACGCCGAAGAACTCGTCGAGAAAGTGCCAAGGATGCCGGTACTTCACCAAGCAACAACACGTCCCGGCCTACAAGCTAGTCACCATACCGCCAACCCGGCCCTTTGCTTGCGCGGGGGCTCAACATGATTGGGCCACCGCCAACCGCGCCGGGGAGGATTCAACAGTGCGGTGGCTATCGACAAGTTCACCAAGTGGATCGAGGTCAAGCCAGTCACATGTCCCAAGGCTGACAGAGTACTCGACTTTCTGGATGAACTCGTCCATCGCTACGGGCTACCCCACCGCATCATCACAGACCTGGGATCCAACTTCAACAACCACCAGTTCTGGGAGTATTGCGAGAATAGCGGGATCGACGTCCGATACGTCTCAGTTGCCCATCCACGGGCCAACGGACAAGTCGAGCGCGCCAACGGGATGGTGCTCGACGCTCTCAAGAAGCGGCTACACGACGCCGCAAACTCCAAAGGGGGCAAATGGATCAAGGAACTACCCAACGCACTCTGGGGGCTACGGACTCAACCATCCAAGCCAACGGGGCAATCCCCTTACTTCCTGGTCTACGGCTCCGAAGCAATCCTCCCTGCCGACGTCATATGGAACTCGCCAGCAGTGGAGCACTACGACGAAGGCGTCTCGGAAGACGACGAGACGAGTTGACATCGATAGCCTCGAAGAAGCTCGGCCGCGCCGCCCTCGTCCAATCGGCAAGGTACCCGGAGGGTATCCGACGCTACCATGATCGCAACTTCAAGGAACGCTCCTTCAACGTTGGAGATCTTGTCCTCCGCCGTATCCCGAACACGGAAGGACTTCACAAGCTCGGCTCCTCACGGGAAGGTCCCTTCACCGTGGCAAAGGTGACCGGGCGGGCTCCTACCGCCTCCAAACACTTGAAGGCGAAGACATCAACAACTCGTGGAACGTCGACCGGCTACGTCGATTCTACGCCTAGTCTACACGACTACTCGGGGTTCAAGTCTACACGACTACATCAACACCCCTTGCCGTAAGCGGCCTCCGGTCCCCGGCTCCGCATCCGGGACTTCTCCTCTCCGAGGATCCCGGCCGTGCGGCTACCTACGGACCCTGGGCTGCGACGAGCGTCAAGGACTCTAGCAGCGGTCTACTAAGAGACCACACTCCAAGATCCAGCCTACGTGGCTACCTACGGATCTACGATCCAGTCTACACGGCTACCTACGGATCTACTGCTATAAAGCGGCCACCCGCTCCAGCTCTACTCAGCTATAAGCGGCCTCTGGGTCCAAGCGACTACTCTGTAACTACGGCCCTGGCCATCCAGGTGTACTCCTTCAGTAATAAAGTTTGATTGTTCATCAACTTCTTTACTGCCTACTCCCTACAACGGGACTACTAAAGCCGAGTACGACTACTCGCATCCACTCCACGATGGGGGCTCCGCACTCTGAGATCGCGACTACGAGTACTCATTGCTGGAAAATTCCTTTCATTGATACTTAAGCAATTCATTACAATTGTTCTCCGTATAACCCTGGCTACTAGCTATCTATTGCAGGGCTACTGGAGGTTAAGCTTCTCAGCTACTTGCTCCGCAATGGGAGCCATCTGCTCCAGCAGTTCTGCATACTCTCATCAGTGCAGTTGGCGGCTACCCCGCCGGCGACTACCTCCACTGGGGCCTTCGGGAAGTATGACTTCATGAAGGCCAAGACTTGTCTTGGGATTGACCTCGACATGTGCTTCACATAGGCCGCCAGCCGGCTCGGAGCTTCCTTGAGGCGGTCCACCAATGGAGCTATCTTGGGGGCGCCCGGGTGCGGCACCAGGAGCCTTGCGATCGGCAGTGCGGCTTCCTCGAGTTCCTTCAGTTGGGCCCGTAGTGCCTCGCAGTCTTCATTCAACTTCTGCAAGGATTTGTAGCAGTTGACGAGATCGCAGTCAGAAGCAATCCGGAGCTCCATGTGCTTCTCGCACTCGAAGGCAAGTTCTTTGTAGTCGAGCTCGAGTACCTGGCGGGCTTCTTGCTCCCGGTAGAAGAGGTTCTTCATGCTCGTCTCCGAGGACTTCAGCTGCTCCACCTGGCCCTCAAGCTCTGCAACACGGCAACAGTACAGCGGGTCAAGGGCTTCTCGACCTCCAACAAGTACTCGACAAGCTCAGAGGCGTACCTTTGTTCTTGTTGCGGAGGCCCTTGTTCTTCCGCACCAAGTCGTCGCCTTTCGCCTGCAACTCTTGGACATCGTTGTGGTACTTGGCGAAGGCGGCGTCAAGCTTCGACTGCATGGCAGCCGCGTGCTTCCGCGACTTCACAAGTTGCTCTTCCAGCGCCTCAGCTCGGAGCACCGCGTCTCCATAACCTACTCTTGTGGACTTTTGACTTGTAGCACTCAGGGACGCTTGAGGACTACTCGTTAAGGCCGTCAAGACTACTTGAAGCTATCCTTCTCGACTACAAAGTACTCGGGGGCTTGTCGTATGGACCTCCCTAGGCCCATTACCTCGGTGGGTACCAGGACCGACTACTCAGTGGGCCCCTGGGACTACCCGGCTTGCGCTACACGGCACCTGAAGGCGTGGAGCACAAGGACTACATAGGAGTAGTACTCGGTTAGGGAGCTGTACATGTTCTGCACTGTATAGAGGACTCCTAGACGTACTCGACTAGTACTCTCTCCCTACTCCGACTTGTAACCCTGCCTCCCGGACTATATAAGGCGAGGCAGGGACCAATCTCTAGCATCCAATCTCATCTCATACAACTCTCGGCGCACTATTGCACCATCCTGTAATCGTGCCCAATCAATCCAGAGCCACGCAGCATACAGGACGTAGGGTATTACGCACCTCGCGGCCCGAACCTGTCTAAATTGTGTGCCACGTGTCTCTTCCTTCGAGTTACCGATCTCGGCGAGTCACATTCATCTACTTCGGGTACTCCCCTTAGTAGGTTGCCGGTCTAAAACACCGACACTCCCCCTAGATCAAACTTTCCCCCTCTTTTGATCTTCTCTTCCTATGTTCACACATAGCTTGCCTCTTCCACTTTGGAAACACTAGCTTGCTTTGGTCCCACATTCTCTCCCTTTGGAATAAAATCTTCTAAAATTTCCCAAAGCAAAAGGTCTCCAAGGAAATTTAGCAAGTCCTAGCAAACATAGCTCAAAGAGAAATGTTAAATACAAGGGAGAAAGCCGCATTAACCATGATCCATATGTATGATATCAATGAAGATACAACATGTGAGAATAACTAAGGTGGATCACAAGCTCATGAGACTGGCATGATACAAACTAGCTCCCCCTAAGTGTGTGCACAAAAAGATAAATGTAAAAATCAAGTGCACAACTCCAAACTTGTAAGACAAGGAAGCTTAGAGCATATCATGCAAGGAGGTAGCCTAAAGGACAAGGGATAAGACAAATGGGTTCTTGTTATATTACCACTTGTAGATCACTTGTAGTCTTTTGATCATTGCATACCTCCGGGGGAAGATCCTCTCTACCTTGTTGGCACCACATTGAGATGAGCCACTTGGAAATGATATCACTAGGTGATACCACTTTAAAGAAGCTTGCATAGGAGACACTTGTGGTACCACAAGGATTAGGAATGTATGAGTACATTGCCTTTGAACTTATATAGAGGCATAAGCTCGCAAGGACATGACTCAATAGCATGAAGCTCATATTGCTATATTCACTATTTTAGAGATGTTAGATCACATTGAGAGTGAAATAGCATTCTCTTGGAATGAAGTACCGCACCGGAATGCGTCGCCAAGGGACTACACAAAATAAGCTTGAAACAATGTTAGTCCCATAACCAAACCATAGGATGAGCTCCCCCTAAATGTGTGCATTTAGTGTTTGAATCACCAACCAAATGTATGCACATTGTTTATGACAACAAAAGCAGAAGCTAACCCTATAGCTTGCTCATGATGCAAAGAGATATATATGAAAACATGCACCATGAAAGAACAAGTGTAGCTTTCCTACACACTAATCAAACCACGTAGATTGCTCATGGGTTAGAACATGACATAAGCAACCTACCATATGTAAGCATTGCAACAAATGCAACCTAAACAAGGCAATGGAGCTACAATGATATATGAGATAGGTTCTAGTTTCCATTACCTCAACCGGGGAACTTGGGCAACACATGTTCAACTTGCAAGCTTGGCTTCTATACTTGAATCTTCACAACTTGATTGTGCCAAGCCTCCAAAGTCCCCGCACCCAAGGCCTTCAAGTGGCCTTTGGAACCCAAACCATTTGAGGTCCCTTCATGTTGATGATGACTTCCTTGGGCACCCAAATGGGTTGGTTCCAACCCCGCTCCTCCTTCATCTTCCCAACATTGTGTGCAATCACCATGCCATTAGCCTTCTTCTTGATGACATAGGTGTTGCTCTCGGTCTTGTTCTTGCGGTTGGGCTTGGTGTAGATGAGGGAGCTCTTGATGATGGGGTTCAACTTCTTCTTTGCGCCCTTGTCCATCTTCTTGACAAATTGAGAGCATTTGTAGAACTTGTGCCCTTCTCCATGACACTTGTAGCAAGTCACGGTTGCACCCTTCTCAAGCTTCTTCACCATGGAATCATGGTTATCTTGAGAAGGTTGGACTTTGCTCTTCATGTCTTGAGAGATGTCCACTTGTTCCTCATCGTTCTTGCCCTTTCCCATCAAGCTTGCCAACCTTTCTCGCAACCATTTCACTTCTTGGTTGAGCTCATTATTTTTCTTGCCTATGAGACAATCACATGTTTCTACAACAACATTCTCATTGCAAGATGGTGAGCAAGATTCATCAATTAAATCAATGCAAGAAGTTGAAGCATCTATCTTGGAGATAGGAATAGCACAAGGGATAGATGATTCATCAAGCTCAAAGGAATTACTTGTTTTAGTCTCATTGCTCTCAAGCTTAGATTTTAGATCATCACACTCCTTTCTAAGAAATTTGAATTTGCACAACAAATGTTCATAATTTGTAGCACGGGTTGCACTAAGATCATTGAGAGGATTGAGTTCTTTAATTTCGTTAGCTTGTTTCTTAAGCATTCCTTTTTGCTCATGGACTAGCTCAACAAGATCATCAAGAGAGGTGGTGTCGGATTTGTCATCATGTTGACGGTGAAAATCCGTCAACCTAGCCATGAGTTTACCTTCGGTGTTGGCATGAGTTTTATACCTTATCCATTGGTACTAACCCCCGTGGTATAACAAGTTCACGTGTGCATGTCGGTTTTGGAGTTTAATGTTTATGCAGTGTTTTAGTGTTGAATGCAAGACTTTCGGGATAAGTTCATCAAGCACCTCATGATAAGACCTTGAAGCCCCGTACAAGTCATGCAATGAAGAAAACTTAACTCCAAGAAGCCAGGGACTTGATCCGAGAAGACGACAGACTCCGAGGACCTGACCAGAAAAGTGCTGAATCTTGCAAGACAAGGAGTTGAGTCCAATTCGGAGAGAAACCGACGACATGGACCTACATGCAGAAGGGGGAAACATCCAGGAAGCAAGGGAACCGACGTGGAGCAAAGGAGCCCTCGGGCTGGGCCTAGATGGGCCCAGGCCGGCCGGCCCATTCCGGTCGGCCCAGGCCCATCTAGGGCCCAAATGCCCCCTCCTTTGCCCTAGCCGCCAATCGGGCTATTTATAGCCCCCTGACCGAGGGCCTCGGAGAGAAGATTTCATCATCGGCCGCCGAGGAGCAGAGAAGAGAGGGACACCATCTCGGAGAGGAGAGGGTCGAGCTAGTTTACTAGGGTTCCCCTAGCCGACGTGGGAACCTTGCACGGAAGACCACGTCGGAGTTCCCGGAGCTAGAAGCAAGATCAAGGAAGGATCCCGGTGGTGATCTTGTGTATGTATCATTGTTATAGTTGAATTATCAAGTTGAATCTTTTCCTAGCGATCAAGTGTTTCCTCGAAGATTTCGTTTTTCGATCGGCTTTGCTTATTCCAATTCTATTCTCGAGATAGATTACATAGGGTGTTCTTGTAGCCGCGGTGGCTAGAGGTACACGCGGATCTTCCGAAAGAATCTTGACTTGTCTTTTGACTCGCCCTAAGCTCCCCGCATGAATAGGGATACGTTGTGACAGAACGGGGGTCTCGAAAGGCGGATGTTTTCGGATTTGGACGGGAAACCACGATTTAAAGAGGCTTCTATTAAGATTCGATTTGCTACTTCTTCTCTTGCTTGGAACTTCAACAAAAGGCTTACCCTGATCCCTCTAGATCGATTTATCTACCCAATCTTACTTTGTTTTATCCGGTCTTTAGTAGATTAGATTTGTTTTGTGTCTTTTACATAGATGCATTAGGGTTTCTTTTATCGAAGATTGGAGTTACTTGGCTTTATTAGATTAAGTTTTGCGTCACACATTTGTTCCATGGATTCGATACCTTGGGTTCACCACTCGAGGGAAGAAGGGTCCCTTGACTACGACGGGAGACTTGTACGCTTGCAAGTCACGAACGAACTTTGATACAATTATTAACCGTCAACACATCACTTACATCGCTTTCCATACCTTTGGTCATAAGGCACATGTGTAGTGATGATGAAGGACCTTGCATGAAGCGGGTGGTGAAGTTCTTTCTTGATTCATCACTTGAGCTAGAAGAATTTGATTCTCCACCTCTTGTCCATTCATGGACGGCGATAGTTGCTTCTTGCCTTGGTCTCCTCTCCTCGACCACCTTCTTCTTGGGCTTGTGCTCGATCTTGGTGAACTTGATGTGTTGATGATGACGCCCTTCTCTCAAGTGGACGTTGTAGCCGTACATGTTGACTTTCTTCACATACTTGAAGATCTTCTTCACGTACTCGGCTACCATGGATTCAACCTCTTCATCACTTGAGGAATCTTTATCGTCACCATATCACCATCATCCTCGCTTGAGCTTCCATGAGTAGCCATCCTATTCAACACCTTCTCTTGTTGGCTTGAGAGGGCATGACTTGTAGTTGGAGAAGATGGTTCTTGGGGCTTTTCTTGGGGCACCTTCTTTGACTTGAGCATTATTTGAAGCTCATGTGCCCTGATCTTGCTCAAGATGTGAGATGGCTTCAATTCTTCGAGCTTCTTCTCATAGATGATAGCTTTCACCAAGTCATAATTGGGCTTTTGGAGACTTTGAAGAATCTTGCGATTGATGTTCAAGTCCGTGATGTTTTTCACACCTAAAGCATTAATCTCATTGACAAGCACATTTAGGTGTGAGTACATGGATTCGGCATTTTCATTTGCAAGTTGCTTAAAGCTATTGAATTCCTCAAGGAGACAACCATAGCGTTCATTAGCAACTTCTTTTGAACCCTCATTTTGCTCCTTGATGGTTTTCCATAGCTCATGAGCATTTTCACAATTAAAAACTCTATTGAAAACACCTACATCTAGTGAGGACAAAATGATACTCTTAGCAATCACATCAAATTGCTTTTCCCTTTTAGTACCATTTTTCATGCCCTCATCGGTGACTCTCCAAACATCAAGGTCCTTTGCTTGGAGATAGGCCTCCATGAGAACCTTCCTTCAAGGATAGCCCGTGCCATCGAAATGTGAAGCCAAACCTAAGGTATCCACCCGTTTCATTCCTCTATAGAGCAACTCACTAGGCGGTGAAGCCTAATCGTTCCAATGAGCCGGTTTTCACAATTTACCAATCGAACTGGCGTTTCCTTGTGAAGGAAGTGAGCCCCGGCTCTGATACCACTTGTAAGGAATCGAATGCTCGTAGCCTAAGAGGGGGAGGGGGTGAATTAGGCAAACTTAAAACCTTAACCTACGACATCACTATTTTTGCACAAAGATAAACTAGAACATACTATCTAGATGTGCAACTAGGGTTGTTCTAGTGTGAAACTCCCATCCCAAAACAAGGATTGCAACCTATAGCCAATCCTAGAAAGATACTACTCTAGGAAAGTAAAGTCAAGCAAAGATTTCAATAGAGTAAATGCGGAAACGTAAATGGGATGAGAGGAAGCAAACTCTTGACGGACGATTTATCTCGTAGTATCGGTAGGCACTAGCCACCCCTAGTCGACGTTGTTGAAGCACTCACACAAGAGTATTGCTTCCCGGTCACCAAGACTCTCCCAAGAGCACCACTTGACTCTTCACAAAGGCTAGCCACTTAGGTACTTGCCAAGCTCCCTTGGTCACCTTGATGCCGCCTCCTTTAAGGAGCTTCTCCACCAAGGAAGGGGGTCTCCACGTCCCCCGCACAAAGTGTCCTCGCTGCTCCACACCAAGCCGGAGGGTCGATGACAGTTGTCGGTGAGCCACTTAGGCCCCAAGGCTTTCGGAGAACCTTGTACACCTTGATTCACTCAAGAATCACCTCACAAAGTTGGCACAACCTTGCACTCACTCAGCTCTAAGCTAAGCCTAGCACTAAGCACATACACTAAGCATATGCAAGTCTAAGGATGAGCAATTAAGCACTTGGATGGATTGGATATGATCTTCTAGGTGTCTTGCACTCTCCTGCACTTTCACACAATCCACCCCCCTCAAATAGGTGAGTGGAGGGGGTATAAATAGCCCAAGGCATCCAAAGAGCCGTTGGCTAACGGCCTCTGAAAAAGTAAGCGTCGGATGAACCGATGCTATCCTTTTCAAGGCGTCGGTTCATCCGGTTCCCCTTCCACGTCACTTAGTCGTTGAGGTTCTTTGACAGAACTACTCCAACGCTATGCACCGACGGTGCGTCGGTTCATCCGGTGCTGAAGGACTTCTCGCCAAATCATCTCTATTGGTTTCTTCGTAACCGTCGGATAGACCGATGCTTCCCCTTGACCAAGGCGTCGGTTGATCCGGTGCTGAAGAGCTTGTCTTGGCACGTCTCTATCTTCATTCAAACAACGCGTCGGCTAGACCGGTGGTGTCCCCACTCAGACCATCGGATCATCCGGTGCTACCATCTTTGCTAAAAAAACACATTGTCGGTTCATCCGACGGTCTGTGTAACATGAGCTTCCTTCACGCAGTGTATCAAGTCCACCAATGCTTGCACCGATGGTACTGTCGGTTCATCTGACGGTGTCACTTTCCTTCCTTTTCTTCCGCGGTTTTGACCCTTGAAAAATAGACTGTCTTCTCAATTTGGCATGTGGTATTTTTGCATCCTTGGGACCTAGAAATGTCTACAAAGACATGCTAAACAATATGGTTAGTCCCATTGATCATGTTGTCATGAATCACCAAAATCATACTCGAACTAATGGCATATGAGGCTATGTTCGCTACAATCCCGGGTGTGGACGACTGAAGGTGTGAAGCACCCGCCGAGGTACAAGAAGAAGATCGACTCCGGCTGCTACTCCAACACTCAACTCTCTCTCCCTACTCTCTGGATACTAACTTCTGGAGGGCTCCACCACTTGCTTCTAATCACTTGTCACACTCTTCTACGAGGTGCCAGGCTCTATATATAGCCCAGTAGGTCGGTGGTTGCAGGAGGGGGGTACTTGTAGGCGAAAGGGAGCTGCAGTGACGAGCAAGGAGGTGCGGCCGTATCTCCAGGTGCGGTCGGCCCTATGATCCACCACCTATGGACTTGGACGACCATGATCAATACTCCAGAGGTAGTTGTACCTCGGCTCCTTGGGTCGGTTTCGCCCAGCACGCAAGTTGATAGGTGTGGCCGGTCCTATAGGTGCGGGCGCACCTACTCAATTACCGTGTGATGCACCGACGGTGTTGAGGGACGTCCAGGATCACTCCTTGATGGCGGTTGCGTTGGTTAAGTGTGGGTCCATCGATCCAAGTGCTTCCAATCTTAGCCTTTTGATCCAACCGACATAGAATCAACGTTTCTCGTCCATCCAAGACTTGTCCGTGGGATTTTTGGTGCCGTGGACCCGAGACATGGCATTTGGTAGGTGTGGGCGCACCTAGAGTTGCGGGTGCACCTAGAGGTGCGGCCGGGCCTAGCCCTGGCCAAGTGTGGCCGGCTGTGGCCAGCTGCGGGCCGGCTCCGGCACGGCGGCGGCCGGCGTGGCCGGCTACGGCCGGCCGTGGTGCGACAGAGCCTGGCTGTGGTGCGGCCGGACCTGGCCAGGTGTGGCCGGCCCTGCACCATTGCTTTGGTGCACCCCTCTATGGTTCATTTGTCTATTGTTATTCCCATATTTGTGTACCTACAAGTAAAAATACCAACAAAGCTCGTGAAACCTCATTAGTACTTAAAATGTGCATGATGTTTGTTATATCCTCCTCTCATTCTTGAGATAATGACGGTCGAATATTTGTTGTAAGGACCGTCAACAAACACCATGTAGGAGCGGTTGATGCGCTCCAAATCCGCCTCGTGACGGTCGAGGTGTTCTAGGGTTGGGTTGTCACCATGGTTGGACCACGTGAAGAGCTTGTCAAGGAGGGGGATTTCCACAATCCCGAGACTCTCGATGGTGTCATTGAACGCGTCGCAAAGCCGACGGTCGACCCGACCATTGTTCTTTGTTGACGGTGAAAATCCGTCAACCTAGCCATGAGTTTACCATCAGTGTTGGCATAAGTTTTATACCTTATCCATTGGTACTAACCACCGTGGTATAACAAGTTCACGTGTGCATGTCGGTTTTGGAGTTTAGTGTTTATGCAAGATTTTAGCGTTGAATGCAATACTTTCGGGATAAGTTCATCAAGCACCTTATGACAAGACCTTGAAGCCCCGTACAAGTCATGCAATGAAGCAAACTCAACTCCAAAAAGCCAGGGACTTGATCCGAGAAGATGACAAACTCCGAGGACCTGACCAGAAAAGTGCTGAATCTTGCAAGACAAGGAGTTATGCCCAATTCGGAGAGAAACTGACGACATGGACCTACATGCAGAAGGGGGAAACATCCAGGAAGCAAGGAAGCGACGTAGAGCAAAGGAGGCCTCGGGCCGGGCTCGGATGGGCCCGGGCCGGCCGGCCTAGGCCGGTCGGCCTAGCCCGGTCCGGGGCCCGTTCGTCCCCTCCTTTGCCCTAGCCGCCATTCGGAGCTATTTATAGCCCCCTGACTGAGAGCCACGCATCATCCAATTCGTCATCGGCCGCCGAGGAGCAGAGAAGAGAGGGACACCATCTCGGAGAGGAGAGGGTCGAGCTAGTTGACTAGGGTTTCCCCAGCCGACGTGGGAACCTTGCACGGAAGACCACGTCGGAGTTCCCGGAGCTAGAAGCAAGATCAAGGAAGGATCCCAGTGGTGATCTTGTGTATGTATCATTGTCATAGTTGAATTATCAAGTTGAATCTATTCCTAGCGATCAAGTGTTTCCTCGAAGATTTCGTTTTTCGATCGGCTTTGCTTATTCCAATTCTATTCTAGAGATAGATTACATAGGGTGTTCTTGTAGCCGTGGTGGCTAGAGGTACACGCCGGATCTTCTGAAAGAATCTCGACTTATCTTTTGACTCGCCCTAGACTCCCCGCATGAGTAGGGATACGTTGTGACAGAACGGGGGTTCCGAAAGGCGGATGTTTTCGGATTTGGACGGGAAACCACGATTTAAAGAAGCTTCTTATAAGATTCGATTTGCTACTTCTTCTCTTGCTCGGAACTTCAACAAAAGGCTTATCCCGATCTCTCTAGATCGGTTTATCTACCCAATCTTACTTTGTTATCTCCGGTCTTTAGTAGATTGGATTAGCTTCGTGTCTTTTATCTAGATGCATTAGGGTTTTACCGAAGATTGAAGTTACTTGTCTTTACTAGATCAACTTTTGTGTCACACATTTGTTCCACGGATTCGATACCTTGGGTTCACCACTCGACGGAAGAAGGGTCCCTTGACTACGATGGGAGACTTGTCCGCTTGCAAGTCATAAACGAAATTCTATACAACTATTAACCGTCAACGTTCTTGTCCGCGGCGGAGCGAACCAAGTTGAAATCCCTAGTGATCAGCCAGGGGCCGGAGATGTGCAGTGCCAGCTCGCCGAGGCTCTCCAGGAAGAGAGCCGAGTCGCGGTGGTCCGCGGGGCCATACACGTTGGTGACCGTATGGACAAGGTCGGAGGAGGTGGAACTCAACACGGTGGTGAGCGTGAACTGGTGCGTGATGAAGTAGGTGAGCGCAAAGATGTTAGCATCCCAGGCCGTGAGCATGCCACCGCGGGAGCCGTCGGCGTTGACCGTGTGGAAGGTGGCAGCGTGGCTGGAAGGGAGGAGCGCGTGCACGGTGGCGGGAGCGACATCGCGGAGTTTGGTTTCTTGAAGACAAAAGACGGAGGTTTTAGCAGCAACGAGCGTGTCCTTAACAACACTGCATTTGTCCAGATTGCCTAGACCACAGACGTTCCACGACAGCACCGAGAAGCACTGAAACGAGCTACCCATTGCGACACCCGAGTTCCACCATGACAAGATAACAACGCGCGGGCCAGTAGGCCCGGGAGAAACTGAACACAGTACAAAAACAACAAACTAAAACAAGGGCAAGGAGATCG